>JBBPCX010000088.1:10334796-10342337 GCA_037974365.1 Hydrocynus forskahlii | reverse complement strand
AATCTCATTTTTGTTCTTGTCCTGAAAAGCTATAAATACCACCACACACAGACACACATACACACACTTTTCTGGCAGCCAGGGTCCAAGTGTTGTGTGCTTGATGAATTCTGTCTTCACTGTGGGCAGTGCATTGTATGTGTGTGAGCCATTGTATGTGTCAGAGTCTCCACACACTGCTCTTTTCTTTTTACTCCTTTTCTACGCATTTTCTTCTCTGCCTTCATCTTTTTGAGGACTGGGCAGTGAGCCATGCACATTTTTTTCCTCTGACTTTGAAGTGGGTCAGATGAAAGGAGCAACTGGACACAGGGCACACACTAAGGCTCACACACACACACGAACACCGCTGTAGTAATTGTCTCTGTCACTTAGCATTCGTTCATTCTCCAACTCTGTTTGTCCCCTCTCTCTTTGCTTCTCTGTCTTTCTACTTGTCCCAGGAGCTGCATTTTACAGCCGGCCATTAGAACCATTTAAACTTTTTCACTATTTGAATTAGGGATGGGCAATATAGTGGTCACCAAAATATTATTTGTATTTCAAGGTGTAACGGGGTGGAGTTCTCCTGGTGTGCCTTCTTTGGGTGCGTCTTTGGGTGCGCCTACCTGGGTGTGTCATGATTTTCCGGAAATTCAATACTCGTATTTCTAGAGTTTGACTAGTGTTAGAATACACGATATGGACAAAAGTATTGGGTCGCCTGACGACTACACCAACAGAGACTTTGATTACATTGTAGACTTTAATATGGAGTTGGTCCCCCCCTTTGCAGCTAGAACAGCTTCCACTCTTCTTGGAAAGCTTTCCACAAGATTTTGGAGTTTGTGTGGGAATTTGTGCCCATTCATTCTGTAGAGCATTTATGAGGTCAGACAAGATGAGAAGGTCTGGCTCGCAATCTCTGTTGCACTTCACTGAAAGTACGGGGCCCCCTGAATTCAGGAATTAAGAAGTGTGTCCCAGTACTTTGATTTATCACAGTAATATTTCATACTTGACAATTATGTGTAAAAAGTAAGCAGGAGATTTAACATTTTGTTTATTACATGCAGTTATCTTACAAATTAGTGCTGCTATTGTGGATTGTGTTAGTAATCATGTAATCTACTGGTTATTTTGGATTAAGGAAAAGTGGACTTACCAATAACAAACCATGCAAAGATTTCAAGAAGATACTAGAAAGCCTTTAATTAAGTCATATAAAGACACTATGAGACAAAAAATGGGCATGTCAATTGGACTCTGCTAATTATTGTCGAAGAGCAGTAAGATCATTTAAAATAAAATAACTTCACAACAATGAAGGTCAATTGTGATCTTTCTTTTTAGGTGAGTAAGTGAGCTGAATCAAGTGATCTTGACTGCTCTAATAAGAGCTTCATGCATGAATGTTTGGTCGATTTACTGTTTTAATGATTAATTCAGGTGTACATGAACGTATCTGATAGAAGAACAATAACATGCCCAACACTGCATGTTTAGTCAAAAGCATGTATAAAACTAAATATAAACTAAACTAAATGTAAACTAAACTGAATATAAGCACCCCAATTATTTCAGTATTTTATTTCAAGCACCTCAAGCTTTATTTGAACACGTGATTACGTAGTTTGAATGTTTGCAACAACACAATACCTACTGTATATACATTATTGAACTATGTACATGCATTAGTCACTTACTGAGGCCAGGCCTGAAGGAAGCAAATGTTATGTTCATTGGAAGCTCTGCCACATGCAGAATAGACTCATTTTCTGCCATCTCCCTTTCTTTCAAAGCTCTTCTACCTGACTAGACATCCATTTCTGACAAAACGGGGTCAGTTTCCACCCATAGAAACAAAAAGCTCTTTACAGCCGCCACTCTTTACAGCTAGTTGTGATATACAGCTACTGCAAAACAAAACTGGCTATAGGTGAGCTCACTGTAATTTCTAAGAGTTTGACACATAAACAGATACAATGCACCCTCCTAACTCATCAGCAGTTTCATGCCTCCGCCAGTGTAATTGGATAGGTGTCAAAGTGCTGAACCGCAGGCTATGTAAGCATTAATTCTCTGCTAGACCTGTGCACCCTGTATGTCCCTCTCTCTCTCTCTCTCTCTCTCTCTCTCTCTCACACATACACACACACACACATACACCTGTTATTCTTTCAAACTTTCTCTTAAACTTAGATCACAGGGAATGGCTCAATCACTGCTGCCATCTGTTAAAATAACCACCTTAAAGGGGACATATTATGCAAAACTCACTTTTTGCATCCTTTTGTATTTTCTCTACTGCTCCTATAAACACTGCAAGCGTGAAAAAGAAACATCCATCCGTTTTCTGTGAGTCAATTGAAAGATTTTGGTGTCAGGAATCATATGCTTCTACGAGCTGTTTCCCTCATCTGTCGAGCCCCCACCCACTAGATTAGTTGAAGATCCGCCATTTTTGTCTGCTGGTTTTACGAGCACGCATAAGACGCTGAGCACTATGGCTACAGGCAAGGGCAAGTCACTCATAAAGTGTTGTGCCGTTGGCTGCAAAGAACAACAGAAATCCCTACACTTAGGGCTGGATAGCGCCTCTGTTTTCTGCCATTTTCACGTGTGTTTAAAAAAACTTGTTTAAAAAGAGGTATCATATGTCACCTTTAAGTATCACTAAATGTGTCAAGAACTACAAATGAAAAGGCACATTTAGTTTGAATAAAGTTGTATACTTTAATAATATGACCTCTTCCTTGCATTTGCTTTTGCTTTTGTTTTTTTTTTATGTTTGTCGGTCTTTCTTATTACTGATACTGACATTTCTGTGGTAGTTTTCCAGTGTTTCCCCTACCCTTGAGTTGGGCTGCTAACTCACATGCAGTCCATCTTGGAAAAGGAAAAAAATCCAGGTGTAGTGAGGAGCTGGTGAAAGCTTGTTTAAAAACATGCTAACTGACAGAGTTAGTGGATGAGGTCCTTTAAGCTGCTGTGTTGTGCTGTGGACGTAAATGCTGCGCTGAATGTTTAGGATGTCGAGTACTAGAGTGATCTACGCCCACAATTCAGTTCCATTCATGATTCTGTGTTTTCCTAGTATTTTAGACAAAGTATGAATAAAGAGAAATGATGACCGTAATCCTGATATGGCATCGATTATTAACAACACCAGAGATGGGAGGCAGGAGGAATTCGGGCATTGGTTCGGGGCTGGTGCCGCACTAAATTTCGCCTTGCTGTACCTCCAACACCTGTCAAAGTGTTACCAATTTACACCCCTGTTCCTTATTGATGGGAAAAAAATCCCTGTCCTCTCTGTCTCTCTCTCTCTCTCTCTCTCTGTCTCTCTCTGTCTCTCTCTCTCTCTGTCTCTCTCTCTCTCTCGCCCTCTCTCCCTCTCTGTCTCTCTCATTCTCTCTCTCGCTTCCCTCCCTCCTCCCCATGGAGCCACAGTGACTGGCAAAAGAACGGTGTGAAACAAAAAGACAGAGGACGCTGCGGTCAGGATAAAGGAGTTACATCACGGAGACACACACCAATCCATGGGTTCACTGGGTTCACTCCAAGCTTCAGGGGAGAGGGGAAAAACCACCCTGTTTCTCTTTTTGAAACGGGGCAGAAAGCATTTTAAGCCCCTTTCCAATTACAGTTATGCTCTGTTTATTCATTCATATATTTATTTTTACACAAATCAGCATTCTGAATGTATGCTTAGATACCCTGTCTGTTTAAAGAGCTTATGTGGTGTAATCTGTGGTAAAGGCTGGGCAGCACACTTGAGTAAAGACCCCCCCCAACCCTCGTGTTGGAATGGTTTAATCCGGCTGTGTTAAGTTGGGTTGGGGATGCGCAGCGGGACTCGGCTTCCTCCTCATTATTATCACTATTAAAGCAGCACAAAACCAGCTACTAAATACCAACTGTATGCCTTATTATCGCTCTCTACCTCTCTCTCTCTTTCCTCACTGTAACACACTGCCTTCCTCTCCTTCTGTTTCTTTTTCCATCTCTCTTTAGTATATCATGCTGTCTCCTTGGTCTCTCTCTCTCTCTCGCTCTCTCTCTCTCTCTTGTCTAATTTTATTTTTTCTGTCTTTTCTCTCAGCATCTCTCTCTCTCCTCTTCAACACATCTTCACTGTTTATCTGTTTTTGTCTTTCTTGCTCTCTGCTTATTTCTCTCTTTCCCTCTCTTGCGTGTTTTTCCTTTCTTTCCGTTATCATTTCTTTCATTTCCTTTCTTTCCTTCCTAATTTTCATTATTTTTCATTATTCTTTCCCTACTCATAGGTAAAAGGGGCATTTGGCTGACACTCTTAGCTTTCTCTTCATTTCTGTCATCCACTGTCCTTTCTCTCACTCTTCTTTTCTTTTTATTTTTCCCTGCTCTTGTTGTATTTCCTTTTCTCATTAATGTCTCTCATCTCCACTCTCCAGCCCCATCAGATCTACCACTGCTGCTGTCTTCCTCTCTCTTTTTGTCTTGTCTTTCGGCTTTATCAGTGTGATTGTGTCAGCGATCACACTGTTGTTCTTCTTAAGTTTTTTTTTTTTTTTAATTATTATTATTATTCTTTTATAGCTAAATTTGACGCCTCTTTTCCTCTTACAGTTTACATCACAAATATGATAAAAAGTGAAGAAACACAAACGCAAAGAAAAAAATGGAGCAAAACACACAGCAGACTCACAAACAGACTTCAAGACACTAAAACTTAGGTCAGTTATATAAAAAAGACATGTGTCACTGTTTATTGTGATTTAATTCAAAATAATGAATGTGGTTATGTGTGCTTTCACCCATCTTTACCCATAAGTTTAACCATAAGAGCCGATGAGTTCATGGCCCCCAGTGGTACTGCGCCAATATCTGAATCAGGAGATCACAAATTTGTATCCACAATGCAAGCAAGTTTTTTTTAACTTTTTTTGCCAATAAAACCAGCGTTTCAGTCTCCAAACACTGGTTTTATAGCAACCACACAATCACACTTGGCATTTTCTCTCAGAAATGCATCTAGTTGTCTCCCATCTTTGTATCCCTCTCATTTTCTTTCTTTCTCTTTGTCTCTGTCTTAGTTTTTTCTTAATGTCTCCTATCCTTGTCTTTGTCTGTCTCTCTCTCTCTCTCTTCTAGCCTGTAGGCTAGCTGGGTCTGAGCTCAGTAAAGAGCTCTGAAAGCTGAGTTTGCCCCCTTCCCGCCGTGTGTTATACTTAGTACAATATCAAGTTCTTTTTGGTCTTCATGTGGTTATTTTAGGACATATCAGATACTTCAGCTCCAGATCAGCTGCTTTATTTGGATGATGTCACTGGCTCAGCCTTCTAGAGGAAAGGAAACAGTGGTGATATTCAGAGAAACTGGCACTGTGGCTTTTATGAGAGACGCATTCAAAAAACAAAAAACAAATGACAGGCCCAGCAGCATGTAGCACCTCATTATCAAACTTGAATGGCTTCGTTGTTGACATACAGCATAACGGTGAGACATATCCCGATACAATAAATCCCTAAATCAAGGTTGCTTTCATCATCTTGGTTTCTGTCCACTAGGGCTAATATTTTCAGTAGAGCCATCTGTGACCTGCGACTATGGGTTGTTATGGACGCTCTAAAGGAGCGAGCCAGCCAAGGCACATGGGCAATTTGTAATAATTGAAATTATTACTAAGTGTGTCAAGCAATTAAAAAAATAATCAAATTAATTACAAGCTCTCTGATTAATTAATCTAAATTCATCGCACACATTTGCGTGCTGCGTGATGCCCGGTGCGTCTCGTGTGTTTCACTCATACAAATCGCTGGATGGATAAGTTGGAGTACGCAACTAGAATTAATTAAAAAATTAATTCTGGAACAGACTTACTTGTGATTATAAATACTTGTACATTGTTCGATTTTTCTAAAACATTTAAACATGATCTAATTGTAATAGTAATGTGTGTGTAAGTTCCAAAATGTTCCAAAATTTCCAAAATGTTTAATATATATGCATAAGGCCTTAAATATAAGAAAAGATCGAGGAATGCAGAAACGGGAAACACACTGTTTTTTAAGGGTTGCTAAATATAAAAGTTAGCTCATAAACCTTTTCCATTAACTTTTTTTTAAACTAAAATCCAGTGGCCTGAAATTAGATAATAATGTCCTCTCAATAAAAGACTATATCTAATTAATAAGCTGTAATAAATGATCCACAATCACAGTCGAATAGAAACAAAACAATATTATTCACTCTACACTTTGCAACATGTTTCGATCTAAGTAATTTGGTCATTTTCTTAACAAAACCATGTGTAAAGGGTGGATAGGGTAAAACAAAACAAAAAGATTTATTCATGATGGCATAAATGTACCGCTCTTTCCACATAAATCGATGTGCATTTCTTAAATTATGTTATAATGATCACTTAAAATTTCCTCCAGTGTGTGTGTGTGGGGGGGTACATTTTAAAAATGAGTTCTCTTAGATGCCTCATTACACAGTGCGGATGTCTTACTTCATAATGAGGGCAGAAATGGTGAGAGTAAGGCAAAAGTAAAGGCCTCATGTAGAGGCAGGGAACGTGGCCTTTTCATTTCACACACTGTTAGTTCTAACACCAGCAGCGCTTTCCAAACATTTGACGGCATCCTCCGACCGCGTTCCCTGTGCCTCCGTAGAGACGTCTTAAGAAACGAGCTAGTCTCACGCTGAGCTTTGCCTTTTTTTGTTCAGGTTATTTTGCCTGAGTCTTTTTTCTCACATTGCTACAAACAGGGCATGTTGCTCAGTGGCTTTTCATCTGGACCTTTATGTTCATGTCTTGGTGTTGGTTTGTGTGTGTGTGTGTGTGTGTGTGTGTGTGTGTGTGTGTGTGTGTGTGTTTCTATGCTTATGTTTATCTACATTTTCAGGACAAAAACTGAAAAAAAATTCCTTTGTAGGTCTGGATAATTGTAGGTCTGGACTGAGAAGCTTCACCTGTTATTCCCTTTAGACCCCACCTGAATTTTTCTGGATTGTTGGTCGTTTTCAGAGTTACAGTCATCACTGTTTTAAACAATATTTGATAAAACTAGGAGAAAAATAACAGGTATGTAACAACAGATGTTAAATCTATTGGGGCAGCTGGTGGCCTGGTAGTTAGGGAGATTCCCCTGCGATCAGAAGGTTGTGGGTTCAAATCCCAGGACTGCTAGGGGCACCACTAAGTCCTGTTAGGACTAGATACTGAGGTCTAAATACTAAATGATACATGTGATGCCCCATGTCCTGGTTTTGTATATAAATAAGAGCCTGTGTGTGTATTTGGCCAACTGCCTCATCTTCACCCTCTGCTTTGACCCAGACTTCATGCTTTAAGCAGTGCTGAAACAGCACACACACACACACACACACACACACTTGCTATCTTTGTCCAATACAGTCATCACGTACTGACTGAGACGGTCACAAATCCTATCAGTGCCAACCTTTTTCACACACACACACACACACACACACACACACGCGCACACACGCACACATGCACTTAGGCTTATATAGCAGCATGTCACATGAGGTGGTTCTGGCACTCATCT
>JBBPCX010000088.1:10312296-10332296 GCA_037974365.1 Hydrocynus forskahlii | reverse complement strand
TAAATAAAGAAAAAATACATTCTGAGTCTTTCAGTAGTGATTTGGGCATGACCTCAGCACTCATCATGTCCATCGGTGTCTTGTTTGGCGTGTGCGGGTTGTAGACCTCTGTCAGTTGTTATCGGCTGACCAGTAGCGGATGTAGTTTTAAGTCAAATTTCCACAGTTTCCCCCCTTTTCTCCAAATGCACTAATTTATTTAGTTTTGCACTGGAGTGAGTAAGTGAGTGTGAGTGTGTGTGTCGTTGCTGTGTTGGGATTATATAGCTCAAACCCACAGGGTCATGTACCCTCCACAACCTTCTTGAGACACCCCCCCCCTCTTTTTTAGTAATTGAAAAATGTAGGGAATTTATTCAGAATATTCTAATTATAAGTAAGTGTTTTTAACCCTTATTTTTAATTTACAACAACTGTTTGACGACTATACGATATGAATTTGAAGACAAAAAATATCCAAATCAATGTCGAGAACTAATGAAAAAATAAAATAATTATAGTAGTCAGAAAAACTGTTTACAGAAACAACTGAAATGCATAATTGAAATCTGAAATGTAAATAAAAAAAAATACATTGTCTGATATGTATTTGAATGCAGTGTCATTAAAGCGAGCAAACACCTAAATAGCACACATAGCTAGCCATTAGGTTCACTCAAACTTGAAACAAAAAAGAAGTGGACATTCTTGTCTTCTTATAGTACAACACTGCAATTCAAACTGCAGCCATAGTTTTGGGCAGAAAATTCGCAATTAGATATTCTGACCTGGCTCTGATTTACCAAACCTTTTGTGTAAGAGTAAAGTAAATTGTCATGTTTGAACACACCACAGCTCACAGTGTGAACAGCATGAAATTCTTTCTCTGAAGCAGCGGACAGCCAGGAACACAGCGCCTGGGGAGCAAGTGTGGGGACAAGATCTTCATCAAGGCAACCTCAGTGCTGCCACTGGCAGTCCTGTGATTCGAACCCATGTCCATTGCAGGGGCAACTCCCTAACCAGTGGGCCACCAGCTGCCCCAGTTGCTGTTGATATTGGTACTGTAATTTAATACAAGACTCTCAGTGGGCAATTTAAATTAAATGTTATTATTTAATGATGATATGCTGCAATTGGAAGTCAAACATCAGACACCAGTGTGTAACAGGATAGTCTGAACATGACCGCAGATTTAATTAAAATATAAGTGTGATGTTTCAGACTTCTGGAGTCTGCTGCAACACCCCACTCATCTGGTACACACACTCTCACACACAAATACACACACACACCCTCTTGCAGTCAGTATCTCGGTGATTTAATGGTGTGATGCCTTAGGGAGGAGAGACATTCTAAAGAGACACAGTGTGATTATCGGCTCATGTTGCCTTCCAGCGGAGCCTTCCAGCCATTTGAACGTTGCACGTGTGTGTGTGTGTGTGTGTGTGTGTGTGTGTGTGTGTGTGTGTGTAAAAGAAAGTCACAGAATAAGTGTATGTACTCATGAATGAGGGTGTGGAGGTTCTAGGATTTCACACCCAGCCCTCAGCAATACCTCAGCAGTAGTTACTCATGTCCAGCTCTTCCGGTTTGTCCTGTTGAACTGCTCATGTTTCCATACAACATTACAAGTGAATGCACATTTCTAGTCAGTCAGTTCAAATGTTATTTGCAGGTAAATTAATTTACCAACATTTTTATATCTTAAAGTTTGGGGACAACATACCAAGGCATTTTGGATAACGCCATGCTTCCAGTCTGTGCATCTGAATGCTGTGTCATGAAGGTCCCTGTTGGTGTAACGTTCAGGCGTCCCAATACTTTTGTCCCTATAGTGTAGAATGAAAAGGATACGCTGTCCCTTGCTCACATACAAATTTCCCCATTGACATAGACCCAAGTAGTGTCAAGCAAAGCTTCCGTTTTTGAAAATCTACCTCTTGAAAAGGTGAATTACCTTGTATCTATGCTCATTTTATCATATCCACTGACAATGTAGGTGCATTTTGTAGTTTACAATTACAGAATGTAGTCCACCTGTTCTCTGCATCATTTTGTAGCCCGATCATCAGTTGACAGGACCCCCTAGTTCACAGGTGATATTTGGATGCCGTATTGTTCTTAGCACAGCAGTTACACTGACATGGTAGTGGCATCCTTTTGTGTGTGTGTGTATGTGTGTTTGTGCGGATCACAGTTTTTTAATTACTGCCCCCTTTATTAGAGATCTTTTACTTGTTACACCTTGCAGGTGTAAAGTTTTTGATGATGTTTTTTCTGTTGCTTTAGTTAGATTCTGATGCAGCAGTCCTTCATCATTGCTCAGTTTCTGGTCACTGTTGGCTGGATGTTGTGGTTGGTGGACAGTTAGCCTAGCAAATACATTTACTATTACATTCATGGGATTTAACAGACGCTTTTATCCAAAGCGACTTCCATTCCCTAGCTACAGGGGGCAGTCTTCTTGGAGCACCTTGGGATTAAGGGTCAGGAACCCAGTGGTGGTGTGCTGAAGGTAGGATTCGAACCCATGATCTCTTGGTCCAGAGGCAAGTATCCTACCCACTAGGCCACAACCACCCACACTGAATACACTGAAGTGTTTTTAAAAAATAATTCTGCTGCACAGAGTTGTGTGATCTTGTCTGTGTAGCACATCCACCCCTGTGTGGTAAGTGGAGGTAATGAAATGTACACTGAGTGTAGATACTAGATAAGCATTACTAATGAATGAGTGACTCACTGTATGTAAAAGTAATATAAGCACAAAGCATTTAGTGGTGGCTGGTGGCCTGGTGGTTAGGGCGTTGCCTCTGTGATCAGAAGGTTCGAATCCCAGGACTGCTAGGGGCACCACTGAGGTTCCCTTGAGCAAGGCACCGTCCCTACACACTGCTCCCCGGCCGATATGTTCCTGGCTGCCAGCCGCTTCACTTGGTGAAAGTGTTAAATACAGAGAAGAATTTCGTGCTGTTCCCACTTTGTGCTGTGGTGCGTTCACTTATGAGAAATGGATGCCTTACACTTACAAACTCTGGAGCATTTCTTGGAGCATTTTCCTATTTATTCTGGGCACTAACAATATACAGACACACACATACACACATATACACGCACACACAAACCCTCACACACAAAAGCCGCTCTCTTCTCTCTCTCTGGCTCTATTCCGTGTCCCAGCCTGGCCCTCATGTCCTGGGGCAGCTGCGGCAGCCAATCAGAATATCTGGAAAGTCTCCTCTCCTATTAAAGAGCCAATCGGCTTTGACATGCCTGATCCCCTAAAGATAGGCCTCCCATTCAGCTCAGTCCAACCCCAGCTGACCCAATCTCCTCTCTTCACTCCCTCCATCCCTCCATTCTGTCTGTCTCACGCTGCCTGTTTCTTTCTGCCTCCCTCTCGCTCTGTTTCTCTCTGATGGAATTTGGACCTGGTTAACCTCCGAACCCCAGTAGTAGTTTCATAACAGATTGCTGAATAATTCAAATCAAATGTAAATGTTATCTTTTGTGTGATTATTTTGTAATTCAGCATGTAATCATAGCAATGAAAAGTATAGCAAACATAGTAACTCTACTGCTGAGTATTGGGGGGTGGGGAAAATCAGTCATGTGTATGTGTGTGTGTGTGTGTGTGTGTGTGTGTGTGTGTGTGTGATTCTTGCAGTAGAGATACTTTAAAAGTCAATCTATTGCTCACACACTCTCTCTCTCCCTCTCTTTTCGTTGCTCTCTTTCATTCTTTCTCTTGTACTCTCACTATCTCTTTTTATTCTCTCTCTTTACTCTCTCTCACACTCTTTCTCTTTCTCTCTTTCTCTCCTGTCCTGTCTTTCTCTCTCTCCCCCTTTTACTGTTACTCCACTTAAACCTGTCAGTAATAAACTTTTACATAACAATTTGAATTTTGTTGTGGACATGCACCCCCAGACTACTCTGTGAGACTAAGTTGAAGTACAGTTTCGTTTTCCTATAGTTCCTTTTGCCACGTTTTCCCACATTGAAGCAAGACGAAAAAACTGACTGTGTTCCTCTGAATTCTTCCTGAGTGGAGGGTGATCACTTTCTCGGGGTCTGTGTGTAATTCTGATGAACAGGAAGTGTGTGTACACTAGACAGATGTAGGGTATGTTGACAGAGGAAATGACTCGGATGCAGCTAATAGACATTGGGGCAATCACTGCAGCCGCACACTGCAGCACGTGCTTTACACGTTAATCAATATATTGGTCTAGTTAGTTTGGCTGAGCGTTTAGTATCTGTTGTGTTTGTGTGTGTTTGTCTGCTGGAGCGATTTTGTCTCTTTCTCAAATAAAAGAGAGCGAGAGTGATGAATAGCGGATGTTCATTTAAGTGTAGCATTTCAGGTTGAAGAAAAGATGTGGACTACTTGAGCACTAATGTACATCGCTCTGGATAAGAGCGTCTGCTAAATGCCGTGAATGTAAATGTAAATGATGCAATGAGTATAGCAGGGGTCCAGCCCAGCAGGAAACTGATTACTAGTTAAACAGCTGAAACAGGTGAGGGAACACACAAAATGTGCATAGTGGAAGGTCACCAGGGGTGAAATTGGAAACTCCTGGTACACTATATGGACAAATGTATTGGGACGCCTGACCATTACACTAACAGAGACTTTAAAGACATTGCATATGGAGTTGGCCCTCCCTTTGCAGTTATAACAGCTTCCACTCTTCTTGGAAGGCTTTCCACAAGATGTTGGAGTTTCTGTGGGAATTCGTGCCCATTCATTCTGAGAGCATTTCTGAGGTCAGGCACTGATGTTGGTTTAGAAGGCCTGGCTCACAATCTCTGTTTCAGTTCATCCCAAAGGTGTTGACGTTTTCCAAAATATCTTAATGTGCTGAAGATATCTAATTTCTAGGCTTATGTGGAAATACTAAGCCTGGAAATAAGAGTTGGTGGTCAAAACTAGCCATCAGGGTGTATCCTATACACCTGTCTGTCCTCCTTTTTTTTTTCTTTTTTTATTTAGATCATTTAATGTAAGCAATCTTCAGTCTGAGTAAAGTGGGCGGGGCTTATGTTATGCATGCCCTTAATCTTAAATGAAAGGACTTTCATTCTAGAGCTTGTGATTGTTGGACTTTATTTTGTTAGAGATCTTTTATTTTATTTAATCTGTGTGGTGATAGAGCTTAACACTAATGAGTGCGGTTATAATATACTAAAAAAAAAACTGAATTTGCTTGAATTGAACCAGCTGGATACAGAGAGGGGGAGAGAGAGAGATGAAGAGTCATGCAGAGCCTGTGGCATATCTGTCTGTCACCTCGCTGTCTGACCTGTACATCACTGTCTGACCTGCTCACAGAACCAAAGTGATCCCAGCAGATACTGTTTGTGTGTGTGTGTGTGTGTGTGTGTGTGTGTGTGTCTAGCCCTTAGCTATCACAAAAAGTCTGGCATTTTTTCCGAAGAAGTGCATAAAGTGTCCATTTTGTAATACCTGTACACACCACAGGACACAGCATGAACAGTGGGAAATTCTTTCTCTGCATTTAACCCATTCACCAAGTGAAGCAGGAGTGCTGGATCCAGGTAGCAGTGTACACAAGCAGTCCTGGGATTCGAACCTACAGCCTTCTGATCACAGGGGCAACTGCCTAACCACTAGGCCACCAACTGCCCTTATTATTACATCTTTAGATTGTGAACAAAATCGTTCAGAGTGCTTTGATGTGAAATAAAATGTCTAAGAGAAACCTATAAACTACGCTGAGAGGAACCACACTCTAAAGCATTCAGTTTTTTTAGAATAGTGGAATAGACTGACTTTGATTAGTCTTAAGAACGGGTCCAGGCTCAGGTCCATCGAATTATAAATTGCACTACAATGACAGGATTTGCCTTCAGGCCAGTACAGCAGAGTGGCCAAAGGTACCCCTGCTTTCACTAATTAATTGGTTTATTTACTAAATGTTAAAAATGTTTTAATGTTAACCACAGAAGTGGATGTTTTTACTTTACACTGGATTTTGTGGAGAGAAGTGGTAAGATTTGCTTCTACTTTGTTCAGTGTACTATTAGTCTTCTGGTTCCTAGATAAGTGTGTCAGTGAAGTGTGAAGTAGTAGGGCAGATTTTTTTTTTATTCACCTTGACAGTGAAGTGGTTCATCTGAAATAGTGTTTAGAAAACAGCGAATCAGACACTGCAAGTAGATGCCCTAATATGTTAATTTTCCACCCTGCACTTAATGCAAGGGTTTTCATATCCTGTAGTTTTCAGACACCATGCAGCCAACAGCAGCCTTGCAAATCTAGGCCTTCCATGTCTCGCCTCTGTCAGTAAAACAAGTCTGTACACAGAAACACTAACTTTTCACCAAACTCAAATAATTCTAAAATACACTATATGCACAAAATTATTGGGACGCCTGACCATTACACCAACAGGGACTTTAATGACATTGTATTCAAATACATAGACTTTAATATTGGGTTGGTTTCCCCTTTGCAGCTATAACAGCTTCCACTCTTCTTGGAAGGCTTTCCACAAGATTTTGGCGTTTCTGTGGGAATTTGTGCCCTGGCTCATAATCTCCGTTCCAGTTCATCCCAAAACTGTTGGATGGGGTTGAGGTCAGGGCTCTGTGCAGCCTGTCAAGTTCTTCCACACTTAACTCCTCCAGCCATGTCTTTATGGAGTTTACTTTGTGCACTGTCATGCTGGAATAGAAAAGGTTCTTCCCCAAACTGTGTCCATAAAGTTGGAAGTATGGTGTTGTCCAAAATGTCTTGGTGTGCTAAAGCTTTAGGATTGCCTTTCAGTGGAAGTAAGGGGCCTAGCCCAAACCCTGAACAAGTGTGTCCCAATACTTTTGCCTACATAGTGTATCTCTTCTCTTCTGTGCACAAACATGTCAGGTATGCATGAGTTTAGAATCCACATTTTCCACTGAATATTTCCACTTATTTTCATAAGTAACATGTAATATTTATTTACTACGGGGGTCGTAGGGGAGTTCATTTTAAACTACTGTTTAGATTACTGTTAACACAACTGACTGTCTCTCTCTCTCTCTCTCTCTCTCTCTCTCTGTCTCCTCTCTGTGTAGAAGTTAGCAGCAGAGTGTCAGAGTGCGGGTTACAGTGGCATCCTGATCCCGTACAAGTGTGATCTGTCTAACGAGGAAGAGATTCTCTCCATGTTCTCGGCTATCAAGACTCTGCACCAAGGCGTGGACGTGTGCATCAATAATGCTGGCCTGGCTCACAATGAACCGCTGCTCAGCGGTCGCACTGACGGCTGGAGGAACATGATCGATGTGAGTCTCGCTCTCTCTCTCTCTCTCTCTCGCTCTCTCTCTCTCTCTCTTTCTCTCTCACACACACACACACACACACACACACACACACATACACATATACAAAACACATAAAACACACACATATACTAAACAGCAATTTCATTTTGCCCAAACTTCTTGATTGGCCTTTGCAACTGGCCACCTTATATGAAACATCTACCTTGCGCTCCCGTTCAGTGTCCACATTTTGAGCTTCACCCACCTTGTAGGTTTGCTATAAGCAGACAAATGAAAAGTAAGTGGAGTAAGAGGAGCAGCTGTTCTTCGATGTGATCAGACTCTGTCAGAAAGAACAAACTATAAGATAAGATAGAATAAAGTAGAATAAAATACTAAAAAAACAGGACAGTATAAAATGTGCACTATACATCTAGATTACAGCAGGGCTGCAGTGCATAAATCTTTCACTACAAAGACAAATGACCATCTGAGAGGTCAGTGTAAAACCACAGGCACTGAGTGCACGTGCAACTATGCTAAGAGAGCAGTCCCGGCCTGGCTACCCCTGCAGTGAGGTGGTACAGGGGCTCTGTCTCGCTGGTGAAATGAATCACTGACAAAAGCTCAGAAGCTACAAACCACAGCTCCTGTCACTTTCTTTCTGTCCGTCTAACAGATATGTTGGTAAGGCTAAATAGAATGTAAATAAATCTTAGCTGCACGTTGGCTGAAGATCAGCCTTTGGAAATGACATCACATCACGCTAATGGACACTGTGGGCCTCTGCATTTCCGCTTCATTGTCCAAATGCTTGTCCTTTCCTTTTGATTGAAATTGGACCTTTCCAGGCTAGAAACTAAACATTTTCCATGCCTGTGCATTTGCTACCATGGCAAACATTTTAAAGTGTGTGTGTGTGAGTGTTTGTGTGTGTGTGAGTGCATTTGTGTGTGTGTGTGTGTTTGTGTGTGTGTGTGAGTGTTTGTGTGTGTGTGAGTGCATTTGTGTGTGTGAGTGCATTTGTGTGTGTGTGTGTTTGTGTGTGTGAGTGTTTGTGTGTGTGTGAGTGCATTTGTGTGTGTGTTTGTGTGTGTGTGTGTGTGTGAGTGTTTGTGTGTGTGTGAGTGCATTTGTGTGTGTGTTTGTGTGTGTGTGTGAGTGTTTGTGTGTGTGTGAGTGCATTTGTGTGTGTGCGTGTGTGTGCGTGAGTGTATTTGTGTGTATGCATTTTTACTACAAAACAAGAGAAAAACAGGGCTAATGTGGAGATCTGGTGTTTATCACATTTAAAATGTCATTGTTTAAAACTGAAAGGACAAAAATATTTTGCTTACTGAGGATAAGACCAGGGTTAGGTTAGGAATTGCGCTTAGAAAATTTGAACATATTTTAATTATTAGTTATCATTATCGCTTCTTCAAATTATGTGTAGATACGGATACATCATATACACCAAGGTGGTAAAACCACCGGCCGGTGAGGTGAATAACACTGATTATCTCGCTACAATGACGCCTGTAAAAGGGGGGGATAGATTAGGCAGCAGGTGAAGAGTCGGTTCTTGAAGTTGATGTTGGAAGCAAGAAAAATGTGCAAGTGTAAAGATATGAGCAATTATGGCAAGGTCCAAAATGTGAGCGGGCAGGGACAGAGCATCTCTAAAATGACGAGACTTATTATAGCTGTGATATTATTCACAACACAAGACCTTGGGTATTCAATTGATTTTACTAGACAGTTCTGCCAAAAGAATGAAATAAAGCAAAGTAACCCTGAACATCAGATCAAATGTGCTTTAATGTCAGCAATTCCTTCCGCCAATTAGTAGTTGCCTTTTTGCGTTAAGGATAGAACCATGAAACTGTCACAATACAATATATTGACAAAAGTATTGGGACGCCTGACCCTTACATCAACAGGGACTTTTATAACATTGCATTCAAATCCATAGACTTTAATCTGGAGTTTGTCTCCCCTTTGCCTCTCTAACAGCTCCCACTCCTCTTCCTGGAAGACTTTCCACAAGATTTTAGAGTTTCTGTGGGAATTTGTGCCCATTCATTCTGCACAGCATTTATGAGGTCAGAATCTGTTTGGTAAGAAGGTCTGGCTCGCGATCGCTGTTCCAGTTTATCCCAAAGGTGTTGGTTGGGACTGAGGTCAGGATTCTGTGTGGCCAGACAAGTTCTTCCACACTGAACGAATCCAGCCACGTCTTTATGAAGCTTACTTTGTGCACTGGGACACAGTCATACAGGAATAGAAAAGGTTCTTCCCCAAACTGTGTCCACAAAGTTTGAAGCATGGCGTTGTCCAAAATGTCTTGGTATACTGAAGCATTCAGATTGCCATTCACTTGATGTAAGGCCTAGCCCAAACCCAATACTTTTGTCAGTAGTGTATGTTTTACTCTCAGCTTATCCGCTTTTATCAGATTTACCAGAATATTTACCAAAATGTGTTTGTTAATTCCTGGTTAACTCCAGTTTGTTAAGTTCCATCATCACAGCTGCCCACTGAAAAGCTTGCTTAGGGGCAGCAGCAGGTTTGGAATTTGATGGAAGCTGCCACACTCTACTTTAGAATTTGATGAAAAGTGCTAGGGGTTATACCATAAAAGTTATCAAATATATTAATTTTCTGTTTTTCTGTGCTCTGATATAGAAATGTAGTACAGCCGCAGTGTAAATCCAAGTTATTACCTGGCAACTGGTGCAGAATGATGCGAATATCGCGAAATTCTTTAACGAGTGGTGTGTGGGAACTCACTGTTGTGTATACTGACATGGCATGAAAGAAATGCTCTGTGATATTTTTTTAGTTTCATTGACTGACGACTTCTTTAGGTGAATGTGCTCGCTCTGGCCATCTGCACACGCGAGGCCTACCAGTCCATGAAGGAGAGAAATGTGGACGATGGTCACATCATCAACATCAACAGGTCACTGCCTAGCCATGATCCATCTGATAGCAAATACTTTGTCATTGGTCAGCATTAATGGTAGTAAAATGTACTAATGTTGAAAGTAAACTAAAAAATTCAGAAACTCAGCCATTTGCAAGTAATCGCGTTTCTGACATTTAGTGGACATGGTGTAACATTAAGGTAACTGGTGTTTTTTTTTTGTTTGTTTCTCAGTATGGGAGGACACAGGATGGTGGCAAGTGCTGATGAACACTTCTACTGTGCCACCAAATATGCCGTGACAGCCCTCACAGAGGGGCTCCGACAGGAGCTGCGGGAGGCTAAGACACACATTCGCGCCACAGTGAGATTATACACACACACACACACACACACACACGCTCACACCGATAAAAAAAAAACATCCACAAAGCTAAACAGGGCAACACTGAGATGCAACTCTCTCATACACAAATGAACCCCTATCGACTGGATACTTTATCCCAGCACCTTTAGAACTGCCAAATACAGTAAACGCATATACAGCAAAAGTTTGTCAAGTCGTTAAGTAATCTTTTTGACATTCTGTTGTCTATTTATCCATTTTTTAACCTTTTTTTGCATGGTTTACCCAATTTGCTGATGTCCAATTCCGCCTGCTAGCTAGGACACACAATACTACTAACACTGGGAGAGGGAAGGCTCGCACATGCTTCCTCCGAGTCACGCAAAGCGCTGTCGCATCTCGTCACCGTCTCATTGAGCAGCTCAGCATGCTAGAAGGGGCGCAGTAGCTCAACCACTCAGAGAGAGCAAGGATAGTTGTGGCTTTTTGGGCTCTCGTCTACAGATGGCTGTGACACCCAATGCCGGGGTCAAAGCATAGACAGTTGTACAGCTACCTGTCTTTTTTTTTAATATACTTTGATATACTTTTGTCACTTAAAAAAAAAAAGAGTCATGAATCACACGAGCAAGACTAAGACGACAGACACACGTATGTGGTCATTTAGGCTTGCAGTTCATACAATCCTAAGATTGTGTCCTTGTCCATTTTGGGGCAGCTGCTGGTTAGGGAGTTGCCCTTGCGATCAGAAGGTTGTGGGTTCAAATCCCAGAACTGTAAGTGGCACCACTGAGCTACCCTTGAACAAGGTACCGTCCCGACACCCTGCTTCCCAGGCGCCCCCCTGTGGTGGCAGCCCACTGCTTCACTTGGTGAATGGGTTAATTGCAGCGAAACATTGTTCACACGTGACTACAAGGGGCCACTTTGTCATCAGATGAGTAGATAATTTACTATCTTTGCTAATGGTTTGCTAATGGTTTTCTTTCTTTCGGCAGTGTATATCTCCCGGTATAGTGGAAACCGAGTTCGCCTTCAGGCATCACAATAGTGAACCAGAGAAAGCTGCTGCTGTTTATGAAAGTATAAAGGTGAGCTGTGTGTGCTGGTGTGTGTGTGTGTATGTGTGGTTCTGGTGATGAATTCCAGACCGTGTAACTGTGTCATTTTCGTCCTGTTTAGTGTTTGAAAGCTGAAGATATAGCCAGTGCTGTCAGATACGTTCTCAGTGCCCCTCCGCATGTTCAGGTGAGCGCAGTTTTAAAAATGAACAGGATTCTGTTCATTTTAGATGCAAATCTTATCAAAACGTTCTTTCTGTCTCTCTCTGTCTCACTGTTCAAGCAGAATCCAAATAGAAATATTGGTGTAATGTCATAAATATGGTAGTCATATTAAATTGTATTAGTTACTAGGAAGCTTGTAGACCTCACTTTAATTCATTTTCTAAAAGTAAAAAATAAAAAAGCATTAGAATGAGTCAACCATGAAACAAAAACTGAACAATAATAAACCGTGCACTTTTTTCATCACTTCTTAGACAAAGATATACGAGTTTTTAAAAAGCCTGATTTGTCCCAAATTGAATCTAGAGGACAGAGATTTACATGTCTGAAGTGGCGAAGTACACTATAACGACAAAAGTATTGGGACACATGTTTTTCAGGGTTTGAGCTAAGCCTTTTACTTCTAGTGATGGACAATTTTAGTGCATCAGCACACAAAGACATTTAGGAT
Source organism: Hydrocynus forskahlii (assembly GCA_037974365.1). NCBI lineage: Eukaryota > Metazoa > Chordata > Actinopteri > Characiformes > Alestidae > Hydrocynus > Hydrocynus forskahlii. The sequence continues at coordinate 10,320,051 of JBBPCX010000088.1, read as the reverse complement.
AACGCCATGTTTCCAATTTTGTGGACACAGTTTGGGAAGAACCTTTTCTGTTCCAGCATGTGTCCCAGTGCACAAAGCAAGCTCCATAAAGACATGGCTGGATAAGTTTGGTGGGGAAGAACTTGACTGGCCTCAATCCCATCCAACACCTTTGGGATGAACGGGAACAGAGATTGCAAGCCAGGCCTTCTTGTTCAACATCAGTACCTGACCTGTTCTATAGAATGAATGAATGGGCATAAAGGGCCACAGAAATACTCCAAAATCTTGTGGAAAGCCTTCCGAGAAGAGTGGAAGATGTTATAGCTGCAAAGGGGGGACAAACTCCATATTAAAGTCTATGTGTCTGAATGCAGTGTCATTCAAGTCCCTGTTGGTGTAATGGTCAGGCGTCCCAATACTTTTGTCTGTATAGTGTAGTTGTGTTTATCCATAGTGAATGTGTTTCTTGGGTTATGTTTTGTTCATTTAGATCGGAGATGTGCAGCTCCGACCAGTGGAACAGGTGTCTTAGCAACAGATCGGCAGCAACGTGTCGAAGGTGTGGACAAAGGCAGCGGCGACAGCGTCTCTGGCAGCACCTGCTGGACAAGAGATTAAAGTTTTAAAACAAATGGAATTGAAAGGAATTTGGCTTTGCTTTGTGGACAATGAGGGTGGAGGAGAGAAGTCACAAATCTGAAAAGAGATCCATTTTCTCCCTCAGAGGAGAGAGAGCAAGAGAGAGAGGAGAGAGAGGAATGGTACCGTTCCAATTTACAGATGCACTCCTGCCTCAATGTGAAAGGAATTCTTTTAGTACGGAGAGTCATTTTTTTTACCGAATGACGCAAACTGGAAGCGGAACGGGACTAACAAGGCCGTATACGGCGGTCTATCAAAACCCGTACCAGCCACATTTACAGGAACAAAATGCCGTCAGTTGCACATAGGTTTTTTTTTTTAGGTCATATGACATATCTGTTTTAAAAGTGAGGAAAGGAAAACACTCTTGGTCAATAAACATTAATGGCATTGGTATCACTTACTGTCGCAATCATAATGTATCACTGAACATGTCCTGGAAAGATTTATAACACTTCTGTAATGTATTATATTAGTGCCCAGAATGACCCTTAACCAATCAACCTTATATTGTCCAGTTACGAGTAATAAGGTTATTTTTACTTATTAATCAATGGGCTCAAATAAAGGAAAACTGAAGGTTCAGCCCTTTTTTCGCTGTAGTTTCTGAACACTGCTAACATTTCTAAACATACCAATCAATGCTCTGTCCCTGCAGTCCTCTTATGAATGCTAGGTCACAAAAACCATCACATTTAACACCTTTTCTAAACATGTTAACATATATCCTTTTCAGGTAAGGGCTGGATTTAGCACTTCCCAATCACGTTTCAGCCTGAACTGCTGAAACGTGATGATTAAATGATGCAGCATACAGAACAGTCAGCGGTCATTTACATATATTACTCTTAAAGGTGCAGTAACAAAAAGAGCATGTTTAAGGAATAGAGAAGATGTAAATGGTTTCTTTTACTTAAAAATATACCCATGCAAAATTCTTAAATGTGTCTAGAAAATGTAAATAAAAGTAATCTGTGCAAAATACCTACTGTTCAGTCACTGCTACAAATGATTCGGTATGAAACTAGTGCGTAGCGATGATGAGAAATCAAAATATTGTTAAATAAGTTAAAACCATTCTTCGTTATGATCTATTATGACTGTAGCATGTAACTGAACACTAGATTTTTTTCCCAGCAGTTCCAAATGTCACTATTCACTACTTTTTGCAGCTTTTTTCATGTCATTTAGACTAGAACTGTATCGATATCAGTTGGCCAATAACAAATGCAAAAAGATCCACCGTGTTGAAAAGATCTCCAATTACTGATGATCACAGCTGCGATTGTGGCATCGCCTTATAAAATGAGATGGTACATCAGAACCCTAAACATTTCTTGTGAATATAAATTGTAAAATGAGGAAGAAAATATAATAATTTAGAGAATGAGAGTCAGTCAGAAATGCACTGTTTAACAAACTACTGGCATATACAATTAAAATAGAAAATTATTATTGGTTAAAATGATTATTGGCAAAACTGATAGTCCCTTGAAATCAGTATCAGTTTCAACCACATTTTTTATATGGGCTGGACACTAATTTACACTTTGCCACATCATTGGCTTAGCTCTCACTTCTAATGAAGACTTGGCCAATCTTTACAACTCTGATGGCCTTCAGCCTTTATCAGCTTTTACCACAGTAATAGCAATTCATGGAGTTTGCCTTCTCATGTTTTTCTTCTACAACCTGTGACTGTTGACAGTATAAGAAGACATGAACGATGTGTTATAAGACTTCATATGGCACCTGATGATGCTTTATAATTGCGCTGAAGTGTTACAATGACGACTATTGTATTATTTTTACAAGTATTCTAACTGCTGATTGTACGTAGACATGTTTCTCGTAACTTCATGACCATAAAAGGATCCACAATTCAATGAAGGGTTAACACGCTTGTGCTTTTTTTCAAACCTCTGTCCACAAGTGCATGATTTCGAAGTGGAGGAAGGCTGTTGAAGTACCTCAATGTCATAAAATCACCTTGTGTAAAAACAGTTTCACACTTTGAACCCTCACCATAGGACGATGTAAGACACTGACACCACTTCTTAGGAACGTGACTAACTTTTACGTGTGTATGTTTTACAGGTGTTCTACCTTTACTCAAGAAAGTGTGGATAAGGCAGATGTTCTCATGAATGAAATAAAAAAAAAATACATTACTCCAAGTTGTTGGCATTTTTTCATCTGCCAGCTGAGCAGAAAACACATTCTCTTGAAGTTCCTACCCCAGGAATATTGTGCACACACTTTAATTTGGGAATTGGTTCTTGGATTGGACGTACAGATATGCAAAACAAAAAAATCAATGTTATAGAAAAAAAACATCCATTTCTTTACACTGAGGTTCCTGAAATGGCGCATATCATGACAAATTACCACACTTTTTAAAATGTTGTAGAGTGGAAACATGATTAAAGTTTCAAACATACAATGTATTCCTGTAAACGAAGCTGCAAAACCAGCCTGTTTTGAATTTGTTGTCTTTGTGATGTTCCAACACATTTACATCCATTTGCTTTTTATTCCCTATTAGTTTAGCCCCACCTACTCCCCCTGAGCCTGGACTCCTTTTTGAAGGGTCACAACACAGGGCAGCCAATCAGAACAGAGTTCATTTACATATACAAACAAAAGGCTACCAGGGAAATGATTAACCGTGAAAACATCAAAGAGGACGTCCTGTCCAGTTGCTTAAGGACACACTGTCAGTACCTTAAGAGACTAGAACTGTATCTTGCAAACTGGGAGAAGGGTTACTCACTTTTCAGAGGAATTTTTCATGGTTCCGCTTAATTTACCCCAAGCAGTGTAAATGGATTAAAGGTTTCATCCTGTTTTACGTTGGTTGCAGCTGGGTAGTGAAAATGACAGATGCATCAAAGAACTGCAGTGTTTGAACAGATGGTGGAGCCACATACCCTGCTATTTCAAATATTGGCATCAGAAGTTTGCAACAATATTTACAATTATTTAAAACTACATGTGCAAATACACTAGTCTTGTACACTATTGCAGCCTTCAAATAATTTGAAGCATTCAGAAAGTAGTTCCAATAAAAATGAATGACTCACGTGTCCAAGGGGAGATCAAATCTTGACGCACATGTTGGTCATTATAGTATATGATCACTGAATAATATTTGATCATTTTAACATCTATAAATATATTTTAGTTTCCGGTTTAGTGCTACAATTGAAATCATGTTATTATTGCATATGCACGTTCTAAAAAGATAAGGTAAATTAAAAACAAAATATTTGGAGTTTCTGTTGTTTGGAGGTGGCCATTTGGAGATCCACAAAATGTCAGATCATTTTGACTGCTTGGAAAGTTGCATTATTGCCCTGAGTTTATGGCATCCACTGATGTAGTTCTAATCATGTGGAGTGGCTGCATAAAAAAAAATATATATATGCTACAGACTGTGCATGGTTTACATAAATTCATTGCGGATTGCTGGAGTGTTGCACAGTCCTCTCCTATCTGAAAATCAGTGAAACGCTTCAGCAAGTGCATGTTTTTTCAGTGAAGCGCAATAAAGTTCCCTTTTGAGTCTCTGATAGATCTATTTTGGCAAGGCCACACTCCACTATCTGTTAAGGTACAGAGCTGCTGTGGCCTGGGAGTGAGTCTGAGATAAAGGTCAGTTCATAAATTCGTCTGGACTGAAGGCAGGGGGACGGTGGAGCTGATGACAGAGAGGTTTGATGTCATTTCCAGCACGCCTTTCTTCTTGAGGTAGTATGGGCTAAGCTCAGCCTCATCCAGTGCAAATGGGCTAATGGACTTCTGCAGTTTCTGAAAGGAAACAAAAAGGCTTTTTTTCATTTTGGCTGAACTTGGAGTAGCTAACTGAGCAGGTTCCCACAATACCTGTATGGATGAGAGAATATACACCAATCAGCCACAACGTTTAAACCTCTTGCCTAATATTTTGTATCACCAAAACAGCTTTGACCCATCAAGGCATAAACTCTACAAGACCTATTAGGGTGTGCTGTGGTATCTGACACCAAGACGTTAGCAGATCCTTTAAAGCATTTAACTCGTGACGTGGGACCTCCATGGATTGGACTGCTTAGTCCAGAACATCCCACAAATGCTTGACTGGATTGAGATCTCGGGAACTAGGCCAAATCAACACCTTTTTATCACAAAACATATCCTGAAGAGGTTTTACAGTGTGATAGCGTGTATTGTCCTGCTGAAAGAGAACACCACCATTAGGGAATACCATTGCCATGAATGGCTGTACTTGGTCTGCAACAACGTTTAGGTATGCCAGGACCCGAGATTTTCCTTCCTCTTATAGTGCATCCTGGTGCCGTTTCTTTCAAGGCAATATTTGGCCGTCCACATAAAATAAATGATTCATCAGACCAGGCCACCTTCTTCCATTGTTTACTTCAACCTACTTCATCTACCAGTAGTTTTATGTTGTGGCTGATCAGTGTATGCCTGGATGAACGGTAGACAGGAGGTGAATGGATAGATGACTGCAGATGAAGTTACTGATTCATTACCTTCATGAAGGAGCCAGGCAGCACCCACAGTGTGTGCAAGGCTGCCAGTGGAATCCAAATAATGGACATCATGGCAATAATCCAGCCAATCCCCTGAGCCCAGGCTGGGTACTCGTAATTTTCATAGCGAGCTGGTTTAAACTGAATCACCGAGAACACTAGAATTATCTGAGGAAAAAAAAACACTCATTAAAGTGACATTTACACATTTTTCTCCTTGACAATACATGACTGGTGTCTGCAGTTTGTTTATTTACTTGAACTGGAGCTACTCAGCTACCTTAGTCAAATTATAATGCAAGGTTATGCCCCTAACTAGTATCTGACCATGTATTGTTATCTATATATAACTAAAAGTAAAGCGGCCCCTTATAGTCATGTGTGAACACACCATTGCACACAGTGTGAACAGTGTGAAATTCTTTCTCTGCATGTGACTCATTCACCAAGTGTAGCAGGGGGCTGCCACCTGCTGTAAGCCGAACAGATATGTAAGTGCACTGGTTTTCATGAGCAGTAAATCAACCATTTAATTAAACTGGTTTTCTCTCTAAATTTACACGTATCTACTATATGAACTAGAGCATAAATGGCACATTTGAAAACTTTCACGGTATCTACAAAAAGCTTGTCAATTTAAACAAAACAAAACATCATGGACATTTTTTGTATTCCAAGATATGGGCTCTTTAAAAACATTTTGGATTATTATGAACTTTGGTTAGAACCATCCTGTAACATCAAATTCTGAGACATTTTTTTACCTATTCGAACTCAGTACTGTGTCTGTACTCCATGTCCAAACATTTTTTCAGTGCTACTCACCATGATCAGTGCAGGGCATATCACTGTCCAGCAAACTCTGAAAAAAATGCTGGGCTTTTTCCCTGTCATTTCCTCCACATTACTGGACAGACGCCTCACCCCTGAGAACAAGACAGGGGCTGAATAGATGCAGATCGGTCCTATGCTAACCCCTGTCCACTGCTGAATGCTCCTACAATAGGCATGTAAGCATGCACGCAAAACTGGATCACAGAGCAATAGAGGAAGATGCCTAATCTGACTGATCACATTTTTTACATCATGAGGATGGCCAGGACCATGAGTATTGCTTATTGGATGGTCCTTTGACAGGAACCACCGTCCCTAAACATGGCAATAACCTCCAAATTCCCCAGGTGTCAAGCCGATTGAGCATCTCTGGGCTGTGATGGATAAATAAGTCCAATCCATGAAGGCCTAAGTTCACATCTTAAAAGACTTAAAAGATCTGCTGCTAACATCTTGGTGCAAGAGACCACAACACACCTGTAAAAAAGGTACTTGCCTCGATGGATCAGAGCTGTATGTGCAATATTTCTCATGCAACAGGTACATTATTACTGTTTCTTTTGCTGCTACTAGGCATCTGAAGATGCTCCACTGTGTATATATATATGCACAAAATTATAAAGTTGTATTTTGTGTTTGTCATATTTGTTCAGTGTACAGTTTGTTTTACATTTTGTGTTATGTTGTATAGTTTTTATTCAATGGGTTATGCTGTTTCTACTTTCTTCTTTTGTACTGTCCACTGAAAGACTAGGATACAGAAGAAGTGATGTGATCTTACACTTCCTGTGCACGTGTTATTCAGGTAGGACTGGGCTGAGATGGCACAGAAAAGTGAGTCATAGGTGAATATTTTGATCAAAAGTAGGATGTTAGCAAACTCAAGCCATGCACGTACCATAAAACCAGCAAATGGCCACCACCTCGAAAAAGGCCAGGAACATGATGGAGACTATGGCTGTGTAGTGGTCCATCAGCTGGAACACATAAATCCCAACCTGAAGCAAACCAATAGAGAATAGAGAATGTTAACTTTCTAATAGAAATTATTGCCTGTATACCTGACTTCAAGACCAGAACTAACTGTCTGCGCCTCACTGTTAAAAGTCCCATTTCATGGGAAAACACGGTCAAAAAATGTTAAAGTTTCAAGATCTACCTTCTGTATCGAAGCTGCAAACCACTTTTGAATTTATCATGGTTGTGATGTCATGGCTGGCCTGTACATTTCAGCCAGTCCTACTTTTTTAAATGTGGTGACCCTCATTTCACTTAGAAGAGATCAGTTAGAAGGGTGATCATTTACATATATATGCCTTTAAGTACTACTAAGAGAGAAAGAGATTTTGAAAAATTGCTATATAAAGATGAATAAGGAGTGTTCTGAACACCTAAAACCTCACAAACATCAGACGTGAATGAGATACAACAAAGACAAATTGCAGGATATGGGCCCTTTAATCCTAACAGTGTGCCACATATTTGAATGTTGCTGTAAAATGTTCAAACTACCTTTCTTCGATTTATACCTGCATGACATGAGGGATCCCCAGGAGGAAAGCAGCACTACACACAACCAGAACCAGCAGTTCCTTCTGCCTGAGGTACTTCAGCAAGGGTTTACTGTAGCTGTCCATTAAACTGGTCACCATTACTTCTACCATAGCAAACTACAGCACACACAGACACACACACACACACACACACACACACACACACACACACACACACACACACACAAACACAAACACACACACACACA
>JBBPCX010000088.1:10255816-10312196 GCA_037974365.1 Hydrocynus forskahlii | reverse complement strand
GTCTGTGTGTGTCTGTGTGTGTCTGTGTGTGTGTGTGTGTGTGTGTGTGTGTGTGTGTGTGGCTGTGTGTGTGTGTCTGTGTGTGTGTGGCTGTGTGTGGCTGTGTGTGGCTGTGTGGCTGTGTGTCTGTGTGTGTGTGTGTGTGTGTGTGTGTGTGTACATACATTCCAGTGAAGGGCAAGCTTAAGGCTTCAGCATACCAAGACATTTTGGACAACGCCATACTTCAAACTTTGTGGACCCAATTTGAGGAAGAACCTATTCCAGCATAACTGTGCCCCGGTGCACACAGCGAGCTCCATAAATACATGGTTGGATGAGTTTGGTCTGTAAGAACTTGACCGACCCACACAGAGTCCTGACCACAACCCCATCCAGCACCTTTGGGATGAACTGGGACGTAAATTGTGAGCCAGGCCTTCTCGTCCAACATCAGTGCCTGATCTAATAAATGCTCACAAATTCCCACTGAAAAACACCACAGTATTTTGTGGAAAGCCTTTCAAGAAGAATGAAAGCTGTTACAGCTGCAAAGAGGGTGACCAACTCCATATTAAAAGCCTATGGATCTGAAAGCAGTGTCATTAAAGTCCTTGTTGATGTAATGGTCAGGTCAGGTGTCACAATACTGTTGTCCATATAGTATGTATGTATGTATGTAAAAGGGAACTTCAACTAACATGCAGAGGAGGAACAAAGCATTCTGATTTTCTCTGCAGAATTAGCGGAAATGAGGATGTAGTCATTGGTGGAGATTTATGTGGTTCAAAGTCTGACATCAGCAAAGAGATCACATGAGCATCTGAAGCTTCATTATGTCCACTATTGTCGCATTCACTGAACATTTCATGGGTGCTCTGAAAAATCAGAGATGAGGTAGCCCGATTAACCCTGGGCATCTGTTTGGGCTGTGTGCTCTGTCACAGAATAAAAAATAGTTTGGCCCTGTATGTTTGTGCGTGGTTTTTGCTTTTCTTTGACTGTAAAGGCTGTGGTTTTCCTGACTCTACGGTCTGCTGTGGGGAGACTTGCTGTCAGGAGACCTACTTTCGATGTGGTTCTGAGTGTGTGTGTGTGTGTGTGTGTGTGGAGTGAGCAGAAGCTTGTAGGGGGGCTTGAAGGTGGTTTTGTAGCTTGTGGCTTTGTAGAACTTGAAAGTGTTTTCATTGCATGGTGTTTGAGAAATTCAGAGAATTTCCTGTGTTCGAATCTAAAGACATGCATTGTATAATCAGGTGCATCTCCATAATTTTGTCACTTAAGTTGGCAAAAAAGTAAACATGTAACAAGGTCCACATGAATAATCATTAGAACAATATAGAGCTGTCATAATTTTCAGCAGCGATCAGTTTTGCATGATCGAAGACCAAACATTATCCTACTGGTCTCTACAACAGGGAACAGAGCCCAATGGACATGCACACATTTTTATGCATTTTAATTAGTTTTTTTTCTTTACCTTATTTTATAGAGCATACTAAACTTTCTGAAAAGCTCTATAATGTTGTCTTTATTATTTTTTTTATTATTGGGTTTTTTTACCTTTGGTTTCTTTAAACCCTTCTATTGATGGATCATCTAACTAATCAGTAGATAGCTTGATTAACTGATTGATTTTGATTGATTGGTAGAAGATATCCTTGTTGACTGTTTTTATGTTTTGTCCCTGTGTCTCTGTAGGTGGATGCTGTGGGTCTGATGAGAAGACCTACACAGTTGGAGGGTGGGCCTGGGCATGGTGGCTCCTCACCGACATACAAAAGTAAGGACATTCCGTCAGTACCGTAATTTACCACTCTTATCTGTGTGATGTCATGTTTTGAAACTCTGACTACTGGTTCAATTTTAACTTGAAACTTACAGATGCATTTCATGTCCTTTTTGTCAAGTATAAGGTACTTTAGTTTTACAAATTAAAACAAATATTTATTCACACTGTTATATTTTTAAAAAATTATTTTAATAATAATAAAGATAATATAGAACTTTAATAATAATAAAGAACTTATGCTTTACATGTTTTGCATATCTTTCAATACTAGAGCTCAGTGCCTGAGTAGTAGGTCTTATTAGCATCAGAAGTTCAAGCAATAGTCAAAATTGGGGCAGGGGGGAGACACAGCACACACGCAGAGAGAGAGACGCTACAGAGACAACACGTTTCACTGCAAATAGTTAAAAGTTTATATTAAATATTATACATACAATCAGAGATCGGATCTATTTGACAAATTGAGATGGGTACTTTGAATGGTCTTGAATTTAAGATTGAAATAACTGGCCATTGGTGTGTATGCTATTTCTTTGATGTGGCATACTATCTTAAACCAAGAGATTTAACATAAATTAATATTTGAAGTTATTCTTTATATTATTTAGCTGTTTATTACTGCATGTTCTCTTGCTTCAAAAAGAAAGACAAAAAAGAATGGATTTGTAGCAGATTTTTGCCTTTTTTCGGAAAAGAGCTCTTCATTTGCTTAAAAAAAAAAAGTTACAAAGATGACAACTGTTCAGGATTCAGTATCAAAGTCAAGGTGTTGGTACTGATATCAGAAAATGTTGAATGATACCCAGCTGTAGCAGATGGTACTGAAACAGCCCGTAGTTCATGAAGTGTGGATAGGATGAGTGTTGGGATCAGTCCAGTCCCCACACAGACACTGTAAACACACACTTCATGTCTGCATGTCAGCTCAGTCCTCTTCTTACACACACCCATCAAAATGTGTGGAAAAACAAACACTGTTAGTGTAGCTGTTCGCTTAGCAGGCGTAGCTGAACTTTGACACACACATTTGTCTTGCTGACCATTAGCCCTGCTTTGGTTGCCCTGACTGCTGAAGGTCTTTGAGTCAATCTTCCGTTCCAGCCTTCATTCATACATTTCGCAAGACAGCGCAAACTGCATTTTTCTGGACTAAAGCTTTACTTGGACAAATGTATTAGTCTTTTAACTGCATTAGCCCTGTCCTAGCTAGAAGGTGGATAAGAAGTTCTGAGTGGGTTTTAATCAATAACAGTGGACCAACGCCCTTACTGTAATGTAAGAACACTGATCTAAGGTCAGTCTCTGTAGTTCTAAAGGGAAATTCCAGCATTTTTTTCTTTCCAGAATTCAGTCATTAAGACGTGGACATGCCGAGTAGTTTGATCTGAAATTGCCTCTTAAAGCTCCATCACAAACTGGGAACACCACTCAAAGCCAGCTGTTTCAGAAATGCTTTTGAGCCAGACTCTAGCTATCTTAATTTTGCCCTTGCCAAAATTGCTCAGATGTTATTTTTGGCCATTTTCCTGCTTCCAACATCATAACTTCAACAACGGACTGTTCACTTGCTGTCTAATTATAAATCCCACCCTTTTACAGACGCCATTGTAACAAGATAGTGGTGTCATTCACCTCACCTCTCAAAGGTTTTGATGTTACGGCTGATTGGTACTTTTTCAGATTTGTCCATTATTACTTTTACTTGGAAGACATGTGTGAGTTCACTTGGCATTTTGGATAGTAAATAAAATGGCTATATGCATTATAAATTTCTCTTCAAATATTATATATTTTGTATTAAACCACTCTGATTGGCTGTGCTTTGATCGTAATGGCTCAGTTTACATCTGAATGACTGAATTACCGCACAAAAGAAGTGAACCAATAGTATGTAAGTAGTAGAAATGCAGTGTATGTTAAATGCTATTATTTGACCAGATTTTTATGTTATTATTTAGTTTTTATCCCCAACAGGGAATCAACATGAACATATCGAATACAATGCTATTATGATGCTGATGTGATTTACTGAAATGATTCTGCACACAGAGTTGAATGGAAAATGTTTTGGTTTCTAGTTTCTCTGAGGTTTCTCTAAATGACTGCTAAATGTCTTCCTCTGCACATGCTAACCTGCCTTGCTCAATGTCTCTCTCTCCCTCTCCCTCTCTCAAGCATGGTTGCTGGGATCCTAAGCTTAGCACTCTTTGAAAGAGACCGTTGTAATATTCTGTGCCGAAAACAGCATAGTGGAATGTGTTGAAAGTTGTGAAGACAGTTTAAGGATTCTGTAGAGTTGTGCAGAGTATGTTGAAATGTACCAGTATACCAGTACTAGTTTTATTATCATTGGTTAATAGGAATGTCATAATGTAGTGAATTTGGACAATCTAGTGTATTTGAATCAGAGCCAAACAAGGGTATTTTAGGTCCTGGCCCTGGGTTTCTTGCTCTGTTTAAACCAGGACATTATCCACGTACAGTAACAAGGCAGATTGTCAGAAGTGGGCAAACTAGTTTAATTGTTTAAATGTCTGCAGTGTAAAACAGTGGAATTTGGAACCCAGCAGTCACTTGACTAATAATAACATTAATGTCAGTAATGTTTTTTTGGTTTGTTTCTACTCTATTTAGTGTAGCAGTACATAAAATGAGAGCATGCGAACTTCCACATTTGAACCTGGGGTGACAAAAGAAAGTATTGTGGCTTTGCCAGGGAAGCTGCTGTGCTTCTATTTTAAAAAACAAAATTGACCGTAAAATTGCATTTAATGGTGAGAGAAAGGAACAGGCTATTGCACACACAATTGGGATTAGAGCAAGTTCTGTGTCGTGTGTAATGGTGATATCACACAATTAGTTCACAACTAGACTACAATGGAAGAAAAGGCTTTGTATATATTGCCTAAATTTATTTGACTTTAATTTGCCACAAGTTACTGCTGTACCGTAATTGTAGAAAGTACAAATATTAGATTGAATCTGTTGGGAGGCAAAAAAAATGACTGAACAGTTAAAACCTATTCTGTTCTGTATTCTGTTTTTTTTTTTTTTTTTTTGTTTTTTTTTTTGCTATCTGGTTGACATTTCTAGGACCCTTGTTTGGGCTTGGAGTTCCATCCTTCCTCCATCTCCCTGCCCAAGAGAAGCAATCTGCTTAGTGGCTATTAGTGTCACACTGATCTAATTAGCCAAGATGGAGTAGGGAGAGCCTGCGCTTGGCTGTTTTCTGAAGTGAAAAAACAGGCTGTAGAGCAGCAATCTGCACAATATTAGAAACCATGGTGAATGCAAATGTTGCATCAGTTTAAAATGAGAGGTATAAGGGATATTATTTCCATGTTTCTATTATTTAAAAATAATAGATTCTCAGATACCACTTTTTCTCTTTCAGTACTGAAACCTGATCCGAAATGACTAACATCTCATAGTGCGGCATGCAAGTGTCTGAAATAGCTTTATGGTATGGCATTATTTCTGGACACCATAGCTCATGTGTAATATACCTATTTTTTACAACACACAACCTCAACTGGATTTTATTCATTTTACCATCAGTATTTGATTTTAACGTATATTGTCTATAATTAGACCTACCGATATTTGAATATTGAGTAATAAGATATAGCTCTCTATATTTTTCTCTTGGACATTTGAATGGCAGTAAATGCATTTTAGTTAAGCCTGTTGCAATTTCACCAGAGCTGCTTTGTGTGGTTCCGCTGCGTTGTTACGTTGCGTTCCCATCTTGTATTTGATGTTTGGACAGCTGTTAGTGTGTTACTGGTCTGAGCACCTTCGCGGCCCACTGTAAAGATTGCGAGTGCTTTGTAGTCCTTTTATATTCAGGGTTCTTGTTTGAGGGTCCACCATCCGGCCTGAATAAAAAACAATTCCAAATACATGATGCCTGTTGAAGAAACGGCATTCAAGATATGAAGACTGGGGGCCATTTAGGAATGTGTTGTTGCTATGAAGGGAACACATTATTGCCATTAAAATGACATTCAGAACAGTGTAGTGTGAGTGAAGAAAGCAGGACATCTGCTGATGTCTGGTTTATGCGTATAATAAATAGATATGTATTTGGCATTATGTATTTTCTGGGCTGATATAACTGATAATGCGTCTTTGTGGCACTTCTGTGGTGGGACATGATTTTAAATGAAAATTCTACTTTTTCACAGTTCAAAAAAGTTCACAGTGTGATACATAAATAAAGCGCAGTGAGCGTGAGGCAGGTTAAAACTCTAAAAATCACTGACTCATTTGACATGTGTCTGATTATAAATGCAGTTCTTTTCTTTTGAGCAGATTTACTTTGCTAATGTATGACTGATTTAGACGCGGGCACTTTGCTGTTGAAAGCCTGTGCAAACATATGAGTGCAGTCACCTGCCACGTCTTATCAAACACCTCGACGTCTCTGTGTGCTTGGAGGATAATCAGAAAGCTCTCAGTGCTGCCGCGAGACCATGCAGGTGCCCATCTGTGTCGGCTAAGAACAGATGACAAAGCTGAAACCCTGCGTTCCAGCTGTGGAGTGCTGTTTGAGAACCGTCATACTCTTAACTAGTTATAGTCTGTGAAAGTATTGCTTTTTCCTTATCGTAGCTGTTTACAAAGATTGTGGATCTGTACTTTTATTGCTGTGATGCTGGGCGTGGTGTGAAGGTGTGATTGTGGGTGTAGTGGAGACAACTTGTGGACTTGTATGTTGATTATGGATAACCTTTGATTCCAAACCCCACCCCCACTCCCCCTAAAATGATTTTTTTTAATGCTTGATAATATTGTCCTGTCCTGCTTTTCCTGTCGCACCCTCCCCCCTTTTCCTGTCCGCCTGTCTGCCTGCCTGCATAGACTTTCTCTGGAAGTAATGACCATCCTGTGTCGCTGTGAAAATATCGAGACCTCGGAGGGTGTCCCCCTGGACGTGACCGGGGTGGCTCAGGTAATGCAACCCAGTCAAAGCAAGCCAAAACAACAACAGACAAATGAACAGAACTGACTCAGGGTTAAACCGTTGTAAAGGCAGGGCAGCTGGAGGACACAGCAGCAGAGGTTGCTTTTAGGGACCCGTTTGCTAATTCAGTCGTGCGCTGGTCTGGTTTTTTTTTTTTGGGCTGTGCATACATACACTCTCACACACCAGAGTGATGTTTTTAAATATTTGTCTTCTTCTGCAGTGAAGGGAGAGAGAGTCAGCTGTCACTAACTGCTTTCGGCTTTGGCTACGCCATCATTCAGTGGAACTCACTGCTGAACATCCATGTGCACTGGCTAAACAGCTTTGGTGATCAGTCTTGCTCGATCAGACACATTAATTGGCGTAAACATGCATATCAGTTGTTTGTCCTGTCACAAGAGTTTAAAATAAAATAAGGGCTGCACAACACATCTGTGACCAATTTTGTTAATGTTTGTGGCTGATAATTACATCTGATCATTTAGTCTCATTTTTTTGGCAATGTGAAGTTGATCAATGATTTAAAAGTCTGTGAAGTTTTAACCAATTTAATAGTCATTGGAAAAAAAATGAGTGATACTCAGTGACCTGAGTATCGGCCACACCAAAAGGATTCATTTTATCCACCCACATGTCAGTGCATCCCTGTATAAAATATTGTGTAAGCTGTTGATACAAGCATTTAGTTGTGTTTGAGTTGAAAATTTCTTCAAATTCAACCCAAATGATTCCATCAGAGTTTACAGCGAGTGCACTTGGATCATCTTTCTGGAGTGAATGACTGCTTTCTTGTTGGTGGTGGGGTTTTTTGTTGTTTTTATTTGTGTTTACCTATGTTTCTTTCTTTTCCTGCTTTCTTTCCCTTCCATGCCTTCCCTTAGACCATAGCCAAACTTTTTTCGTTTTTTTCTTCCCTTTCTTTGCATCTCCCAACAGGATAAGCCTAGAGATTATGACCCTGCAGCCCAAGAGTGAGGATGTTGAGACAGCGGAGGGTGTGGCTCTTACAGTCACAGGGGTGGCACAGGTAAATTTATCATACTTCTCCTAGCGCCTCTTCAAGCTCGGCCCAGGACGTCTCAGAACCCGCACCCTTGCCCTTGAGCTTGTTAACCGCTTTTTCTTCTCATTTTGCCCCCCAATTCTTCCCCTCCTCCACCCTTTCCTGGTTCCTGCCATGATGTTGCAGAGTGCCAAACTTACGTAATTGAAGTGAAGGTCACTCACTCTAGCCTTCTGATTGCCCAACCGGTCGCATGCTCTTCCTTTTGAAGTCCCGATTGGACAAACACAGAATTAGATTGTTATTGTAGGCGCTAAGCCCACTCCCTGGCCAAGGCACCAGATGTGGTTGCTTATGAGACAAAGGTTAAACTAATAACTTCCCATTAGCAATTGTTTGGAGATGTAACATATTTTTTATTGGTATCATTCCAAACTTTTGTTGAATCTGAATTATGAACAGTTGTACCATTTACTGATCTTCCTAAAGATAACTTGTCAGTGCTAACTGAAAATATAGTACACATGCAGCTCATAGTGCTTAGGCAGAAAAATACTTTTCATCAAGTGCACACAGTAACTAGGTTTCTTGTCAGTATTTATGTGGAGACATGTTTTTAGGCACTTTTATCAAATCAGCAAAGTCTATCAGAAGAACTTTGGGCTGAATTTAATCCGCCTTCTTTATTGTTAATTCCAAGGAACTTCCAATCCACAAGCCAGAATGTGGTCAGGAAACTTTTCAAGGGAAGGGAAGGGGACTCTATAATTACTGTTTTTACTTTATTTACTATTGTTTATTAATGCACATTTTGTTTTGGGGTTTTTTCTGTTGTGTATGTATCCTTATTTGATAAACCCTAATTAGCTTATTTATTCAGAGAAAAGTTGTTCTGTCCCCTGCAGGGTCCTGAACAGATTTGTATCTGATTTGACTGGCAAATAGAACAAGAAAGTATTTTACAGTGGCTTGTGTAGTTCCTGGTGCCTTAGAAAATTCCTGCCTTGTAGAATGTTTATTTTTTCCATTTTGTCTGGCTTTGAGCTCAAATGAACTAACTCAGTCATAAGTTGCAGAATTGTTTTTGTCCCAGTGTTTATAAATGACAGGAAAACAAGTGTTAGAGGAGGGCAACATTACCATTGTCTGTGTTTTTCAGGACCATAGCAAAATGAGTGTTTTGGCCCCCAATTCATTGCTTTTAAAATAGAGCTGCCCTGTGGAAACCTACTGGAGTTCAGTGCTAACAACCCAACTTCAAACTGACTCACTTTAAAACAGAACAGAGTTGGTTGCATAGGTTTCAGGTCAGGATAATCTTATAGTTATAGACAGCCAAAAACATAAATTTCTCATTAACCTAGATTTTAGCAGTATACCTTGTGATTCCAGAAACCTCATAAGCTAGTCAATATGAGAAAACGTAACTTGAGTGTGGTAAAGCATGCAGTTTGCATAATGTTAACCTAGTTTCTATAAGCTCCCACTACTTGTTAGCTGCGTTAGTATTGTAGTTCTAGTGCAGAACTAAAGAAAAAAGGTTCAATCTTGGCTGATTATACTTGTGATAGAAATTTTGGGTGTATTTTTCCTTCAAATTTAGTCTGTTTCTGTTCAGAACTCACAATAAGGTGACTGTCACTCAAGGACGCTTTTCTCATATGATAAGACCTCCACCTGTAACAGCCACTTCTGACTGGACCAGGCTAAACCAAGCCTTGTCTCTGTGGAGACAAGAGATCCATGTGTCTGTCTGAGTTAATAGGTTTCCTGAAAGTGGCTTAATGGCAACATTAGATGGAGCTTTTACCCAGACAGAGGATGTTATAACCTTATGAGGCTAGCTGAATCATACTCATTAGCTGAAGGAGCGAGTATGATCACAGTCTACACACACTGTTAACATGGGAGTCATATGTCAGTGTATAACGGGAAGAGTCCTGCCCCTGAGGCTGGACAGTCAATGAGCTGAAGGGCTCAGCTGCCCATACATATTCTTATTTGTCTTCCATATAGAAATGAAACCCTTTGTCTTTGGTAGCAGTGCTGAGATGAGTATTTTTGTGCCTAAACGCAATTTCAAAAGAGTAACAGTTTTATTGACTGAAAACAGGAAAATAAAACAGCAGCAAAGTCATGGGACATAGATATTTTTTTTATTCCTACCTTTTATGCCAGTCCCTTTCCCTTTCCATTTTTGTTTTGTCTATCCTTTTGTCTGAGCATGTCAAAGGAATCGTGGTGGTGTTTGTATATGTTTGTACAGTGCGGGGGAGTGGTATTGTCTCAAATGCCTGAATGTGTGCTTGACCATTGCTCCCCCTGTAAGTAGTAATTGGTGGTGTCGTGACTGATTGACTGGTTGGGCTGGTTGGACAGACATGAATGAGTGATTGCGGTTGAAACCAAAATGATTTCTTTCTGCATACTAATATAGTCCCCATGGGGTAGACATGTCTTGTTGCTGATTATATATTAACCCACAATTAAACAATTTCAAATGAGCACCTGCCCTTTACATTGTGTGAAAAATCGACAAATAGAAATTGTCCAAACTCACTTACACAAACATACTAATTAAACCCAGTTAGCTAATTTACTAGTTAATGTGTATTTTCTTACAATAGTGACATCTGTATTACTGTGCAAAAGTCTGAGGCAGCCAAGAAAGTTGTTCAAAACAGTTCCTTTCAGCAGATAAAGAAAGATTACAGTTCAAAGCCTGAGTTCTTGATGCACTCTGGCCATTGCACTATGAGATAAATTAGGTACTGAATAGTAACTATTGGGCTTCCATAATGAAAGATTTGAAAATGGTAACGCACTCACATAAAATCAGATAAACAAAACATCAATGTACTCTCATTGTCGGACAAAAAAAACACAACCTTATGTCTTGACGAAGATGGCTTTGCAGGACTGACATTGTTAACAGTCTTACAACATTACGTCTTGATTAGATACAATAGGTATTTGAAGGTAAATTACTGTGAGCTTATTCAGTCGTCATAAAGGTTTATCTTATCTTCATAAACTTCTCATACAGTGTAAAGGTCAGCAGATATTTTCAGATTCGTTGTGAATTTCAAATTAATCAGCAACAAAATGGAAAAACTACATGATTATAATTAGAAAGCTATTTATCCTTATAATTTTAATATTCTGGATTTGGACCAGTGTTTTGGATTACTGTTGCCGTTGCATATTAGCAGGTCCTTCTATATTTCTTGTTGTATATCTTGTTGTCTAAACATTGCATATATCATACAGGGAGTCATTTGGAGGTCAACCTGCCATGTATTTGTATCCGTGGTGGAATGCATGACCATATGTTATTGTTTCTTTTGTTTTGTTTTGTCTTGTTTTTAGTTTCACGTTTTTCTGAGTGTATCATGGGTTTTGTCAGCATTTCTGAACAACAATTATAAAGACAGAATAACACCAGTTATAGGGAGTCACAAAACAAACTGTTGGCTGATTGGATATTAGACCATTGGTATTGCATGAATGATTTTGTACAGTTTGTTGGATTTTTTCCTCCAGTAGTATTTTGTAAATAGTTGTTTTTAAAAATTCTCAATATGGCACTACTGTCTTGTTGGTGCTTTTTGTCTATTCAAACTTGTTCGTGAACCTCAGAAAAACGAAATGCATTTGTTTTGTGTTGTGTATTGTGAAATACCATAGTTCCACACCCTTTTTTTGTATTGTGACTTCCACATCATTATTTGCACCTTCATTTTGGAAATGCGGTGCAAAGCAGTAAGGACTGCCCACTCTTTCCTCCATTACCTTACAGCAGAACAGCAGAAGATGCACAATCCCAGTAGTGAAAGATGATTGTTGGAGAAGTATCAGGTGCCATATTAGCTTAATAGGACAAATTTTACCCAAAGTCTAAAATGTACTTAGATCACATGTCACTCTCTCTCTGAAGAATAAGCTCACTCTCTCTCCATTTGACAGCACGGGAGAGGAAGATGAAATGGCTACTCTGTCTGATTACTGTCTTTATCTCATATCAATGCATTACCATTACATGCACTACTGAGTGGAGAGGGATAGACAACTTTGGGCCTTCATGTTTATACAGTGGCAAGTTTATGCCCTGTAGTCCGTTTGCTTTATAAATAGCTCATATTTAGTTCAGTGAAACGGTCGTTTTTACACAGTTGTCTCCCTTATATATGGAAATGGACAAAAGTGTGCTGCATTTCTGAAAGCAAGAGTAGCTGCCATCTTTAAGCCTGAGTTTCATGCACAGTTCCTGCAATCCTTAATGATTCACATTTTGAGACAAGTATGTGATGATGTAGTCATAAATATGCTAGTCAGGATGCATAAGCCTTGTTGGTTGCATCAGCAAGTTGAATAATATCCTTGCAGTTGACTGGACAAGGTCAATGAATCAAATTCAGCAGCAGATAAAGCTGCACTACATACATAGGAGGACGGTTTAGAAAATTACTGAACACAAAAACCAAAGTCCTTTTATTGGTGTGAATTGAGATTTATCGTGACCAAGGACAATGTACCTGCATGTGACCCCGAAATTATTTTTTTTTTCATTTAATAGAGCCACATATGCAAAAGGGAAAGATCTAAAAGGGTATTTAGATTTTGGAGTGTTTATGTGCGAATTTGTGACTATTTTGTAGAGCATTTATGAAGCCAGGCATTGATGTTGAAGGCCTGGTTTGCAATCTCTGTTCCAGTTCATTCTAAAGGTGCCGGATGGGGGATGAGGTCGGGGCTCTGTGCAGGCCAAGCGAGTTCTTCCACACCAAACTCCTCCAACCATGTCTTTATGGAGCTTGCTTCTCGTTATGGAGCTTGTGCACTGAGACACAGTCATGCTGGAACAGAAAAAGTTCTTCCCCACACTATGCCTTGCTATTCTGAAGCATTAAGATTGGCTTTCAATGGAAGAAGGGGGTCTAGCCCAAACCCTGAAAAACCGGTGTGTCCCAATACTTTTGTGCATATAGTGTACATCACACTGAAGCGCTCTCTTTTTTTTTTTGGTAATGCTATCCTTAGAATACGCTTCCATTATTTCTGAGCTACAGGAACCTCAAAGCTCCTGTAGAAGCATAAAAATGAAAACTGTCTTGTCTGATGGGCTGTATTTGTAGCAAGGGGAAGAACTGAGTGAATTTCATTTTTGTTCTGAACGTCACTTTAAACCTTATCTTTTGTAGTGCCGGCTGTTCAAGCCAGCAATGTGGCATCCCATGGATTTACAGAATTCTCACATTCTGCAAACCCTCATGCTTACCAAGTTCTTTCTGCAGGCGGTTTTCACAGAGAGGCCATTGTAACACTGTACTGCCATAATAACCCCTCCACCCTGAACAGCCACATCAGATTGGATGAAACTGAACAGAAGTCCTTACAGTTGCTATGGAGATCAAAAGGCATTTTTTTTTTCAAATAAATTACTGAAAATGTTCCTTTATAATGGAGTTGTTTATCTCTCAAGTTTCCCTGTCTTTGTACTGCATGTCTGGGATAACTTTGAAAACTTCTTGGGCCCCAGGTCTTCTGTTTCAATGCAAGGTCAGTAGCAGGCTGTAGTGTGAGGGAAAGCTCTGTGTAGGGAAATCCCACAGCTGCCACACCACATTTCTTCTGCAGATCCAGTTTCTGCTAATGCAGAGCAGCTGCTTTTACATGTAAACACAAGTGTGAGCCGTGATGGAAACATTATGGTAGGTTGAATCCCAAAATAGCCTCCAATACTTTGCGTACAAGTGGAGGAAAGAAAGCAGAAAGCTTAACAGACTGCATTTTACAGATATCACAGCTAAACACTGGTCATATCTGTCAGTTTTGGCCACAATAGTGTTGCACATTTAGTAGTCTCTTGCTACTGGTATGCAGTAACATTTTTGCCATTTGAGTTTGTCACAGTGTTTTTATTGGTTAATGAACTGAAAAGTATTTCTCTGTGCGGCCTAACTGCTGTGTGTGGCTGTGTGTCTGTATGCCATTCATAGGTAAAGGTAATGACAGATAAGGAGTTGCTGTCTCTTGCCTGTGAGCAGTTCCTGGGTAAGTCGGTAATGGAAATTAAAGGGGTGATCCTGCAGACGCTGGAGGGTCATCTCCGCTCCATTCTGGGTGAGTATGCCTATTGGGCTGCCACAGTTAAACGTAATCATCTGATATTAAGTCATTTGAGCTAATCACAATTCTTTTAAATGATTGTGATCATTATCCATAGTCATTAGATTGCAAGCAGGATGTGAATTGCATGCATTTGAAGCTAATAAATGATCACTGAACAAAACCATCTTAAAACAGGAGACTGATAAACATTCTTAACATGTGATTGATGCTAATGTAAAATTTCCAAATAATTTAAAAACATTTCTTTTGATCCTGTCACCATGAAATTATCATACAATAATTGTGATTTTCAGATTATATTTAAAATGTTTTCAAACCAACAAAAATTAAGATACAAAGTTTTTTTGAAAATGCATTTCTGGTGAAACATCTTGGACGAGTGCAGGTGTTGTTGAAGTGTATTTTGAGTCTTGAGAGAAAGGTGAAAGCGCTGCATGTGACAATTAAGCCATTAATCAAAACTATATGACAGTTAATCAGCAGCTAAAATTTCGTAATCGTAACAGGCCTGTCTGACTGAAAATAATTGTTACAGATACTCATTTTCAGTTTCATTCTACTTTAATAGTGCAGTATTTTTATTTACTTTACTGGCTTACATTTTCTTATTATATTATTATTATGTCTTATTATTTCTTATTATATTATAATTATATCTTATTATTTAAACTGGCTTACATTTTCTTATTATATTATTACAAGCCACTTGAAGATCCTTGATGATACAAAAATGCTGATGAATTAGTAGCCAATCAACATACCAGTCAAAATACAAACATGTGCTGTTTGTCTGTATATTTTCTCTCCCCTACTTGTTTGCATGAGTGAACTGTAAATGTGAAATATAATTAAATTATAATCTGCTACAATCTTAAAAACGTGAGAGGGATCTGCAGCACCCCACTAAGGCCTAATTATCATGATGATATTTAGGCCTTAAACCTGACACCAACAGAAGTAAAAACTTGATTGCGCTTCTCTTACACAACACTGATGTATTCGCCCCGTCTCTGCCTCAGTCATTAACCCAACGGTTAAAGCAAGTAATAACTCTGAATTCCAGTTGAAAACAAGTTGTGTTGAGGTCAGTGGCTGGGTGGTGTAATCTGGCATTGCGACACCTCATCCCTGTGCTTGCAGGCACTCTGACAGTGGAGCAGATTTACCAGGACAGAGACCAGTTTGCCACTCTGGTGAGGGAGGTGGCCTCTCCTGATGTGGGCAGGATGGGCATCGAGATCCTCAGTTTCACTATTAAGGTGACCACTGCTCAGCCAAAACTGTATTAAATTTAACCCTTTACTGGATGTTTGGATACTTTTTAGTTACAAATTCATACACATATTGTGTGTAGGTTTATAATTAGGGGTTAAGATTTTTGCTTTGAGTCTTACCGAAACAGAATGCTTGTAAGAGAAATTTATAATTGTAACTCCTTACGTATTCACTCAGACCTTTTAATTACTCATTAAATACCTCAATGGCAGTTTTCTCTTTCAGCAGACTAATGAGCCCTACCACACTGCAAAAAATATTCAGGAATGGTTTGAGGGACATGACAGAGTTGATGTTGATTTGACCTCCAAATTCCTCAGATCTTTATCGAGTCTGGTGTGATCCATGGAGGCTCCACTTATTTTCTTACAGGATCTGCTGCACAGGCAGGACCTACATTATATTAGACTGGTGGTTTTAATGTTACTGATTGGTGTATACATTTAACGTCCTTAGCAGATTATTTGAAATCTAGTGGAGCAGCATGTGTTAGGTAATATTGTTGGTTCTCCAACAATATTCATCCAAAATATTGCTATGAAAAACAAAAGCTTATAAAATGCATCTTACACTAAAGCATCAATACTTGAATTAATTACTTCAGTACCTCAGAATAAAAAAAAAAATCCAAGTCATAGAATACTAAACATCAAGACTTAAGCAGTCATATCAGCACCAGTAAGCATGTTCCAAAATCTGGACTTCCGATCAGATGTCTGAATTACATTCTACATTCTAAACGTCACCTACTTCAGTAATTGATACTGAAGTTTTGAACAGTATCCAGCCCTATCATGATTCCTAAAGAGGTTTTTGTTCTTTTTCAGTTTTTGTGTCTTCTATCTTGTAGGGGGAGATATGTTGATGATTGTTGTGTGTTTGTGTTCTCTCAACAGGATGTCTTTGATAAAGTGGACTACCTAAGCTCACTAGGAAAGACACAGACAGCAGCTGTACAGAGAGACGCAGACATCGGCGTGGCAGAGGCTGAAAGAGATGCAGGAATCAGGGTGTGTTTTGTGTGCTTGGGCTGTAAGGAAGAATCAAACAACCACCACTTCAGCCACCACTATTAAGCATATACCATATTAAGCGTACTCTCAGAATATGCTACTAAAGGGAATGCTACAGTACCTCATAATCATTTGTGTTAACAAACCCAGAATGTATGTTGTAGAAACGTTTTACACTTTGGTTTACTCTTGCTCAATTTCTGGCTCTCTGCAGGAGGCAGAATGCAAAAAGGAAATGATGGACGTTAAGTTCCTAGCAGACACTAAGATGGCTGACTCAAAGCGTGAGCTGGAGATGCAGAAAGCAGCTTTCAACCAAGAAGTCAATGCAAAGGTATTAGCTAATGGGAAGATATAAAATTAGGTGGTTATAATCAGACTTTAAGAACTGTTGTGTCCAAATTCTAGGCTCTATATGGTTAACATATCTTTAGGTAATAGGATTGATTTGTAGACGAGAGGTTGAGTTTGTCTCTCTAAGGTTTTTGTGTATTGTGGATTGTCCACAATACACAAGGGAGTTATGGATGTCCCCTGTAAAGCATTCATTTTTACAGTTGAGTTTCCAGGTGTTTCAACTAAAAATGCCACAGTAATATGATTCTAGTGGAATACTACTTGACAGCGGTGTATGTAACACTCCTTGACTGTGTGTGGCTGCTTTTGCACAAAAGTGTCAAAGCAGTTAAGTGGAACATCCCTGTAAGGCTTTTGTTTCAGTCAGGTTTACCATTAACAAAGATGTTGCAAGAGCCTATTTTGTGCATGATTTACAAAAGAGAGGGATTGACCACTCAAGATCAGTCATTCATTCAGAGTTAGCGATTCTTCTATTTCTTAGATTAATTAGCCAGATGTAAATGAATAAGAGTAAAACAAACAAAAATGCTCAAATATTCAGACTATTCAAGAAGAGCTACAATGTAAAAAAACTGTCATTTCCCCATTCCTGTACACTGTCATTTATTGAACCTTTTGGAGGTTGGCTGTGGGCGAGGTGAGTTGACGTTTTGTTGAAAATCAGGTCATTTTCATTTGCTAAGAAAACACTTAGCTGGGGACAAAGTAGAGATGTTGATAGTTAAGGTGCATCTCTCCGTTTCCTTGGCCTGCCTTGTTCCATCCATCCATCTATCTATCCATCTGTCTCTCTCTCTCTGTCTGTCTCTCTCTCTCTTTCACACACTCTCACTCTCAGAAAGCTGAGGCTCAGCTGGCATATGAGCTGCAGGCAGCGAAGGAACAGCAGAAGATCCGTCTGGAGGAGATTGAAATTGAGGTGGTGCAGAGGAAAAAACAGATCACCATAGAGGAGAAGGAGATCGTCCGTACTGATAAAGAGCTGATTGCCACAGTGAAGCGGCCGGCCGAGGCCGAGGCCTACAAGATGCAGCAGCTGGCAGAAGGACAGAAGTACGTAGAAAGAGAGTTCAAATAGAAGGGACAGTAGAGGTATAAGATGCAGGCAGAAAAAGAAACTACCTC
The DNA here is from genome assembly GCA_037974365.1 of Hydrocynus forskahlii. Lineage (NCBI taxonomy): Eukaryota > Metazoa > Chordata > Actinopteri > Characiformes > Alestidae > Hydrocynus > Hydrocynus forskahlii. The sequence goes on along the minus strand of JBBPCX010000088.1, from coordinate 10,294,548 downwards.
ATGATTTTCAAATTTTCTCCTCCAATCCAGAGTGAAGAAGGTGCTGACGGCGCAGGCAGAGGCAGAAAAGATCAAGCGTGTAGGTGAGGCTGAAGCCGCCTCCATTGAAGCGGTGGGCAAGGCTGAAGCAGAAAAGATGAAGATGAAAGCTGAAGCTTATCAGCAGTATGGAGAAGCAGCAAAGACTGCCTTGGTCCTGGAGGCACTGCCCAAGGTGTGTTGGAACATCTGACTGGATGGATGGCTGCTTGAGGAGTACCTATGAGAAATGCTTTAACTGCCATTAAAATCGTTTTAGTAAATGTACAGCTAACAAAGTTCTCACAGTGCAGAGGATTCCAAGTCTGGTCCTGGAGGGCTGGTGTCCGCCATGGTTTGGTAATTTGCTCAAACACACTCACTAAGTCAAGGTGAGTTGAACCAGGTGTGTTTGAGCAGGGAAGTTGCCAAACTGCAGGACACCAGTTACCTGGCTATATGTTTGGCTATCCAACACACATTTAAAGTTTTTTATAGCTACTTACATCAATATGTGGTTGAAGGCATTTGTGTGATGATTCAGTCATGTAGCTGACTGTATATATAATGTTCTGTCATTTGAAAGAGGATTAAATAAGTTCACATAAATTCACAGATTGCTGGGAAGGTGGCAGCACCCTTGGCCCGAACCAATGAGATTGTCATTCTTAGTGGCGAGGGCAGCCGCGTGACCGGAGAAGTGAATCGCCTGTTGGCCGAATTGCCCGTCTCTGTTAATGCCCTCACAGGAGTGGACCTAACAAAGGTGACGCACACTGACTGGGGGGATCACTGGGTTCAATATATTTCATTCTGGGCCTAGATGCTAGTGAATTTTTGCACGCTCAGTGACATTAGTTTCATAGAATGGATATGGCCATTAGACAAGATTTAGATTTCAGTTCATTTTTCTTATTAGTCACACAAAAATAGATAAAGCTATGTATGGCTAAAGCTCTGAGCTGGTTAGTTTTTGTTCATGTTAATTTGGATATTACTAATCTATTTTTCACATTGCAGATCCCTTTGTTGCAGAAAATGACCAATGCTCAAGCATGAAGACTCGGAATCCTTGGCCTTTGCAACACATCGGTTTCAATGCCCTCCTAAAATGCCTTTGTATAAAAAACACTTGAAAACAGAAACTCTCTCTGTTAAGAGAGATTTTATTTTACCAGACCTCTGGTGCCTTACAGTCATAGGACCAGACTACCTGCATGTGCCCATTGTGTTTGGAATTTTAATTCTAGCTTAGTTTATCCTCCAACACTATAATACTTTTTTCTGTTTTTTAACAGCTAAACACTATTGTTTGTGCTGTCTGTTTCATATTTCACAAACCATATTTTTCCCCAAAGTTGTCTGGGCTCAGGACACAGAACATTTGGATGAGGGAGTGTCCAGGTTCATCATTCATCTCTTAAACAATATGTTAGATTGAGAAGTAGGTCCTCTGATTGAGAAATAGTTCCTCTGGGCCCATTTCTTGCCATAACTGCAGTTGTAAAAAGTTGTTATTGATGGTATGCAAAGAAGGAAGTACCTTGTTCAGTTTACATGTGTGGGGGGAAAAAAGGGAATCAAATCATCGTTATTGTTAGTAGTAAAAACTGCAGTCTGCCTGAACTACGGTCAGTACGCAAAGCATAGCCGGAATGCATGTCAGAACTGTAGCAGTAACATATGCATAAGGGTCTGTCTTAACGAATGGTCTTGTGTAGAATTAGAAGACTCTGAAATTTCATTGCTGCGTTCTTTTTTTTTTGTGAAGATTCTGTAAATGAATGTACACGTTGAAGTGTAGCATACGTCTTTGCGTCTTTTCTTCAGCCTGTCCATCACTGGATTTTTATGCATCCATACTTCTGCAGATGTTCCTCACACTCTAGATGTGAAATCTTTATATCAAAGTCCACTTTGAAGATATTTGTGTTTATACATAATTAGTTTTAGCATTTCTTCATGCCACTGTTGTTTGTGCAGACAAATGTCATAGTTCCTTTAGTTGTTTGTTTTTAATAACATATTTGATGTCACCAAATGTCTCTTCGAGCTACTAGGAAATGCCATATAGCCAAAGGAATTTTAACTCTGACACACCAACAGGTTTGTGTTACTGTACACAATGAGTATATATAGTTTGTATTTGCCTTGTAATGCTTATAGAAAACTTTTGGAAGAATTAAGTGGAGACCGAACGGGGCCTTTACCTCTAATTTTAAGGCCTGTACGTAAATTGATAATCAACTTGTTATACAGTTGCATATATGTTCAGGATGAAAACAAATTTTGTAAATAACCATGTTTGGTGGGTTTTTTATATCTTGCTCCAGTAGTATGATGTAGTATGATGTGAACATCAACTATACTGAACTTGGCTCAGTAAATAACTTTACAAATGTAAGTAATCAGATTTTTGTCCAAAATAAAATTACTATAATATTTGGAACACTCTAGGGACACTTTTTGCATTTGGTGGTCTTGGAGATGTGGCTTTCAGTTTAGTTCTCATCTTAGCATAGCTTATCTCTTAGTGGCAGCTATCTCCATTGACAGCAAGAACGTGTAAAGGAATCTAAAAATAATGCGAGTGCAAACTCAACCCTGTTACAGTGTGAATCAAAGATTCATCCCTCTGTTGTCTGAGCCACTTGGCCCTAACCAGGGCCACGGGGATACCAATGGTCATAGGGCGAAAGGTGGAGAAATACCCTGGGAAGGTCACCAGTCTAACACAGGGCAGACACACACTCACACCTAGGGGCAATTTCATATCTCTGGTATACCTGACCTGTATGTCTTTGGACTGTGGGAGGAAACCCATGCAAACTCCACACAGAAAGGAAGCCAGGCCCTTCTTTGAATCAAATGTAATCGTAATTAATTACTGTGTGGCATACTGTATAATTGAATATATAATTACATTTTAATAGTACAGCAAAACTCAACTTCTAAGAGTTAGGCTGGATCGACGGTTTAGGAACAGAACACAATGAGAACTGGCTACAGAATGCTTATATTTGGATTTCATCAGTTTGTTACTGTATAAACTTATTTCCATACAGACTTAGAATAATATGAAACGATTATACCAAGATGGTTATTTTTTTTGTCCTGTCCCGCAACAATTTATGCATTTTGAGCTAATTATAGCATGTGTTACCTTTGCTGATTCACTTCAGAGTAATACTAGCATATCATTGACACTTGTGTACTAACGTATCCTTAGGAATATATGCTGAGCTTAATTGCCATTAGACATGCGCTGCCATTTCTTACTAGATGCTGTAGAAATACCGAACAAGACTGTGCAACATTTTGCGAAATGGACAAACTCATCCTTTTGACTGCCTTATCAGTACCTTCTGGTTGTTTTTGGAGCATCGTTCCAGTTCAGGTTTAGGTGTGTTGTCTGGTTTACAAAGCTCATGCAGATGCCAGAATGCAAATGAAGACCAAACATAAGATGCCTTTAGTTACTTGCTGTATACCTATACCTCTCCCATACAATGATGAATATGCGTACTGAATATATACTACACCTGCTGTGTGTTTGAACACATAATAAATATGTTTAATGGAAGCTGGTGTCCATTTTCCCTGATTTGTATAGAATTGTATTTGGTCCTATGTATGCGTTACAAGCTTTATTGCTCAATTCACAATTTTTTCCTCAGATCTGATCCTTGAAAGTTAGGGCCTGAGCTCCTCAGATTTAGGTTTTTGTTCGTTTTGTTCAAAAAGTTGCAAATCATCTGCACTTTGTCAGCAATAAAAATGCAGATCATCAGTATGGGTTAATGCTAAGCCAACACATTTGCCAGGCTTTGCTCTAAATAGCTTTCAGCTTTTTTCATGTTAAGGAAGGTGAATTGTGGCAAAAGGCCAAAAATGTTAATGCCGTTTTTCCCTTCTATTACTGGCATCAACTTTGTCACTGTTGACGCACTGCCAGAGTTGCATTATTACAATAATGTGAGGGGGGATAACTAATTATGACCTTATGGTCATTCTAAAAGTCTTGTAGCTACAAATTGGCTATGAACACGGATCAATGATCACAAGAAAGTGGGCCTGATCTGACCAGATGAGATTTTTGCGTTCACGGAGCTCACTGACGCTTTAAGGCAAACCTAGCAATTCAAATGGCTTAAATAGGGATGGATGATCACACTAATATCACTGTAGCTCTCTGTAAATATTCATTCAGATTATTTTGGGGTTTTTTTGTTTGTTTGTTTAGGCATCAGTATCAATAGATCATTACCAACAGGGAATTCACACATACATCCCTACATTTAAAGCAGACAACTCCTCTAACAAATGTGCTAATGTAGCCCTCAACACGGCCAACATAACCACAATACTTGTGTTTAACTTAGTGGAAAAACTAACAGACAGACAGAAAGAAGGATTTTTGCATATTCTGTAGGACATGTTTCATGGTCATGAAAGACATTGACCTGAAGTTTCAGACGCATTCAAGCTGATTCATATACAACCAAAGAAAATGACATAAGAACAAAAAAATACGAAATAACACAAAAATATTACTTCTCCAATTCTCCCATTAGTGAAACGAAAATTACATCCATACTGTGTTCACTGCGTGAAGCTTTGCGATTATTAACAACTATGTAAAAAAGAAAAAAGACTCATTGGACCCAGGGGTCAGCGGAACTGTCTCTCGCTGGAGTCGCCACGGAAACCAGGCCATTCTGACCCGGCACACTGGTCAGCACACAGTGTTGTAAGACAGTCCTGGACGGCTGGGAAAAACGAAGGCCTGGTGTCTCTCTCCAGCCCTAAGGGCCGTTGGTCATTTTGGTGTTGAGCTTGCACAACCTTGCCTGGACTTCCAGACGACACGGCATGTGTGTGGATCCGGTTCAGGATGTCGGCAAGTGGACTCGGGCTGAGGTGGTCCAAGACGGAACCCATTTCCAGACTCCGGAGGGCACTTTCGGGCAGATTCACTCGGCTCAGCTTGGGGGGTAGGTGGAGGGACTGGTCCAGATCAGGCCGATGCTGAGTCTGGGACTGTGGCTGGTGAAGTTTAGCATGGAAGGGATAGGCCTGTTGGGCAGCTGGGCTTTGGACGCAGAACTGCTGCTGCTGAGGCATCACCGGTGTATGGCCACCCTGGACTGGAAGCCGCGGCAAATTCAGCTCTGCGATGGACGACTGGGACTGGGCGGTGTGGGCTACTGGTAAAGAGGCACACACGTACTGGAGACTGGAGAGTCTGGCTGCGTCAGGCCTGGACAAGAGTGAACAGACAACGTAATAACCGTGTTAACTTTCATAACAGTAAATGTAATGTACTAGTTTATAAAATGAATAAGTACTTGAATCAAATAGCTATGTTGCTTTAAAAGAAACAGGGGACCAATACTTCGGTTTGATCATCTAACCAACATAACACAAGACCGTGTTTGGGCCATGCTGGGCTACTACACTAAAATGCCACTGTTTTAATTGTTTTATTGCCTTTGTAACCCTCAACCAGTCAAACGGGTCCAGGTGAATTTAGTAAAATTTTCTGTATTTTTTAAGTGTCTGTATCTGCATCGACATATATGTACATGAAACTTATCACCACCAGCCAAGAAATTCCTCACAGATGCGTCTCTAGCTTTCCCCAGCTCTGCATGTGTCAATAAGCCATAAAACATGAGCCAGTAGTATTTTAAAGGAGAAAACCAAGGCGTTGTGGGAGAACAAATGGAAAAGCTCTACTGTACAGAAACAGTCATAACGCTCAACACAGTCTGTTTCACGGAAAAGTTCTGCCCCTCTAAAAAAAAAGGCCACCCTTGCTGAAGGGTTGTTGTTTTTGATGTTGTTTTGTTATTATTATTATTGTTGTTAGTCCTGTTTCAAATATGTCACTGAAACGCTCATGTGTCTTCTAGTTTTGGATCTACAGATCTCTTCACCTTTAGAATTTTCGGGTATTTAGCGCTGTAAGTGTTTAAGCTTTACACCCACAGATGACCCTAGCACAGATTACTTCACAAAGTACACACTTACCCCAACCCATGCCTTAGCCATATTTCTTCACAGGTTCACCTATATATGTGGTTTCTGACACTGTGATATACAGACTAAATTCAGCTACATTTCATTGGTTGGGAATTGGCTGTATTTATTAGCTACATTAGTTCCAGTGCGAATGTCAGACACCGCTTCAGCTCACATTTGGGTTAAGGGGAATACGTTATGCTTTGAATGTACCTATAAGAAAAAGTATTATCTAATTTGGATTAAAGGTAATTTTCCATGAGTGCTGGGCCTCCTCACCTGCTGGACACTCTGCTGTTAGCAGTGAGTGTGTTTTGGGATTGATGGGACGTTGGGCTCCAGAGTTCCTGTCCAGGACTTCCATTCATAAACGCTGATATAAAAGGGTTGGGTGTGGCTGTGGAAGGACCTTTTGTTTTCGCTGGGTATGTCACACTGCTGGGTTCCACTGAGCTAGAGACCGTTTCATCAGCTTCCTCATCGGAGTCCAGCAACCCTGCTACTAATGCATGAAAATGAAATTAAGCTGCAAAAAAATGACTTAGTGTTTGACATTTCTATCTGTTTAATAAGTCACAAGCACTGTATGTATTTTATTGTCCTGACGTGTGTGTATATATATATATATATAGATATAGATATAGATATAGATATAGATATATAGATAGATAGATATTATGTTGGTCTTAAAAGTGCAATCTAAATATTGCATTCAATCTAAATATTGCATTAAATTATTAAGAGATACATTTGAGATTCAGTCATCGGCCTGTTGGACATATAGTGCATTTTTTATTATGAAAGCCTTAATTTTGTGAACGATGTAGTGCACCATAATAGGGAGTAGGGAGTCATTTAAAACTTTACAACTTGACTCACTAGCGCCCTCTGCGGACAGACATTTCATAACACCAGCGTTATACTGACTGCTCACTGTTTAGAAACACTAAAGCCCTCCCATTCACTGGCCAAACTGTTGCACATCTGGGGCTGTAGAATCTATCAACTCCTTCTAATTTATTACTGGTCAGTTTCTGACCACAGAAACGGATCTCGACCAGGTATTATTTGGGGGATAACTATCCATAACACAGCACTGACACTAATATGATAAAGTCATGATACTGTGTGTGGTGCCGGTGCAGGTCCCTTACAGAAAACAAACCTGTGTTCGGGTGAAAAAATGTGACAGATGTAGAAAAAATCTGAAAAAAGATTACTAAAAAACTGTGACCTCATGAAAAGTAAAGTGGCCTCTTATAGTCACACGTGAACACACCACATCACAGGACATACTGTGAACAGTGTGGAAGTCCTTCTCTGCATTTAATCCATTCAACAAGTGAAGTAGCGGGCTGATACCAACGAAGGGCGCCCAGGGAGCAGTCTGTGGGTACGGTACCTTGCTCGAACGTACCTCAGTGGTAACACTAGCAGTCCCGGGATTCAAACCCCTGACTTTCTGATCGCAGGGGCAACTCCCTAACCACCAGGCCACCAGCTGCCCCAAGATTTAAACCCACAACCTCCTGGATTTCCCATTAAGCCATTAGATCTAACTTGACCCGCTACACCACTGGGGGGTGCAGTGGTGTAACTAAAAAAAACAAATGTATGAGCAAAAAATGTACAAAAAAACTATCATTAGCATAAAAAACTGAAAATGTGATCATGTGTCCTTTCATATCACGTCACATGACACATGATTCACATGTATTTTCTTGAATAAAGTACAGCAGTGCTGCTGGGATTATTACAACTCTGTCACTTCAGGCCGTCCACCACTCAAACCTGTCCAGCTGAGGATGGCCCTGTGGTCAGAAATCTCACATATAGGTCAAGCAAAGCTCAAGAAAGTCCAGGGTCAATTTTGGCACTCACTGAATGGTCCAAGTTTGCTATACCTATTCCAAAAGGAGAAAGATGTGAATATAAACATACAAAAATGTTACCTTGACGGCTTTGCGTGTCCTGTTGCTGTCCTGAAACCAATCCTTGTTTACCCTGGATGTCTTTGTTTCTGAATCTAATTATATAAAAAATGTTTAAAAGTTGTGTCCCTTTCCCAATTTAAAGCACCTGCTAATAAATAATCTCATCCGTCTGTCACCTTTTCCTGTTTAATCCATTGTCACGAAAGCCCTTGGCGAAGGGGTTGTTGTCAATCTTCAGCTTGGTGATCTGGTGCAGAAAAAAGAGAGAGGTCCCCTTTAGCGAACATATCTGTCATCGCCTTCTCACTAATGAACGTTCTGATTTATGTGAGCCGTCAAAACAAAGGCCAAAGGACACTTATCTTACATCTGCTTGCACGGGCTTTGAGCCGACCTAAAAAGCCTTTTCTGTTTGTTTTAATCAGTCTCTGATAGAGCTGACGGATTTAGCTACTAACTTACTCAAGGTGGTAGAATTGTATATGGAATGTAGGGACACGTCCCCTCAAATATCCAGTGACTACTGACTTGTCCTTAGCTATAATGTTAAACAAAAAATTCAAATAAAATCTGCCTGTTTGGAACATGAACAACAGTTCTGTTTCTCTACTGCAAGTGCCTCCTTCTTAACTCAGTCTCCTTACAGCACTGACTGTGCCGTTTCTTGCCAACAGCTGAAGCTGTATCTGGCTTTAAGAAACCCCACAGCTCGGTACAATAGTTGTGTGGATGCAGGTAAGAAAGAGGAAGTGTTTATACTAACAATTCTGGGCTCTAAAATATGAAAAACGCATTGCATTTGGTGTTGATTCAGTAAGAGACTAGGGTTATACGGTATACTGATACTCAAAAAGTACTATGATACCCGTCCTTGTATTTATTATGTGGACATAGTTAACAGTATTTTTAGCTTTAGATGGAAATACAACTTTCTAGATCATTGATCTGAAAAGGTGACAGTGCCTGACCTTAAAATGTGAAGGTTACAGTCAGGTGACAAGTAAAAAATAAAGTATTTTATTCTGTGATTATGGTACATCGTTATTGGTTATGGGACGACAGTTCCAGCCTGTAGGTGTCCCAGTATATTCTATGCACATGTTCTTTGATATTAATGTATGAAAGATGTATGTCTGGAGTAAAGTTAACACTTTTGTGTCCCCATCAATGTCAGAATCAAACCTATGCCCCTGAACTTGTTACAAAGTCATTACAAGTGATGTCCAATCAAAACAACCAAATTACAACCTTGGATCCCAAAGCATCCTTGATATTTTCTGTGTGCAATTGCCAATCTAAGTCAACTGATTGTGTCCTGTTACATGTTAACCAGTAGATGGCGCTCTGTTCATGAGAATTTCACTATAAAGCATCACTTTCAAACAAGTGACCCCCCCTAAAAATATGCATGCATGCTAACTATAGCCTAAATCAGGGGGGTCCAGCTCATGGAGCCAGACTTGTGAATGGTTTAATGCCCCTAAGAGCTTCCTCGCAGAAAATTACTCCATGAAATGATTACAAATACACTTTATGATACCTGAAACATGGCTAATACGTTTTTTTTTTCCAATTTATTTATGGCAGAGATGTTATAAGGTGAAACAGAACCCAAAGGAAACGTATTAGATTTTCCTATTACCAACATTCATTCATCCATTTCATTCATTTTCTGACCGCTTAATCCTTAATACGGTCGCGGGTACCCGGAGCCTAAACCGCATTAAGGATTAAGCGGTCAGAGAATGAATGCAGGGACTTACCCTGGGTGGGGTGCCAGCCCACCACAACCTATTACCAAAATAAACATAAATAATATACATTTAAAGGTTCTTTCACTTCAAAATCCATGGAATTCCCCTTTAAATGCCCACACTCACCTCGTGGTTCTGGTAGGCCGTAACAGCTATGAAGGCAGCTTCGGGGAAGGTAAATCGCAGGTATGCTCCAGGCTGGGCTCTACAGGGGTCTGGAGCCTGGACTATGTGTAGACGGGGTTGATACTTGTGCATGGATTGGAGGACAACCTGTTATTTACGAAAAGGAGAAGAAAATAAGAACAACACATATGTTTTGGATCATCTCCCGATGTAACTATAACTAATACCCTTTATGAAGCTCCCTAATGTTTATAATGTATGTTCTTTCCAAATGACGAAACATTTAGTCAGCACTGACAGAGGTCATGTAAAGCGAGAGTCTGGCAAAAATACATTTCTCTAGCTCAAATATAGTCAATCACGCAAGGCATTCCTCAAACCATGTCAAGTTGTTAAGTATTCTCTATAAGACTTGCTTATGTGGTTTCTGATGCTGTTGTGATAAACTCCTGTTTTCAGCTTTGCAACGCTTTAGTTCATTTTTACAGATAATCGTATGTTACTCCGAGTCAAATCTGCATAAACAATTCTATGTGAGATTACTTATCAACACGATGCAGTAAACTGTCCCCTTATAGTCACGTGTGAACTCTGCATTTAACCCATTCACCAAGTGAAGCACCGTGCCTGGGGAGCAGTGTGTGGGGAGCAGTGTGTACCGTGCTCAAGGGTACCTCAGTGGTGGCATTGACAGTGGATTCAAACCCACAACCTTCTGATCACAGGTGCAACTTCCTAACCACCAGGCCACCAGCTGTCCCAGAAGAAACAAGCTACATTGTTGTAGGTGTATAGCTACACCTACTGCCTTGCACTAATGTGTAACCTGCACATATGCTTCTTCCTCACTACAGATGTAAAAGTGTTGTGACTGATATTAATAAAGTGGAGTAAAGAAGCAAACTTCAGATACCAAACATGTCTTGGCTGATTGATAAGATGTCAAACTGTGAATCTGTTTTTTTGCTGAATTATTCCTGACAATGAGAGTGCACTCACCAGGCCGTTGGAGTTGAGTGTGTTGTTGGTGAGTTTCAGCTTGTGGAAGGAGATGGGGTACTGCATCCACCTCTCACCCGCAGCAGGGGAGTCAGGGTGGATGAAAAAGCGGTTGGGCAGGTGAGGTTCAGACGACCCGTTCAGCTCCCAGTGGTCCCTGTTCCACTGCGGCAATGTGGGTTACAGGTGGTCAGTAAAGAAAGCATGTCATTTAAGTACAGTTTATTTACACATCTTTACTCTGTGTCCTTTTTACCCTGCAAGATGCGGAGCCATGCCGTCTCATCTCACTGTATATAGCTCAGATGACAAAGCTCACTTTGCCTTGGATGTGGTTTCTCCTTCTTTCATTTATTCAGCCTTGGCATAGGCAGTATACGCTATTAATATGTTCAAATGTGAACTATATCGACAAAAGTATTAGGACACCTGTTTTTTCATGGTTTAGGCTAGGCGCCTTACTTCCAGTGAAGGTCAGTCTTAGTGCCTCAGCATACCAAGACATTTTGGACAAGGACATGCTTCCAACGTTGTTTGGGAGAGAACCTTTTCGTGGCCCTTGCAATGTCATTAAAGTCCCTGTTGGTGTAACGTTCAGGCGCCCCAATACTTTGGTCCGTATAGTGTATGTGGACACCTCCTTGCCATATGTTTGCTCTGAGACTTGACGAGGAGAAATGTAGACAAGATAGGATTGTGCTCGTAGTAACATGTGAGTGTCTGTGCGTTCTGAGGGGGAGGGAGGAGTACCTTGTACTTGTGATTATCAAAAGGCACCATGTCCATCATCACCACGTACTTGACTTTCGGATTTAGCCCCGTCACTGTGACTTTGCAGCTGGGAAACATGCGCCTGAAACGAATACACAAGAAAAACATACTTACAACATTAGTACCACGCAGCTGCCTGAACCAGATGCCATTTAACTCTGAGCCTAAAAAGCGCTAAGTGCTCAGCAGATGGGCTTATTGCATCCATTAGGCGACGTGAGAGCCTGCACGACAAACTGTCTTTATTCACACTTTTTATTCAAAAGAAATAGTACATTTCCAGCTCTAAATGGCAGGTGGTCAAATGTTACAATTAAAAAGCCTACACAAAACAAGAGCTAGCTTTTAAAGATGTTCCTCGAAAATGTCTGTACTGTTTTAGAACTCAAAAATAATTCAAAAAAGATACTATGAGTTTTAAAAGCCATGGTACCGTTTTAATGGTGTATAGAACCATTGTAAAATGTCTAAACGAATAATATACAACAGATTGTCCATTATGTATAATATTACACATAACAATTACAACACTACTACTACTACTACTAACAACAACAACATTAATAATAATAACAATAATAATACTAATTATTCTTCTTATTATTATAATAACCATATGTCAAACAATTTAGTTCAAAAGTTTCTTTGTGTTCTCAGTACAGTAAATACAGTCAGTAAGTGTCTTCACTAAAATAAACTTTTCCTAAGAGAAAAGTTTTAAAGAGTGCCGAGTATATATTTTTAAGACTTTGCTTCACACATTTTTCAGTTTTCTATAAAGGCCATTAACTACATTACCAAAAGGAAAATCATGAAATACAATGCGCATTTCTGAGCAGAGGAGTTGCTTTAGGCTATGAGCGACATATAAGAATCATTATACAGTGGTACTTATAAGTTTGTGAATTCAAAAACTGTAGCTAGACCGAGCCTAAATTTTCAAGGGGGACAAACAATTTTATTCCTGGACATTTATTTAATGTGGGAAATGATCCAGTATTACATATCTGTGAGTGGCAAAACCATAATGGAGAAATTAGAGTCAGGCATTTTCCTTCATTGGGATGATATCCATGAGTGAGAGGGCACTTTTAAATCACCTGAATTTTATTTTAATTTAATTTAAATCAGGAATAGATCTGAAAAACGGTTACAAAACCATCTCTGAGGAGTTTGGACTCCACAGTCAAAGAGACGGTGTGCAAATGGACAAAAATCAAAACTGCTACCCTCCCCAGGAGTGCTTGACAAAGATCACTCCAAGAGCAAGTCGTGTAATAGACTGCAAGGTCACAAAGAAACACAAAGAACCTCCTGTGCAACTAAAGGCCTCTCGCACACTGGCTCATGTTAATGTTTATGACTTGTAAAAAGAAAGCCTCTGCTCTCCAAAAAGAACATTGCTGCCCATTTGCTAAAGATCACTTTGTCCAGCCCGAAGACTATTTGCAAAATGTTTTGCAGATAAATGAGACCAGAACAGATTTTTTTTGGTGGTAGTATCATCGTGGTTCTGGTCAGGACAACCTTGAATTAATTCTGAATTAGACCAGTGAATTCTAAAGGAAAATGGGTTCACTACATCTATTTTTAGGACACATGTGAAAATCGAATTATGTTTTAGGTCATATGTATACATTTTTGTGTTTGTTTTTATTTGATTTTCATTTTAGATTTCATATTTAATAGTGTTCTTGTCTCTGTGTGACTGTGCAGTTATAACATAAGGAATTTTCTTCTGATTCTGAAATCTAGACAATTCTAAGCCTTCACAAACTTTTAAGCACAACTGCAGATGTTTATCGTCAAGAACATTACTTTAATTAATTATTGAAAAAAGTGTTTCGAGTGAGTATCGACCTTGTGGTATACATACAGACTGGATCTACACCTGCTTTACCTGCCCGTTTTGGTGATCAGCATCTCGGTTCCAATGTTACTGAATTTGTCCCATAACTCACGTCCTTCAAGCGCCACATGCACAGGCAAAGAGGTCAACTCTGCCTCGCCCCGGCTAATCATGGAACCGTCCCAAGCCTGAGTCCGGCAAACCGAATCTGTTCAGCAAAGAGTAGCATTTTCAAAGCATGTCAACTGTTTCATGAGTCATTTTTTATTTTGCTCCTTATCTAGAGGCTCCATTCTTCTGCAGCAAACATCATCAGACTCAAACATGAAGTTCAAAAGTCTCAGGAATCCCCGGTTACACCTATTAAAAGGTTTCTCAAGCATATAAAAGGTTTTTCAACTCAATGCTCAAATGTTTTTTCCTCCTGACAGATAACTAATGTCATCGACACCCTTCGCAAAAATGCTTCAACGACCTGAAACAGTAAAACACTTTATGCTGTATAGAACAAGTTTCAATTAGTTCTCGGATGTTAAAATGCAAAATGTGAATCTGAATGGGTCCCCGTGGACTAGTTTGAGGAGCACTGAAGAAGTCATGTAAGCTGTTTGCCTAAGGGTGTTACTGATATTAGTATACATAATTTCTAAGAATAATATTAATTCTAAAACTGCAAGGGCCTGTTAATGAGTGCCTACTTCAATTCCTCAATCTCAGAACTACATAACCGCCCATCCATGTTGGGACTTAAACTTTCAATGGAAAATTGCCATTCAAAATCTAGCTCAGGACACAGTTAGCCTCAGTCCCTGCCTGGGAAGCCAGCACCATGTGTGCTGTTTAAAGGAATTAAACAAAAAATCTGAAAAACACAGCTTACCGTGTGGATAATAGCCATAGCTGTTGGTTAGAGGATTGAGTGGATACGGGTAGTCCAGCACTGGCCTTTCCTCATGGACATACATGGCCTCGATGCTGGAGTGACTGAATGCTCTGGATTCTGAATCCTGTGATCAGTCGTGGAGATTGGATGTGACAGAGCATCTCCCAGGACCATACCCTGTCTTCCCACATGAAGAGGTGTGTGTATGTCTGCCAGAACACCAATCCCAAACTTCTTCTTTGATCTGTCTTCTCGCCTCATGGTTTGGGCTTCGTCCCACATCAGGAGGTGTCTGGGAATGGCACTTTCTTGTTTTTGAGAAGGTGTGGGGACCTCACTTCAGAGGTTTAGGGTCACTCCAAATGCTCTCTGAGGTGCTAATCACCCCAGCAGTTTGTCCCCTCATTACTGCAGGAAGCTGGGTGCTGTACATGCTTCTTTACTGGCTTTGGGAAGGATATTTGCCTTTTGTACTGTTCTAAGGTCAGCCAGATTCTAACTTTAGGGACTGTAGGCCCAGCCACAGAACTGATCTAGGATCAGCAGCAAAAGGCAATTTCCACCAAAGCCCCTTTATTGACCAAGCCTAGACAGAAGGCCTATAAGAAATGATCGTCAATGGTAGGAAGTGTGGGTAATGACACTCTAAATACAAGAGTGTTTTCCTCCACCTTGGTGTCTGTGGCTTACTTAACCATGTCAAAGACATTGATCCACCACACCACACACCTCATAGTTTATTCTCAAGCAATAAAAAGTGCCATCGCACACTCATTCAAAGGGAAGTTCAGGTCTTTGGTGAGTGGGACAATATGGTGACCAACAATAACAGAAGTAGCTGAGATGTAAAAAAATTAGCATATCCTAATAAGAAAAACAAAATCAGTACTATTATGTCAAATACTCTTAATTCTCAAGTACATACAAACCCATGGTGAGGGGCACATTATTTGTGGGACTTTCAGATTTTCAGGTTCAAGTTTAACGTAGTTTTGGAACAAATTCTATCAATATCAATAGCCATTCTCCACCTATATCCCATTTCCAAGGTTCGGTTCAGGGAAACCAGTACATAGCACTCAGTTGCTCATTTATCTGCTGTACATTCATCCCTCATGATCATCTTTGTGAAACCGAAAATGTTGCGGGCTCTTCTAACCAAGCTCACTAGCACACTGTGTTCGCAGCTACAACAGTATCAGATTAGCAGGGGCAGCAGGATAGTAGCTATAAGGATCAGCCTTAAGTACACTAAGATCATGTCCTTCTTTCATCAAAGGCACTTTCTGCGAGGCCTTGTCCAGTTGTCTTCATGTCTGGCTGGCCACACAAACCTCTTAAGTGCACTTAGTGGAAACTTCCACCTATACGACGGAGCAGATAAAGAGTAACATGGAAAGTGGGTTGCGTGCTGGTGCAGCTGATAGAGCTCCAAGCTTCTTATCTGACTGTTCTGTCTGGCCGTTCACAACACCCTGACTTACCCCACCCAAACCTAAGACAATCAACTGGGGTCAAACCTATGCCAGCCCATAAGGTACTAGAAGATGTGGGGTGTATGATCTAGATGCTTCTAAGTTCACCCTAAGATGAGAAGAACCTGAAAACTGATCACAGATCTGTAGTAAAAGCGACTTCCAAGTATTTTAATAACAATTTCTGGGTTTCACCTGTTTGGTACAGTTCAAGTGTTGTTTGAAAGAAAGAAGAATTGTCAGACATAACGTGGTGAATATTTTTACTCGAACTTTTACTACTCATAGGCTGGTATTAAAATGCTGATCTGAACTCTTTTTACAACTCTTTACTACTCAGTTGTACAATTTCTTACTGGGTGTTAAGTATTATTACATACATTTTTATATTATGATGTGCAGTGTCTTACCATCTGCATTTTTCCTTATCGGGCGATAAATCATTTCATTACGTCCAATAGTCTTACCATGTGAAATAACACTACTTATGTCAATATTACTTTTATACTACAGATCTCTATTATGTGCAGTAATGCACTCCTAACCACCATTTTATTATATTTTTTATTTGATCATGTTATTAGTAATTTACCTAACTGTACATTATCTATAGTATTTACACCCAGCATTGTGAATACATTATTGCGTATTTCATATTGAGGTCTAGAGTTTTTCCTTGATTTATTTAGACTTTACATTTGCTCTTGTCTCTGTTTCTGTGCAGTCATAATATAAGCAATTTCCTCCGGGATCAATATAGTTTTCTGACTCTAATTAAAAATCAAGGTGCCATAAGTGGTTCTTTGGAGCAATGCCACAAAATAACCACTCTTTGTTTCTATAATAACCTTGAAATTGATGGTATACACCATTCAAGTTTTTGGTCCAATTCCAAGTTAAAGTTGGGTGACCAAAAGGCGTGCCCTGTCATGCATGCAGGATAGCTGGGGCTGGAGTAACTGTTTTGAGGCTGATAGAAGAGAGCGATCTGATTGGCCAAAGGGCAAGACAGGCGAAGCCAGATAACAGCGAGCCTGCCCTTGTGTCATCATCGTATGCAAATGAGTAAGGGCCATTAAAACGGTGAAGCGGGGGATGAAGTTCCAGAAAGCCACTGGGGGGGGGGGGGTGCGGGAAGAGAACGGAGACGCCAAGCCTATAGACGAGCAAAAGAAAGGGAAGACGACTAGGGAAGGTGTCAAGCAAGAGCAATTTAGCTGTTCGTTAACACCTTTATCAAGAAGAGCAAGGACGAGTGACCTTAAAGGTGAGTGCAGAAACTTACAGATGTAAACAACAGAGCTCTCGATTCAGGCAGCCAATTCAGTGACTTTCTCTGTCATACAATTTTTTTTTTGAAAATGTTCATTGAACATGACATGACTAAGTAATGTGTTTCCTTTTTTTTAAATGACATTCAAATGTTTAAATAGAAAGAAAGCACAGCTTTGCTTTAAACACATTCAATACCTAACTGAACGTATTCATTGGGTGCACTTTCCTCTTCACAGAAT
Source organism: Hydrocynus forskahlii (assembly GCA_037974365.1). Taxonomy (NCBI): domain Eukaryota; kingdom Metazoa; phylum Chordata; class Actinopteri; order Characiformes; family Alestidae; genus Hydrocynus; species Hydrocynus forskahlii. Next base: position 10,277,201 of record JBBPCX010000088.1, on the reverse strand, counting down.
GCCCAGAATGATTAGAGGTTCCCAAGTGGCCATGAGCTGTAATACTGTGCTCTGGACAGGATATCATCATATACTGTAAGTTCATTATGGAGACACTACAGTATAGATGATGTACTATCCAGGGTGGCATTCCTCCTTTGTGGTCTACCACGCTTGCACATGTGAGCCCTGAGATAGAGGGAGGCGGTTAAACCGTTACCATTACTGAGTTTAGTAATGGTAAGGGTTCTCCTGCTTCTTCTCACTGCCATCGTTTCCGAAATCAACCGCGAGCCAGATGTGAGGAGCTGCACCGTGGGGACTGATCAACGCATGGAGAAGTTAACGGAAAAAAATCAATAGTAACAAGCCTTTTGTAAATCATTTAGATGTTAATGGTAAAAATGTTTTGCCTCTTAATTCAGAATGACTGTCAGTGTGTGTACTGCGGTTCAATAACATGCACCTGAATCGATCCGAAAATTGAACAGTTTATTTACATAGCAATGCACAGCCTAATTAGACTTTGTATTATAATCTGAGAAAATAAATAGTATTGGAGCATTTGGTACAACTGTATTCTGTAAGTGTTTTTTTTATGAGAAGAATCAATTAAAAAAAAAAAAAAGTATTGCTGTTGACCTCAATGAACTTAAAAGTGACACAGCAAGAAAAAGAGAGGGTGGGCGAAGGGGGCGGGCGGGCGAGAGAGTGGAAGAGTGTGATCCATCATTATGGCCTGGATGAGGAGCCCAGCTCAATCATGGTTTTGGAGGATGCAAAAACAAACGGGCAAATGTGTCCCACTGGCATTTTGTGCCAATTTTAGTGGCAGGTTGGAGCTCCATTTTGTGTTCCATTAGAGGGGTAATCTAGCCCTCTGGGACCGTGCCTTTAGTTAAGCTCCAGCAGCTCTCAAACAGTCAGAGATGGAGAACTAGCCAACAATGAAAAGAGCTCAGAAAAAAAAACTCTTGAAACATGCAGAGAGCTATTCCAAGTTAAAAAAAAAAACAGGTTCTTTAAGGACTTTTTTAGTAAAGCTTGTTGTATACGGTTCTTTAAAGAAGCTTCAAATATGGTTCCATGTATTACAAAAAGTGGCTGTTATTATTACAAATCAATTTTTGGTACCATATAGAACCATTTTACTGAAAGTGTACAGTAAACCTATAATCGCTACTACAGTCTATAATATGGGCTCAATGTCCAGTGGCCTGGTTTCTAACCCAAGTAAACAGGTGCTGTAGGCAAACTGTGACAGTTACGGTCAGTCTACCCCAAAGGATTCTCAGGAACCAAGCCTCTTTAGCCTCAGGGCCTTGGGCCACCCCTGGAACAGTGCTGAAGTATTCATGATGCATCCCAATGCTTTGTTAATGATAAAACTACAAACAGATACAACCGCTGGAAAAGTCAATTAAGAACAGCAGTTTGAATTCAGAGGAAGCTACAAAGCTGAAATGATTGTTACACACCGATGATGAAGTGAGTGTAAGATAACAGCCAGTTTGCATGCAAACCACAAATCAAACCTCAGCCTACAGCTGTCTTCTTCCTTCCTGAACGAGAGCGAGAGATTAAACAACCTCCACCACTTGAAAACGGAATACATTTTCAAAGATGAGGTCCCATAAACAGTCAAAGTCGAGCAATGCCGCCTGATGGCATCCTTTTGAAACAGATGTTCTGTTCACGCATGCCCCGTCCGCTTCAGTTCTTCAGAGAGGCGGATATTTTCAGCCGCACCTCACGCATGAAGGCGTTTGTGAGGTCCTCAGCTGCCTCCCGGGCCATCTTGGCCATCACCTGACCCCCAGGACCAATCACCATACTCTGTTCAAAAGAGAGAACAAAAGGAAGAGACAAATGAACAAGAAGAAAAAAAACAGCAACAAGCTGCTCTGAATTCCCCTCAGTCAATGGCTATTCACCAGAGATTTTTTCAAAAAGCTGTAGGAATTCCTTTAAACAGGAATTCAGCATCACCAAGAGCATTTTTACTGACTTCAGCTCGTTAAAACTGCATGACTCATAAAAGGAATCTTCTCAAATATTTACCGTTTTTTACCAAGCTTCACTGAAATGTTTCCTCACACAACAAACCTCAGTGGAAGTCTTGTTGGAATCAAAGCAAAGTGTGCTGTCAGAAAATGAAAGTGTTTTTAGGGGGAAAAAAAACAAACAGCAAAAATCTCTCACCATATGGCTGTTCTTCTTCACATGTAATTTGACAGATATGTCCAACTTGCCATCCTCCGCCTCTCTCCAGAGCTCGATGTGCTACAAAACAGAAGGCAAAACGATGGGAGTCAGCAAAAAGGTTCCAGCAATGTGAAAATTCCACAGCTCGGAAAGAAACAAAAGTGGGGAGTTGCAAAGATTTCTTTTGCATTTTTTTTTTTTTTTGCTTGACATTCATATTTTTTTTCTCTCTCTATTGAAGGTCACCTTTAAATGTCACAAAGCCAGAGAATGTGTGATGGAGGAACAGAAACTGAAGAAACTGAATGGCTATACTACAAGCCCAAATGTTTGCAAAAGACATTACTTCAGAATAGTGAATTCACTACTTTTAGGTTTTGATCCTCTTCCTGATACTCAGAATCAGAAAACTTTATTGATCCTGAGGAAAATTACCAATGTTACCCCTGCACAGACACCAAGAGACACAGAGACAAATATGAAGCCTAAATAAATGCAATGAAAATCTGCAGAAAAAAAATCAATTATGACGTTATGTACACAAACACTAGGTATAAATACTAAAGAGAAGTAACTTGCAGTTAAGTGAATTACTAGTAACACACACGGTGGTTAAGGGGTACATTACTGCACACAGTAGAGAGCAGTAGTATAGGAGCAATATTGACATAAATTGTGTTTTTCACATGGTAAGACTACTGCAAATAATAATACATTGTATATAATGATAATGTCTTAGTATCCAATAAAAAAATAGCTCACGGTAGACTGTGGCACATAATAATAATGATTTAAACCCAGTAATAAATTGCACAGATTATGAATAAATAAATTTCAGGTTATTGCACAGATTATTATGTGGATGTGTGACAGGGAGGAATTAAACAGTATGAAGTTGGTGGGAAGGAGGGATTTTCTGTGGTGTTCAGTGGAGCTCTTTAAGATGGTTCTCTTTGCACAATTATTAGTTATTCCTATTTCAATCTTTGCAATTTTGCACACTTCATGATTGCACACTGATGATACTGTATTCATGCACACTTGAGACTTCGCTTCTGGTGGCCCATCAGTATGTTGTCTTGTCCTGCAGTACTGCACTGTTGGTTCTGTGTGTCCTTGTACTCTCTTTCTGCACTTGTGCAGTCTTACATTGAGAGAGAGAGAGAGAGAGAGAGAGAGAGAGAGAGAGAGCGAGAGAGAGAGAGAGAGAGAGAGAGAGATTCTCTGGTATTAAATTAATAGACACAGGCAGTGGAGATTTTATAAGCATAGAATTAAGGCAGCTCCTTTTATTGTATAATTGTATTCTGACTGGTTGTAGCTTTGAATTTTATGAAAGAAAGCAGCAGCTATGCTGCACTAGTGGTTATAAGACTCGAGTATATTAAGCACACGTAACTTGGCTAAATATAAGAAAGATTCTAATTTATTTCGTCTTCAAGCTTTGGCAGACACAGCTCAAGCGCATGCCTTTACCTAACAGATAAGAGTATTCACAAATATATTAAGAGAATAAGGCATGAGGGCAAGGAAGAGAGATGCACAGCATCACAGGTCGCTTAGTCTGCGTCAGTGTAATCTGGAGCGAGATCTTTCAACCATGAACAGGGAAAGTCAATGTATCTTTATATCAACACTAAATCTACTTGGCATCTCATTTCTGTACAGCTAATTTATACCTAAGTGTCTGTTTTTCAGGTCAAAACTGAAAAAAGAAGGAGCACCTGGCTGCGTGTCTGCAAATATTAATAGAAGGACAAGAACCAGAGGTGTTCCCATATGCACAGTCACTAGAGCTCTTCTTTGAACAACCAACACTAACACATGTTTTATTCTTATTTTATTTCACTTTGTGTTAGTCTTCCTATGTGTGTAGATGGATGTGAGGGTTGAGGAGTTGGATCTGTGAAATATGTCACTAGTAGAAATAGTCAATAAATCAAAATATTGAGTTAAAGGTCACATTTATTTGTTGTCCGTCACATACAGCAGACCATGTTTTTGTGTTCAGGTAAAACCAACCCTTTCTGCTGGCTACCACCACAGCTATATTTTGGACCTGTTCGAAACACTGTAGTGTTACTCCTTCGTAGAGGGTACACCCTTTCAATATCCCTGATTTCAAAAGAACACTGGATGAGCAGGTTCCTTCAAACTTCTGGAAATTTGGTCAATCTTAAGGCAATTAGGAGTGTGACAGAGTGGGATATTGTATGATGTGCACTGAGTAAAAATTCATTATCAGCATGCAGGAGTGTTGAGTTGAGTTTTACCTGAGTTATGTTATAAGGCACCTCCTGTGGAAGGTATTCCAGAAGCTTCTCTCGGACTGCATTGATGCAGACGTCCTCTGGGCTTTGATCCGTCAGTACTTCGCTGTGGTAGTCCCATGGTCCTGGCTTTGCAGCCACCATCAGGTATCTCTGTAAAACCAACAGTTAATCACTGACACATTCACTTCACACATGTCTCTCCAGAGTCACTTAAAAGCAGTGTTTGGTACAATGATGAACCGCTAACCTGGAGGATTGGAGTCCAGAATAATTTGGTCATTAACCTGCTCTAAACACACCAACTAAGCCTTAAAAGACCAACAATTAATTGTTGAATTCAATCAGTTGAGCAAGAATCTCAACAAACTGAAGGACTCCGGCCCCACAAGACTAGGAGGAGTTTGCCACCCCTGCTGTTATGAATCCAGTCCATATGTATTGGGTACATAAGAGCTGCCAACACAACATCTCTACCAAAAGTGATAAAAAATAATCTAAGAATTGTCTAAAGGAAGGCCTGTCATTAAATCATTTACTTTCACAATATTACTCAATATGAGAAGGTTTAGATCATAAACAATGTGAATTGTATGCATTTTTATTTGTTATATTGAGGCAAATGCATGTAAATTAAAAAAGTAAAGCACAGAGACATGTAACATATATTACACGAAGTTATAACTTCTGACTTGGTGCTATGGCACCTATAGAGGGCTGTAGTGAGTAACATTTTTTAGCTTGAGCTGTATCTGTAGTTACTTTGTTCACACTCCAGGGCAATTCAGATTTGATTTCTGATTTCTAGATATCAGCATTCAGATTACAGTAACAGGCAATAAAATCTGATTTGAATGGTCAGCCTGTAGTCACATTTGATGAAAGCAATCCAGTCGCAATAATGAGCTTAGATCTTTATATGTACCATTCCTTTTTAACTAAAACTAAATGTGCAAAATGTGCATCATATAATTACTGTGGTGTTATGCGATACCATGGTTGGTCCCGTCGTCCATAAGAGCCCCCATCGTTTCCAGATATTTTCATGAACTTGCACCACCTCCCTTCCTCTAAAACCACGGTATAGAATTTCTATACTGCTGCTGTCCTTTAACTAACAGAACAGTTACACTATCAACTACAGCCCAGGAAAAATATCTAAATATCTGTTCAATCTTTGGCTTTCCATGTTTTAGCTATAAAATTTGATGTGCAGACACAGCTTTTTTTGTTTAGGAAGCAAGATAGTAATTAGTAATTTTTGTCATTTTAAGTGTATACATTAGAAGTAAAAAAAACAAACAAAAAAACCCCCATAAATAATCACCCACCAAAACGTAAGTGTAGGGACATGGCTGGGCTATTCTTTGGCTGTTCAGGGTTAAATGTGTGAACACACACCTAATACACCACCGTGGAAAAGTTTGAAATAGCTGTCCGTATTTGCTTCTAGTCCCATGCATACAATAAATGATGCAAATCCACTACAACTGCATTCATTTACAATAACACAAAAAAATATCACCAAAAAGAAATCTGAGATGTGTCCAGAAAGATGATTATTTAACTGTATACTGTAAAGCTGTATAACACTGAGAATGAAAATAAGCGATGATAAACACTTTGAGCCAGGCAAGAATTTACTATAAATAGATCATGACACTGTATTTATTATTTACTCGTACACTGAAGCTTTCAAATTACCTGAAGAAGTATGAGATGTTAAATATTATAAGGTACTAAATAAATTTCAACTATAATATAGTGATCCCAAACTTTGAATGACTTTCTAGGGTCAAACAAGCATGCTTGACAAATTTACTACAATGGCAAGCTGGATTCTACCTTAAGCGTCTCCACGTCCTCCACATCTACAGCACACAGCATGAACACATCCTTGAAGTGAGGCCATCCTTTGCGACCTTTCAAATCTCTCAGCTGCTCTCTGCTCAGGTTTCTCTGGGACTTTGTATCGGAGGTTGGGCCTGGTTCCTCACCAGCCCTGGCCTTCGGGGCTGGACTCTGCTTCTCTTTGGCTTCTTTCTGGGACGGCTTCACCACATCACAGATTTTCAGTCTCTGACCGTTCACAGTACCCTCAGTCAGTGTAGCTGTGATGTCCAACAGCAAGCTTTTGTTCTTCAGGAGGTCCACCTGGGTGTGTGCATATGAAACATGGTCAAATATGAACCATTTATTCCTCTTTACTTCAAACATAGTCATTAATCAGAGACATGTTCTGCACTGGAGTAACAAGGCTAATTTAGAACCATCACCTAGCACACATTTTTTGTAAACTGGTCATTTTTTTACTGAACTGTTCCTTTAATAATTTCCATTTCTATATAGGCCAACACACAAATACAACAAAAAGCCTATTTTGTTATGTGTTTATAAACCCTGACCATTAGAAAAAAATATATATGCGTGTGAGAGAGAGAAAGAGAGAGAGAGAGAGTGAGAGAAAGCGAGAGAGAGAGAGAGAGAGAGAGTGTGCAGGTTTAACCCAAATAAACCCCAATGTAAAATTATTATTAAAATAAACCAACAACTGTGCTAAACCGCTCCTAGACTGAGTACAAGCTGCTTCATCATTAGAGGATCAGTCCTCACATGAACAGTATTGCTTTTTTTTTCTTTCATGATCATACACAGAGCCTTGTAAAAATGTTAATCCCAGTGAGGTCCGTGTATGTGACTGACCCTCTAGGTTTTACTAATGACTTGTTTTTGTGTGGCTTTCCTGCAGTGTAATGATGGCTGTGCCTGTGTGGGTGGGTGTATGCTAGCGTACTGTCACAACATATAAGTGCTAAGCATTTGTGCATTATGTGTTGCATTCAAATTCTGCAGTCTGGAGCAGTTCCCGCTCAGTGGCACAAAACTCCAACCTTTAGGGCGAATTTTAAATGACAATGCGCTGTAATTTCATTATGTTAAAACAGAAAAGTCATAAAAACCTTATTGAGGACGAGGACAGCAGGAATATGTGGATACCGAGCCAGACACTTCAGCACCTCAAAATCCAGACTATTGCGGGTCCACTTATCAGACACGTCCATCAATACCACCACTGCAAATAGAACATCTCAGCGGTTATAGTGAGCCACCTGCACTTCACTTCACCGTCACTAAAAACTGATACTCATGTCACTACGTTATTGTGAATCCACCCCCAAATCTGTCGATAACTACCTAAATCTGCGTCCTGTAATGATTTCAGTGGATCCACAAGAAGAGAATCCTCCAGCTGATGTCTAAAGAAAACAGAAATTAGATGTTATCAAAACGTCCCTTCAGATGTTACTGACATTACATCTGTCATTATTTATATTACAGACAGACCCTTATTATGACTGATCCCAACTTTAAGTTCTGAACTCTGAAAAAAGTTATGAAAGAAAGACATCATTGTTCTAGATTTTCTTTCCCAAATCCCCCCAAAGCATACCTTTTAGCTTTGTGGGGAGTAGTGAGACCAGGTGTATCCAGCAGAACCTGATCATTCAGAAATAGAGAGAAAGTTTATTACTAGTTATCCCACTTTAAAACCACACACTTGCAGTCATACATTACACAGTAGTAAGTAGTAAAAGCATATCATCCAGTTCCGCTGGTAATACTTTGAGATTACTATGCAGTTTTGGACAAATGAATGAAAACAGGTGTCCTCCTCAACGTAACTCATACTTACAATTTGGGTATCGTCCTCTGTGATCACCCCAAGTGCACTTGACCTTGTTGTGTGCACTTTTTTGGAGACTGCAAACAACTGTTCAAAAAATTTGAGAATGTTAAAAAAAAAAAAAAAGGGAATAGTCACACACTTTGAGTAATCCTCACAACTGAAACAGTACCTTCCTCCCAAGGAGTTGGTTTGTTAGTGTTGACTTCCCTGCATTCGGAGCCCCAATAACAGCCACTCTCAGAGACTTTGGATTTGCTGGTTGATCTGGATCCCTCAGTAACAGAGAAAACTGCTCAGCTGGGAACAGAACAAGCACAGAAATTGAACCACTACGTCCAAGTAGAGTGTGTCACATCCAAACACTCTAAATGACTCTTTACAGCACAAAAAGAGAAGTCCTTACCACTGTCTGGAGGCACACGGTGCCAGCAGGGGCTCTGATCTAGGTCAACCTTTCCTTTCAGCAGCCTGTCCAAAATCGCACTGGAGGACGCTGGACGTGCCAGGGTGAACAGAAAACCACCACTGCCTCCAGCTACAGGACGCAAGACTGGGGAGGGAGAAGTTAAAGAAAGGTTTCAGCAACTAGACCTGCTTTTCAGTTATCTTAAAACTACCAGCAGGAACATGAGAGACACATCAGGTCACCGAAATATCTGTGACGGTTGGTCACTGGTTACTAACCAACAAAGCCAGCATTTCTCCTTCACATATGTTCTTCTTTGAGATCCATCAAGATTAAAACCCCCCAAATATCACTCTGACCCAGGTTATTATTTTGAATTATCTTTCTCTATTTTTGTGAACTACCAGCACACTTAACGTGAACCTTGTGTTTGTCACGCATGAACACACCACACCACACAGTGTGAAGTTCTTTCTCTGCATTTAATCCATTCACTAAGTGAAGCAGTGGGCAGCCAGCGATGTAGTGTGTGGGGGCAGTGCCTTGCTCAAAGGCACCTCAGTGGTGCCACGGGCAGTCCTGGGATTCGGACCCACAGCTTTCTGATTGCTGGGGCAACTCCCTAACCATCAGGTTCCCCCTTAATACAATACTGTATTCACTCACACTAGTGCTGTTACTGCTTCTGTTGGCTGCACTGTATGTTGTACTGTTCTGTAAACTACTTAACTCCTGTGTTATTTTGTCTTGTCCTGCCCATACATTTTCACTGCACAATACTTCAGTACTTGTGAAGTCTTGTCATGTTTCTGTGTATGTTCTTTTGCTGCACCCGCCATGGTCCTGGAGGACGGTTTCACTTCACTGCGCACTGTGTATATGGTTAAAATGAACATAAACACCTACATGATTTTGTCTCTCGAGCCAAAGACCGAGCAAAACTAGCCAAAAAATGTGGAATTGTAGAGCTTAATTTGTCATGAAGTCTGACTGATAGAGCCACTTTTGCTACTAGAAGAGGAGAAATCATATGTGTGTTTAATCCTGTGGTGTCAGTAAAGGTGTGTTAGGAATGTGACCTGCTCGTGGAGGCTGCGAGGTGTTTTCCAGAAGAATCGCCCGGCCAGATCTTATACATCTCCTCAAAACGGACTCACACACACGAAGAGCCATCCGTGAAGGATTGCCAATGATAGGAGCAGCGAAAACGATAGGATTTTTTTTGTGGAAACGGAGCCAGAAAAGGTTGTTTTTGTTGACATGTGTATTCAGGGCGCCGCCATTGTAACGTAGTCAAGGAGAGACACGGAGGAGGAGCAGGAGCCCCACCTACTGGAACGGAGCTTTGTTAAACATCCTACTCAAGAGACACTAATGGCCAAAAGTATTGGGATACACCTGTTTTTCAGGGTTTGGGCTAGGCCCCTTGCTTCCAGTGAACGACAATCTTGATGCTTCAGCATACCAAGACATTTTGGACAACGATATGCTTCCAACTGGACATCGTTTGGGGAAGGTAATTTTCTATTCCAGTATGACTGTGCCCCAGTGCACAAACCAGCTCCAGAAAGACACAGAGCCCTGAACTCAACCCCAGCCAACACCTTTGTGATGAACTGGAATGGTGATTGCGAGCAAGACCTTCTCGTCCAGTATCAATTTCTGACCTCATAAATTATCTACAGAATGAATGGACACAAATTCCCACAGAAGAGTGGAAAGCCTTCCAAGAAGAGTGGAAGCTGTTCTATATGTAAAGGGCGGACCAACTCCATATCAAAGTGTAAGGATTTAAATGCAGTGTCACTGAAGTCCCTGTTGGTGTAATGGTCAGGCGTCCTAATACCTATGTCCATATAGTGTATATCGATATTTGTAAAATCTACAGGTGAAAGATTTTAGTTCTCTCAAGTGATCAGAATTTTTATGACAGAATCATAGTCCAGATAAAAGACACCACAAAACTTGTGGTGTGCAAAAACCTTTGAGTGGTAGTGCAGACGTAAATGAAAGTTACAAAACAGAAAGGGGACATTTAAAAAATGGTTAAAAAAAAAAAGGAAAGTAACAATTCACGGCTTTTCCCAAATACAGTATATTTAATAGGAGAAACACTTTTCACTTAAATTAATTACAGTTTATCTGGTGCTCATTCAGTTTTCCCAAGTGAAAGAGCGCCTTATTGTCACCTTCAGTTGTTTCTTACTAGTAAAAAATGTAAGACTTCATAGAATTTCATAGAATTTGCATTTGTAACAGCTCATTGTTTTTATTATTCTTTATATTATTGTGGTTATTATTTATATAATATAATAATAATAATAATAATTATTATTATTATTATTAATAATAATAATATCCTTATTGTTATTATTATTATTATCATCATCATCATTATTATTATTATTACTTTTATTATTATTATATTTAATTAATGTATTTTTTAACATGAACATTTAAGGAGCACACGCCATAAATTCTCACCAGTGAAAATAGTGAAAATAGTGATGATACTGACATTGATACTAATCGAGACTGATTAATAAATGCATACTACATAATAAATTAATGGTGATATCGGAAACTTTGAAAAGCAAAACTAAAGCCGGCTGCCATCAGGATGTCTCTGGGACTGATTTTTGCTTTGTTCTGACTTCCATCCTTTCACTGCTGGCTCTGATTCAGCAGGACATTCTTGAAATTGCTGAAGTGTAGAAAAAAAAGGTCCTTCTTGACGTGCCCGTCTGATCACAGAAGCAGGATATTAAACTACATTTGCAAGCCAGGTGTAGCAACCAAAGTGTAATGATGTTGCGTTTTAGCCTGAGTGCAGCGTGATGGGTGTCTTTAAACACTGCTGAATGTGAAGAACACATGCAAAACATGGCAGGAATGTAATCTGTGGTAACAGTTTTAGCCCCAAATCTGTGGGCTGCTTTTAATGCTGGGCAGAGAGCAGATGGAGAGATGTGGGCAAGAGTGGGAAGATCTGCTTGAAGTGCTTTAAATTTGACTAATGCAGCCCTGGGCCAGGATTATGTATAAAATGGACCCGGACTGCACCTGTGGGCAGAGCAAACCACACTAAGGAAAAGTATCCATGAAGTCACAAGAAATGCTAAAAACAAGATAAGTTAAATGTATGAAAACATATAATGTATATAAAGCAAAGGGGCAGGCGTTGATCTCCTATGGGACAGTAGTCTTACCTTTTAGTCCACCTTGTCAGAATTGTATGGCACAAATATAATCTGAAGACCTTTAAACGATACTTCGTCATGTTTACTTTCTCTGAGATTTGTTAAAGATGGAACGGACAAAACACATTAGCAGGACAAAGATGTAGCATATAAAATGAATTATGATGAACTGTTTTTAGTTATAAAATGTTATTTTAGTTCCACATTTGCAAAAATATACTATCACAAAACAGGAGGAAACATTAAATCCTTAGTAAAATATACACTAATGATAAAACAAGGTTTTATTGGTTGTTGGTTTACAGACTGTTGACGGTTAACTGGTTATTATGGTTTACAGGCTACATAACTGTTTTTCTTAAAGAACCATTGAGTTGTTCAGTCTTCTCAGGGAAGCATAGATAATACTGTTACGGCGCTGGCTGCGTCGCGTTCAGCATAACTAATCATGCCATTGTCAATCAAATTAGTTAGTCAGTTTCCTTTAAGTATCAAACAGGTCCTGATATGCTCAGAAAAGCATATTGAGACATACTGTAACATAATTTACCATAATAGCATAAATATTGTCCCAGCTCGATGGTTGGACGTAGGAATCTGACATCCTATCCACTATTTAGAAAGTAATTAAAACGGTGATGATAGGAACTAGTGTGACCCCTAGTTCCTATATTCCACTACAGTGAACCATCTCACATTAATCCTCTCTGAATGACCCCCATTGAAACTCAATGGTTCAATGATGCAGAAAACGGTGGAAAAGCTGTAAAATTCCCCTTGAACATTAGTAGGTTCTGTTCCTAATGGAATCCTTTTGGCCTAAAATGAAGTGAAGTCCAGATGTAAATGGTATGGGACTCTGTCTTGAGAAAGATCAACACAGTGGCACTGAAAAAAAAACAAAAACAGATTCTTCATCATGTTCTTGTCAGCGTCACCTGACTCACATATGTATATTGAAGCATTTGAGAGCTGGGTTAGGTGTCCCTCAGCTGTGTGAGAGTTTCAGCAGATTAGAATGATGATGAAATGCTGGCGTTTGCTGTGGTTTTTGGGGTCAATCAGAAGTTTCAGGCTTTGAGAGAGAGAGTTGCTGGGGCGTGATCAGAGGAAGGCAGGCACAGGTTGTTTAATGTTGTTTTGGTGCGCGTGTGCAAAGCCAGGGAGAGCAGATGTGTTTTCCTATCGCCCATCAAACGCACCGGCTGCTCGCCCGGTCCACCAGGAGCAGCGCGGGGCGGAACACACACCTCCGCTGGGGAGGATGAAGGATATCAGGTGGCTCGCAATCTGTCATCATGGAGACTGCTGCAGAAAGGGAGACGCTCCAAACGCAGCAGGAAAAAAAAGCTGAACATTCAGACTGTAGTGCAGCTAGAAGGTTCTGACTGAAGCAAGAAGTCTTCAAAGGGCCGATGCAACAGAAAACCAAGCTTTCCTCACTTTTTCAAATAAAAGAGTTTGACCTGATATCTGACACTGTTAAGGTTTCCAACTGTACCATTAACATCCCACTCCATACATTTCATATTATGGAAATTAAGAACAAAAACAGCCTGATTTGATGGCATAAACACTGACACATTTGCATACTGACCATTACACCAACAGGGAATTTGTATTCAACTCAGGGTGTGAACTAGAGGGGGAGCAGGGGGAGCGATAGCTCCCCTAGTGGTGACATGAGCTCCCCTGGAAACATGATTTGTGAAATTTTGGGGGAGCTCTAAAATATTGATATGATGACCAAATAAATGCCATTTTGGGCATGGGTTTTCTCACAGGTGTAAAATAAGTAAAATAAAATTATATTTAGAGCTTATTACTCATGAAAAAACGTAGCCTGCTTCCACGCTCGTGGGGGCTTAATTCCTTCTCATTTTTCTGTTCATGCACACTTGATTCAACCCACCATTGAACTGAGTATTACAGAGGATATCCACTACACACAGATTTTTTATCTGATATTTCGCTTCCATTCATTTTCAGTGAAAGGAAGGTAAAAAATGTGCTATAGATGGTGGGATAGCGAGTGGAATTGGGAGTGTTTCAGTCCGTACTGCTTTCTGAATGACTCACAATACAGTGCCTCCAATACAAACCACTCAGTCTTGACTCCAGAATGCACGACCCCACAAACCTACTGAAATCCCTAAAGGGGTTCAAAATGACCCCTATTGGAATCAATAGTTTTCTTCATCTGTAGCTTCATATCTAATGTAAATAATCTAAATGTACATTCCTAGCTAGCTTCATGTTAATAGTTCAAAATTTGTCATATATTTTCTGTGCTAATATTTGTACGGTTTGTAGACAAATTGTCTGACGGTTACTGTCACATAGTGCCTGCAGCACACTCTGAACTGAAATTTCATAGAAGTGCTAAATTTTTTAGTGCTACAGTTGTACCCAAGTACAATTACACTTGGGTAGCACTACAAAAAAAAAATACTGGAAACTGTAAAGACTACATTGTTATTATTGGTGCTGATAATGGAATCTGTCCATCAGAAGCACTGTAGGATGCTATGAGTGGTGTTGACAACACATAAAAGATTACATACTGGTCAATTGTTTTAGCAGGAGAGACACATTTGGCTCAGTTTTGCCCTGTTGGTCAGTCAGGTGAAGGTATAGGCTGGCATTTAGTGACAGTGTGTTAACATGAAGAAAAGACTTGACTGAGTCACCAGGTGTGCTTAAATCTTTCATTTCTCAACACATCCAGACGATAGCTGAAGGCCGCGCACCTCTGGTTTTTCAGCCTTCAGACATGCCTACGTATAGAAAACGGTATATAACGTTATTCCATGCATTTCCATCACTCTTTCTTTGGTGCACAAAGTACACACACAATCTCTCTTTCTCTCTCTCTCTCTCTCTCTCTCTCTCTCTCTCACACACACACACACACACACACACACATATATATATATATATGTATACTTGGTGCCACTGACCCTGTAGAACCTTCTCTCTCAACAGGCCCACTCCATTTTCCCACTCTGTGGGAAAAAATGTGTAGAGTACAAAAGTGCTTTTGGTGAACTGTTTGACTGCATTAATGTTCCCATTTAAACCAGTGGAAACATCTCTCTCTCTCTCCCTCTCTATCTATCTATCTATCTATCTATCTATCTATCTATCTATCTATCTATCTATCTATCCATCTCTTTCTCTCTCTCTCTCTCCCTCTTTCTCTCTCTCTCTCTCTCTCTCTCTCTCTCTCTCTCACCATAGGACTATTTCAAGGGACCATTTAATCATGGTGCAGTGGCCATTTCAGGGCTAGATTACTGAGGTGCTCAGGATTAAAAATACATCTGTGCAGAAACAGTTCCCCTTCTCACAAATACGCCACACCATTTTTCATGCAGCATTGACTTGTCTGCTATACTTGTAAGAAAATTGCCACCCTGTGGCAGAATAAAGCAAAAGGCCTCACTTTATGGGTGGCCTTGCTGAAATTAAACCTTGTGCTAGATAAAAACTGCTGTATTCAAAATGGTTCAATTGTTTTCTCCTTTACTGTTCACTCTGCTGTGCAATAAGGGTGTAACAATTTCAGCCGATGTGCCCCCTGTGTCCTCCGAGGTTCTTTCACTCACCATCTTTTACTGAAAATACAAAATGTGAAACAATAACTTAGTTATAAATGAATGTCTCACTCTGTGTATTGTGCATATGTTGTAATTGTGTATTTGTCATTAATTGTGTGTTTGATGCTCAAAGTGTAGTTTTGGGGTCAAAAATAAAGTAGTACTGTGTAAAGATCTTATATGTGTCAGTTCAGGTGTTTGCAGTGTTGCAGTGTTTTGTATTATCACATTTTATGCAAAAGCACAGAATGTTCTGTGAAATGGAACAAAATTGAAATCGAGTTCCTGAATCAAAAATTGTACTAAAACTGAAAGTGCGTGTCTCAGTACACCCATTTCTTACAAGGTCATAATTCTAGCTGGGCCTCAGTCCGTGGGGCTCATCAAACAGCACAGATTTCTAAACAGTAGGCCAGAATGTATTTATTTGTATTATTTATTTTAAATTGCACACAACTCACACAACTTGCAAAGACATAAGTGGACTGATATAACACACCAGAAGAAGAAAAGTTACATTATTTATCCAAAATTAATTGATTTGTAGGTTTAAAACAATGCAAATGTAAGTGTATAGGTTGTAGAAGTGTGAAGCAGCTTCACAGTAAAATTAGAGTTAAGAAGATACTCATTGTACACAAATTGTTCAAAAATGATAATATACCTATTTTCCAGTACTTTATCAGGACTCAGAAACAACTCTGCCTACACTTTTACTCTGGGGAGCTAAACTCAAATAAGCAAATGGGCTATAAGGATGGAAATAGCATTTATCACTGTCCCTGTTGTTAAGAGTGGACAACCATAGAACAACCAACAGATTTATCATTGAGAAACTGGGTGAGATAAGGGACGTGTTACGTTGCACTTTGAGTGAGAGGAACCAGTGAAACTATCATGAGAAAGTACCAGGGTGGTGCTTGTGATTCAGCATGTTTTCATCTACCTGTGGGTGGCGGTGGCCTAGTGGGTAGGATACTTACTTCCGGACCAAAAGGTCATGGGTTTAAATCCTATCTACAGCATACCACCAATGGGTTCCTGAGCAAGACCCTTAATCCCAAGTTGCTCCAGAGAGACTGTCCCCTGTAGTTAGGGAATAGAAGTCGCTTTGGATAAAAGCATCTGCTAAATTATGTAAATGGTATCATAATTTTCAGTTGTATTCATTATTTAGGGCTGGGTATTGTTAAAACTTTTCCAATACATACTTCTTGACTTTGTTACCACATACTGACAGGTTAATGACATACAAATGGGGCAGCTGGTAGCCTGGTGCTAAGGGAGTTGCCCCTGTGATCAGAGTGTTGAGGGTTCAAATTCCAGGACTGCTTGTGGCACCATTGAGGTTCCCCACACACTGCTCCCCCGGGGGCCCCCATTGGTGGCAGCTTAATGCTTCACTTTATTCACACTGTGTGCTGCGGTGTGGTGAGTTCATGCGTGACCATAAGGGGCCACTTGACTTAATCAGCCAGTCACAGATCTGGATTTTGGACAGGCATGCTTAGTCCCTCAAACGTGCTGAAGAGACTATTTAAGTGTTCCATGATACCATGATAGTCATTTTTTCTGAAATCTGGTAAGCTGAATTCAAAAGACCCATCTTAAACTATTGCTGTGTCTCACTTGTATAGTGCACTACACTGTAATTAAGGTAGAGGCTTCTGACCCCTAATAGTTCATAATAAGTCTTAACATTTAGCCATTTAGGATTCAGACCTACAATTCCTTCCTGGACCATCGGTGCACTTCCATTTGAATTTTAAAACTAATATAAGGCACTATATACAGTAGAGAATAGGAGTCATTTGAGATGACTTTTTTGTACTGATGTTTACCTGCACACAGTAGCCCAGCACCCGCTTAATGACACACATGTTATCCATGGTGGAGTTTCTAACTGTTTAAAAATATCTGCACTCCTTCCTGCTTAAATATGTCATCATATGTCTTTTGGACAGAAGGTAACATCAGTTCTTCCCAGCAGAAGACCGAGCCCTTTCGCCTTTTGCATGTGTCATTTTGGTTTCAGAAAGCTGGGTGTCACAACTACGAAATGTCGCAAAAGCTCCATGTGTAATGTGTAAGACTTAACATGTTCAAATATATCTCAAATTGTCTGCACAGTATTGGGCTGGACCACAAGTTTAAATCAGACTAGGCTAGGTTGACTAAGGTCTAGTCTGAGTATAAAAATCAGAATAGACTGTTTTCATGACAGCTATCCGCCTTAGTATTAGTCTAAGTCAGACTAATAATGAATCATTTATGTGCATTTAGACACAGTTCATGATATTTTACACACTGAACTGCACTAAAACTGATGCTCTCCTTGTAGTGAAACATGTAGTTGGTCAGTGCACTTTAAATACAGTCACAATACGCACAATATGCATACGCACACATATACCCACAATGTGGGTTTACGATGTCATTTATTGGGATGACGATGTCGTCACATCACCCACCCCCTATTTGGTAGAATTCATGAGTCGACACTGTGAAGGTACTGATTTTCAGTGTCACAAGTGCATCTACCAAAACGTGTTCCACTTTTGCTTGGTCCACCCTAGGAGGGAGCGAATCCTGACCGACTTCACCAATATGAGCGTGATTTAGAGTACGCACAGGCTTTGTCTGTGTCTGGGGGAGAAAAACGGCCGACATGACAAAAGAGAGCAGCAATTTGAGCTGAACAATTGCTGGCTGAGCCTTGCAGTGTGTGCTGCCGCTGCTGTTGGTGTCATTGTCATTTAGGAACTGTGGGTGCAGAGAAACTGCTGTCATGTCAGATATTTCAACAACAGGCCTCTCCTCCCCTTCCCGGCTGTGTGAGGCGGATATATGGCGTGAACGCATTCATTCACTCACTCGCTCACACACACACTCACACTCACACACACACACACACACACACATACAAGCATATGCAATGTGCGTCTGGCTAGAAGCGGCCTGCTGTTCCTGTGCCATTTTGCAACCTTGCTCCAGGGGAGGAGGAATAACAGAGTTGATGAAATGGCGAGTGCACGCCAGGCCAGGGACGCCCGCGCCTCAGACGCACGCGGTGTGCACCAGCCGCGTGCGCCGATCCATTACACATGATTGCGGCCCACCACACAAAGCCACGCAGCTGGTGCATCCTTTGTCGCGCCCTCATCAGCGAGCTTTTAGAGGGATAATTTCAAAAAAACACCCACAGGTCACATTTGGCCGCCCCCGAATCTAAATTCCCTCTCTGATTGGAAAGAGAGAGAGAGAGAGAGAGAGACAGAGAGACAGAGAGGGAAAAAGAGGCAAAGGAGGATAGAAAAAAGTCATACCCAATCCAGAACTGCAATCAATATGACTTGTCTGTGAAGTGGATCGATAATACATCCCCATTGAAAATCGTCAATCACGTCAGAGCTGGATATAAAAAGCGTAATTAGGAACACCGTTCCTAAACATCCTGTATTGATGTCTGCGAGGGCCGAAGAAAGACACCATTCTGCGTCATTAACTTTGTATTATTGCCTGATGGAGCCCACTGCTGAGTACTTCCCCGTGCTGCTTGCTACAGGCCTTTTCACTACAACTGATCTAGGATCAGTTTTAACCAGCCCGTCTGTTCCTTTTACGAGGCAGTATGCAAAAACTGGTCTCCAATCAGAACTCCGAGCAAGACACTTCTCTTCCACTTGATGGATTTCCTTTTGCTAGGAGAAGGACCAGGGAGGGTTTTGTAGCTCGAACTGTGGCGTTTTTGTCATGTGTCAGCGATGCAGATGAATCTGCCTGGAATGACTAGATAAACAGTGGCCGGCACAATGCCAGGCTGCTGCTGCTGATGGTGATGATAATGTCTTCTTGGGTGATTGATTTCAATCAAAGAATGAGTGCATGTCACCAATTGATTTTACTTTGTATGAACCGCCGTGTGGCCGTGATGCTGAAACATCAAGTTACATTACATATTTCTTCCATGACATATTGGAAAGCCAAACGTTCCCTCACCAAGTTGCATTCATTTGCTCAGTGATTCAAGACATTTTTTTCATCAATACCACGTAGACAGCAGGTGGGGGCATGTAATGAGCCAATTTATCTCAGCTGTCAAAGAAATTTTAGTCTGGGGCCAAAGCATCAGGCACAGCAAACTCCACAATGGAACTCTCTGTCATTGGCCAAAACATATCGACATCGTCAGCAGTGCTCATTATGGATTTACCTCCATCAAGGTGCCTTAAAGATCGGAACTTCGGCTGGTGCAGACTTGTCCATGTGTTTTAGGACACACTACGATTACTGTGAGCTACAAAAATGAGCAAAACTTCCCCACTACAGGCAGCATTTTCAGACAACACCAGGCCTGGTGTTTACAAAGTTGCAAATTAGTGGACTAGACAAACATTTGGAGCCCTAAACCACACTGACAAGTCTGTGCAACCTATGAATTTCTGGATGCGGTTTGAGCAGGTTGAGGGGGGTTTTGGTGAAGTATTTTATGGAAAGTATTCTGGCTGTAAAAAACATTTTGGAAAAAAAAAACATGTCCTCGTTGATCAGCTACTTCTGGGGTGAGTGGAAAATTCAGTTTTATTTTATTACATTCATTTTATTCAAAGCGACTTACAATACGAGGAAACGTTTAAGTTTCAGGAGGTTTTGCTGTACTATTCTTTAAGACATACTTAAGAAAATCAGTGAGGAGGAACAGAGTATGTTCAAAAGTATCCAGACACTCTCTCTAATTGGTAAATTCAGCTACTATAAGGTGCACTCATTGCTGACACAGGTGTTTAACTGAAGATGCAGCTTGTATAATCGGATATTCAATTGTATAATAGAAAAGCATTGACTAGTTGAACAGAAAGCCCAGGGTCATCATGCCCACTGCCAGCAGTCTGCCGCAGATGTGATCTCTGGCTCAATCCAGGACCTTTGGCATGAGTTGGAGCAGCGTTTGATTGTCCAATGTCAATAGCTGACCTGTTCCAGAATGTTTTTACACAACTCCCTACAAAAAGATCTTAACAGTAAAGTGGCCCCTTATAGCCACGTGTGAACACACCACAGCACAGCTCACAGTGTGAACCGTGTAAAATTCTTTCTCTCTATTTAACCCATTCACCAAGTGAAGCAGCGGGCAGCCAGTGACACAGTACCCGGGGAGCAGTGTGTGGGATGGTACCTTGCTCCAGAGTACCTCAGTGGGGTCATAGGCAATCCTGTGATTCAAACCCGTGACCATGTGATCACAGATTCAACTTCCTGAGCACCATGCCACCAGCTGTCTAAACACAAGGAACGCTTCACTAGTTTGCATGTCATCCCTTTGCAGAGCCATGCTAATCTTCTCTGTATCGTTCCAAGCTTTGTTTACGTGCTGCCGTACCAGTGAGAGCTGGTTTTCACACTGTCCTGAGTGTTTCCTCAAATTGTAAGTTGCTTTAGATAAAAGTGCCTGCCAATTGAGTCTAATGCAATGCAATGTAATGTAATGCAAAGTAATCTAGAGCATTCAAAGAAGAGCAGAAGCTTTAATTGTAGCAAAGGTGGAACAAACTCTCTAGAATTTGGAAAACTGGTGGAATTGTTCTTTAAATGAGATGTCCTTTAAATGTCCTTTTTAAATGAGCACCTCGCAGAAAGTTATTACTCAATTGCACTGAATAAGGAAGTTACTCAGTAAATTATCACTTGAACATCCTGTCTGATGTCAGAGACTTATTTTGAAATAAGTATCCTAATACATAGGGCTAAAAATACTAAAATACTAAAGATATTTTTTTAATCCATTAATGGAGAAGTACATGCGGAATGCTGCAAGAGAAGCTTATTTTCCCATTATCAAAACATTACATATAAAAGCTCAGAACACTAAGTGTGTTCATTACTTGTTTTGGATAGTATATAAATAATGGCTATTGTAACGGCCACCTCGTCCTCGTCACGCCTGTCCCGGTCCCTGTCCCCTGAGTATTAGTCTTCCCTTTCCGTTCTTCCGTAGTTTTCTACCTGTCCCCTTATTTGTGTCCAGTTTGTGTTCGTTC
>JBBPCX010000088.1:10236239-10253617 GCA_037974365.1 Hydrocynus forskahlii | reverse complement strand
TTTCCCATTAAAACTAGTATATTATACCTGACGGTCGTGTGCGTTCTCCCCTTCCCTCTCCTTCTCAAACCTAACAGCTATGTTTGTTTTGGCCTCAGCCTCCTTGGTTTCGAGAGGTTCTTCTTCAGAAATACACCATTTTATATCAAAACAGTGTGGATGACTGGATAAAGTATTTCCAAAATTTCCTTAAAGTGGTGGAATTCCTTTGATTTGAGAAGCAGTCATGACAGAATACAAACATGCCTTTCCCCAGCGGTGTCCACAAAAGTGGCGTTGCCAAAATGTCTTGGTATGCTGAAGCAATAAGATTGCCCTTCACTGGAAGCTAGGGGCATAGACCAAAGCTTGAAACACCGGTGTGACCCAATACTTTTGTACATATAGTGTATCTTATATAGTCTTTGGCTGACTGTTGTGTGCAGTTTCTGAATTGTTTCCACAAAGCAGTGCTTTTTTTCCTTATATGCCAATGTGGCTTTATTACTTGTCAGTGATTTACATCTAAAGGGCTTCTTCCTCAAATGTCCCATTCCACCTTAAACTGTACATCAGTTACATTTGTGCTCCTCAGTCTGTGGAGAGTAAGTGCTGCACAGTTTTTTAGGAGGACAGGCAAATCGGAACCAGAAGCCAACTTCAGCCTCGTTTATCCCAGAGCCTTTATGCAGGTTGAAAATAAAGTCACATTTCATACCCCACTTTAGTACCCTTGATTTCAGTTCTTTTTGGGTGCCAAATCATTTCATTGTGTGCAAAATCTTTTTTTGTGCAATAGTCATCCCATATGAAATATCACTAGTTATGTCAGTATTACTTATATACAGTACTTGTGGGACTAACAATCTTATATTATCTTATACTACTGATCTCTGCTATGTGCAATAACATACTCCTAAACACCATTTGTGTTATTAGTAATTTACTGTAAGTTACTTATCTATTACTGTAAGTTGCTTATCTATAGGATTTATACCCAGCAGTTGTGTAAGTAGCATAGCCATAGTGTATTTCACATTGAGTTTTTTTTTCTACAGATATTTTATTGGATTTATTTAGACTTTAAATTTTATACTGTTATATTGTTTTATATTGTTTATATTGCTTCTGTGTGTTTGTGTGTCTTTACTGTCATAACGTAAGCATTTCCTCAAGGATCAGTAAAGTTTTCTGATTCTGAACATGAGGTTTACAGTGTAAGATCATGTGGTTACAACTACAGCACAAAAAAACAAAGGTATTAAAATGTATTACTCAGAAAATAAGCAAACACACCCAGTGATGAGGTACTTTTTTCTGTTCAGGCGACGTTAAGACCCACCTGAAAAGAGACGGTGTGCAAAATTATTGAACCCCCCCCCTGTGAGAAACGCCGCAGTGCGCATGCGCAGCTGACAGCAGCAGTGATTCGACCAGGAGAGCAACAACACGGAGGAAAAAAGAACACACACACACACACACACTCACACACACACGCATGCACACACTCTCTCTCTCTCTCTCTCTCTCTCTCTCTCTCTCTCTCACACACACACACACACACACACACACACACACTGCACCTGAATAACAAACCATCACGATGTTTTGAGCCACGTATGATGCCCTTGTCCACGGAGAGTGAGTATTGCATTCAATTCATAAGCATTTGTATTGAATATTATACTCTCTAAGTGTACTTGAACCTCTGGGAAGTAACGAATGGACAGCAGCTCCTTCAGCACTGGGAACGTTACTAGAAAGCAGGTGATTTAGCATGCTAGCCTGACTGAGCAGCTGTGATATTTCATTTATTTGCAAAAGCAACTTAAATACATGGTGCACAGACAGTGTGTGTCTTTGTTCATGCACAGTCTGTCCAGCCTGGTGTGTTGTGACCCTTGGGTTGAAGTGCATATCGCCTGTTTATGGATTATAGCAGGGGTTACATGCTTATAACCTCCTTAAAACCTTCTGTTATAACCGCAAATCATTGACAGCTTCCTGCTTCGTCACGAGTATGTGTTTAAAAGAAAACCGTATGATAAATACACCATATGGACAGAAGTTTTGGGACGCCTGACCATTTCTCCAACAGGGACTTCAATGGCTTTGCATTCAAATACATAGACTTTAATATGGAGTTGCCCCCCCCCCCCGCCCCGCAGCTATAACAGCTTTCACTCTTCTTGGAAAATTTTATGGGAATTTGTGCCCATTCATTCTCTAGAGCATTAATGAGGTTTAGGCACTGATGTTGGATGAGAAGGCCTGGCTCGCATTCTCTGTTCCAGTTCATTCCAAAGGTGCTGGATGGTGTTGAGGTCAGGGCTGTGTGCAGGCCATGTCAAGTTCTTCCACATCCAACCCATCCAACCATGTTTTTACGGACCTTGCTTTGTGCATTGGAGCACAGTTATGCTGGAACAGAAAAGGTTCTGTCCACAAAGTTGGAAGCATGGCGTTGGAAGCATGGTGTCCAAATTTCTATGCTGAAATATTAAGATTGTCCTTCACTGTAAGTAAGGGGCCTAGCCCAAACCCTGAATTTAGAGGTTTCAAAACATTTGTCCATATAGTGTATGTTATATAGGCTCTGGGTGACTGTTATGTCCATCTCCAAAGATGCAGACAGAAGTGCAGTTTCTGAATTGTTTCCACAAAGCACTTCTGTTT
Organism: Hydrocynus forskahlii; assembly: GCA_037974365.1. Lineage (NCBI taxonomy): Eukaryota > Metazoa > Chordata > Actinopteri > Characiformes > Alestidae > Hydrocynus > Hydrocynus forskahlii. The sequence goes on along the minus strand of JBBPCX010000088.1, from coordinate 10,250,962 downwards.
TTTTCCTTTGCATGCCTGTGTGACTTTGAGCTTCTTCTTTGAATTTTCTGTTCCGCCTTAAATAGTACACCAGTTATATGCAGGTGCCTCAGTCTGTAGAGAGTAGGTGATGTACAGATTTTAAGGTGGACCACCAAATTGGAACCAGAAGCCAACTTCATCCTCGTTTATCCCAGAGCCTTTAGGCAGATTGACAGGCACAGGCTGTTCTAAAATAAAGTCGCGTTTCATAGCCCAAAGAAGAAGAAGAAAGAGAGAGAGAGGGAGAAAAAAAACATCGCCGTGACCTTTGCTGAATATCAGAGCCGTTGTTTCAAAATGTCACTGGGGATCCGTGTGCCGAGTGCAATGTTTTGAAGCTGGGCGTTTTGACAGCCGACAGCAGAATTGCTGCTGGGCGAAAAGTTCTTTGGAAGAATAGTTGGCGGCCTCCCGTGTAAAATATGTGATCTGTTTGCTCAGTTTAGCAGCTGGAACTTTTGATTAGGGATTGTTATTAGCAGATTAGTGATTGTTGTTAGATTAGATTAGCTGTTGCATTTTCCTCGCAGTTTTGCAGGGGTTATATCAGGGTAAAACGTGTCATAATCCTGCCAAAGCTGCAGAGTTTATTAATGTTATTACACTGTTGGGACTGTGTTATTTGTTATTCTTGTGCTGGTCTGTTTCTTTCATTATGGGGACCAGTAAGTTACTGGAATGCAAGTGATTATTATTCTTGTACAAAAACTCCATAACATTATTTACAGTCTTCAGCTCATGCACTTGCAGCAGGGTGGAGTCTGGGTGAAAAGTTTGTGTAAGGACATTTACATGCCTCTGTGAATTGCTGCTGAACCTTAAGATCAGGCATTTCTAACAGATCTGTGATTGCATTTACATTGTTTCAAGTTTTTCAGGGTTACATGAGGCTACCGAATATTTCATTACGTCATTACTACATTTTTGTTTTGTGGTGCGAGGCCGCTTGATTCACCATGTGAAACAATGGGAAATCAGTTGCCACTGTTTATCAGTCAAAAGGATAACTCATCACATTATTCTCTGCTTGTAAAAAAAACCTAAAGAATATTTTATTACATCATTACTACGTTGTTATTACATTATTACTGTATTGTTATGAACATTTTTTTGGTGCGAGGGTGCTTCATTCATCATGTGAGCCAATAGGAGATCGGTTGCTACTGTTTATCAATCGAAAGGATAGTAGCTCGTTACAATATTGCCTCTGCCTGTAAGAAAAGCACAAAACAAACACAAAAACGAACAATTGTTTTTTTTCACCTTTTTCAAACATTTTCACAATTTTGACGTTTTCGAACTCAGTCGGCAAGGTAACAAAGGGCTGACGTCATGCACCGCATCCGGCCGCGTGACTCCCAGCACCTGAAGCCACGCCCACTGTTTTTGTGAGGTGGCCTCCGATTGGCAGAGAGCTGAGCAGAGCGCCGCCTCCAGCAAAACTCGGGCCAATCGGAGTCCGCGTAGGTGAAAACTTTGGCGATGACGCGGACGGGGGCGGGGCCGAGGGTTTGAAGTGGAGGGCCGGAGCCGGAGCTGGCCGGAGCGGAGCTGGAGCAGCCCGAGGAGAGACCCTCCTGGTGGACGTGTGGATTGTTTCCCCCCCTCCCTTCCAAAATTTCTGCTTCTGCTTGGGATTTTAACCATGTCGCTGAGGGCCGGGAAGCTGTGCTAGATGTAGACTGTCCGTCGAGTGACATCCCGTTTGCAGTCTGGGTAAGCCTGGGGTTTTGTTGTGTTGTATTTACGGAGCTCTGCTCCAGCCGGTCGGATTGTCTTCAGCTCCAGCGCGTCCTCTGGTGCTCCTCTCTCCGCTCCTTTTTCATTTTCCATCCGTCTGCTGTGCAGTCCTCCACTCTTGTCACATTGATGAATAACCTGCATTACGACTTGTCCTAAAGCTTTAATGCCCCAAGCTCCCTTTCCCCTCTCTAGAATGCAATATTGTTATCGTTGTTTGTTAAAAAAGTTATGTAGATTAGGGGCATGTGATGGTGAGCCTTTTATCCGAATCAAAAAGGGTCTTTTGTAGCTTGAATGCCTGTCCATTCCACCGACAGGGACTTTGATGACACTACATTCAAATATAGATACTTTAATGTGGAGTTTAACAGCTTCTACACACGCATTCAATCTCTCTCTCTCTCTCTCTCACACACACACACACACCCACATCTACACTATATGGACGAAAGTATTGGGACACCTTACCATTACACCACCAGGGACTTTAATGACATTGCTCTCAAATACATTGACTTTAATGTAGAGTTGGTTCCCCCGTTGCAGCCATGACAGTTTCTACTCTTCTTGGAAGGCTTTCCACAAGATCTTGGTATGTTTCTGTGGATAATTTGTGCCTTAGAGCATTTATGAGGTCAGTTTCTGAACTGTTTCTACAAACTGCACTGTGTGGTTTTTATATTCCCTTGCATGCCAATTTGGCTTTATTTCTATACAATAATTCCAAATTGTCTGCTTCTTCAGATTTTCAGTTGCACCTTGACAAGCTTTAATGTTAATTGTGCAAATTGTTTATGTGACAGTGACGGAGACAGTGAATGTCATTTGACATTAAATGAAGAGTGAGTTTCAAGCAGGTTGTTGTTTCTCTAAGAGGCATTTCTGTTATTTCCCTCTCTGTCTCTCCTCTCTCTCTCTTACTGTCTTTTGCACACTGACATTATGTCCTCTTTTCGTGCCCCCCTGAGCCATGAGCAGTTCTTTAAAAAGGGGTTTTCTGTGCAGGGCTGCAGAGGGCTCACATTGATTTATACCTGCTCCGCACTCTCTGCCATGTTTTTTTTTTTTTTTTGCCTCTGCTGTCCAAAATTCCCTGGAGTGTTACTGTTTACTTCAGGGTTTTTTCCCCTCTTTGGTTGCTCAGACTAATGTCGTGCCCTAATGAAGTTTCAGACCTTAGGTCTCTTATTCTCAGCACAATTAGCGAGTCGTGTTGATGTCTGGGTGCTTGGCTTCCTCTGAAAGGCCATTATGTAATTTGGCAGTTCAGATGGTGCATGGTAGGCTATCACAGGCCCCTGCCTCCTGACCTGACCTTTTTGTGGAGAGCTTTAATTCTTGTGGTTGTTCCTTGGAGTCTTGGTCTGAAAGTAGTCTCGTCTTGTGCAAGTAAGTCGTCTGGGAATCTGTTTAAGATTGTCTTCAGAATTTACTAAAACCTCTGGGGACAAAAAACCTCACCTGTTTTAAGATGTTCAAGGTGTTTTTTGTAGTATTTACTGTTACTGTACTATTTACTGTACTATGTAATTAAAGACCAGAAACTCCCTTAATTCGTGTAGGAAAACAGGCCTTTTTGATTGTATTGAGATCTTGTCTGTAGAGAGCCACCTTCTGAGTAAGACTCGGTTGGGGTCTTTGCCATTTTTTTTCTGAAAATCTTTTTTCTGGAAGTTTCTTCTTTTTAGACATTAGACCTCTGGGGATTGATGCTGCCCTTGAAGTCTCCTCTTATCCAAGTACGCCTTTTGGGGGGCCAAACTCGCCTGCTTCATGTTTCTCTTTAGGAAAAGAAGCCGTTTTTGGATTTTTTTTTTGAAGTCCTAGTATAATGTAAGCATCGTTTTCTGCAGTAAAACTATCTGAGATCTCAGCTGGGGACCAAAAACTTACCTGATCCATGTTGCTCTTTGGGAAAGAAGCTGTTTTTGTTTTGCGGTATTTATTGAAGCCTCTTTTTTTGTGCGAGTATGGAGCTCTGGGGATCTTGGTGGTGGTGAACTAAAAACCCACCTGCTTCAAGCTGCTCTTTCGGAAAACAACTTTATTGGATTTGGAGTCCATTGAAGTTTTAGTGCGCGCTACCGAGAGACTCGGCGTATCCCGGAGTCCTGGAAGTGCCTTCTCCAGAGCAGCAGTCGAGTAACAATGAGATCATTATGGGCCCGGGTGCGGCACCGCAGAAAGAGCCTCTGTGTTCCAGTGGTGCCCGGGCGCTGAGCACTACAATGCGAGGCAACCTACTAATGCGCGCGCTAATTAGCAAGTGCCTCCGTGTCGGCGCACTGAGGGCTCGTGGCTGAGTTTGTCTTTTAAGTGCTTTATTGTGTTTAATTGACCTGCCTGCATGAAAGCATAACCAGCTGAGGGGGCAAATAAAGAGAGCGCAGGCTTATTTCTGCATGTTTGTCATTAATTTTTTTTTCTTCGGAAAAGCACTCCAAGCTGGCAGAGCACTTCAGTAAATATTAATTAGAGTCTTTGTGCGTTTTTGTGTGCGTGTGTTTGCATACATCTGCGTGGGCAAGACAGGTTCAGAGCAAAACGCAGCCGCTAATGTGCATGCATGGCAGAAATCCCAAACCTGTTAATCTGTTCTTTATGAACGCCATAAATGTATCTCGTTCCAGACGTGGGAGCGTTTTCGTACGCCCCGCTGCATTTTACAGCCCTGGCTCTTATATTTTAAGGTGCGCCAAGGGTAGAGCGGGACGAAACAGAAAAGAAAAAAAAAAAAACAACAGATAAGAGAGGGAGTGAGCGTGTCAATACTTTTCTGTCTGGGTGATTGTCATTGAACAGATGTTTCCAATCAAGCCTTAAAATAAGTTCTGGCTTACTCAGGCCGAGCGGGCGAGAATGTGGGAGTGCGTGTGCGCGAGAGAGAGAAAATGAAAGCGTGGCGAAAGTGTCAGAGGGCCGCGATACTGTGCCGTCGTGTAATTTTATATTCTGGCAGTTGGATCATGACCTCTGACAGCGCAGCTCAGAGACAGGTTGTAAATACAGATAGTAATTGCTTAGAGGGAGAGGGAGAGGCTGAGAGAGAGGAGGAGAGCAAGGGCAAATTACTTTCAGGCCCATCGCACAAGATAAGTGAATTTGAGACTTTTTAGAGCTGGGAGAGAGATGAGTGGAGCGAGGTCAGAATGGACAGATTACTGGCATGGCTCAGAGGATGAGGGGCAGTTCATGGGTTGATGGCCCCCCGCTTCAGACTCCAACCTCATTCATCACCAAATTATACCCTGCCAATACAAACAAGCAGCCGCATTCGCATGGAAAAACACGAGTGCAGTGCAAACAGGATGCACAAACAGATGCTCACCGTTGACATGCTGCTAACACACATGCGCAAGTCATGACGAGCAACCTGGCTAGCGTGTCTTTCCAGTGTTCAGAATGGAGCTAGAGCCGATAGGCTGCTTTAGCATGACTGACTGGATGACTGGTGGTTTAATATCAGGTCAAGTCAAGTTGGTTTATTGTCATTTCAGCCATGTACGCAGTACACAGTGAAACAAAACAGCGTTCCTCCAGGACCATGGTGCAACACAAGAACAAAAAACGAAACAACACAAGACTGCATGAGTGCAGACAGGACGATAGGGAGTGCAAAAAAACCCACAAAAGCAACAAAATAACAGGGCAAGACAACATTAGTGTAGTCGACAGCTGTAGTACTAGTCGGTATCATGACGGATAGAGGAGACATTAATAATGTGCATATATGCAGAATAAAGGTAAACAGGAATAAATAATGATTCTGCAAATATAGCAGCAGCAGGACAGAGAATGTGCACTATATGATGAATAGAGAGGTATTGCTGCTACCAGGTGGCAGAGTGAATGTGTTTAGCATGTGTTTCCTGTGAGACACGTGAAGTGCAAACTGCCACTAACACATCACTGGACATCTCGGCACGCTTGAAGGAGAACATTAACTGCCAATTCCGTTACGTCAGCTAAGAGACGCTAGTGCTGGGAGGGAAAGCGAGGGCCATCCTACTCAACCAAAGAGAGAATGAGACCAGGTGTGTTCTCGTGGACACCCTGTTCAGGAATGGCTGTGGGATCAGACAGGTAAGCTCCTAACAACAGGCACGCTGGCACTCGAGAGCCTGCTGTTATTTTGACAGTTAATCAGAATCGGAGTAGACAGATTATCTGCTTTCAAACATTTGAAAACTCTCAGACAAAACATGAGACCTCTCAACCTTATTAGTTCATGTTTCGTGTCATATTGAGCATGATCTGTCATATTGCATCACGTAAAGGACAAAATTCTTGTTTTCCTGTTAAAACTCAGTCCTATGGGTTTTCCTGCACCAGCGTGTGAGGAAATAAATAAATAATAATAAAATAATTAGGTATACAGTGTTATAAGAATTGTGTCCCATGGTGACACATTAACATAAAAAATGTAGAAATGTGGAAATTTTGACTGTACCTAAAAAAAAAAAATGAATAAGTAAGTAATAACAATTTGAAATATCCAACATCTAAATATCTGTTTGATCATCTGATACATTTTTAATGCCTTTAGACCATTTTTGTACACTTTTTTAAAAGCACATACGGTGTATACATAATTGTACCATGTTTACTTCCCCCTCTGAAGCCACAGCCATTCACTGATTGAAACCCCTCACCCAGTTCAGAGACCTTCCTCAAAGCTGTATTTGGTTAGGTATGTACAGTAAAAACCCTAAAAGGGTTCTTCCAGGGTTCTTTAGTAAAGACATTGGTGCGGAAGGAACAGGGAACACTTAAAAAACAACTGGAAGCATAAGTGGTTCTTTGCTTGGTTTTGTAGTTTTTTATGATGGAATGCCTGTTTCTGGTATGATGCTGATGAAGCACTAAAAGGGATTAAAGTCTGTTATACTGGTGTTATAATAGAAACATTTTTGCTGACACGTATGATTTCCCATTCACTTTGACATTAAAGTACTGAAACTCTATGTTGTCTAAAAATGTGTGTGTCAGTTTAAAGCTGCTTCACACTGAGCGAGAGAGCAGTGGGAGATATTGAAATATACATGGATACCACCATGAAAACTGTGGACTAATCATGACTGATTTATGGAGAAGGCAGGTTTTAATGAATGGAATCGCTGGAAGAGTGGTCAGTCCTGGATGCTGTTTTGGACGACTGGTGGTTTAATGGCAAACACACGCTGTTTACCGTGCAGGATACGTTTGCAGATTAAAGTAGGCAGAGGTTGTTGTTTGTTTGTGAATTTGAAGGTCTGGCAGGTCGTTTGATGAAATTCAGAGTGAAGAGGTGTCTACAGTTTACGACCCAGACGAACAAATAACAAACAAACCCAGTTTTCCCAGCAGACCTTGTTTAGACTGTTTCTTTCCTCTAAGGGTTATGTAACTTGTTTTATTTTGCTTGACAGGAAACCTTATCGAGGTTGCCCCTCATAGCTTGAATTTCAAGTGTGCGTGCGTGTGTGTGTGTGTGTGTGTGTGTGTGTGTGTGTGTGTGTGCATTTGCACAGCTGTTTTCCACTGTGATTCAAGGGTAGAAGAATACATGTATGCCTGCCTTTCTCCTTTTTCCCTTTACCTATGGGAGTCCTCTGGTCAAGCGTTTAGCCGTTAGCCCAGGCCACACACACACACACACACACACACACACACACACACTGCAGTTAAACATCTTCAGTTACACACAGGCAATAAAGCTTAACTGCCATCCCATTCATGTTTCATCCAGATAAGGGCAACGTGCACCTCTCGCTCAGTACACACACAGGAACACAGTCTCCTGCTTATTCTTTTTCAAAACGGAAAAGAAGAAAGTTATTGAAAGCTTAAACTGCGAATCCCTGAACACTCGTGGGCTCGTGTGCAGATCCAGGATCTAAGAGGAACCTGGATCAGAGCGGTCCAGGGAGGCCCGACGGGCCGTATGGTTTTACTGCAGAGCTCTGGGCTGGCTTACTGGCCCGGACTGGGCTTGCGCAGCTGCTCAGTGTGGCCTGTTTGGTTTTGGGTTCAGTGAGATGAGTTCATGTTTGTTCTTTCGCTGGCTGTATCTGGCTGGATTCTTTCTCTGATATGGAAGTCACACGTGCTCCTCATATGGGGGTGGGGGGGTGGGGGGTATATATGTGTGTGAGGGAAGTTTTTATCGAGGTTTCAAACTACTGGCTCTGACGGGGCCTGTAAAACGGCTTCAAACGGCCCATCATTTACATTTTATCTTTGAAATCATTTAAATAAATTCTGTGGCCACACATTTACATCTGACACGTTGATTCACTTTGTCTCTTCAAACACTGTGCTTGCTTACATAACATAAGCTACATAAAATCATGCCTACAATGTTTAAATAAAAATAGCGTGCTCATGAAAGAGCACACATTCGGACAAATGCGTTCCAAGTGGTCCTGGCTGTAACTAACGTAGATACTGTTCAGTGTTATTATCTGCCTTCATGGATTCATTCGTCAAGAAGTGGGAGATCCAGCATGTCAGAATTAAGAAATGAATGGCGTTGTCAAACTAATCCACTGATAATACAGATTTAACTCCTCTTCTCCACAACACTCATAATAATTTCACTTAAGTCACGCAGGAACAGCAAAGCGGCCACAGTATGTCCTACGTAATTCTACTGTATACGTTTATTTGATGTAATGGAACATGAAAATCTTAATCATGAAAAGCTGCTGCTGTTACTATTATTTATTATGACATGATTACTGTTGTTATTACTATTAGTAATAGTTGTATTGATAGTAGTAGTTGAGGCTTTATGACACAGTGGCACAGTGTCTAAAGAGTAAAGCAAAGCTACGTGTCAAATATAAGTAAGTGGGCACAGAAATTTTGAATGATTGAAGGATAAAGTGTAAATGCTGGGTCGTATGAAGCTGTTCAGAGCCAGTAGTTTAAAATCCCAATGTGACTATGGTGCACTTGATGCATGCATACAATGTGGTTAACGTCATATCTTGTAAACTAAAGTATGAGGAAAAATGTCAGATTTTTTTAATGTTAGGTAAAATGTTGAGCTGAAACTGACATGCTTGGTGGACTAGTTTGTGTGATAAAAGCGCGTATTTTAAAGTCTCCTACTGGTCTCTTTTGATTGGAAACAGGCTGATGGGCACCCTCATTTATGTCCCTTTTCTTGCATCATAGTGTTTTTTTTTTTTAAGTCTTCCTGCTTCCCAGTCCATCTTTCAATAAAGTCTTTTTGTAACTTTTGACTTCGTGGAGTTTCTTATTGACTTAACAGGGCAATAGATTAAAGTTAATAGGTTTCCAATGATTTTGCCGCTTGTTAACAGTAAATTCAATTAGTGAGTGGACTTTCTAACATATGGTCTGTTAGGTTTCAGAAATGAAACCATTTCTAATCATCCATTATCAGAGCTGTTTATTCCTGCAGTCACAGGGTGAAAGGACAGGTCGCTAGTCCATTGCAGGATATCACAAACACAAACACACACACATACACACACACACACACACACACACACACACCCTATGATTTTATCAAAACAGAAACTTGGTTGTGCATGAAAGTATTTTGTTCACATGTTAATTACATGTAGTGGAAACAGTTTAAATTGGTGTATCTTATATATGGTATTTTACAGCATGACTAGTGAGAGTTATTTAATGTGTTTTTAGATTAATAACTAAAAACAAGCCAGCTGTTTGTGGGTTAACCTGTATCTATCATCAGTTTACATATCTGGCAGTAATGACATTGTTTCACGTAGCAGAGTTGTTGAACCTGTTTAATGGGCTCTATTATCATAATTAAATTAAATATAAGCTGCCTAAGTCATCGGTATAAACATGGAAATGAATTGCTGGCATTGGCTCAGAAATTTCTGTTCATCACATCCTCCAGAGCGGAGTTAAAATATTTCTTTTCTCAGTGATATGAAGTCTTTTTGTAACCTTCTTTAAGCAGGGATTATGCTGATTTGTATTTTGGGAAGCCGTGCGTCTGTTTATGTGCTTGTATATGCTTAACTGAGTGTGTGTTTATATGTTCTTGCACAGTGCAATGCATTTATCCCCTTTTTTGCCTGTTTGTTTGTCTGTCTGTCTGCCTGTCTGTCTCATTGTATAAGACCAGTTGAGGGAGATTTGGAAGCAGTGTGTGACAGTCAGATATTCCTGTAGTTAAGAGATGGCACTGGTCTAATACTGATCATTTTTAAACTGATATCAGTACAAATTCTGGATTCTGGATTACAATAGTTTGTTCAAGTCTTTACACTGGTTTGCAGTGACATTTCTGTTTTTGTGTGTATTGTGAACACATCTCAGTTCGGCCATAGTTGACAGCGGGAACACAAGATTTTGTTATCTGTTAATATGTGTTATCTCTTAAATAACAACAAGAAAGAAAAGCATAAAACTCTTCCTCTCTACTGCATGTTTATTGTTTGAGCTGTTTTCTTTTGCTCTGTTTACATACATCTTATGTTTTTAGCTGGCACTCTTATCCGGAGCAGATTACCGTGGTAGACAAACCCTGGTTTCATGTTCAGGAGAAAAGTGTTATCCACTACCCTGTCCAACAGTTTCACATGCATTGCTTGAGGTTTCCAAGGAGTGTCACTGTCCATGATCTTCAAGAGAAAAGGAAGAAGTCACTCCACTGCTCATATAAAATCTTCCTTAAGATCAGAATATACAATGTGTATGAAATAAATCAGCTCCAATTACAACAGTATGAAAGCAACAGAAATCCCAACCAAAATAATGTGATGTCATTTGTGACCCTTGTTAAGCACCCTTTTTTTTCAGGATTTCTCATTCAGAGCAGTTTTGAAACCCTGGAGTAGTTGACACTTTCAGCCCCCTTGATCAGTTCAGTGATTACCAGTTCTGCTCTGTAGGAATTGTACTCAGAAATCGTTCCGTCCACCCTTAGCTCTGTGTTGCATTAGACAAGTTTTCGCAAACTAGATGGCAGACTTGCTGACGAGACCAACTCCAGCCTGCAGTCCACTCCATTCCAATTCATTTCATAGATGTCTAATGAGGGGTTATTGGCAAAAGCGTTCCATAATCTGCAAAGATGCCATTAGCATGGCGGCACTTTGGTCGTTTGCCTTTCTGACTCCCATGCCAGAACAGCTTGGCTGTGTGTGTGTGTGTGTGTGTGTGTGTGTGAGAGAGAGAGAGAAACACACATGAGCTTGGGGTTAGCTTGAGTGCAAGTCTGGGATCTAGAGCTAGAGACCCATCTGGAGGCCAGGGGGTCTTGAAGTGCGCGCACTCTGCAGTCAAGCTAACTTACAGGTCAGCCCAAGAGATGGGAGCAGAAAAGTCACCTGAGGTTGAGCTGCAGCAAATGCTAATTCAGTATCAGTTCATCCAGCTCAACTGGAACTGAAATGCTATTTCATATATCTCAAATGGTCTAAGGCTAATATCAGCTGAAAGGGCTGAATGAATGAAATAAAGAATGAATCCCATCAAATCTTGTAACAAGTCTATTCTGAAATGTTGTTAACTATGCGCTTCTTTCTGCAGGATAGTATGAAGTGTTCGTTTAGATGTTCATCTTCGGTAAAATGGTTTAGTTAAGCGTTGCTCGTTTTACAGCACAATGTTTTGTGCTGGAATGCAAAAAGTGGTTTTGTGCCTTGTGTAATTACTCCTTTAAAGTATATATTTGACTCATGGGCAAACTGTTAATGTGCCTTATGAGTTGAAGACGAGGTTGCTTTGCATTTGTGCCTTGTGTAATTACTCTTTTAAAGTATATATTTGACTCATGGGCAAACTGCTAATGTGCCTTATGAGTTGAAGACGAGGTTGCTTTGCATTTGTTCCTTGTGTAATTACTCCTTTAAAGTATATATTTGACTCATGGGCAAACTGTTAATGTGCCTTATGAGTTGAAGACGAGGTTACATTGAAGTACATCCAATTATTTCTTCAGGAGAGAGTGAATTAGGCCCGTCCTGATTGAGCATGACAGAAACCTGGCAGCTTTCGCACTCTTCTGCACCAAGATTTCCATCTTTCTTTGTGGCCATAGGGAGCCTTTCAGAGCACGTTTTGTCTGGACTAATCAGCTTCCTTCGCTGAAGGAGGGTATACTGGCCAGACTGATCAGCATCTTCTGCGGAACAGTGGGTCGTTTTTCCATCGATAACAGCAAGACTACAGTAAGCAGCTGATTCGGTAGCTTTTTTCACAGGGGTGATGGACAGTGTGCATTTGTTCGGAGGCTTTGAAGTCGCTGCCTGGCTGAACTAAACCCACAGAACAGAACAAAGTGGAAGCACATTCTCTCTTTCTGATGCTGCCGAGTCCATTTGCTGTGTCATATCAAACTATTATGTGTGTTAGAGCTTGAAATATTTGTCATAGCCAATCAGGATTGTGCGGTTGTTGGGTTTAGTTAACTTTGGACATAATTTACCAGTAGTTTATTAGGTTTGCGTCAGGTTCAAATGACGATGGTTTGGGTTTCTCAGACCTTGGCCTTAGTGCATTTAGCCAAAATATCTTGGCTCTACAGCTTTCTAATTATAGATATTAAATTTTAGCATCAATTTTAAATCGAAAGACTGCAAAGTAGCACCTCCTTTTGCAATATAATGACCTAACATCACACTGAAACGTAAACTGCCTCAAATCTTACATAAAATCCTTGCATGTTCCTTTACCCTGAGTAGCAAGAACCCCCTGTCCGTACACCACCCACATCAAGGCAAAGCAAATTTATGTAGTGTGTTTCAAATGCAAAGCCTATTCAGTGTGCTTTACATAGACGGAGGTAAAAGAAATAATTAAGAAAATCGAATTTAAAAGACAAAGTCCAATTGTTTCGAAGAAAATTACTCTTGATTGGATGCCTAGTTTCGATCACTGGCGATTTAGTCAAAAGTCTTTCAATGGGATGTATAAGAGTGAGAACTGTATTGATGATTCAGTTTTTGATATTATATTAAAATGATTATATTCCAGACCAAATTCAGACACCTTTTCAGGTTTTGTTTAAAAGCACTGATCGATGCTATCATCATTATCCTGATAAGTTACATCACAGTATGTCACAATATGCTTCTCTATGTTCATCGCCAATGCTTCTAGAGCAGTGGCCGGCCATGTGTTTCAAATTAGCTAAATTCCTCACTGTATGGATTTTGCATGTTCTCACCAGGTCTTTGTGGGTTTTGAGTGCTCTGGATTCTTCCCACAACACAGACTTGCATGTTAGAATTAGTATTCTTGTCAGTGACCTTGACCAAGGCACTGGAAAAAAGACCTGAAGTTGATCCCCGGGCACCAGTGACTGCCCACCTCTCCTAGTTCATAGTGTGTGTGTGTGTTTTAAACAACATAGTGTAGCTTTAACAATACAGGCATGGTAATATGGGTGTATGTGTTTATTTTTAAAACATTGTGACATAGCATTAACCAAATTCAGTATTAAATTATTTTTTTATCACAAATTATCTAGACATTGCCTGCACCCTGTGCATTAGTTGGAACTGCTGTCAGCATCTAATAAGGACGTGTATTTAGTCTATAAAACAGTAAGAGCCAGCAGTTGCATGAGAGCATGTATGTATGTGTGTGTGTGTGTGTGTGTGTGTGTGTGTGTGTCCCTTCCTTTTTCGACACATATCTTGTACATCTCGTGTCCCGCGTTCCATTGTGTGGCTGCCGGTGTAAGCGAGACCATTTAATGCATTGAGATTAACTGGAGCACTTAAGACCCAGTTCTGAGAGGACAATGGGAAATGAAGCCGAAAGGCCAGAGTGACTCCTGCCAGATCAGGGAACAGGATCCTAAACACAAAAGGGTGAAGTCAGGTTACAGAACGGAGGGGGGGACATGCAAAGGCAACTGACAAAGCCAGAGAGAGACAAAGAGGGAGGGAGAGAGAGGGAGGGAGGAAAATATGGGCAGAAGGAAAGAGAAAATGAGAAAATAGAGACAGAGAGAAAGAAAAGGGGAGATAAGTAAATAGAAAGAAGTGGGAGAAAGGGAGGTAAAAAGGAAGGAAAAGGACAGAGAAAATTAGAAAAAGGAGACAGAAAGAAAGGAGGGAGATAAGAATATAGAAAAGAGGGAGAGACACAGGAAAAAGAAAGGAGGAAACAAAAAGGCAGAGAAAGAATGAGAGTGAAAAAGTATCAGATAAAAGGAAAGGGCAAAAGAGAGAAACAAAGGAAGAGGGAGCGAACGAGAGGAGCGATGGAGAGATGTGGACCAAAAATCAGGTAAGAGAGAGAGTGAGAAAGAGAAAGAAGGACAAGAAAGACAGAGTGAAAAAAATGAAAGTGAAAGAAAAAAAGGAAGGGAGAGAACTTGACGGAGACAGAGGTCATGATGATGGGGCTGTTGTTGAATTTTCATTGCGGGAAGATCGGCTCCATCACTCGTAAACACTGTTCGATGAATGATCTCTGCCCCCAGGCGGCTTCCAGCACCGAGCCACGCCATTGGCTGCCTTTCATCACGGCTCTTCCCCTGTAGTTCCAGACCCCTGCTCCAGGCCTGTCCCTTCTCTGTCCACAGTGACGCCCCTCGCACTATATTTTCAAACTTACCGTTTGAAATATAGTTGTAAATTGTCATTTAGTTGTTCAAAAGGAGACATTCTACCACAGAGAACGTATGGCTTATTTCTTTAATACAAACCCCTCTCTCTCCTTCTCTCTCTCTCTCTCTCTCTCTCTCTCTCTCTCTCTCTCTCTCTCTCTCTCCCTCTCCTTTTTTGCGTCCTTTTACCCTCTATCTCTTTCTGGTGTAGATAAGAGCTGTGGAAAGTTCTGGCATTTTGAGAGAAAAAACAAACACAGGCCCCCTTCCTCCGTGTTATCTTATGTTCGCTCGAATATCTGTTAGCACTGAGCATATTAGCAGAGTTACTCTCTCTCTCTCTCTCTCTCTCTCTCTCTCTCTCTCTCTCTCTCTCTATCTCTCTCTCTCTCTCTCTCTCTCTCTC
>JBBPCX010000088.1:10216348-10234176 GCA_037974365.1 Hydrocynus forskahlii | reverse complement strand
TTTTTTTTTTTTTCTTTGGTATGGGTGTGCATAGATTTCGAAGCGTGCATGTTATTCCAGTGCAAGGGACCCTGGGCTTTGGAATACGGGTCTTTTATGCGGGACACTGAATCTGTGCTCTTGTTAGGCTGCATTGTCTGAGCGGCTGAATGCTGAATGCTATCTCCAAGCAGAGAGAAAACGGCCAGATGACATTCTTCCTGCCATACACAGGCAGAAGGAAAACAAGGAGGGGTAAAAAAAAAAAAAGAAAAGAAACGAGAGAGGTGGCCTGGAGTTTTGTTGATACAGCGAGACAAAGGCAGCGAAAGAGGAGCAACAGTTTTGTCACTGCGAATGTGATGCAGAGATCCGATTTGGTTTCTCAGCGACAGATAGCCCGGGCAGAGGCTATGTGCTGACCTTCACCGGACCCGAGAGAAAGAAGACAGAAGGCTTGAATGGCGTATTGTCTTCTGCGCTGAAAGTCTGCATGACGCTGCTGAGTGTGGAGGCTGCGGTCACTGACTGAAGCGTTCCATGGGGAGCGTTGCTCCTGGCATTGGAGATTAACCTCAGCGCTTGTGGCTGTGTCATACTCTTTCATCCCACCAGTCCCATCAGGACCTCGCAGCCTTTTTTGAGACCATTGCAGTCTTAAATGATCAAATGTGCTGCAGTATACGCACTGGTTTGGGTCAGAATCTGTAGAAATTTGTGATGTTTTTCTTGAATAATATTTCCTCAGTTAGTGAGGAAGAAATACAATTCATCATCACTGATTGAAGTGATATTACTTCAATTAGTTTAAAATTATTTTATCTTAATGTAGTGTACCTCTTAGAAAACACAATATTCATTCAATTGAAATTATTTTCAATTAAAAACAAATGCTGAAATATTTATATTAAACTAAGGCTGAACATTTTTGTACTCATATTTCTACAGTTAATGATTTAGAAAGGATGAAGAAAGGTGTTCAAATGAATTTTGGTAGAACATGGGCCTGGGCTGAAAGTAATTGGTATGAAATTTTCTTATCACTTAAAAATGTTATAATGATAATGATACCCCCCTTCCACCAAGTCCTTCCACCAAATGTTCAGTCCTAATGTAGGTTTTTACAAAAGATGCACACTTACAAAAACCATAATTGTGGAAGCGCTTATACAGTTTATACGTTCAGTGTGAAAAATAATCAAGTTCTACAATTATTGTAAGGTTTTTGTTTGAATTTGCATGAATTTGTGTTTGCAAATGTCTCACTATAGGTTTAGAAAAAAGAGTGACTTTTAAGGTGATTTTTAAAGCTTTTCTCCTCTCTTGGAGTAGTTTGTTTTAGGCATGTAAACTTAATTCTTCACTCAAACAACTCATAGGGTAAATCTTTTCCTGTGTGTTGTTTCAGCAGAACAGTGTCTCCAGTAAGGGTTATCAAAATTCCTCAATTGATAATTGCCTTTTTAAATTGAGTAATTAGGATGTTTCTATACTTTTTTGTGGCTTGCAAATTTTCAATTTTGTCTTCCTTTAGCACAAATTACTGTACGAACTGTCAAAATGAAAGCTGATTACTAATATAATCAACAGTGACAGTCCTAGTTTTAGCAGTTGTGATGTCAGTAAGTCATTTTTGAAGAGGAAGCGGTATCACTGGGCCATCCTGTTATTATACAGTCATCTTAAGATGTTTCTGAGGAAGCCTTATCAGAAACTCTGTAGTTTCACTGTGCTCTGAAATGAAGTAGTGTGTTCTCGTGTGTTTTGTGTACAACACTTCATAATATGGTGGAAAATAAAGCTACAGAGACAATTCATATTTACCAAAAATGTTGTCAAAATACGTTTACGGCATTCAGCAGACGCTCTTATCCAGAGCGACGTACGTCAGTGCTTAAGTAGTCTACATCTGTTCTTCATACCTGTAAAGCTATACTTAAATCAACATCTGCTTTTTACCAAGTTACTGCCAGCTAAGTTACACACCTTAACAAACCCTGTCAAAAGAAAAAAGTTAATACACAAGTAAGGAAAAATAGTTAAGAGGGTAAGGGCCTGAGGTTTTTTAAATATAAAGAAAAGATATAAGAGATAAACGAGAGGACTGGTTAGTTGCCAAGGTGCTCCTTGAAGACAGCGAGATCTGATTGCAAGAGGGAATTCGTTCCACCACTGGGAGGCCAAGACTGAAAAGAGTCTTGATGCATGTCTTTCTCTTATTTAGTATCCATCTATTCTAACTGTGCACTCAGCTGCTTTAAGGTGCAGTGGAGCTGTGTTCTCTAGTGTGATGAAACTCCATCCAATACCTTTGGGATGAGCTGGAGTGATGTTTGTGATCCAACTTGACCTCTCCAATGCTCTTGTGACTACAATCAAATCCTCACAGCTGTGTTCCAATGCCTGGTGTAATGCCTTCCCAGCTGTTACTGCTGCAAAGCGGGGGGTGGGGCAAACTCCCTGTCAATAGCCATGTTTTCAGAAGAAACTCCATATGAGCGGGTAGTCGATCAGACGGGACATGTTTTGCTTCTTTAATTTTGCAGCAGAGCTACTAGACTAATAAAGGTAACAAGTAATGGAAGCCTGTGTATGTGACGGACCTCTATTAGCCTCTTAGCTCCAGCGCAAAAGCAGCCTTTGTACACCAAACATGTCTTGGCAGATTGACTGGGTTTGGGGTTAAGGCAATATTGTGTACATTTGACTTTTTCTTGAGCCATTTATGCCTCAGGGATTCTAAGCTGTGGTCCAGTCGAAGCCACTCAATCTAAATAAAGAAGCTGTTAAATACTAGCAACACGCTAGCTAAATGACATCTCTGTTTACTGGCCTGTCCAGAGCGCGTTCCTGGCTGCCTCTCTCAGGAATGTGCCACGTTGCTCGCGGGATCGGCCGGACACTCTGGACAGTCCGAGAGGTCAGTTCAGTTGACACAGGCAGCCGTGATGGTGCCGTTTCCAAACACTTAGCGAGGTGATACCATGGTTGAGTCATATGTTTGCGTGGGAAATGATCTTCTGGGATCAAAGAGAAGCCTTTTGGGGAAGAGCTTCAGGAGGAATAGAAAAATTACAATTAATTTACTTGCTATCAGCATTGGCTGGAGATAAGAGCGTTGGACCGTCTTGAAATCTTTAGACCTCGAATTAAAGTGATCTGTCTTTCGGGAGAGTCAACAAAGCTCAAGGGTCATCAGATAAACACTGGAACCTGACTTTTGAAATGTTTGAACCTGTTCTGTTTGGGTTTTTTTCCTTTTTGGGGTGGGAGGTGCAGGAGTGGGAAGTCTTTCACCCCAGCAAAGCAATCTTCTAGAACATGTCTTTAAATCCTGGAGAAGAAGTGTTGAGTCATGGCGCAGTAAATCAAAAGGCTTGCGCAGTCAGGAACTGGCATGAGGACGAGAGCCGCTCCGTCTGATTGCTGCCTCCTGGCTCAAACTGATTTATCAGAGCGGCCCTGCTGCAGTTATCAATCTCACCCGGCGTTGGATGATGGCTGCGAACAGTGACTCCTCTGCTGCAGTAATGTATGACTTGCTGAGAGCAAGAGAGAGAGAGAGAGATAGAGAGAGAGAGAGAGAGAGAGAGGGTGAGTGAGAGAGAGATAGATGAAGAGAGGGAGAAAGAAAGAAAGGAGGCAGCATGGATAGGTGCGATGACAGACGAAAGGAAGGCTTAATGTCCGTGTCAAAATGTGCGGGAGCCTCCTGGGCTGCTGCTGTTCTGCTTGAAACGCTGTAACAAAAAGATGTTGATCCGGCAAGCATAAAACACACGAGGCTCTCTCTTTCTCTCTATCTATTTCTCTCTCTCTTTCTCACTGTCTCTCCCTCTGTCTCTCCCTCTCTCTCTCTTTATTCCTCTTTCTGTCTCTCTCTATCCCACCCTCTCTGTTTCTTTCTTTCTCCCTCTCTCTATGCCTCATCCCTCTCTCTCGTTCTCTTTCTCTCTCTTTCTCCACCCTTACTCTCTTTATCACTATCGTTGTTTTTCCCTTCTTAGGCTGTACATTTGTTTCCTTCTGCCTCTCTCATTTCAATCTATCTGTTTAGTCTCTTTCTCGGGTGAGTGAGTTGCTATAGGGGAAGCACCTTTTTGTCGTTTTTTTTCAGGAATCTCTCAGCATTCGTCAATTGGCACATCTTAAACCGTTTCCTTCTGTTGTATGCCGGGTACTCGAGTTCATAATGAAATACAGTATTATCAGGAGTTCTTTCTTTTGCATGTGTCTGTATGTGTGTCTGTATTTGAATCACTTACATGTAGGCAAGCAGACTTTACACACATCTTAACATTGCTTTTGTGTGTGCACTTGTATGCTTGTTTGTGTGTGCAAGGATTTTACATTTTTCCCATCTTTAACAGAGTGTGTGTGTGTGTGTGTGTGTGTGTGTGTGTGTGCGCGCGCGTGTGTGTGAATGAGCGTGCTCATGCATGCACGCTCTTGGGCATATCCACTCGAGTGTGTTTTTGGATACGTATTGTGTTCTGGCACGCCTGAATCTTTTTGTACATAGCCTACGCTACATCGATGCAGCTTTGAGGACAAAAAGTCAGCTTTCATCATAAGAAAAAAAGCACATAACCTTGTATGACCTACTTTCTTCAATACGAGGCAGCCTGGCGGGTTTTTTTTTTTTTTCAGACGCTGGATGAGAGCGTATCACAGGCTGAACCGTAGCATATGATTGAGTAGGACGAGGAGGATGGGGAAGAAATTTGACCAAGGGCTGCATTGCCAGGAGTGCTTTACTAAGTGTGTGTGTGTGTGTGTGTGTGTGTGTGTGTGTGTGTGTGTGTCTGCCTTCACTCATAGTCAGGCCATTTGTCTTCCTGTATTTGACATCCCAGGGTCCAGTCGCATGCTGACCGTCCCTGCATGGCAGCTTCCTGTAATTAATAGGGACTCTCACCTGCCGTCAGCCGGAGAACCAGGTGCTGCTGTGACGCTGAGCAAAGCAGGATGGATTGGAGAGGCGTTATCTATCCGGCCTGACAAATATTCTCTCCCCATATCTCAGCTTTCCCTGACAACACACACACACACACACACACACACACACACACACACACACTCGCTCTCAGCCTCAGCAGTAAAACACTGCAGGCTTCACCCTTTAAAAACGAACCTGCGGTAAACAGGGAGCTTTGCTCAAAGTGGGCTTTTTGTCTCAGAAGAGACGTTTGGAATTCTGCTGTTATTTCTTGTTTTGCCTTAGTGCGTAGGAGCCTTTTTAAAAACCTTGTCACAGACGGTATTGACAGCAGCGTGAGTTTTGAAGCTACGTGAAAAGAACCGCACAGGAGTGCGGTGCTGATTTCCACACCTTTCTGCTTCGCAATGTTGAGTTTTCTCTGATGCGCCAGGAAGCTTTTTGGAGACTCTCTGGGACCATGACTCATTCCTGTTTACATACCAACAATAGACCAGTTCTAGTTCTAGACAGAAACTAGACTGAACCAAGACATTTATATGGATAAGTCGGTAAGTCCATTTCTAGTCCTTTTTACAGGAACAGGGCTATAAAAAAATGGCAGATTAGAATAAGTAATAGGAAGCATTACAGAATTAAGTGCATTCTTATTCTGTAATTGAAATCTCTAAATGGCTGTATGTGTGGATATCAAATAATGTTCAGGTTTAAGCTCAAACTACTGGTTTAAACTACTGGAAGAACCAGTTCAAGAACTATGCTGCTAAAGCATAATGAAGTTTAATGCTGAACACACTGTGGATTAAGATGAACCTAAGGTTAACCGAGGGCATTGCTCCAAAATACTTTGTGTTGATGGCTGTTAGAAGGGAACTAAGGAGTCAGAATAGTCCAGCAGGATTTTGGAAGAGAACAGGCTCAGTATTTACCCCTTAACCTTAAAGCAAGGATGTGCCGATTGTACATTATTATGGCCAGGTCTGACTCGTTTACAGCCAAGTTGGCTGATGACTTTTTTTTTTTTAGCAAATTTTTAATTACCATTTTTTACACTCAAGGCTCTCAACATTTAGGCAAAGTTGCAATAAGGGTTGCACGATATGTACAAAATATTAGTATAGCGATTATTGCTTCTGCATAGTGCAATTGCGATGCCTTTCAATAAATTAAAGGGTCTATATCATTTAGAATTAGAAAGACTTGACATAGGAAAATATTGTCAATGTTTTGTGTTCACGCCCCCATCCATGAAAGAAGTCTGCAAACATAAGTCTGTTTTAAATGAATGTTTTTTGTGATGTCACAAATCCAACACATGTACATAGAACTCCTTATTCAGATCATAGCAGTTTAGCCTTGCCCATTCATGCTGTAGTTCTAAGGAGTGTTTCAGTTGCCTTTTACATGAATGAAATGAGCTGCAATACAGGGAAGCCAATCATTTACATATATCAGTTTTAAAATTAAACAGGGATAAGCAGAGATTGGAAGAGCTTGTTTATGAAATATATTTTTGGTACACAACCCACACAAATATGTAACATTGGCCTTTTAGAACATTGGCCTTTTAAAAACACCTTTGCAAATTACCATTTTATTATGTTGTCAACATCAACATAAAAGGGCCAACTGTTGTGTTTAGAGCAAAATATGCTGATTCCAATCTTAGCCGTTAAAACCCAAGGGTCTGTATGTCCATACACGCACAACTACGTATTAGTTTCATCATAATTGATTAATGGTCCGCTGTAAGATACTTAACTGAATATTATGCCTAGGATTAAAGGTTCCCAATAACAGGCCAGTTGCTGTAAGACCAGTGGATTACAAATGCTTTAGATCTGAAGAAGACAAAATATGTTCTTCTCTAGTTGTGTTCAGCCTCCTTTAGTGACATTGAGGTCTTATGGCACAGTTAACCAGCACAGGTGCTTTTGGCTGCTGTTTTTTCTGATCGCAAACTTCATGGGGGCCAGAGCATTCTCCAAATGTTGCAGCTTTTTGGTTACTGGAGACCATGGAGAAATGTATTAGCTCTTCTCAAGGATCTCTGAAAAAGTTTTGTCATAAGCTAAAATGAAAGCATTTTGGTTCACAGTGTCCTTTTTGACATGGCCGTCCTCAGCTTCATTAGAATGGCCCCCTGTGGAAGCATGGCATTCTGTGCAGCGGGAGGCATATCCGGCCCGTGTGCGCTGCCGCTGCAGCCAGGATTGATCAGCCGTGGTCTGGCCGAGGCAGCCGCTGTAATATTCATGATCTAATTATTCAGGGGGAGGTTAGAGCGCCCAGCAGTAACGAGTGATTTAACCTCTTGTCGGGGGCTATAAAAGGAAGCCGGGTTAATCTTTCTGGCAACCTTTTTTCCACCCACAGGAGTGTGCCTCAAATTACCCTTCACTTCCTCCAGGCTGGGGAACGAGATGGCATACCAGCATGACAAGGCAGTCCAGTACGCACACATCCCACACACACACACGAGGTGTTGCTGACATTCTGCATCTATTGCGTTTCGCAGAAAATAACAAAGTGACCTTTGATTGTTGGCGACAGCTGTGTTTGCCACAGTGAGAAAGGAAAGAAACCTCTCATGTTCTTCCAAATTGCTAAAACACTGTCAAGGTTTTTCCTAGTTTTGTTCAAATAAATGCAGCCACCATGGGTAGCCAACCCCCTCAAACCCCCCGACTCACCGAATTATAACCAGCAGCTATAATCGCTAAGAGAGTTTACTCACTAAATTAATACGTCAAATGCGACGTCTGAGGGTTGCGGTTAATCAGGCAAGCACAGTCGGCGAAATTGCGAGGATTTGGAGAGATTAGGGCAGCCTGTGTGAACTGCTGGACTGAACCCAGTCAACTCGGCTTGGGGCCCAGCATCGGCAAAAGCCTCTCCGCTTCTGCAACCTCCATTACACACGGCCATTTCCTCCCATACAAACAGCTCCATTATATGCATTTTTCTCACATAATGCCACGCTCTAGCCGCCTCTTTTCGCCCATGGAATGGCGTAGCATACTAGGTCCATAAAGAGACTGGGGAACTGTGGAGAAGCCCGAATCTCATCTGTGCCAGCGGGCTGTATTCATTCTTTTCTGCCATTTTGGAGTCTTAACCCCTGCAAACTGCGATACTGCCATGTTGTTTTTATGGAAAGTCACATACATAACTCACAGCCTCTTCCAGTAGCTGTCACTTCTTTACAATAGAATCCAATACAATGGCCGTTGCTTCCATGGGGGAAAAAATATGCAACAGCAACAGATCTGGAGCGTATGCATTCAAGCTTCAACTCCTTTGGCGCATGATTCAGAGCCCCACGTGCTGCTTATAGCCTCCACTTCTCACACTAGCACTCCTACGCAAGCCAGTGGCCTCTGCCTCCGCAAAGCCCACTTGATCTGATCTCGGACCTACGTGCTTGAAGTAGCTCCGAGTGGGATGGCTGATCAGAGATCAGCTTCTCTGCTGTTTAATATTACACTGAGTCACTGGGTGCTAACAATGGACAAGTGATCCGGATTCAGCATTCAGAGACAATTGCTAAACACTAAACTATATATATGAAGTGTCACAGCATCACCATACATATGAATATATGCATCAAGCTTTATAGAGTATTTCACAAAAGGAGATTCCTCAGTTAATCAGATGTTGTAAGCCAAAACATAATTCTTTGTATTAGGACAAGTTGTGATTTTACGATGGCACAGTTGTGTCAGTCTAGACTTAAGTTGTTTGTTGTTGTGACTTCCGAGTGTTGTTGAAGCATTTGCCCTATCGTCAGGAGACTTAAACTTTGTTCTCAAGTGATGCCACAGCCCTTCATTGCTGGAAGTCCAACAGCGCATGATTTACTCGGTTTACTGTTAACACTTGATGAAAAACTATATATGACCACGACACAACCTTCAGAGACCCCTTGTCTGCTTTCATGTGATGGGAAATGGATTCAGTTAAAGGTAGGTAGTCCTGTCTTTTAGCTTGGTGCAACAGTACAATGTACGGTACAATGTTGAGGGTAGAGTCAAGTAATGTTTAACTGTTAGCTAATACCTAATCTTTGACTGACCACACGTGATTTCTGTACAACTGGTAACATTGTGTATGTGTGCAACAATACACTATGAGTACAACATAGTGTTAGCAAGAAAATAAAGATGGCCAGGGGACAAAATAGTTACTCAGCCACTAATTCAGCCTCTTTAAGCATCTCCTTTCCATTAGTGCCCTTTTTCATAATCTCATGTTGATACTGCGTCGAGACCTTAAATGTAATTAAACACCTTACATGTTTGTTTAAGTCAGAATTGCACTGCCATTGCTGAAAATATTCATGCAAGCAAGGAAATTTACCCATTAGGGAGGCGCTTTGCTAAGAGTATGTGGGACACGCGTGTCCAACTCACGGATGTCCAGCATCGATCAGTGCAGTCGGCAGGGGAAGTTTTATGTGACTCAGTAAAACGCGGACACTGGTGGTTGTAGATATTTAAGTTTATGGCACAGAGCTAATGGCCTGCTGTATGTTCAGCTTTTACGACCCTCGTTAATGGACTCTGTCTAGTTAAGCATTGATAATCATACTGGAAAATTTTCAGCAACAAGCAGGCTACATGTGGACAGTTTTGTTTTTGTTTTTTTCCACGGATGAAATCTTCACACTTCACACTCATACGTGCACCGTTTCTGTGTGCCGCCTGTTCAAGCTGAGATCGCAAAACCAGGCTTGGCAGAAAGCATGATTTAGTTAGCGGATGACAAATCGGGTTACTGTGCCGGGTGGGTTCTGCTGGTGATCTACCGCTTTCATCCCCGCAGCAACTCCCCTTGCAGCGGGCAGCCTCAGCTAAGCGGCAGGCAAGTTGTTTACCAGTGAGAAAATGAGAATTATCTCCTACCCCTCCACCCCCAAAACTCTTAACAAGCCTGGTTAATGTGCATCAGCACTTACAATCTCACTTGGGTCAGCGCAAATCCAAAAATAACACTCCGCCTGAAAGAGCGAAGAATGAAGTAATAAAGCTGCAGCCATGGCTCGAATCCCTCGTGCCTCCGAAAAAATGCCTTTTGCCCGGCTGTGAGTTTCACAGCAGTTTAGCAGGCTGTAAAGCTTATTGACCTTGTCAGGCCACTGTAGTCTCATCCCAAAGCCTCGCTTCATAAGCTTCGTTACTTATGGAATTTTCCAGCCCCCCCTTCCACCTCCCCAGAGCCCTTGTGTCAACAGCCTGGTATCTGGAGTGATTGATGCTGGAGTGCTCATTGAAAAGAGAGAGAGCGAGCGAGTGTGTGGGTCGATCACAAAAATCTGCTGCAGGCTGCAGCAGCGCCCTGCTTAGCCATAAGCACCTTTTGAACACACTTGCAGGGGCAGAAACAAAATGGCAGTGTGCGCGAGGGTGAAGGAGATGGTTCAGAGGAGCGCTTGCATTATAGAGAGCCTCACACATGTCACCCAGGCATGGTGACTGGTTTAACAGCTCAAGAACTGTCTTGATTAACCATCTTTTGCTCCATTCCATCTTTTTGATTCATACTGATGCCTGGAGCTGGTGAGGTTTCACTTGTTGGCCATTCATTTAAATTAAAAGTGGCCCCTTATAGTCATGTGTGAACACACTACACCACAGCATACAAATTGTTTCTCTGTATTTAACACATTCAGCAAGTTGAGGCAGGGGCTGCCATCAATGAGGAGCGCCTGGGGAGCAGTGTGTGGGGACAATACCTTGCTCAAGGGAACCTCAGTGGTGCCACTAGCAGTCCTGGGATTCAAACCCATAGCCTTCTGATTGCAGGGGCAGATCCCTAACCACCGGACCACCAACTGCCCCACGCGTGCTCTTGATTAGATATGAGTCCAGTATCAATTTCAATGGCAATCAATACAATAGATGAATTACCGCTATGTTTTTATCTAGCACACTCACTTGCACTTGAATAGTCACTCTTGCTGCGCATTTCCATTCTTTTCTACTCATTCAACAGTGAATCAATGAACAATACAGAAAGTTCAATACTTTTTCAGTACTTCAGCACTTGTTAACAAAACCTGCCACGTTATTGGGATGCTTTTCTCGATACCTTCTGGCTTTGTGTTGTTCACACAAACAGTCCTTCAACTGAATTTGATCAGGATTCACATGGCATGAAAATTCTGGGAGGTGATGTTCTTAGCATGAGTAGCACACGTTTTTCTTTTTTCTTTTTTTGGAACTGTGTACACTTTTTCTTTTCTTTTCTTGCAAAAACTAAAAATGACAGAAAAACACAAACAGTCTTTGTTAGCCATCATAATTGCTGTAGTACAGAAGCAGCCATGCAGGTGCCACTTCCTGGCCATTTCCTGGGTATTGTAATAGGTCTTGTGTGGATAATTGTTGTGTTAGCTTTACCCATTTCCCATTTAATGACCATTAAATTATTGGGTAAAAGTGTACTTCTGAAAAGAATTCAATCTTTTTCTTTTCAACCTTACTTTTATTTTATTTTTTTACGTTAGCATGCAAAGCTTCTGAAACCTTAAACATACAGTAACACTGTGAAGTGGAGTAACCTCTCCATATTGATATTGAAGGTACTAAAACTTTTCTTACCTTTTCTCTAGGGATGGGCATTTCAAGCAAAAACTATTTGATAATCACTAAGCACAATTTGACTCTTCTTTAAAGATCGTTTCCCTCATACAACCCCTCGACCCACCCCAGCCCACCACCTGGAATGCACACTTTTTCGGTGTTCAGACGAAGTGAGATCTTTTTCTCGGTACCATATTCAGTATTTATGACCCAGCCCTTCCCTCTACTGTCTCTCCAGTGTCTGGTTTGATTAGTAGCATTGGCTATTTTCCACAGACATGTAGTATGAGTTGTTGGCTCTCTCTGAGACTCCATATGAGCTTTATAAATGTCAGTGAAGATGTTCTCCTGGATCTCCTCAGCAGTTTCATCATGTTTCATGTCAGTTAGACACTGGCCTCCCTGTTTTCTGAGTTATACCTCTTGGTTGCATGGTGCTCTGTCCTGTCTTGTATTGTATTGTTTCCTCTTGTGGATTGTCTTGCACGTGTTGTTGCACTCTGTGCAGTCCTGTCCACACTGGTGTTGTTCTTTGCATATGACAGTACTACTTGACTTGTATTCTTTTGGAGCAATCTCCGTTCCGGGTTGAGTGTTCAAGTTCTGCCACAGAACTCATCCAACCATGTCTTTATGGAGCTTGCCTTGTGCACTGGGCCACAGTCACGCTGGAATAGAAAAGGGCCTTCCACAAAGTTGGAAGCATGGCGTTGTCCAAAATCTCTTGGTATAATGAAGCATTAAGATTGTCTTTCACTGGAAGTATGGGGCCTAGCCCAAACCCTTAAAAACAGATGTGTCCCAATACTTTTTCCCCATATAGTGTACGTCTTAAATGTGCAGTAACAAAAACAATCGGCTTTATTGTAAAGGATACAACAGGGTTTGGTAAATGGTCATGTAAAAATACATTTCTGTTTATTTAATTGGGCCTTGGTTGAAATGCAAAATGACAAGTTTTTCATTCCTGATTTGGCTGCGTCATAGCTACGTAAACATACTCCGTAATCTGTAATAACCTTCGGCGTTTGTAAATCTCCATGAATCTCCACAGTACAATCTCAATAGTGCAGTGAGCATGTTTTTTAAACTGCTAGGGCTTTTTATTACGGTGTTTGTATCTCATCATTGCTTTTCATCACAGACGTGCTTTGTCAGTGCGTCCCTCCTTTGTGTCGAATTGTATTTATTGGAGAAAAGAAATAGAAATAACTGACTTGGATCTGAAACACACCACTGCTTTCCTAAAATGGGACAGCTGATTCCAGTTTAGTGGTGCTGGAGCTGTTTTCTTTTTATCCGATCAAATTTTGGGCTTTTGGATTGAATGAGGCCCAGCAATCTGGCTGCTTCAACTGCTATTTCAGGGATTTCATTTAATTCAGAGGCCAAAAATCCAATCAGATATTGCTTGGAAAAAAAAAAACGGACCCCTGGAGATACAGTTGTGTGAAAATGGGAGGGGGGCCTTCTGTTCTTAACCTAGAACCAATGGTAGTGTTCCAGTTCAGAAAAAAACCACTGCTAAGACCTGATTCTGCCTTGATCATTTCCATTTGGTTGAATTGATGATTTTCCTTTTTAAGGGCTGGAGCGTTTAATGGCCACAGCATGAACTTTTTAACTTTTTAAGGAGACACTTCAGTGGTGCTTTGCTTCTGTATTGCCTGTGGAAAGGCATTAAGTGGAATCAGCAAATGCATTTATTTGAAATCGGCAGTTGGAGTGTTGGGCCCTCTCAATATCAAGTGGTTAGTGAAAGTGAATGAGAGCTGACCTGGAGTCTGAGGGCAAGTTCTCCTTATTATTTTCTCAGCTACTTTTCTGGCGGTGGATGAGGCTGTATATCATGCATCTACGTCAGGGGAAGGTTTGACTTGAGCTGGAGCCAGTCTTTCTGCTGGTAGAGTGGATGTTCCCATGGTCTCACACACTTGTGAAAAGCTGACCATCAGGAGTGTCTCTGTTTGACCCACAGGACCATGACCGTGAAGAGCAGGACTAGGGATGCGCACTGATATTGCTTTTGAAAGAATTATCACCATCAAATGGATGTTGAGATTGATGTTTCAAACTGATAATTGATGTAATTATTATACTCTGGAAGACCTGAATGTTTCTGATCCACTGTTTAAAAATGTCAGCATAGTATTACTTTTGCTGATTTTATAAGCTTATTCAAAACAAATGTCTCATATCTGTTTAAAGCTTGTTCAGGTAGTTCCTATTTCTCATTTTTTTTCCTAATCGTAGTTGGTTGTGGCCATCAGTTTTGATACTGGTGCTTTGTTATTATTGGCTCTGGTCACTGGTTGGGAGAAGATTGGATGGATTGTTTGGTTGGAAGGGAATTGTGGGTTGTTTTTATTGTTTATTAATAATGATCAGGATCTTGATCTTCACAGTACTGATGTCTCAAATAAAGTTTTTACATTGGTTCATATTATGCAAGTAATTATCTAATCTTTTATTATTGTACAGTATCACTGAACAGCAGCTGCAATAACCCTACAGATAACCCTGTACACGCATGTGGTGGTCTGACATTCTTTAAAATGCTGTATACTGATACACTGAGGGGATTTCTGTTGTAGAATGGCTCAGCAGTCTTCCTTAATGTCTGGAATTCTGTCCCTACGAGCATCATATCTTTGATTTCCCCTTGATTATTTCATTTTATTCATTTGAGCCAGGTGGTGGACCCCCTGGCTAGCACTTTGAGTAT
Organism: Hydrocynus forskahlii; assembly: GCA_037974365.1. NCBI lineage: Eukaryota > Metazoa > Chordata > Actinopteri > Characiformes > Alestidae > Hydrocynus > Hydrocynus forskahlii. The sequence continues at coordinate 10,219,949 of JBBPCX010000088.1, read as the reverse complement.
GAAAGAATAGCACTGCAAACTTTACAGTGGGCTGTGAAGGTGCTTAGACCAATAACACAGTGAAACAGCTGTCCAAACATCAAATGCAGCATGATATTACAATGCGACAGTGCAGAGAGGCCGTGTGAAACCAGAGCTACTCTGCTTATCTAAAAATCTCTGGTGAAACGGAAACTGGTTCTGACTAAAATGCTGTGACTATTTCATAGTGTCCAAAAACACAATACTGTGTGTTGAATTTAGCTTAATTATTCAGTATCAGCACACATGCAATGAGCATTCCGAACTATCCCATATGTTTCAGTCTGTGTTTGGATGAATCAAGATACTCACATGATCCAACAAAACTAAATCATAACATTTTGCTCAAGTCTTTTAACACATCACATCCAGTGTTTACCAGAGTATCATAAAACACACACTTTTGAGTGTGTTGTGTCTCTCTCTCTCTCTCTCTCTCTCTCTCTCTCTTTCTCTCTCTTTCTCTCGGTATGTATGAATGTATATATACATATATATGTGTGCGTGTGTGTGTATGTATGTATGTATGTATGTCTAAATATATGTATATCCAAATATATGTGTGTGTTTGTGCGTACACATATTTTTATATACATGTGTGTGTTTGTGTGTGTGTCTGGCAGCTATAAGCTTAATTTAAACACAGTCTCTGCTGGTGTTCTGACCCTGACCCCTCCCACACACACGCTGCTGATAGGAGTCGCGCTCCCACCCTTTCGGACATTTATAACAAACGCGCAGTTTGGCTGATCCAGGAAAATGTGATCTTGAGTTCAGGGTGGATGTGTGTGTATGTGTGTGCGCGCGGGTACGTGTGAGAAAATGAATCTCATCTGTCTGTTAGCTCCGGCATCAAACACATCCCTCCACTGTGACTCGGGGGCAGCTCGGGGTCTCGCTCTGTCTTCTAGAGCTCGCTCAAAAGCTCGCCTGTGTGCGCAGCTCCCTCTTAGTGTTTGGGTGTTAAGCCTGTCTGTGTAAACTCATGTAATGTTTGTGTGTCAGGTCCTCCTCCAGTGGCGAATCACACAGACAGCCGGCTTCCCCTTTAGCTTTGTTGCCATGCCGACTGACCCGCTCCTTCCATCACATTCCAGTGACACTCCAGCGCTGGGATTCTCGAAGAGAGGCTGGGGAGAGATTAGCGTTAGCGCTGCTTTCCACTGTTTGTGGCTACGTCTGCGCTACTTCCTACGACTGACCTGGGACCACTGAATATTAGATTTTACACAAATTTCCCACTTAGTCTAGGTGTAGGTGGTCAGCAGGGGCATGTTTGGTGTCTGTAGTTTGTTTCTATGATTTTGCATTGAATCTGGAGGACTAGTGTATCTGTATCTGATGTGTTATACTAATGAATAATATATAGTTAAGCCTGAATTTGATCGGACGCTGTCATGATTACTGAATTAAACTTGTGAAGAAAAAATCACTGATTAGGCTGACAGTGGCAGCCTTTTAAACCTGAAAATGTAACTTTTTAACCCTGAAAATCAGTCATTTACTCGATTACTTGTGTAATGAATAGCGACAGCCTTGATCAACATCTGTCTGCATTTCCATAATATAGGACTCCCCGTTGTTCTGCAATTTTTTTTCTTGCATGAGAGAGGCAGATGTGTGCGCCGCGCTGGCCGCATTCTGGGACGGAGAAAAAAAGCGGTCGCAGTCTGAACACCTGGACGGCGAGAGGAGACTGAGGCAGTCAGTCTCCAATCCCCTCCCGTCCCTGAGCATTAAGACAGACGGAGAGAGATAGACAACACCGGGTCACAATCACCCACTGTGCCCCTTTCAAAGCGTCTCTCTCTTCCTCTTTTTTTCCCTTCCTTCCTCATCGTCCTTTCAATCGCTCGGCTCGAGCTGTCACCGGGGTGTCCAATTTCCGAGCAGCGCGGTGGGGAGGAGTGGCATGCCGTAATGGATGCACCTGTTCATGAATTAAATCATCATACCCCATCTTCACTCCTCGTTTGTTTTTGCGCACGTCGGCCATAATGACTGCGCTGTCTGTCGCGCTCGTCTACGTTTGTGCTGAAGACGGCATTAGGACGTCGCTTTGTCTCAGATTGCCACGAGGCTTTTTTTTCATTGTTATGGCTCCCTTTTACAATAGCGCAGCAATGTTGTGGCTCGCTCTGGAAAGGATGGGAAAATGTTACTGGAATGTTTTGCTTTCAATCGGACTGGCGCTTACCTTTTTCGGCCCTTTGGCCGCTGCTGTTTAGTCTGACTTGCGTGGAGGTGCAGCAGCTGCGTGAACCGGTTTCACAGGCAGCTAGATTGGATGAGTGCTTCGGGGGAAAGCAGTTAATGGGTCTGGCACTTTTTGTTTTTTGTTTAGTGATGACTTCTTTCATTTAATCTTCACAGTACATGTGTACTGCTGCAGATCATCACTGTTATACATAACACCTTAGTAAACCCCCGGTGTGACATGGTTAAGGACTGGCGTGCATCATCTTCACTGTAATGTTTTGCGTGTTAATTCATGTGAATCATGCCTTGGTTCTCACAAAGACAGAAAAAGTCATCTGGAAGGTTTGGAATCACTAAAAACGGTCTGTGCTTTGTAAGGGATCCTTCACCCGATGCACCCTGACCACAAACCATATCTTTAACTGGTCTTAAGATGGAAAAAAGAAAAAATGAAAACAATTTGCACAAGCTGGCCTAAGTGCATGTGTCGAGCGTGAAATTTTTTAATTGATTGAAAATGAATTAAGGGATGAGAGAGTGTAATGACATAATGAATTTCAAAACTAATTTGTTGGACAAAAACGTGGCTTGGAAGGTGAGGAAGCCTTCCGAACTGCAGAGAACAAAAGAATATTCTCTCGACACGCTCAGAGAAGAGTGCCAACAGAACAGCCAGGCTTTATACTTTTTCAGAAGTTCAAAGAGTTTTCTCTGAGACTGCAGAGCACGATGGCGAGAAATAAGGCTGGTTGCAGAAAATATTGCATCTCATGGAGCAATGCAGTTTTAAAACTTTTGATTGTGCAAACGTGATAAGCACTCAAATCAAAAACAAGGTAGTTTTTTTTATATAGCACCTTTCTCAGAGTTACAAAGCACTGTACAGGAAAAGGAGAGAAAAGCTGAATAGAAACAGAATAAGACTGAGATGACAGTAAAAAAAAAACACAGACACTCAAGCGCAAAGAGTTAAGAAACAAGCTTAACTCTTAATATTTGTTGATGTATATTAACTAGTAACGAGCTGTTTAACGGTTCAGTCACTCAGATCCTTACACTCGCCCATTTTTCCTGCTTCCAACACATCAACTTCAAGAACTGCGTGTTCACTTGCTGCCTAATATTTCCCACCTCTTGACAGGTGCCACTGTAACAAGATAATCAATGTTATTCCCTTCACCTGTCAGTGGTTTTAGTTTTGTGACTGATTTGAAGTGCTGACATTATGCAAATGATTCCATCAAGTTCCAACTCTATTTTTTAAACCATTTTTAAGCATTTCCTACAGTCATTCAAATCTATGGTTAGTTCAAAAAATGTGTGGTAAGTCCTCTAGGCCATTACAGGTTCTATAATGTTACTTGGTAAGTATAGTGCGTAT
>JBBPCX010000088.1:10190998-10209135 GCA_037974365.1 Hydrocynus forskahlii | reverse complement strand
CTCTCTCTCTCTCTCTCTCTCTCTCTCTCTCTCTCTCTCTCTCTCTCTCTCTCTCTCCCTCTCTCCCTCTCTCCCTCCCTCCCCCTCCCTCCCTACCCCTCATCACTTCTCTTGCTCTTTTCTTCTTTGACCTTTTCTGTTAAATATGTGCATTTTTTGTGTAATTATTATACACACATATTTTTCTATTTTTATATAGTCCATTTTATATGTTTACACAATGTATGTACATGTGTGTGTGTGTGGTATTCATCCACAAGGCATATATTTGTGTGTGTGTGTGTGTGTGTGTGTGTGTGTGTGTGTGTGTGTGTGTATTGCATGCATTTTACCCCAGACTGTCACATTCTAGTGCTCATTGCCCCATAACAGCCTCATGGTGTGAATAACACCCCTTGGTGTGTTAATCTACCGCAGTGGTTTCCAGGTTTCCACCCCTGCTCCTGGAGAACCCCCCGCCCTGCACACATCAGTGTTTTCCTCTTCATATACGCTCTCTTCAGCTCAGGAAGGACTTGCTAAGAAGCTCTTTAATTAACATGGATGTGTCAGAGTCAGGAAAGGGTGGGAATCAATTGAGACCCCACAATACAATATGTCCACAGTATTTCACCCATGACACAATCCTAGTGCGGTTTGTTAAGGTTAGTTTTTATTTTTATGTTATATTACAAAGGGAACAGGCAGTACGAAGGTGTTTTTTGTTGTACGTTAATTGCGCATTTGGCTGATGCTCTGGTCCAGAGTGACTTACAGTCATTAGTTACAGGGTACAGTCCCCCTGGAGCGACTGAGGGTTAGGTGTCTTGCTCAAGGACACAATGGTAGAAAGTGGGGGTTTGAACCTGTGACTTTGTGCTCATCGTTTTCACAGGCAAGTGTCTTACCCACTAGGCTACTACTACCTATGTCACAGTATACTTTTCTATCTTAGATGTCGTCTGTACCTTTCACTACAAATAGAGTATGATTGGTCCTGTTTAATTTGAAATAATTGAGTGTACTATGTACAGTACTGTGTGCATTGTTGAATTTAAACATGAATTCGTTTTTGCCATATCACTCACCTCTAGATTGCAGTTAATTACTTTTGGTTACAATTTAAACCTACAAATAAACATTCTGTGGATGCTTATTTATTTCCATTCAGTTTTTGTTGTTAGTAAACAAGTTAGTGTTTATTTTCTATGTTCCATATTCCAACATAAACATTTTAATAGACTGTTCTCACCTTGGTTAATATACTATAAGGAATTAAGAAACAATAAAAGGTACCACTTTACTGTCGGGCAGCATTTATAAGGCTACATGCCACCTACATAATACTTTCAAGACTACATATAAATATGAACCAATAAACATCTGTGTAGGTTACATTTTCGTGATTATGATGTCTCATATTTGTTAAACTGATGTTTGTTTGTCTCACCTTTTATTAAAGTCATGCAAGGCTTATGTAGAAGTCATGTAGTCTAATGAATACTGTTCTTCAGTAAAGTTCTGTGCCCCATGTCTTTTAATCCAGAATATTGTGAAATTGATTTTTCCTCCAACTTTTTAGAAAACATATTCAGGGCAGGGATTCTCCAGGATCAGTGTTGACAACCATAGACTCTGGAGAACACTCTTGATCCAGAGCCCCAGATGGCTCTCATTTTTGCTACTTTTTATAATGAAAATGGACCATCAGTTGGTCTCAGTGACCTGGCTTATAATCATTTGTACTAGTAGTTTTTGACGTGGTAGAACACGACATGTGGCAGAACACGACATGTGGCAGAACATGGGCAACGTACAGTAGTTAATGCCTTTAAACTGACTAATGCTCTATATAAAGTAGTATGCATTAATTAGAATAAGTGACTGCTTTTGGATATATAAGTCATATTGTTTTTCTTTATTGTAGCTACAAACTAGCTTAAAACATCCAGGAATGCAAGGGCATAAGAGCTCGGAGCTGGGATGGAGCATAAATGTGCATTGTCTTGGTGTCTTCAAGGGCTGGACTGGGAAACGCTGGATAACTCTCTTCCTCTTTCTCCCTCTTTCCGCTTAAGATAACGCTAATGCCTTTCATCCTCTCATCTGTAACAGTGAACACATAAAGCAATTTTTTTTTTAAGGCACATCCTTGTCATTGGTCCAATTAATTGCCACATTTGCTCAGCTTAAACAGGAAAGGACAGTTCCTGTCTCCGTTTATTCCACTTGGACCCAAACAAGCGGATTTATAGATTCTCTCTCCATTAGCGTTCATGATATTTGTGTGGTTCTAGCTGAGCGCTCGGGTTCCAGCAGTATCATTTCCAACTGTCCTGAGGTTTGCTCGAATGTCTGGATCTGGTGTAAATTCCCGGGAATTAAGTGGAGTAAATCCGATTGGCTGTACCCACCATGAACTGCGTATAAAGACCGGCCAGCCTGCCAGTAGTACATTTCACCTCATCATGCCTCTGTGGTTATTCCTATTTTCAGAAGAACATGACTGACCTGTATTTGAAATTCGTATCACTCCCCTGTCCGCCAAATGGGAAGGGCGATTCCAGTTCAGTGAAGCAGCGTCCAGGTGATACTGTTGCCTGGAGATGGAGGATTGGGTTACATCAGCCCTGCTCTAAGCTGGGATGAGTTTTTAGTGACCAGGCGGGCATGTTCAAAAAATCACGTCTGTGTGGGGGGGAGTGTTAATATACTTTTATTTTGATAATAATAATTTAATGCCGTTTGACTTGGTTATCCAAGTTCTCTGAAATGGTGAGCAGAGAGATCAAGCCTGAGCTGGAATAGTGTCAGAGACCATCATCATCATCATTATAAACACTTCCTTTTTGGGACTAGATATGGATCCACATGGGGATTGTGCGATAATATAGATCTCGGATATTTTTCAGGTATTTATAATGACAATCTAATGTTGGTTTAAATAGAGGCCAAATCTAATATTTAAGCAATTATCTTCTGATAATATGGTTCCAGTTTAATTGTGCATCGGACCACTGTGGTTTCCCTGTGATGGTGGCAAAGAGTGGTGCTTAATTTTTCTGTTTTCAGCTGTATCTAAAAGTGTGTGTGATTTTTTTTTTTTTTTTTTTTGTCTTCTAAATATGTCACTTGTTTGCATTGTACTTTGTTTTAGCAAGTTTACAGAAAAAAGAAAGCAACAAATGTTAGAATTTGACTGCATTGTGTCATTTTTAGCACATAATAGACATTATGCAGGCCGATACCTTCATGAAATGATAGACAAGATATCAGTCTCCAGTCTGGTTCTGTAACAAATCAGACCTGAATAATTCCAGAATTGCTAGAAGAGCAAAATATAGTTAAATGAATAAGGCCATGTAGAGAGATGAAGAGACAGAAATGGAGAAGATAAGAGATGGAGGCTCACAAAGAGGAAGAAAGGCAGGGATGGCAGGATGAAGAGAGAAAGTGGGGAGAATAGAGGGATGATAGAGAAAAAGAAAAGCTGACAGATGGAGGGTTGAAAAGAGAGAGAAGGTGAGGAAGAGAGAACGACAGAGAAAGAGGGATGAAGAGAAAAGGAGAAGAAAACAGGAATAATGGAGGAAGAGAGGAAAGCTAGAGAGATTGATGAATGGGGAAAAAGAGGATGTGATGCTAGTAACTACAGGTAGCCTAATGTTGCTACATGACATGCAAAAAACAAAGGTTCACCACAGAAGGTTCACAAAAGAGTGATGGCATTGGAGAACTACTTTGTTTGAAAACAGATATTTGTGATTTGCTTACATAAAGATGCTTTTGAAGATTGTGGTTCCTATAATACTTTCATTATGTGGAGGTTCTATACAAATATCAGAGGTTCTTTAAACTTGTAAAGGGTTCTTGACACTGATACAGTTAATTGACAACAATTACATTAATCCATTGAAAAAGTAATATAGGGAACCAAAATGTGGTTCTTCTTTTAGTGAACCAAAGAACAATGAGTAGCTGAACAAGTATGAAACTGAGATCTGTAATGTCTGATTGTTTGTACTGTTGATACCAGAAAAAGTTCCATCATGTCGTCACTATTTTTCCAAAAAGCCACTTCATGTCTTTTCCACTTTGGGATTGGATGCTGGTGTTTTGTGTCAATTAGTTATTTGGCCTGTTGTTGCTTGGTCAAACTCTCCCTGGGTTTGAAGAACTCGTTTGACTCCTCTCATTGTACCTATTTTTCTTCATTCTCTTTTACTCCATCTCCATTTCTCTCTCTCTCTCTCTTTCTCTCTCCCATTCTGTCTCTTTCCTGATATCTGCCAACATGCCCCACAGGTAATGGCATTATTACCACAGCGTGACTTTTTGACTTTCTCCCCCAGCGTGCATCTATCATACGCAGACGTCCTGTCTGTTTATATTTCTGTGTCTAGATACAGCGTGTTTGACTATTACAATTTAGCTTCTTCACTAACCGTTTCATTTATTAACATCCACGCTGTTTCTTTTTCTCGGAGGTCTGTGTGAAAGAGAGCGAGAGAGAAAGAGAGATATTATGTCTTATTGGAAAACCTGGCAGCTTTAATAGGGTGACTTGATTTCTAATTATCGTCCTCAAACACCCTTCCCCTTTCAGCAGCTTTATTCTTGTAACCCGAGATTGCAGAGCACCCCCCCCCCCCCCCGCCTCTCTTAATCCCTGTCATACTTGTTCAGGAAAAGCGTTGGCACTTTCATAGATTAAACAAACCTCGGAAGAAAAAAAAAGAAGGAAAACCACTTGAATTGGAGCTGCACGCGCACCTCCAAATCCTTCAGGATGGAGAAGGAACACGTCAGGCCAATTAGAGCTAATGCGTGGTGACGCGAAGAATCGAGGGCAACGGATTGGTGCCATATGGCGGAGCAAGTTTCACATCAAGAAGGAAGGAGGGCTGGAGGGGGGAGACGGGTGAGGGCAGTGGGAATAGGTGAGTGATCCAGAGTCAGCAGAGAGGGGGGGGGGGCATGGAAAGAACAAGCCAGGAAGAGAGATGAAGAGACAGAAATGGAGAAGATAAGAGATGGAGGCTCACAAACAGGAAGAAAGGCAGGCATGGCAGGATGAAAAGAGAAAGCAGGGAGAATAAGGGATGATGAGAGAGAAAAAGAAAAGCCGACAGATGGAGGGTTGAAAAGAGAAGGTGAGGAAAAGAGAACAACAGAGAAAGAGGGATGAAGAGAAAAGGAGAAGAAAACAGGAATAATGGAGAAAGGGAGGAAGAGAGGAAAGCTAGAGAGATGGATGAATGGGGAAAAAGGAAGTGAGAGAGAGAAAGTTTGGATGCTACAAAGAATAAAAAGGATGGAAACATGGGGCAGAGGGAAGAGAGATGGTGAGAAAGGGAAGAGAGAAAGCTAAAGAGACGGATAAATGGGAAGAAAGAGGGAGTGAGACAGTGAAAGCGAGAAGCTAGAAGAATGAGGGGTGAGAGAAAGAGAGAGAATGGGGGGTGTTGGGTAGGACAAGAGGGTTTAAAAGCCTTAGGCTTATCTCAGTGCGCTGTGGTCTCGGCGGGTCGGGAGGATGGAGAGCCGAACGAGAGACATGCATAAACACTAGAGAAAGAGAGACGGACAGAGAGACTGTGCTATATGGGTCTCTGTGTATGTATGTGCCCTAATATGATCCTCATGCAACCTTTTTTCTGGCATTATAGATGGAGTTAGCCCCCCCTCGGCACAATAGTAGCCTGTACTCTTGGAAAGGCTTTTTGGGAAGACTGTTGCTCACATTGCAGTGAGAATTTGATTACATTCAGCCACGGAAGCATTAGTGAGGTCAGGTGCTGATGCTAGACGACCACTTCTGAATAACAAACACCACTCTGAATCCATCACTCCAGACAACGCAGCACCACTACTCCACAGCCCTGGGGGCTTTATACCCCTTCAGCTCACACTTGGTGTTGGATATGCTGATCTTGTCTCATGTGTAGCGGCTCCAGAACGTCCCGTTATGTTATATGAACAGTCTTCCCTATGGGGATTATAGCGGTGCATCTGAATACCTGTGTCAGCAAAGGGTGCACCCTTAATTGCACTTAATTAGTTGCAGCCTAATGCGTCTGTTTTTATGCTTCTGTATGTATTTATTTATTTAATTGTGCCATTTATTCGGTATCTTTCTCACGCCCAAGCCTGCAATTTCAGTACTGCCGTTGTGCACTGTTTATTATTGAAGGTAATGCAATTTCTTTTCTTTTTCCATGACTGTGAAATGTTGCATTTTTTCATTTTGTCAAACCTTAAAATTGCCTGTCATTCCAACAGTTCCCCCTTCATGTAATTGAATAGAGAATGTCAGTGAAAGAAAGATAGAGAGAGATAATATAAAGGAAAGGGGAGTGCAGGGGTGGCACTAGAGGTAGATGAAGGGCAAAAAAAGAAGAGATAAAACATCAAAGAGAGTGAATGAGATGGTGAACTTCCCACATCGTTCTTTGCCTCTTTCCTTTTATCCCTTCTCCTCAGGTGCGCTCCCCCCACCCCCTCAAGTGCGTGTGTGGTCCTCGGTCTGCTCTCTCTCAGGGATGTGTGTGTGTGTGTGTGTGTGTGTGTGTGTGTAAAACGCAGCAGATTCATTAGTGCTTGTTTTCAGCCTCACCAGGAGGATTTAAATGAGCCATCGCACTGACCTTTAGACATTTCTCTCTCTCGCTCCCTCTCTCTCCCTCTCTCTCTCCCTCTCTCTCCCTCTCTCTCCCTCTCTCTCTCCCCCTCTCTGCCTGGTCTGTTCAGCTAAGCTCTCTGACGGCAGGGTACGGCCCTGTCAAGGTTGTTTGTTGGATAATTGCCTCTCGTGTGAGCTGTTTGTCTTCTTTTATTTATTCCACCCCTTATTTCCTGCACCACGTGGCGAGAGGTGATGGAGCGCACGGCCGGTTTAAAAAAAAAACTGGAGGGGGGGTGGGGGAGAGGGAGAGTAAAGCGAGAGAATGTGTCTGCTAGACACAAATGACCAGCCATTAGTGTGCCACTGCTGCTTTTGTTCCTTGGGCAAAGCGTGTCTGCCGCTGTGAATACTGTAATTGAATTGACTGGAGCTGCTGCTGAACCCCAATGTGCCTCTTTCATCGGCGTTAAAAGCCTGGAAACCGCACAGGTCCGAGAGTAGCAGAAAGCGTTGGCACCACCGGTGGGACTGTCCTCTCTAAAGTGTCAGTGGGGCCAGGTGTTTGGCACAGAGTATCACAAAAGTCTGTTCTTTTATATCAGATCTCAGTGCCCAACTAGTCAATCTTATTAAAGTATTCCAAAATACAAGCAAAATCTTATCGTATCTTCTCTATAGTCTGGAAATGCTCTGTCTAGAACTTCTGAAAACTTTTGGCTGCCCTGGAGATGCTTAATTGAAGAAGCCGTTCAGGCTAAAACTCTCCTTATAACCCCACAAAACTGCTGTTGACTAAAAAGGTGGAAATACACAAAACTGTTGATTCTTTGGACACCACAGACACAGTACATTCAAAACAGCTTAGATTCTTTATATGACTGTATAGATAGGAGCGTGGACAGTTTTTCATGATATGAGTCCTTTAAAGATTCCAATACATCAGGAAACAGTAGAGCACAGCTTACAAGGCTTAATTCTGTTACTGTATTTATGAACGTTTTCAGGTCCTATAGAAACAGTAACATGAAGCTTGTTAATGTTTAACCTGAGTGATCTGACAGTAATTGTAACTGTTAGGCCGTGAGGTTAAGACATTTTAGAAATGAAGAAAATACATCAAATACATAGATTTCTTTCCTCCTCTTTTGTAGTGATATCACAGGAATGCTTATAGGGTAGTCTACTTCAAAACGACCCGTTAACAAATGTTAAAATATCTGGGGGGTTTTCTTCTTGATATCAGCAATATCTGAGAGATAGTACATAACTGTGCATTGAAACATGATATCAAAAAGCAAAGATGTGACTGTGCATCTTAGACATGTGACAGTGTGTAGAGGAGAATGAATATCCTAATTATATTATACATTGTAATGTATGAACACCAAACAACCATCACCAATGAACAACCCAGACCACATTACACCCCTCTTGCCTCCAAGCTCTAGTCTCATTAGACCAGTGGTGAATAGTCTGAAATGTTAAAATGACTGAAGTTATTACATTAAGTGTTGAAGTACTGCCATTATGGTAGTTTTATACAGTTGTACAGTCTGCCTAATGCTGTTCATGCCGATCCACTGAGGCATGGACTCTTGCTGTGGTTTCTGGCACCAAGATATTAGAAACAGATCCTTCTAGTCCTGTAAGATGGGACCTCCATAGATCAGGGTAATTCGTCCAGCACATCCCACCGAAGGTAAAAATCAAAAGTATGATTCATTAGACCTGACCAGACCTTCTTCCGCTGCTCCATGGTCTAGTTCTGACACTCGCACACCCATTCTAGCTGCTTTCGGTGGTGGACAGGGCTCAGCGTGGGCACTGGTTTGCAGCTACGCAGCCCCAGACGCAGCAAGCCACAATGTACTGCGTGTTCTGACACCTTTCTATCATAGCCAGCATGAACTTTCACAGCAATTTGTGCTACAGTAGCTCTTCTGTGAGATCAAATCAGGCGCATCAGTGAGCCTTGGCGGCTCATGACCCTATCCCCAGTTCACCGGTTGTCCTTCCTTGTACCACTTTTGATAGGTACAAACCCCTGCAAACCACAATTTGGCCATTGTCAAAGTTGCTCAGATCCGTACAAATCCCATTTTTCAACAATAGACTGTTCACTTGTGGTGTAATATATCCCACCCCTTTACAGGTGCCACTGTAACAAGATAATCAGTGCTAGTTACTTCTCCCGTTAGAATTTTTTTCTGTTGGAGCTGATCAGTGTAAAAACTCAGAAGCCACGTCTAGGTTCACTGGTGCTTTTGGATGGTAAATAAAATGACTGTAGTTTAGATATTATTGCCCCTGGTGCTTATCACCACCACTGTAAACAAATCAGAGCACCATTTGCACCATTTCACCTCAAACCACTCTGAATTACCATTTCTATTGTACAACTTATGGATGAGTAATAATTAGGCATTTTGTCAACTTAGAAAACCCTTAGTCAGGTTCAGCCCTACTAAAACAGAATGTCATATACACACACACAAACACACACACAAAGTTCACCTTTACTAATTGCTGAAGTGCTCCTTTTCCAGTTATGTGATCAGAAATCACTTTTTTTGCCAAAGTCGTTTAAAGCCAGTGTCACACAAGGCCACTTGGCCCTCGTTTTTTCTTGCTTACTTGCAGTTCTTTGGCTATATGGGTCACCTCTAAAGAGTTGCTTGCACATTCGAAATAAAAGTTCTATTTCACGCGACGGAGTGTGTGTGTGTGTGTGTGTGTGTGTGTGTGTGTGTGTGTGTGTGTGTGTGTGTGTGTGCGCCCGTGTGTGTACAGTTTCCAATCAGTGAGCTGGAAAATGACACATGAAGATTTGTTGACCTTAAACAGGACACGACGCTGTGATGCGAGTGCACTGCTATGCTAATCCCGTTAACAGGGAGACGCTGGAGGACATGTAGTGCTGTGATCGTCCTTTTCTGAACATCTTTTTCCTTTTAAATGCAGGGGGTCGCCGAGTATTTCCGTCAGCGCAAGGAACGAGGACTGTTTGTGTTTCCAGTGGGGTTTAGACTTGGTGAATCTAATAAAGCCACCGTATGACTAAGCTGTGGCTACTCCTAACAGTGACAGTTTTAAATATAGTCAGATGATTAGCCTCCTAAGCAGCTTCACTCAGTGGGGGATGCAGCTAGCTTGCAAGATTCTATTTTCACTGCTGAGATCTGACAAAATATGTTGTCATGTTCTCTATTTTGAGAGAGAATGTCTGGGGTCTTTTGCTTTATTTTTAATGTGGTTGTGACTAATTCTGACTGTACATGCCTGCTTTCCTGTTGCTTGAAGGCAAATTTAGGATAGGAACATTTTGTGGCAGATACAGATTTGAAAGTTTCTAATAACTATACAGTTAGATTGGCCTAATCTTATAATGTAATTTAATAATTAAGTCACGTTTAGGTTCAATTAAATATGATAAAGACCATTGTTTAGATTGATATGATTTAGTTCTTTCACAATTCTTAAACTTCTTAAAGTAACCTGAACAGACTCTATGTAGTATAATATACAGTTGCAAGACACTTTATTAGGTACATCCACATCTATATCCACATTCATTGTCCATTTAATCAGCTCCACTTCCCTTATAGGTGCACTTTGAGTTTACAGTTACAGACTGGAGTCCAAATCTCCACTGCCTGACTTGGTAAAGGGGTTAAAAGCAGTGAAAGAATTTCACACTGTTTACACTGTGCGCTCTGTTGTGGTGTGTTCACATGTGAATATAAGGGGCCACTTTACTTTACTGACATGGAGTGCGTGTGTGTGTGTGTGTGTGTGTGTGTGTGTGTGTGTGTAGATCACACATAGCAGTGCTGTTGGTGTTTTTAAATACTCTCCACTATATTAGACAGATCTTTTTAGCCGGCCTGCGGATGTAAGGTTATTGGTGGTTCATCTGATGCACAGTTCGTGTTGGTCAGTCTCTAGTTCTTTACCAGTAGTCAGTTTCTGGCCACAGGACACTGTTGACTGCATCTTCATGGTCAGTGAAGGATTCCCACCCCACTTATTGACACACAGTCAGCAACACAATAAACCCAGACTCATCAGTATCAGCTAATGTCAACCAATGTGTCATTTGGGCCCTAGTCATGTAAATCAAGATCAAGAAATTCAACTGTCTTACACCTTTTGGACTCATCTGTGGTACCTGTTAAAAGTGTATACTGACACATAAAATACCAACCACCCTCAGACATCTTCACGAGGAGCGACTTGTGATGCATTTCCAACAAACTTGAATTTTTATGTGTGCTGAAAATGTATTGCTCACCGAAAAAGCAACTTTCAAATATTGGAATATTCCTACATAGCTGGGCTGAGAGGCATATCTTTAAGCTATATTAAGCCCATTGGTAGAGTAATAGGGAACCAAAATATTGTCTGTTCCTTGTCCACTTCACTATGTTTTTCTTCAATTAGAAAGGAGAGATGAACATAGTATACATTTTATTGGACACATTCGGGCGGTCATTCTTATCATATCACAGATCTTAAAAGTTCAGCAGAGTCATATCGTGGCTGAAATATCATAGTAATCACAAACAAATCTCAGGCATTGAAGCGTAAGCTTTTAGATAAAAAAGGTCTTTAATATTCTGAAGATAAGCCATGCCCAAACATTCGACCCAGACTAGGCCCTGATGCATGGCGGACAGATGGGCAAAAGTAAGTGCAGAAGAATGTTGGAGGGACGGAGGGATTTGGAGAGAGGGATGCACTTAGAGAGGATGAGAGAGAGGTGGAATTACTCTCGTCCGCCGGCCCCCAGGCCCGGGCTCCTCTGCACTGTCCGTGGCGCGTTTGATGTTTAATTAAAGTTTAGATTGGATATCAAACGTGGCCTGACCTGCCGCGGGTGGGTGAGCAGGGTTTGGAATTGAAAGGTGAGAGAGTGACCTGTCTCTGATCCACAGGCAGGGCAGACAGGATTAGGCTCTATCTGCATGGAGCACACGGCCAGCCCGGGAGTGCCCGTGAGCTCGGCCTGGCTGATTGAAGTCGTGTGTGTGTGCGTGTGTGTGTGTATGCCAAGTTGGAGCAGTGGTCTACGCAATGATATTTTTAACAAGTGCCCTCTCAGCTCACTTCTCCTCTCCTGGGCTTTTAATTAATTAATTATTGATTAATTGATATGGACTTTAATGGTCCATTCATTTAGAACAGAAATATTTATTTTGGTGGTTTTTAGAGGACTCTTAGTCAGGTACTATCAGTTCACTGTTCATTAAGTGTTACGGGGGTCCTCGAGTTACGACCCAGATCTGTTCCTTCAACAGTGATGTAACCTGAATTTTGGTGTTAGTTGAAACACACCCTAGCCTCAGTCACTTACTGATCCTAACACAGTTGTAAAATCATAAAAACACAACTAAGCCACAGAAAAAGGAAAAATAAAACTCCTTCACTCATACATCGCGTTACTGTATATTCTTCCACCGCGTGCAGCCAAACTAGTTCACCCAAGTAGTCAGTAAGTATGAGGCTAATGGTGTAAGTCGAGTGGTAGTGGGAGTGAGCGTCGTAAACTCGAAACGTCGTATGTCAAGCCTGTCATAACCTGAGGCCCCCCTATACTTTATGATTAATGCTTAATAAAGACTCGTCTTTGCCACTCTTAATGCAAAATGTTAAACCTTAAAGGAATAATTTGGTGGAAAATGACAGAATTACATCAGCCAAGACATGTTTGAAGATTCTCCTTCTTCAGTTTAGCCCTCAGGCCATGTAAAACTTTGTAAACTTTGTTAGCTAGCAATATATAGTAACTTAAATCTTTTTTCTGTAAATACACCCTCAAAACCTCTCTCAGCCTACTAAAACCACAGCCAGCTCTTTATTAATGTGGAACAGATTAGAGGAGGAGGTTTGGGACACAGATTGACTTACTGAGAGCTATGAAAAAAAGAGTCAAATGTCACCACAACAGTCATTTACAAAAACTGATTCTAGATCAGCATTCCTGCTCCTGATGTGGTTTCTGCCCACATCGTTTGGCTTCACAATGAAATTTTGTTCATTTTTGTACCTCACAGTAAGTCACATGGTGTCCTAAACCACATCAACAAGTCTGTGCCACCCGAATGATTAAATCATATACTGGTGCCTGTACTTGCTACTGATTTGTCTAATAGTCCCTTTTTCTCTCTGTTTTTTCTACAGTGTGAGGAGGAGTGTGTGTCCCATGTTGCACTAGGAGTGTGTGTGTGTGTGTGAGATGCTGGCCTGTTTGCCAGGGCCAGGTGACCTCTCCCTCCAGCTTCTTCCCCACTCGCAGATGAACACTGGACTTCAGAAATGTGAGTAGTGCTCCACACACACACACACACACACACACACACACACACACACACACACACACACATACACATACACATGCACATTCACACTATCTGCATTCAAAACCTCAATTTATTTATAAGAAAACACACAAACTGATGTCAACCTACTCAGTCTGCGTAGTATCAATGAAAAGAAGTGGGAAAAATGCATATATAATGATCACACTGAAAGCTATGACTGAGAAAAGATGGCATGTCTTCTGAAGCCAGTGTGTTTAATACCAGTGAGTTCATTAGAGCCCCTTTCACACATGCACTTTCACCCAAGAATGTAAATGGCAAACATTGGATGTGAACAGAAAGGGTTAAGTGTAAACATGAGTAAGATGCAGAGTCCCGACCAGGAGGGTTCATGTGAACATAAGCAGCTACATTGCTGGGAAACACGGGCGTTCTAGCAAAGTGGAATGTTTCTGTGAGGCTTTTGTCTTTGTAGTTGCATTTTTTGGTTTGGTTTTAGGAGTGAAAACCTCATGGGAGTATAGTGTGCTCATGCCTCTACAGCAGGGGTCTTAATTGAAGATTGTCTGGAGGCCACTAGCCAGGTGGTCTTCTCCAAGGGGGGATGGCTGGGAAAAAATTGCAGGAGAAGAGATGCCCTGTTGTTTTTGTTCGGTTTTTTTTCTCATGAAATTGCATTGAATGTTAAAAGTTTTGTACACAACTATACAACGTTATTTACTACAATGCATGAAAAAGTGACACACATATGACTTTTAACTATGTACGATTATTTATGTGCAATCTGATTCAGTGTTATTTAGTAGTTAATTAAGCTAGTGTAAAATCAGTGTCTAAACTGACTGGCATTAAAATACATTCAGACGATGACAGCTGTTCTGTGTGCAGGATTTCTGCTGTGTCAGGTTTTTGTCTGAAGCTTTTTCTTGTTTGAAACTGTTAGTTTGATCCCCGTGCTTGTGTGTTGGCCACTACTGTGCAAAATCCTTTGCGCTTTTGTTTTTACAGTCCAGTTTTACGTTTTTGCTAAAGAAAAGCTGCAGAAGTGTGTTTTTTACGCCACACCTCTCTTTATCATCCCTGTATGGGAGTCACAGTATTGCATTAACCCCAAATTAACTGAGGTGTTCTTTTGCCTTCCCAGATTGGGTTTAATACTAATCACGGCTTTACACAGTCGAGGACATTTGGCGGACCCGTGACGTTTACTTGTCCTTACTTAGTTTTGCTGTTTTTAAGCAAATACTTGGGAACTCACTTCAACTTAAAGCCGAAGTCTCAGTTTTAGTCAATGACCTCATGACGAGACATTATTAAATGTTTGGTGTAGTTTCAGACATTTGGTGACTGGAACATAAATTATGTTCATGTGTGGCTCTGTCCATAACTATAGCTGTATCTATAAAACGGCTTATATTAGATTTTAGTAGTCATGAAATAATTTTTTACGTGGATATTTACGCATGAAATGCCTTTCCACTGGTCATAAATTTGACACGTCAGCATTTTTGTTATACCCATATAAAAGCATTTATTGACAGTGCAGAGGACGATATACATTTGAATAATTGATTATATTGATTACATCTGCCAAAATATTTGATTTTCTGAAACGATGTGTATGGTTTGTTACATGGAAAAAGTCTGTTCGTTCCAGCTTTTTGAATGGAGTGTAATAGAAGGCTAATTTGTGTCTCTCTGCACTCCTGATATCTGCTAGTGGTCATGCTGGAGTCCTATGCATTGAGATAAGCATGGAGGAAGTGAATTAAGGACAGCAGCCCAACCTGCACACCTGCGTGACCGCAGCGGCCCTGATAAAAAAAACAAAAAACCCTCAGGTTTATCTGTGCCAGTGTGAATGACACCTCTGAGTGACAGACAGTGCCCAATAAGCACTGCTTTTCACCATGCACCTGTCAGCCTCAACCCCGCCACACACACACACACACACACACACACACACACACACACACACACACACACACACAACCCCTGCTCCCCATCCAGCCTGTCTTTTTCAATGATGTAGAGCACCGATGAAATTAGGCACTGTTGCACTGCCATTCAGCCTTCTCTTTT
Source organism: Hydrocynus forskahlii (assembly GCA_037974365.1). Taxonomy (NCBI): domain Eukaryota; kingdom Metazoa; phylum Chordata; class Actinopteri; order Characiformes; family Alestidae; genus Hydrocynus; species Hydrocynus forskahlii. The sequence goes on along the minus strand of JBBPCX010000088.1, from coordinate 10,194,129 downwards.
CTCTTTCTCTCTCTTTCTCTCTCTTTCTCTCTTTCTCTCTCTTTCTCTCACACTCTCTCTCTCTCTCTCTCTCTCTCTCTCACACACACACTCTCTCTCTCTCTCTCACACACTCTCTCTCTCACACACTCTCTCTCTCTCTCACACTCTCTCTCTCTCTCTCTCTCTCTCTCTCTCTCTCACCCGCCTAATATGATTTCTGACCCATCAAGGCATGGACTGCACAAGACCTCGGAAGGTTTGCTGTGGTATCTGGCACCAAGACTTCGTATAAAGTCCTATAAGCTGCTAGGAGTGGCCTCCGTGGAATGGACTAGTTTACCCAGCACATCCCAGCTCGATCAGATTAAGATCTGGAGAATTCAGAGGCCTGTTCAACACCTTGAACTCTTTATGTTCCTCCAACCATACAGGAGTAGTTCTTGCAGTGTAGCATGACCTATTGTTCTGCTGAAAGAGGCCACTGACGTTAGGTGGGGTTTACTAACAGTGTTTAGGTGGGTGGTACATGACAAAGTAGCTTCCACATGGATGTCAGTCTGGCCCCAAAGCACGTGATTCATCAGACCAGGCCGCCTTATTCCAGTGCTCCATGGTCCAGTTCTGGTGCTCACATCTCACTATAGGTGCCTTCATCTGTGGACAGGGGTCAGCATGAGCAGTTTGAGCTGTCTGTAGCTGTGCAGCCCCATACGAAGCAAGCTGCAGCGTTTTAATATTGAGACTGACAGGTGTATGTATATGTCTCTCTCGTTTCTCTCTCTCTCTCTCTCTCTCTCTCCCTCCCTCCCTCCCTCCCTCTGTCCTAAAGGTGGGTTGCTGGTGTATTGTCAGACGCGACATGCCATGAGATTGGCAGGCGAACTGTTTAGTGGGGAAATGTCAGCGACCATTCTGTTTAGTCGAGAGAGAGAGACAGAGAGAGAGGGAGGGGTGCTGTGCTGTGCAGAATGACGAAAGAAAAAGCTAAAGCATCATGAGGGCAGAGATGAGCCCTTCAGCTGTGCCATGTGCCGCTACCCATTTAGGATAGTACTGCTGTCTGAGAACAGAGCTCACATTTAAGAGAGGATGGAGGGTGTTAATAAGAGATAAAGGGTAGCTGCCTCTGTCATTCTCTGCCTATCTGTATCTTGGGCTCTTTCACTCATGATCTGTTTATCTTTTCTCATTCTCTCTCTATTCCTCCTTCCACCTTATCACTCTTTTTCTTATCACCTTATCACTTGCTGTTTCTCTCCAGTTTGCTTTTTCTCTCCAGTTTGCTTTTTCTTTCCCTCCTCCCACCTAACCTCCCCCCGGTCCCCCTGTAGAGTGTGTTCTCGGGGGAGGTAGGCTGGTGATAATGAGGACTCAGTCTTGTTAGGATGGCAAAAACCCGGTCAGACAGACAGAGCGACGGGGGCCGGCCGTCAACAGCGGTGGAAAGATATCACTATCCTCTCACAGGGGAGTGCAGAGGAGGAGATGGAAGGGGGACGAAACGAGGATAAGAAAAGAATGTCAACTCGAGGAACAGGAGTGCGGCGCTCCGCAGGTGTTCAGATAGCATATTCATGAAGCATTGATGGACAGGGGACAAATTGTTTTTGTTTTTTGTTTTTTGTTTTTTGTTTTTTGTTTTTTTTTCAGTTTTCACTAAGAACTGAATTTTTGGTTTCTGTTCTTCTTTTGTTTTTAAAAAGCTCTTTCCTTAAACGTCTGTATTTTGAGTTTATTTGTCGCTTTTGAAAAATATCAGTAGCTGGCTCATAGAAGAATAAGTGCAATGAGTGATGGTACGTGACCAGTGGCACACGTGTCTCCATGGCGATAGCATTACTGGAAAAATCCTGCCGATCCGGCCTACTTTATCCTAAAAAGTGTTTTGAAAACATGCTGACATTTCCAATGGTGTATTTCTTGCTAAAGCTTGTTTTTGTTGCACATAAATGACTGGCCATCACTTAAGAGCAATTAATGACTGTGTTTCAAAGAAAAACAAAATCAACAGTTTATTCCACTTCTCCAAAAAGTTTCCCCTTAAATAGTGTACATTCAGGTAAAATCGCAAAATAAAGAGTTTTTTTTTATGCCAATTGGTTTTAATCACTAAGCGAACAGGATTTATCACTGGAGTAAGAGTTTACAGAGATGACATTTAATATTTATATAGATGTGCACTCTGTAATATCACAATATTTTGGGTTTATGTATAGTATCAATGTTTTATTATTTAAATTTACAGTCAACTTCAGTCACTGTTATTTTATGTTACTTTATGTCCCTGACATTATTAAACATGATTCATATTATATAATTAAAAGACAAATATCCTGATAATGGAGAGAGCTTTGCTTCTGAAAAGTCTTCGATTACATCACCGTGCACCAGCAGATGAGAAGAATAATATTAATCAATTATATAATGTGTCTCCACCCACTATCACCACACCCCACTCATTGTCAAGTGAAAAGGCTCTCCAAAATACCATATTTTACTCACAGTTGGGTAAAACCGTGTGTTGTGGCTTCAGATTCACACTTACTAGAAGCACACTGGTAGACCAAGGCCATGTTCAAACTGGCAGCAGACATTTAATTTTTCAGCATATCAGATTTTATTATCTGCTGTCCAGGTCATTCTAGTTATAGTGGTTCAAAAACAATGTCAAAATCATAGTTAACTGCTCTGAGTGAAAGTATGTTAATTATGCACATAACCTGTCCTGGATGTTTTTGCTACTTTATAAATTAAATCATCTGCCGAATATGTAAATGTAAGAGTTGCTGCTTTGTCCGCTTTGCTGTTCTGTTCAGTCTTCAGTGAAAACGATTGAAGAGAGGTGGAAAAAGGCTAGACGTCATTGCCTAAACCGGTTTTCTTTTGTAGACACAGTTTGCGGTTTTTGATGTTGATTGGAGTTGTGCAGTATTGGAGGAGCAGGGTGTTGTGGTGTATGTGGACCTGGGAAAACATCTTCATCTCCTGAGTCTCCCACAGAGACGGAGCTCTCTCCAGAGGTTTCACTCACTGCAGAAACCAGCCTCAGTCTGACCCACTTCTCTTCGTCTGTCTCTCTCTCTCTCTCTCTCTCTCTCTCTCTCTCTCTCTCTCTATCCCTCTCTCTCTCTCTCTCTCTCTCTCTCTCT
>JBBPCX010000088.1:10161658-10184561 GCA_037974365.1 Hydrocynus forskahlii | reverse complement strand
TGGGTGTGTGTGTGTGGGTGTGTGTGTGTTTGTGTGTGTGTGTGTGTGTGTGTGTGTGTGTGTGTGTGTGTGTGTGTCTGTGAGAGTGTGAGAAGGATCACTAGTTCTGGATCAGAGTGGCAGGGAAGTGCAGGTGGGTGCACATCAGAAGCTCTCTCTCTTTCTCTCTGTCTCTCTCTCTCTCTGCCTCTCACCCATCCCTCGCTCTCTCTCTCTCTCACGCACTGTCTCACTCTCTCTCTCTCTCGCACTCTCTCTCTCTCTGTCTGTCTCTCCCCCCTCAAGTGATGAAAGCTTGTTTTATACAAAGGCTCCCTTTCAGCAACCAGACAGCAGTTTCACAGAGAACGCTTATCATCTTCAAATTCTCTCTCTCTCTCCGTCGTCTTTGCCGTCTTTCCTTCTCTCTTTCAACAGCCTTTCCTCTCCTCTCTAGACGCATCAAACGTGTCATAGCAGCTTCAGAAGGTAAAGCTGCCTCTTTTCACCTTCCCTATTGCTGTGTATGTGACTAGTACTTATAAATGTATAGCCTATACGGGTCACACACCAGTATGGATCATTATTTTTAGTGTTATCGATGAAGACACTTGTCAAAGACAAATGTCAAAGTGAACATTTTCATTCAGACTGTACAACAAGAAATGAAGAGGCCCGGTGTGCAAATATAAACATAAAAGGTAACGACGGGTAGACAAAGACAGCATAGACAGACAAAAATATAAAGGACAAAAACAGGTAGACATAATATTGCACGTTGTTTTCACAGTGGTTGCATCGTTGCACAATATAACAAGAAATCTAAATTCCTGAGAGATTTTATCAGGAATATCTGGAGGCTTCAGTCAAAGGTGTTTAACACAAATTGTAGTATTTACCTTGAAATGCTCTTTTCTGCAGTGAGAACTTAACTATCCTGGCTTTGCCTCAGCAAAGCATCAACTTCTCATCAGACTTTTCTCCAATTTTCTTTTATATTTTGGATCCTTTTAGAACACAGTCCTTTCAGGGTTGCTTTCAAGACTGTCGGTTATGTAGATCGGCGTCACTGTATTCTTTAAATGGGAAAAATTAAAAGAAAAAACATGTTAATTCAGTTTTTTACTCAGTTGATTGTTTGTTCTACCCACCACTTGTGATCAGGAAGGGGCACCGCTAACTTCCAGGACCTTTTACATTTGCTGGTTTTGCCTGGTGGCAATGACAGCTACTTTCCATTGTTTTGAAAGAAAAGTTTAAAATGCATAAATAATGACCTCAAACAGTTTCCTATCTGAGTATGTGCCATGTCTCGTTAACACCTTCTCAACAGTCTTGTCAAAACAGGCTAGCTCAGGTTCATGAGGGCCTGTTGGGCTCCGCTATCCGATCAGCACGAGATGCATGAAGTGGCTGTGTCATCGAGAAAAGGTAGAGTGTAAATGCAGCCTAGATGCATTGGAGACAGGTTGCTAACACTTAGACACTTCAGGGAGTGGTTTGAAATGTACTTGAGCCAAACATAGGGCCCCGCTCACACCTGGCACTGACATGATCTTGTGCTAAATATGAGTTAAAGTGAAGTTCTTCTTGTTGAGACAGTGTGATCTGATCTTTCAAACCACCTTTGGAGATGATCAGGGATGCATACAGCCAGTGTCCATCAGTGCTGCAGACTTAAAAATCATTTGTGATGGAGACTGACTTTAATCCATACTGCTTTGAATGTGAAGGTAAAATATGGAGCTGGATTCTTCCATCCATTCTCATCAAAGGATGAAAGCAAAGAGCGAAATTCTGTAGCACCCTGCATTGTTTCAAATTTTCGATTAGCTCAGGAAAAGCAGCAGAAAATCAGATGTTTGTCTAAATGAGGCACTTTTATGTGGCCAAATGGTAATGGAATGTGGCTAAATCTTATCTTGACATTATCGGGTGATGGCGTACAGCTTCAACGATATTTTTTTTAGCATAGGTCAGTGGTACTCAAGAAGCATGGGTCCATTCACTTTATTGATGCTAACTTAAACATTGTCCTACACTGATATATGACAAATGACATGACACTGACTTTTATCAGTACAGCCCAGTCCTACATACATACGTATCAGCTTGGGGGTAGTATGTGTATATGATTGTGTTCATCTGTCTTAAGAGTACTTCCTTTATCTTTGCTGGAGCCCATCCCAGTGGTCATAGGCAAAAAGGTGACAGGTGGCCTGGTTGTTAGGGAGTTGCCACTGGGATTGGAAGGTCATGGCTTTGAATCCCAGGACTTTCAGTGGCACCACTGAGGTCCCTTTGAGCAAGGTACCGTCCCCACACACTGTTCCCTGGGTCGCTGTCTGTTCACTGCTTCACTTGGGTGAGCAGGATAAATGCAGAGAAAGAATTTCACACTGTGCGCATTGTGCCGTGCGGTGCTGTGTTCATTTATGGCAAATGGACACTTTACAAAACGCCCTGGACAGACACACAGCCAAACATACTCACACACAGACTCACATCTAGCAGCAGTTTCACTTCTCCAGTTTGCCTGCTGTGCATGTCTTTGAACTGTGGGTGAAAACTGGTCCACACAGACACAAGGAGAACATTCAAACCCCACACAGAAAGGACTCTCTAGAATCAAACCCAGCTGTGAGGTGACAGCACTGTACCACCTTACACTAATATCTGATAAAGAAAACAGATAATGACATCATGCTGACTTTATTAATTGCACCTCTGATATTACATGCAAATATATTGTGGAAACCGACCTCACTTTCTTCTTTATTAGGACATGCTAAGGTTGAGGAAAAATGTATCCCTTAGAGATATAACCTTACCCTCCTTAAATGAACTCCAAAGATTTTGAAAATTTACTTTCCTTTTTGGCCTTAAGCCTGCTGTTCTCTGTACTCAGCAAGACATGGCAAGCAGAGCAGGAGAGGAAAAAGTCTCTCTAATTAATCAGCTCATTTGGAGCCAAGACCGCACTTATTACAGTAACGCTTCTGCTGTTGTCTCTTCAGAAATACTGCTGAGGTTTGGAGGCCTTGGTAGCCAGGTCAAGCCTTTTACTTACGAGGTTTGGCCAAGGATTCGCGTGTGCTTTTGGATGAGTGTATACACTTCCTGTTTTCTTTGTCGGGTTGCTATAACTGCCCATTTTTAACAGAAAGCTGTTTTAAATCTTGCTATTTTTTTCAGCAAAAAAGTTTCAGCTACATTACGGAAGCCTGTGCTTTTACTTTATTGAACTGCTACTGTAAAAAATCAAAAAAATTCTTGGCATATTTGAAAAGAAGGCAAGGATTCCCATGACATTTGTGTAGTTTATATAATTGTGGCAATCCATTCGAGTGCTGCAAACAGAATAATGGTCATTATTTCTTTAACAGCATAATAGGTTTTAGTTACTTAACACATTGATACAGAATTCAGTAGAAAAAAGGCCACATGCGTGTTTTTTGAAGGCTTTTTTAGTGTTCTGTGTTGGGTGAAGTGTAAAACAGCAGGAAATTACTTAAATGCGCTTAAATGCAATGTCAAAAATCCCAATGTTGGAGAGTATAAATACAAGACTTCACCTCATAACTGAAGATCGGATTTAACTTCGAAATAGGTATATTATTTAACTCCTACTACTGGTGGTGTAGCATCATCCATGAACATAAGGTGCTGAGTGTAATGTAAGCTTGTAGTCACCATTTAGGTTGATGTCATTTGAAAAGTGACTCTTATTCATTGTTACTAACATTAGCATTATTGACTGAATTCATTATTTAATTTGCTTTATATTCAGTTCAATTCTTGCATACTAAGATTTGATATTCTGGTGACAAGAAGAGCAGGACCACAGTCAGCCAAGAAGGTGCAACTTTGAAAAGAATCAGTTGTGATAAGGAGAGTTTATCCTTTTCAGATGTACAAACCAATCAGTGTTTCTCTCCTCAGTTCCACAGCGAACCCGTCCCCGATCCCCACGTCAATTCAGAATTCATGACTGCTGGGACTTGTCGAGACTCCACACACTTTGAGATTCTCTCTGTGACTCTTACAAACACACATATGGGCACATACGCAGAGATGATTGACATAAGGAGTTTTAAATACAGTGTAACAGATGCATTTGCCAGGCATTAATGTGTCTGAGAGAAAGCTGATTGGTGCTTGGAGTGCTTTGTTGAAGTGTGTGTGTGTGTGTGTGTGTGTGTGTGTAATCCCTCTGTTCTGCACAGGAAATGTCACCCATGGTGTTGATGGAGAGGAAGTATGCTGGTGAACATTCACCTGCTTCTGGTGCGGTCTGTGCTGTGTATGTCTCACATACACACACACCTTGTGTTTCACTTACGTCAATCCAATATATCCGCCTTTTAAATGCCAAAACACTGCATTATTTAGTCATTAGGAGGAGGCTGTTCTGCCCTCCGTGCTGAAAAGAAAATCCTCCTGCCTAACAGAAACACTGGCCTGGGACGCACCAAGCTGACGCTGAAGAACTTAACAGCAAGTATGATTCTGTCATCTCACCATCGCCTCCTCTCCTGTAAAGATCCACACTCCGCCGCAAAGGCAGCTGGTAGCCTAGTGGTTAGGGCGTTCGCCCTGTGATCAGGAAGTCGTGGGTTTGATTCCCAAGACTGCTAAGTACCTCTGAGGTACCCTGAGCAAGGCACCGTCCCCACACGCGGCTCCCCAGGCGCTGTGTTCCTGGCTGCCCGCTGCTTCACATGGTGAATGGATTTAAATGCAGAGGAAGAATTTCATGCTGTTCACACTGTGCTGTGGTGTGTTCACGTATGACAGAATGGTCACTTTCACTTAAAGACTACAGTTGGGTCGGTTGTAGAGTAACACCGAACCACTGCTATGCATGTAAACCGAGATACTGAGGCTGAAAAGGTTTCCTCTGAAGAAGAGATCACTCCTGTCCTTCCACCTCTCTGTGTCTGTTTTTCTACCTCTTCATCTATGTCTGTCTGTCTGTCTCTCCTATTTCTCTTTATCTCCTGAATGTCAGAGGCCCTTTGTGGCCGCTCTGAGACAAGCAATGGGAGAATATGAGGCCAATCAGGTTTCACTTCTCTCTAGTTCCATCTCTCCAGTCCTGTTTCTTGCAGTCCCACCTGTTTTATCTGTTATTCAGCTCTTCTTTTTTCTTTTCTTTTACGTTCCCCTTTTTGACACAGCCGTTTAAATCATAGTAGTAGAGGAGAGTATGCTGGTTCATCCAGTATACCATAGATAATTTGTCCCAAGATATGAGTTTGGTAATTGCTGTCATACTGGTCTGCCACAGATGGTCTGACTGAGACCTAAAATGTGAACACAGCAATGACACCTATTTATCATTCACTTCTGTTTTTGATATTGCACAGTAAAAATATTTGAGATGTTAGAAATGGCTATTTGTAGTATAGTAATAATGTGTTAGTTTATTCAAGCAGGCTTACTGTTTCTAATAGGGGTCTATTTGAAAGAAAAGGTAAACTATGATATATTATTTAAACCATCAGATATTTTAATGATACAATGATGTAAGTGTTTGCGCATACCACTCAAATTCTATACAATAATGTTATATTTTTGTTATAAATAAAAAAATGAAATCAGGTTCATCATTTGTTTGTGCACACAGTTAGCTTAATGGGTGATCATTCATTTGATTTAGTGATTTATCTTTCTGTTGCAGGTGAATGTGATTTAACACACGACCAGCAGGCCTACAGTAATGATTGTAATGACAGTTGAACAAACTTACACTGCATAAATCTTTCATGCTCATGTCAAATATTTCACTGGTTCAGCTCAGATGTGGTTATTTCTTTAATGTGATTTTTTTTTTCTTGTGGATGATGCTCAGTAAAGTAACTTTCTCATTCAAACAGCTGACTGAGTAAAGGAATACTAATACGAGTGGAAATCACCACACCTTTTTCTTGAAATACTGATGATCTCTCTTTCTCTTTTTCTCTGTTTTTCTCTCACCTTCTCCAGGGGACACTACACAGAGGATGAGATCAGCTCAGTATCCGACCCCCGCGGAGCTGGATGCTTATGCTAAGAAGGTTGCCAACAGTCCGCTAACCATAAAGATCTTCCCCAACAGCGTCAAGGTCCCGCAGCGCAACCACGTGCGCCGCACCGTCAACGGCCTGGACACGGGCGGCCCGCGCTACAGTCCCTACCCCCCCTCCCAGCCCACAGCCAAGGCCGGCCTCCTGGCCATTGTCAAGGCACCTGTCGCTAAGGGCGTCGTCAAGGACTTTGCCGGGACGCGGGCGCGCCTGCATCCCGAGGCCATGATGAGTGCCCCCGGAGGCCCGTACGCTCCTGCGGGTGCCAGCACTTTAACCCTTCATCATGGGCCACAGCCGCTCCCAAGAGCGCCAACCCAGCATCAGCAGGGGCTCCCCCAGCACACACAGACCCTCCAGCCTCTCCAGCAGCCTCAGCAGCAGCAGCAGACTGGAGCACCTCATCCAGGGTGAGCAATTGTCTTAGCATTTCTTTAGTTTCACACAGTGTTTCTGTGAACATTATCTTAGCAAGAACAGCAAATATGTGAATTAGGGCTGGCTAGAATCATTTTATTACTTTTTTGTCAGTTATGTTGGTTAGTTATTTAGTATTCTGAAGCTTCGCCTCTGTTAATCCAGTAGTCCAGACTTCAGAAGTGGTGTCTTATCCAGGTAACATTAGCTACTGGCGGGACTTCCCCCTGTGCATCCAAGTCATCTCACTTGCCATGGAACTGAATTTATTAGCACTAAATCAATTAATGTGATTTTTTTTTAAACTCCATTCTGTTAATCAGTTAAATTGACTGTAAAACCTGAAATTATTTCTGTATCATGTGAGTAAGCAAAAAATAAGCAAATCTAGTCCATATTTTAATTAAAGGAAGAAATAGCCAACATTATAGCGAACTTTGCTCTATTTTTGTATTTCCAAAATTGTGATCTAAAGCAATAGTTAAAAATTACAGTGACAGTCTCTAGTGGACCGCTGGGATTTTCACAAAACACTATTTCACCTGTTCTTTTGCTAAACTATATTACTGAAGTCCTAAGGAGATCTCATATTTCTGAAAAGAAAGAACTTCCTTTTTTCATTCATCTCAAAATAGTCACAAAATGTAAAGAGTTTTCAAATTATTCCAAAATAATACAGACTGCACACATGGACATTTTCTTTTGACAGAAATGATAGATACCTATTAACATGCATTGAAGCGTACATAAGCTTTTTGACCTTGTAAATGGCTAATAAATTAGGTTCAATTTTATGGCAAAAATGTCTAATAAATGGCTAATAAATTACGTATATATCTATGTGACCTTACAATTTCCCTTGGGATTAACAGTTTCAATCTTTTAATTTATCTCAGGCACCACCCCTCTTCTGCTATGCCCCAACACCCCCAGGGTATAGGAAGGACACAACCTCTCTCACACCCTCCTGCCCTGGCACATCCAGCTCCACAGCCACCTCCTGCTCTACTGCTCCAACAGCAGCAGCAGCACCTCCAGCAGCCTCCTCCAGGCCTGCAGGGCGGCGCCAGGAAACTCCCGGATGCCGACGCCCCTCCCAATGTGACCGTGTCTACCTCAACCATTCCGCTCTCTATGGCCGGGGCCCTGCACCAGGGGCGGCAGGCTGACCTGAGCAGCATTGTGCACCAGATTAACCAGTTCTGCCAGGCTCGGGCTCAGGGCGCTGGCGCCACGTCCGTGTGTGAGGGTCAGATTGCTAATCCCAGCCCGATTAGCCGGAATCTGCTCATCAACGCTAGCTCCCGGGTGTCTATGCACGGCGTGCACCCCAGTGCCCTTATGCACCCTTCGTGCACCGTGGGACCCTTGGACAAAGCAGCTGCTCCGGCCCCTGTGGGCACTGTACCCTCACACAGCATGGCTGCCATGAACCGCATGCCTATGTATCACAATGATATGAAGCAGCAGCAGCAGCAACAGCATCCGCAGGCTCTACAGCACCAACAACAACATCAGAACCATCAACAGCACCCAAGCCGCCACCAACAGCAGCAGCAGCAGCAGCAGCAGATGAGGTCATGGAACCAGCATCAGCTAGCACACCTGCAGCACATTTCAGACGGAGTTGGGCACCCTTGCAAACCCCCTCAACGGGACCCTCCTGGCTTCCCCTGCAAGGGTATGAACTACCCACCAGAGCTGTGCATGGGGCAGCCTTACGCCCTCAAACCCCCCATGGAAAAGCCCACTCCCTCACCGCCGGTCGTAAACAACAATGGCATGCCGCACTACACCAACGGGCAGTACTACCACCAGCCACCAATGTGGGGCAGCATTCTGCCCACACCCAACAGTGACAGCTCGGGATCACAGGAACTGCCTGTGCCATTCCATGGCACGGCAGGCAATGGCACAGGCAGCGCCAACCCCACCACAGGAGGGGTGGACTGTGCCCCCACGGGAGGAACGGCCCATTACAGGCCGGCGGTGGCGGTAGTTGGGGGGCAGACTAATCTGATGCAAACGGCGGATTACATGGGAGGGGACTTCCAGACGCCTTGCTTCCGAGATCAAAATCTGGGCTTGATTGGGAAGATGCATAGGCCGCCCCCCATGGGTAGGGTGGTGGCCCCCCCCTCCGAGGCCCACGGCCAGCACCCAGGGTACAGATAAGCTTTGATAAAAAAAATAATAATAACAGGCTCTGCTCCACTGTCTTTGTCCACTGCAGATAGCCACATTATTCTCACATACTCTACACTCTACTCTCAGTCTGTCTTAAAGCGGATACTACTTAACATGATTAAAAAGCATTAATCACATTCACATCCAAGATTCAGTTAAAAAACGGAAAAACGATCGCTGATGCTATAAAAGGACACATCTAACAAAGAGCTGTGTTTTCTCTATTTTTGTTCCTTTTAATCATCAGTCTTGCAAGTGATCAATTTCTTTAAAGGAGTGCTGTAACTTGGCACCTTAGGGATTGAGTTCAATGGTCCTTTGCTTCCCTTCATGGTATCTCCTGAAACATAAAAATTCAGCCTGAGTTAGGCTAAAGACCTTCGTATGTCCTGAGCTTCCGATTGGATTGGGAATCAACACTTTCTTTTTCCATGAAGCACCAACTCTCTTTCCTAACAGAGGTTGCTTTTCAGCCAGAAAGGCTCAGTAATGCATCAGAATTTTTTTTCCATCTTTCTATCCTTTTTCAACTTCAGTGTCTGATTGCTTGCAAAGACACTTGCCATAATATACTCTGACCAGCCTTAACATTAAAACCACTAATAGATGAATGAGTAACACTGATTGTCATGACGATGGCACCTGTCAAGGGGTGGGATATATTAGGCAGCAAGCGACCAAATTATGATATCTTGACGACTGGATCCAACCCAAATCGCAGGTGTTCCCTGTTTGCTGTGGTTAGTACCTACCAAAGGTGATCTAAGGAAGGACAACAGGGTCAGGGGTGCCCGAGGTGCATTGTTGCATATTGGGAACATGGGATAGTCCGTCTGCTCTCATCCCACAGAAGAGCTACTGTAGCACAAATTGCTGAAAACGTTAGTCCTGGCTAAGATAGAGAGGTGTCAGAACACACGGTGCATCACAGCTTGCTTTGTCTGGGGCTGTATAGCAGCAGACTGGTCAGAGGACCCATGCTGACCCCTGTCCACCGACAAAAGTGCCTATAATCGGCAAGTGAGTGTCAGAACTGGACCATGGAGCAAAGGAAGAAAGTGGCCTGGTCTGACGAATCTTTCTTTTACATCATTTGGATGGCGAGGTGGTTGTGAGTTGCTTACCAAGGATGCACTGTGGAGAGAAAAGCAAGCCGGAGGAGGCAGTGTGATGCTCAGGGTGATGTTCTGCTGGGAAACCTTTGGTACTGTCCAGGTAACACCCTCATGAACACCATGTCCCACCTACCTAAACATTGTTGCAGACCAAGTACACCCTCCATGGCAACAGTGTTCCATATTAGCAGGGCCCTCTATTAGATGAAGCACCTGTGGGATGTGCTGGACAAACTAGTCCGATCCATGGAGGCCCCACCTCTCATCTTACAGGACTTAAAGGATCTACTGCTAATTTCTTGGTGTCATGTACCACAGCACACCTTCAGAGGTCTTGTGGAGTCCATGCCTTGACAGGTCAGAGCTGTTTTGGCGGCATGAGGGGGACCAACACAATATTAGGCAGATGATTTTAATGTTATGGCTGATCGGTGTAGCTGTTCAGAGAGAACTCTGGTCTCTGTTTCTTCTGCTGAAATATGCATTTATTTATTAACGAAAAAAAGGATTCCTCTGTAGAATGGCTCATGTGTGTCAACCAGGTTGTATGAGTGGCAGATCCAGTTCATTTGTCCAGCCTGGTCAGGACAGGGGCTGAAATACTTACCTTATAGAAGCCACTGCGGGCTGAGCTTAAAAAACAAAAAGCTATGAGGAGATACTGAGCTTCAAGGGGTGCCATTGTAGTTCTACTTCATTTTCTTAAGATATGAAAACTGATTACTTGAATCATAGGGGTGGGCTTAACTCTCATTAGATGGTTTTTGATGAAGTTAGCAGGACTAAACTTACTACTGGATAGGACTGGGTATCGTGGATTGTTACTAATGTCATTTAGCAACTAACTATGAACCAAACTGAGATTAAGATGATTTGATTCTGCATTTTTTTTCCCTTGTTTATCTGTTGAAATAACTTCAGTTAGGAGTTGCTACTGATACTCTAATGACGTGTGCTTGAATTGGCCAAATTGATCACTTGCAAGATCACTTGTGGGTAAATCAAGGAGGACTTTTTTGTTGTTGTTTTTTGTTTTGTTTTGTTCGGTCTTTTATGTCAAAGGAGAAACAGCAGATGAATTGTTTATTTTACTGTACACACTGGCTAATCTGCTATACTACTGTAACTCTAAGAAGTGTAACGATTGTGTGAATGATGAATACCCATGGGTATGGTTACCAAGGACTTTTTCTGGATGCACGAGTGAATTGGTGGCCTGGTTTTGTTTGAGTGAGCGGGTGCGTGGGTGTGCGTGTGTATGTATGTACGCACGAATGTGTGTGTGTTTGTGGGCGGATTCGCTCACACCCACTCTCTGCTTGCCTCCCTCTGGAACAGCCCTTATAAAGCCTTAAGTATTTGGTCCTTGGACTTTCCTTTGAAAACAAGCATGGTTATGATGAAACCTATAATAATGATCATTATGAAAAACAACGACAAATAGACTATAAAGGAACAGCAATTTTTTTCATTATTTTTATTAACAAAAGCTTTTGTTGAAATAGAAAAGGCAATTCCTTAGAATTACTTTACAATGAAAATGAAGAAAAAAATAATATTTTATCGTAATTATGTTTTATAGCTATGTGTAGTTCTGGGCTGTAACAAAAAAAAAAATCTTTTTATTCCGAGTTTCAAAGCTTCAGTTTTGCAATTTGTGACTATTTATAATTATGAACTTGATTTTTTTTTTCCTTGTTATTTAAATCTTTTTTTTTTTCCTTGTTTTTTTTGCTATAGCTGTGAAATGGAGGAAAGGTCTAGAAAGCCTTTCTCATATCTGTCACTCTGTGGCTGTTGAATGAATGAGCGAAAAACTACAGAACGCGTGAGAGTTGTGCTACTCTTTTTGTAATATTGTAATAATAAAATAAAGTTCTAATTTATGCTTTAAAACCCGCCTCCGCCTTCGCTGTGGTCGCCCTCTTTGGCCTTTTCTGCTGTTTTTGACTCGGCTTTGTTTTGTATTTCGCACCTCCTAACATCCAAGTGACCTCTTGACACTAGCTTAAGTCTCAGGCCCCTCACTCTTTTGCTTTTGGAAGTCATCGCTCACACAGCACTTGTCCACGATCCGACTTTTTCTGCATTTTCTGTGCGTTGCTTTGAAGTGCTTTCTTCTATAAAATGATCTGACTGATGGCTGCGGATCCATGAAACGCCCTGATCCTTTAACTGCATTGAACACATGGGAAAACAGTGAGGAATGACTGTGATGAAGCTCACAGTCATGTGTAACACAATATGAGGTGGGGCTCAGAGCAGGGGGGCTGTTCTGAGACTCAAAATCTGCCTATAATAGTTGCCGGGTACCAGTTAGTGTAAACAGGGAAATGAGAGAGACATTATGTATGCATTTCAAACTCATTGCTATTTTCTCTATACTTGCACACACCCAACCTTTTTTCTTCCTTCATTGCAGTTTTCAGCACGTCCTTGTCTGTTGCCATTCATGACTCAGGAGTGCGTATCACCAAAGTCATGCTGCAGGGAGCCGATTTTCATTAAGAGCACTCTTGTCCTTGGATAGAACAACATATCCAAAAGCATTCTCTAACAGTTTTCTTAAAACTGCATGAATACAGTAAGGGAGGAAGACAAAAAAAATTTTACTATTAACGCAAGCCAGATAAACACATGCTAAACATGAGTTTAGTATGTGAAAGCGACACTGCAGCAGTAATGTACAGATAGAAGGGAAATTCATAGATTAAAAAAATGCGTAAAACGAAAGCAAAGTAATTCAGAGAGGTTTGATATGAAATGATTAATTGTGGACAAACTTACTGAGTCATATTTTCCTAAAAGTGGTGCTGAATGGAACCGGGGTCACAAAGTCTACACACTGGTAAAACCACCAGTGAACCGTCTTCTGAGTTTCAATGAAATGTTGATGGATTACAAAAAAAAAATATTTGCCTTACAAATGTTACTGAATGTCATGAATGGGTGCAAAAAATAAATACATCTTAGCCTAAAACTTTCGTAAAACTACCAAAAAAATAACATCTCCGGGGGCACCAAGCAGTGTAATCATTTCATGTAATTGCTTCAGATGTCTGGTTCCTATCAGCACCACTGCAAACAATCCTGGTTTCTGAAAGGAATATTTCCCATCAAACCACCTTGGCATCAGGCAGATTTAGATTCCGCTGATTATGATGTCTGATGGTGATTTTATTGTTCTCCAGAAGAGCAGTATGTTTAGGTGAGCTTTGATGTTAAAATATATTGCCCTGTATTGCTAATCCAGGTCTCGTTCCATTGTTTTATAAATGTTTATGCATCTGCATCTGTATCAGCACTGACAGGTGTACCTGAAAAATGAAAAACATCTACCTAATATTCCCGTACCGCCCCAGTTTGTTTGCTTCAAGTCTATTTGAATGTAACAAAAGGTTGTATTTTTGGAAACATTGCATTGCTCCTGCTTATTGCTTCGTCATTTGATTGTGAAGAGGAACTGTGTCTAACTGTAATGCCCTCTGGGCAGGTTCTGCTCCTGCTGTCTCCTTCTGGTACAAAACCCAGTAGAAATGCAAGCAATCAGCAGTTAGCATCAAAGACCTTGTAGCAAAGTCTTTCCACTTGGTGTCTCAGCAATTCCCTGAGGCAGTTATTTCCAGTCATGCGAAACCGGACTCCTGCCTGCATGAGTGAGGAGAGAGCTATAAACCTTAAACCTAAAATCATTATGGTAACGACTTTAAAAGCGTCTTTGTAATCAGGTGTAAAACCTGAAAAAATGGTTAAATTACACAAAGTTGTTTTTTTTTAAGACATATTGACTACTAAGCATTGTCTTACCTTCAAAACTGATGGCTTTTATACCTTTTAAGCCTTCAAAAAGTTGAATAATTTCTCATAATTGAAAGATGGGACATTCTGTACAGCCATCTGAGCAATATGAGCAATCCTGTCTCCCTGGGCTTTTATAATGACTTCAGATTGCAACCACAACCCCAATATAATGTGAAAGTTGCTGGATTCCTCATTAACTGGCTCTGATCTCAGCCTAGATAAAGAGCATGAGCAGTCTAGTCATTAACGTATTTCCTGGTTTTATAGTCATTCTGTCTAAGAATGATCTTCATACTGATCATGTTTAGTTTACTATCCAAGCTTTTTTGTTTACATTTTATTTTTCTGTTGAGTTTTCAATTCGCTTCAATTCGCTCATCGCTGACAGAACAAAACCTACCTGATTTCTAATGGAAGATTTTCACATGGAAAAGTTAGATATGTCCAAAACTTATGCTACGAATAGTGGTACAGACCACCAGTCTCCGGCCAGCTAACTAGCACCCTCTTCTTCAAAAAGACCACCACTGCCGGTCCAGTGTGTTTGCCGTAAGTCGCAGAAAACCTTGAGTTTCCAATCCATCAGTAGGTTTTTTGTATGAGGGGTGAAAAAAGTGTGGGGAAAGGTCAAGCATGAAATCATTTTGTGAGTCTCACGACCAGTTCGAGAGTGACCACAAGTAGGCCTACCCGGAACTGCAGCTGCTGACTCAAACTCCTCCAAGGGCTCTCGTAGCTTCACACTGGCTGTAAAAAGTAGGCTAATGGAGTGGCCTTTAAGATGGCGACGGATGCTCCCAGTGGGCAATACATGGAGGACGTATACAAACTGTATTCAAATGAGAACAAAGTGTAGTGGAGTGCAGTCCGCAGGCTACGCGAGTGAATTAGGGGTGTAAAAGCAGGTAGCTCCGCTCTCTTCGCGGCTGTTTTCACTTGATGCGGCTCTTTTTATCCTCTTCGTATTTCACCGCTCTTGGCTGGGAGTAGGTAGTTAGTATTAATGAGGACTAATTAGCCATCTGTAACGATGAAAAACTGTGGTGCCACTGCTGACTCTCATGGGTGTACTGTACTCTCCAGGGACTGTATCACCTGTGTCTTTTGTCCCCTAGAGCTCCCTAAGCAGGCTGTTTTGCTTCATACTAGGCGTGGGCGAAATCACTAGATTTTGAAACTGATCTCATACTAAGTAATACCAAGACTTAAAATGTTGTATATACGTTTATTCATTCATCATCTGAGCCACTTAACCAGGCTCATAGCGCGAAAGGCTGGACAGGTCGCCAGTCCATTACCGTGTCATGCATGTTAAAAGGGCAGATATTTGGTATTTCTACAGTGAAATAAATGGACTTCAGTAATTCAGTTTGAAAATATCTGTATTAGGATTAAAGTGCCTTAGTGACAGCCTTTGGTGACAGAACCATATGACGTGCCATTAAAGAGCATTTGTGCCGTCTCATGTTGTTGCACAGATGTAAAAATATGGGAAGGAGCTTTTAGGAGAACTCTTCAAATGTCTGGTTCCACTTAGGAGAACTTTTCAGATGTCTGGTTCCACTTAGAAGAACATTTCAGACATCTGGTTTCATTTCAGAAAACTCTTCAGATGTCTTGTTCCATTTATGAGAACTTTTCAGATGTCTGGTTCCGTTTAGGAAACCTCTTCAAATGTCTGGTTCCATTTGGGGGAACTCTTTAGACATCTGGTTCCATTTGGGAGAACTCTTTAGATGTCTGGTTCAATTTCTGAGAACTCTTCAGGTGTCTGGTTCCATTTGGGAGAACTCTTCAGACGTCTGGTTCCATTTGGGAGAACTCTTCAGATGTCTGGTTCCATTTGGGAGAACTCTTCAGATGTCTGGTTCCATTTGGGAGAACTCTTTAGACGTCTGGTTCCATTTTGGAGAACTCTTCAGACGTCTGGTTCCATTTGGGAGAACTCTTTAGATGTCTGGTTCCATTTTGGAGAACTCTTCAGATGTCTGGGTCCATTTAGGAGAACCCTTCAGATGTCTGGTTCCATTTAGGAGAACCCTTCAGATGTCTGGTTCCATTCACTGCCACCTTGAACCATTCTGGCAAGTTTCTCTAGAACTTGAGCATTCCACACCAAACCGCTCCAAACGAATGTTTACCTCTAAAAGACTGAATTATTCAAAAGGTTTGCGTTTTATAAAAATCGCCAGAGTTCTCCTTTAAAGTGGGGTGTAAGGACACTGGAGGCTGGTGTTTTTTTCTTGTGGTAATCTATTAATGTTCACGCGGAGTAAAAGCCTTCAGAATGCGGTGTAATTAAGGCAGGGTCAGGGCCGCACGCTCCATTAGATGTCTTCTTGTTATTAAGTGTTAGAGTGTGAGGCTCAGTCTTACACAGTGAGGTCCGCCGTAATGAGATGATTCCCCTGCAAAAGATTTCGAGGAGTGACCCGAGTCAAGGCGTAGTCTATTTAATTCCCTAATGGAGGTCTGCAGGAGCACAGCACGCTGACAACGAGCAGGGAACGTGTGTGTGTGTGTGTGGTGGGGTCTCTGTTTCCGTTTCTCTCTCTCTCTCTCTCCCTCCCTCTCTTTCTCCTTTTTCCCTTTCCTCTCTCTCTCCCTCTCTCTCTCTGACAGCTGGTGTGTAAATGGATGGCTGGGTCTGTTTTATTCAGCAGGACAGTATCAGAAGCGAGGCGGCTGCAGTAAGTCAGACGGGGCAGATCTAAGAGAGACGCGGGCAGGTCGGGGCGGATTTGAGCCCGTCTGGCTCGGATGGAAATTGGAGTTATATAAAGAGGGCACGGCAGGACGTGCTGTGAGAGGTCCGTCTAGGTGGCGCTGTGACCCACCACTTCCACAGACAGGAGTTTTACTGAGCTGCTGCCCTCTAACGAGCAGGGCACCCACTTCACTCCCGAAAAAAACTTTAACATCTGGACACGAACACAGACGTTCACAAGACAACCAGCGAGGAATCTCTCTCTCTCTGTCTCTCTCTCTTCTCTCTCTCTCGTTCTCTTTCTTTTCTCTTTTTTCGCCTCTCTCTTTCTTGTCTCTTTCTCTTCTTTTCTTTCCCTCTCTTTCTTTCTTTTCTCTTTTCTTTCCCTCTTTCGCCCCTCTCCCTTTCCCTTTCTCCACTCTTTTTCTCTCTCCCACTCCTTCCTCTCTCTCCCTCCCCGTCTTCCCCCCCTCCCCTGTCTCTCTCTCTTTCCGACCAACACTTGTTTGACATTAAAACGTACACTTATCTTGGCATTTATATCAGTGTTTACATTGAGACTACTCGAACTGGGTTGAAGTCAGGACTCTATGCGGCCAGTCAAGTTCTTTCACACTGAACTCATCTGACCATGTCTTTCTAGAGCTCACTTTGTGCACTGGGCCCAGTTATGCTGGAATAGAAAAGGTTCTTCCCCAAACTGTGTACACAAAGTTGAAAGCATGGCGTCCAAAATGTCTTGGTGTACTGAAGCATGAAGATTGCCGATCACTGGAAGAAAGGGGCCTAGCACAAACCCTGAAAAACAGGTGTGTCCCGATTAATTTGTGTAGTGTATGTTTAGGTCTCCCTCAGAGATCTGCAGTATTTTTTTCCAGCTGTATCTACTGCATTTGACTGGCTACGATACTTTACTCCAACTGTACACAAACATAAACGTCCTTCACACGAGGGGTCCATACAGTACTTATACTTCTTAATCATTTTTTGCAGGAAAGGGTTAACATCAAAACGTCTGTGTCTTGGCGTTTATATCAGTGTTTACATCGAGCCTGCCAGTTCGAGTTTCCAGTTCCACCTTAAAATGAAGCGCAGCAGTTTCACTATACAAGAAAATTCAGACAGCAGGGGCTAGAATGGGACTACTGAGCCGTTTAACGCGGAACGGAAAATTGTCCCAGGTAAAAAAGAAATTAGGTTATTGTTACGGAATAAATCTACTTCTGATTGACTTGCTGATGTTAAAAAACAAATGTCTACTCGTATATATTTTTTTTACAAACATACTATGATTTTTTTTTGTTTTTAGCGCAATATCGCTACACACTTACTCTAAAAGTACTCTGTATGGGGTTTAGCCTAGACCCCCTACTTCCAGTGAAGGACAATCTTAATGCATCAGCATACCAAGAGATTTTGGACAACGCCGTGCTTCCCACTTTGTGGACACAGTTTGTGGAAGAACCTCTTCTATTCCAGCATGACTGCGCCTCAGTGCACAAAGCAAGCTCCATAAATACATGGTTGGATGAGTTCGGTGTGGAAGGACTTGACTGGACCACACAGAACCCTGACCTCAACCTCATCCAACAATTTTGTGATGAACCGGAATGAAGATTGTGAGCCAGCCCATCTCGTCTTACATCGGTGCCTGACTTCGTACTCTATATTAAAGTCAATGTATTTGAATGCAATCTCATTACAGTCCCTATTAGTGTAATGACCATGTGTCCCAATACTTTTGTCCATATAGTGTACCTCCACGTAAGTTTTTTTTTACATTTGGAGTGGATGAAAGTGGTCATATGTGGTGCAGGAATTACAGAGAGCCGCTCCTCCCCCGCCGCTCCACAAGAGGGCAGCAGAGACACAACACAGGAGACCGGAGCAGTGCTTTTGATTAGGCTACTAATCACTTTAATTAGGCCTCTGCATGATACAGATGCAACCTTCAAACATTTCAGCGCCACTAGCGCGTCTAGTTTATCCCATAATTGCAGCAGAATAGGGGGAAAGTATATTTTAGCTTTTTTATACACAATATGGACAAAAGTATTGACCATTACCCCTACAGGACTTGAATGACATTGCATTCACATACGTAGAATTTAATATAAAGTTGGTCCCCTCGTTGGAACAGCTTCCACTCTTCTTGGAAGACTTTCCACACGGGGCCTATCCCAGACTCTGAAAACCAGTTGTCCCAATACTTTTGTCCATATAATGAATGTTTAGTTCTCCATCAGAGATCTGCAGTCACTTCTTTCCAGCTGTATTTTTACTTGATTGGCTATGATACAGGAGTGCATTTTTGTATTTTGCTACAGAACAAAAGAGTGGATGCAAAAGTAAACGTGCTAATGTTTCCATTTTCCATTGATTAAAGCTTTCAAAGTACAATATTTAAGACAAAAGTTGTGCGCTGTAGTTCCATAAGCTAACATGTTAGCTCCAAGCTAAAGCACGTGCCACAGCGGTACAATGTGATATAAAATTCTATTTACACACAGACATATACAAATACTTTATAGATGTAAATTAAATACATTTACTTTTTCCAGGTTGACAATTGCTCTTCTACTCTGAGGTCAAAAATACATTTGTCACATTTGCCACGTGTCCAGTTCAAACAGCACAGAAGTGTATTGAATTAATTGTATTTAACAGACTTTTCTTAGCAAGACTGGCCCCTCTATCTGTTACAGTTAACAACGCTGTAACATTTGTTCATTGTGACTGACTTATTCCCAAACTGAAGACATAACAGAGCTATAGAACTTCACTTCTAGCAAGGGTGTGTAATTATTTTGCAAAAAACCCAAAATGTTAGGCTGTGCATTTTTACATTTTATATGGTTTTACATTTCAGGTAGCTGAGCTTAGCACTGTCCCTTTTTAAACCAGAGAGGTTCCTGGACATGTTATCCTCTTAGAGTTTGTGGCTTCAGCTCCATCCAAACACACCAATAGTTAATTAGGTTAACCAGGGTCTAGGAACAACAAGTCTTAAACACTTTTCCACTAGACAGTGTGGTACCGCACAGTGCAGTTACAAACCATGAACATTTACATTTTTCAAAATTTTCATTTACTTCTTCCATACTTTGGTTGGACAGAATAGTCTAAAATGAACCAAAACCGAGGTACTTTTTGTTAAATGCAGCGGGCGACCCTCATAAAAGACACATCCTCATTTCTTTTGGGTCTTGTCGTCACAAGCCCCCTAAACGGAACTCTAATGTAACAAATGTTGTCTAGAAGCAGTATAAACACCAGTAATAAAATATTGGAAATTCAGTTATAAATCGGACAGCTATGTGGGTAGTATATAACTTTGAATTGCGAAGTTAGAAAACAAAAACACTGGCTCATGACTTTGATTTATCAGTCTACACAGGCTTCAGCAGTGACATCAGTGTTTCTCGGCTTCCTCCTCAATTTTTCTACACATTGTGCGCTGCTTTTAAAACACATCGTGTGCTGCTTTTTAAATGCTTATTGACTATTTGTATAGACTATTTTTTGTAATGTACTAAGAATTTTCCAAAAATGTACAAATTCAGAACATTATTCTGAATTCGGCCTTTCAGAGCATTAAGTGGACTGAATACAGATACTTCTACTCTGTATTCGGATCATGCCCAAATCTGAATCCTGTGAGTAACCGTGTTAAAACTGATTACCCTTCTTGCCAATGTAACAAGCATACTGAACAGGGAGATGTGGATGTTGTCACAGAATGGCTATGGCCATGAGTACAAGGTAAATCAGAACTTCGGTCAATCTGTTGTCACCACTGTTGTTTGTGTTTACTGTGCATTAGCATCATACTATCACCACATATCCTCTGTAGAATCCGTGTACTGTTAAGTAATGGTAAATGGGCCCAGGTACTCAGTGGCTTTTTAGATTTGTAAATGTGCTGTGCTGTATTAAACTGTCGGGTGAAGAAAAGCGTTATTAGTGCTGAATGTCTTGGATTAGGGTCGGGTTCTTGTCTTTCAGATTCAGATCTCAACCTTGAAATACCCCAACATGCACCCTTGAGCCCCCCTGTGCTGGTCACGGGAGACACGTTGTTTCCTCAGGCCGAGCTGAACTCCAGAGGTGTCATCTCCTGCTCCTCGGCTGGATCGCGGGTGTTGGGCCTCCGTCGGCTTAAGCCCCGCAGATACCTGTTCAGGCTCTGTCCTGTGTAGGGTCATATGTTTCATAAGCATTGTGCAAACTACATGCGTACAGTCATTGAGCACCCCTGGTCAAATGCACATCCTCTATAAAGAACTCGCACTTTAATGCACACCTGCTGTTTATTTTGGGGGAAAAAATAAAACTTAAAATGTGGCCTGTGCAAAAGTAATGGCACGCTTTATGTTTTAGGCTTTATTTTTCCAGTGTGTTAAATTCAGTAAATGAATATGAAAACTGATCACCAACATATTGGACATTGGGTGTTTAAACTTTTGCCTAAAAATGTACAATGACCTCTATGTGAAAACAAAGAAGTTGAAAATGGAGAGACAGTACCTCTCTGCGGAGTGCTG
This sequence comes from Hydrocynus forskahlii, assembly GCA_037974365.1. Taxonomy (NCBI): domain Eukaryota; kingdom Metazoa; phylum Chordata; class Actinopteri; order Characiformes; family Alestidae; genus Hydrocynus; species Hydrocynus forskahlii. The sequence continues at coordinate 10,163,743 of JBBPCX010000088.1, read as the reverse complement.
GGAGGTGGTATGGCTCTGCTGAAGTTACCAGGATCCTCACTGATGATGCCCAGGTTCTGGTTGCATTTGTTCCAGTTGACTTCTTCCACTCTGTGAGAGAGATGGAAACGCATGGCTCAATTACCGTCCGCCATCTTATGGCAATGTCTGGTGCTAAACGCTGATCAATAGACCATAAGAGTGCATTATGCAGAGGGAGAATGTGTGCGCGTGTGTCTGTACTGTAAAATCAGAGCTCAGCGGTAGCTGGTGTTGTATACTGGATGCACCCTTGCACAAAGACTCGATCAATAATTGATTTCCTGTTTACAAAAGGAAGAAAGAGTAGAGAACTTCCCTGGGAGTGCTGGGGTTAAGTATCCAAAATGAAAAGCTGTACCGAAAATCTTTGTATTATTGCAGGGGTTTCTTTAGTCATGGACGAGTCGAATTCTTACGTTTACTTGAGTACTACAACCCAGGTGCACTTTATTCCTTTACTTCATGAAAGGAGAGACATAGTGAACATCCAATACCACCTAAAATTTGGTTTGGAAGTTTGGAAACAACAGCTAATTGATTACAGATAAATGTTTTAAAGGGATTAATTGGGGAATTCCATGCATAATTAAGTGGATGGGATGTAAACAAAGTCAATCAGAGTGGTTTAATGTGAAATGATTAATTGTAGAAAGAAATATTGGGGACCACAGAAGCTTAGGTTCTTCATGTGAGTTTGTGTGAGGTTAGGAATCCTTATTAGAATATTAGAATAAATACAAATGAAAATACATTGTGATTTGATGTGTGTGTGTGTGTGTGTGTGTGTGTGTGTGTGTGTGTGTGTGAGCTTAACCATTTCTATGCCATCTAAATAGCTGGTTTATTTATTTAGTCATTAAATTAAATCAAGTGCTACTGATGCAGCACAATTAATGTGACAGTTAGAATTTCTACAGGCAAAAAACACACTACTTACTTAAATCATTTTTTTGAAGATGTTTAAAACTTGCATAATACTCACATGATCTAATGCATTACTGTATTTAAAATAACAAAAAACATGATCATCATGACAAGTTTAGAAAAGTAATGTAATCCTTTTAATAGCACAATCTGTTTAATTAAACATATTTCCACTTCCAGGTACTAAAAACGCTTTCTTCACTATTCTTGAAATCTGTAATTGAGCAGAAATACCACAGCTGGTTCAAAGAGCCAGCACATGTGAAATGATGAGGCTGCATAGAAATGAATACTGGGGGTCTACTATTATAAACAAAACTAAAGATGAATTGATTGATAGTAGAAAGTAAATGTCTGTGTTGCAGTTGATTGACTAAGACAGCCTCTAAGTGGTGCTGCAGACCTGTTGTTCTCCAAACCTTCTGATAAATCACATTCTGAGTTTTTTTTTCTCATTCACCTGAGGCACCATCGGACATCTTTGTCTGTCTTGCCCAGGTCTTTCTTCACTCCTGAACGCAGATTTGTCTTGAGGCACCGACCAAGACTTCTCTCCAGGTCTAAGATAGTGATGGCACGCTGAGAGAGCACACAGACACAACATTCAGTGTCTTGATGACTTCATACCTAAAATACAAAGTCTACATACAGTTATATTAAAGTCTAGAGTGCTGAGTTCATGCATGATTTTGTACTTGGTGAACGGCCTACATAAAGAACTCCAATTCCAGCTTCCACTCTTCGTGGAAAGCCTTCCAAGAAGAGTGGAAGCTGTTATAGCTGCAAAGGGGGACCAACTCCTTATTAAAGTTTATGTATTTGAATGCAATATCATTAAAGTAACTGTTGGTGTAATGGTCAGGCGTCCCAATACTTTTGTCCATATAGTGTACTTCAGCACTGTTGTGTAACATCAGCAGCTATTCAAACCGTAGCCTACTACCTGCCCAGGCCGCACTTGATCATTTGTTGGTTTGTGTGGGGTATTTTGGCGAGGTTTCCAGTTTCATGGCGTCAAAGTCAAACTGACATCAAAAGGTTTTTTTTTTTACTGTTTTAGTTTACATTAAGCATGATTCAACATATTAGTTAAAAGACTAGGTCCTTGTTTTCCTGTAATCTTCATCAAAATGTAAAGAT
>JBBPCX010000088.1:10143194-10161558 GCA_037974365.1 Hydrocynus forskahlii | reverse complement strand
CCTTCTTTGTCCTGGATCTTGGCTTTGACATTCTCAATGGTGTCGCTTGGCTCAACCTCAAGTGTGATGGTCTTGCCTGTGAGTGTCTTCACAAAGATCTGCATGCCACCCCTGAGACGCAGCACCAGGTGGAGAGTGGACTCCTTCTGGATGTTGTAGTCAGACAGGGTGCGGCCATCTTCCAGCTGCTTGCCGGCAAAGATCAACCTCTGCTGGTCAGGGGGAATGCCTTCTTTGTCCTGGATCTTGGCTTTGACATTCTCAATGGTGTCGCTTGGCTCAACCTCAAGTGTGATGGTCTTGCCAGTGAGTGTCTTCACAAAGATCTGCATGTTTCACTCTGCATTGACGATAAAAAGGACATTTAGGTGAAATCACGTCAATACATACACATTTTACTAAGTCAATCACCTCCACAATAAATGAAAACATTAATACTTCTAAATGTTAAATGGCCCATTTTCCTCAAAAATGAAAAACGGATCTAAAGACAGTACCAGTAAGAAAATAAGACACAAATAATTAAACATGAATAATGCAGAGGGAGTGAGTACTGAGTCTTAATCTGAAACTGGCAATTCATCTCTTTTCTGATCTGATCATTTTTCTTTGACGCCATTTCAGAACATCCGGGTTCTTTGTTCGAGAAGTGAATCAGCAAAACAGGAACTACCAGAGAACTACTGGTCCTTTACTAACACAAGAAAAAAATTGTATCACACGATTCCTGTTAAACTTAACATTGTTTGTGAAGGTAAAACAAAGTAATAATTCATTTACGACGCAAGCAAAGTCAAACGCTACTAGAATTTGGTCTGTGAAATGTTAGCCAGCAGGCTAACAGTTAGCTCAGAGAAAAAGCTCGACGAGGACCTGGCGGTGGTAAACTAAATTAAAACCCCATATTACAGAAAACGTCGCGGTGTTCAATCACCAGGGAAAGGAATTAAAATTATTTGGAAAATCGGATGTCTTACCTGTCGACCTATTTATTAGCGAAATGTTCGATACGTATGCCCACTCCTCTTCTCTGTGTCTACTGTAATGCGGCAAAATGGTGCCGCAGCAGTTTTTATGCAACCCATGAAACGTGACGTCACTTAGCGTCCTCTGCCAGGTTCCATCCGCGCTTGAAAGTAGTCCCCAATTCTGTTCGGGAAAATAGATGTATATAAAGACTCAAGAGCTTCATCGACTATTATAGCTTTTTCATTAAAGCGTCGTAGATCACTGGATGTGTGGGAAACTAATTATTAGGAGGTAATTTCAGACCGTGCGTAGAAACACAGTCGTTATGAAAAAAGAACTCTCTAGAACATGCGAGATAAGGCCGGCCCATGCGGGACACATCTCAGCCTCTGATTGGCTGGTTGGGTTGTTTTTCTGCAATGTCATTGGTGAATCACATGTCTGGAATGTGGTTGGAGTGGAAGCAACAGCACACAGGCAGACTGGTATCAATGCGTAAGGGGAAACGATAAAGTAATAACTAGAATTGACAGGACTGGGTGTTGTAAACCATTACATGTTTATTCAAAATACTTTTAACACAACTGGTCATGGACCACACATAGTATTTTATTTCAGTGTTGTTAATTTGGGTGTCTTTATGTATTTTTGACCGTGTTGCAGGAGTCACTGAACTGCTTCTCCTCACAGGGTTAGCTTGAAAACCACTTGTGTTATAAGTTATATATGGGGCTGTACACTCAAAATAGGACGCAGAGTCGGACACCAATAGTTTGAAATCGTGTTCTCCCCCTCCCCCCTTCTGTAATGTAGGTCACTGCAGCAAGGCTGCTCAACAGTTTCCTCATCAGTTCCCCAAACAAGCCCGGTCATCTGGAAAACACCACAACACTTGCTCATAAAATGTTCTCACAGTAATACTCACTATTCCATTTTTAATGTACACTGTATGGACAAAAGTATTGAGACCTGTTTTTCAGGGTTTGGGTTAGGCCACTTACTTCCAGTGACAGGTGATCTTAATGCTTCAGCATACCAAGAGAATTCCAATTTCCCACTGAAACTCCAAAACCTTGTGGAAAGTCTTCCAAGAAGAGAGGAAGCTGTTATAGCTGCAAAGGGGGGGACCAACTCATTAATGTCCCTGTTGGTGTAATGGTTGTGTGTCCCAGTACTTTTCTCCATCTAGTGTAGACTCTTTACAGAAGGTTCTTGGAAATGACACAGTAGTAAGGTGCTGTAGGCTATGGCCTACAAGGCAAGCTTGGTTGTGACATGTTTTTCTCCTCTTCCTACTGGGAATTGTTTTGTCAGAGAAGATAAGAATCTATTTCTAAGTTACATTGTCAGCTTTGGCTTACTGTCTTTCAAACATTTACAGGTCTCTAAGGACCTTCACCGTCTCCATGGCACACTGAGAGGCCTCGCATGCTCTAAGGTTCCCTCAGTGTTGCGGATGGTTTATCATTTATTCATGATTTCACTGAATAGCCTACTCATGGTCTTCACATGTAAAGCACAGAGCATTTACAGTGTGCAGTGGTCTACTAGAGAGTTTAAAAGTTTGTAGTAGATCAGCTGTTTGTGTTCCAGTGTACTCTTCCACTGATTGGATTAGTGTAATGAAGTGCCTGAACTGCTGTTATATTCTTCAATCAGTGGTAACAACTGCTGGACCACATGGTGGGGACACTTTGGCTCAGATCAGAGCAGTATGGTGGGGGAAATGTGCCATTTTAACAAAGGTTTTGGGTCCCTTTACTGTCTCAGTTACTCTTACCTACTATTTCATTTTGTGTTAAACTTGTTGACCTAGCCTTCTAGTCCATAGAGCAAAGCAGGAGCTGAGGGGGTTGGAGTGAAATAGACTGGACGAGATCACTCGCCTGTATTTTAATGGTCACGGATACGGCTTGAGTTATGACTTTGGGACACTCAGCACTATAAGGTTCTGATAATAACTAGATCCTATTTTTGGGCCTGCTCATTATAATCTGGGCTCTGCCATATATGCCCACTTCAAGACAGCACTAAAAAAATGCATGAGTCCAGAAATCAAGCATGGGACCTTATTCACACCATTCTTGGCATGAGGTCTTTCCATATGTGTTCTGACAGAAGGACACTTGGGAAAGTAGAGAGAGTAAGCAGAGCTCATCTTGAAGCCTTTTCTAGAGTCAAATTTAAAGCCACAATTTTATTCAGTTCATTGAGGCCTTATCCTATTAGACCTGTCACCTTATGTTCCTCATATGACTCGTTTTACAAGACCTTCCACATTTGTCTCGTTCAGCTGGACAGTGTTTGTTCAGCATCATATGTCCTGTACCTTGAACTGGCTGTTGACGTCTCGATATGACAGAACATGTGTGTATGTGTGTGAGTCTGTGTGTATATGTGTACTAGGAAATTCTCCACAGCCTGTTTGTCAACACCTTCCTCTAACTGAAAACTTAACCCTGTAAACATTTTATTTGGGTCTTACAACATAAGTATGTACAGTAATATAAGCATGTAAACAATACATTAGGGGCTTACACAGATTATTTTACCTTAAAACAAGTGTATGTGATCCAGAGAAATGCCGTACAAGGATTTCTTTTGCTGAGTCATTTAAGTGACCTGTCACCAATATTCCGTGACCTACTCAGTTATATAAAGCTTATATAAACTACTAATTTTTGAACTCAAAACTTCTCATCACTTAAGCTGTAAGGACTCTAGTCTCTATTCTTGCTTTCTTCCTACAGGCAAAAATGTCTCAATAATTTCCTTGTATTAAAGTTAAACTCTAACACAAGCCAAAGCATTACAGCTAAAAAAGTAGGTCAGCTTTCCTCTAGGTTCACCAGACCTTTCTTTTTTTGTCGAATGTAGCTCAAACATGTCAGGACTTGTTCTATTTTGGAAACGTCTGAGCTCAGGGTGGAACCACCATAGCTTCCAAGAGTAATAAAAATGCATTCATTTCGCGGAACCCATTCTTTTGAAGTGTCTGATTCAGTAGTTCATTTTATATAATCAACTAATAGCGACTCATAGTAATTACTACTTTATTCATTTTAATCAGGAAAAAGGTAATGCATGCTAAAATAAACATGACAGAACGTTGTGTACCAATGAACCGAGGAAACAAAATAAGGGAGTTGCCCCTGAGATCAGAAGGTTTTGGGTTGTAATCCCATAACTGCTAGTGGCACCACTGAGGTACCCTTGAGCAAGGTATCATCCCCACACATTGCTCTCTGGGCACTGTGTCGCTGGCTGCCCACTGCTTCGCTTGGTGAATGGGTTAACTACAGAGAAATAACAAATTTCACATTGTTCACACTGTGAGCTGACATATGTCACTCTACATAGTTTTTTATTATAGCAATTTTAGATATTAACTAATTTTCATTCTTAATAAAATAGTATGACAGCGGTGATTGGGTCCGTCAGGTGACATTTCACTTAGAGGCCTTAAATGGTCCTGTTGACAGTTTTCAAAGTATTCAGAATGGTTTCTGCAGCAAGCTGTTTTACAAAAGATTTTTTAACAGATTACACTCTCAAGACATAATGGGAACAAAATCAAGCATTCTAGAAAAATGCATCTCCATAAAATGAGAATTCCAAAATTACATTCAGCAATGTGTAATTTTGAGTGGTTTTCTACAACATATATTGATTTGAGCAGTACTCAATAATTGTTATTAATAACTACACAATATGGACAAAAAGTATTGGGGTGCTTGACCGTTATACCAGCAGGGACATTGATGACCTGAAAAACAGTTGTGTCCCAATACTTTTGTCCAATGTAGTGTAGCTAATAACTGAGTGGAGAAACTTCGATTCAGTTGGACCTGAATCGGTTCGATTGAGTCGTACAAGAGACTCGGTTCATTTGTAGGTGAGTCACAATGACACATGACTCAACTGTTCCACTTAACACGTGGTTCTATGGTCACTGGGTATGATTTCAGCAGTCTGTAGACGTTTCTGGATATCTTATCTCCTTTATGTACCCTGCTGTTTAATAAACCTTGTAGCAGTAAAAACCTTGAACCTTGTAGTAAAAAAGATTAACTTTCCGTCTTTTCCTCCCACTGTTTGTAACAAAAACAGCCATGACGAGCTCAGAGGAGGACCGAAGGTAGGCTGTGTGACTAACAAACGACCATTCACATGATTTAACTGGCCTACATGGAGGTTAAATCTGTTTTAAATGTTTAAAAATCCCTCTGAAATCAAACATGACTTCAGTTGTTAACGTGAAGGGGGAACATATGAAGTAAACAGAGAGCTCAGATAGACTGGAGTGTCACAGACTTGTGAAAGTTACTGTACTGAATGTAGACCCTGATTTACATTTGAGGACATCATTATGCAGTTTCTGGCTCTAAAATCACACTTAAATAAGAAAAATCAATGGTTCCCTACAATTCCTGTCCAAAATTCATCTCTTTGGGACAGCTGGTGGATACAATTGGACAAGAATCCTTACTGGTGAATGCTGCATATTTAGCAAATTTTTGCACCTCTTTGTCAACATGTAAACACATCATTCAGAGTGGTTTGTGTGAAACCCTCCATTCTGGAGAAACTTGCTCTACCTACTAAATCGTTCAGGGTTTAATGACAGTAAAAATGGCCCTCATAGAAAATCATTTCATGACATTGTTAAAATGCACTGCCTGATGCTTAATACGTCTTCAGTTCTTGGATGCAAGTTGGTCCTAAAATATATTTTATAAAAATCCATACAATGCATGCAGGGTAAGGCAACATAGTATCTCAGGAATACACTTTTTTCAGATTTACTATTAACATTACATATAAAAATCTAAAGACATGTTTAGGTTGACAGGTCGTTTTGAAAAAAGAAAAGTAAAAAGGCTATATTTCCATTGGAGATCAGTTAACTGTGTTGCGATGAGGAACCTGAAGCTTGGACTGTTTGTGGACTGTTTGTGTTGTAGGTACTTTACTTGTTGTGATGTCAAGATTCTCTCTTTCTCTCTTTTTCTCTTTCTTACTCTCTCTCAGGAAACAGGCAGGCCTAGTGAGACACACTGGGGGCTGCCACTGTGGTGCCATTCGCTTTGAGGTGTGGAGTGCTGCAGATTTGCACATATTCAATTGCAAGTATGGGTCTTTTGTCGAAAGTTACAACCATCAAGAGTCATTAACACGCAGTCTCTCTCTTTGTATTCATGCAACTCACCAATTCATGTGTATTGCAGATGTCTGATTGAAACATGCAGTAATACTTAATGCAGGGAAAAAACAAAGACTAACTATATTTTACACATAATTTTACTGATTAGAAACACTGTCTACAGCCAAAAGCCCAAACCTGCAATGCAGAGAGATTTAGTCTTCCTGGGCCATGTTAAGCTTTTCCACATAAGGGAGAAAAAAAAAAACGTGATGTACAAAATATTGCTTTGTCTTTGGATTATAGTTATTTTGGCATGAGACAGGGTTTATAGCTACTAAGATGTGAGAGAAGCTTGTTATTCCTGTGTTGTCAGTTCAACATGTTGAGTCACAATTCAGAATGTTACTACAGGTAACCAAAAAAAATTTAAAACGTTTTTCAAAATGACTGCATAGTTAAATTAAGGTGTAAACACATTAATTCAGAGTGTTTAGCCATGTGTTTACCATCCCATACCCCTGGTAAATCTACATGTCTTCTGAGTTCATTACATAATGATGTTGAGGGTAATATAGTGGAGAGAAATTAATTTTAGGCCAAAATCCTCAGTCTCAAAATGATTGTAAAGCAACATTAGGCAAGATATTCCTAAAAAATTTTGGGTTGTAACTTTTTGTGAGGGAGCTTTCAGAAATGTTCAAATTGGGTAAAATTCCCCTTTATTGCTTCTCTACTCAGTTGCAGTATCTGTACCAAGAAACAAAACCGTCACTTCATTGTTCCCAAATCTCACTTTACTTTACTTCAGGTATGGTTTTTCCCCTTCAAATTTACCAGCATATACAGGAGCCAGTAATCAGTGGCATGTTTTGAAAATGAATTGCATGTGATTGATAATTTACTTAAATGTATTGTTAGTATACATTTGTTCAAGAGTATCTGGGCAGCTGAGACGGTGCCTGTAAACATTTGTACATGTAATTCAGTTCCTTCTGGGTTTTCAAGAGCTGATAAAAACAGCTTGAGGGAAAAGAAATGAACAATCCGGCACTTCCGCCTTTAAAGCAAGTACCTGCCTGTCAGGCTTGAGCAGAGACCTTTCTTTGAATTTCCAGAAGGGAGTAGGTGGAGATTTCTAGAAGCGTCTCCCAACCCTGGTCATGTGCCCCAACACATCTGATCTAACTAATGGGATGTGACAGAGAAAGGAAAACTCTAAAATGAGTAGGATAGGAGGTTCTTAAGGACTGAGGTTCTAGACATTCCACAAGAGTTCTAGTCGTTTCTGGTTCTTGAGTTCACTTGACTTGTCTTAAGTAGCTGTTGTCCAAATGTTAATGACACACTTGACTTACTTGACTCATGTCTTTCAGGGGTCAGAGAACATAACCACGTACACATTCAATACACACACAGCCAAGCACATGTTTTGCAAGATATGTGGGGTCCAAAGTTTCTACACGCCGCGATCTAATCCTGATGGATTTGGTAGGTAGACTTTAGGCACTGTTGACTCAGAAAGTAGAAAAATCACATGATTGTTAAGTTGCTATTTAAACAGACCACCTTTGTTTGTGGACAAACATGAAGTTGTTGAAAGCAGTAGTTAACTAAACAACTATTATATTGGATTTATAATATACCAGTATTTCTGGTATATTTTGTTACTTTTGTAGTTTTGTCCATTTCCTTATCTTGTACAGTAATCTCTGACTAATAATGAACATGTGCCTTCTCTCTGTGGTCACGTGTTTGTCCCAGGTGTTGCTCCACATTGCCTGGACCCTGGAACCATAAAGAGTGTAACGGTTGAAGACTTCTGTGGGGAGAACTGGGAGGAGAGCATGCAGCAGCATGAGACGATCAGAAACATGTCCAAACCAACACCAGAAACTTAGTGACCCACTATAGGTCACTATAGGTTGTGTGATTGAGATATCCAAATAAGGACTGTGCTTAACATGTATAGGTTTTATGTGATTTTCTGGAATAGACACAATCAACTTAGACCCTGGGTTCATCTGGAGAACCAGGTGAATCCAACCTAACCTTCGTGTTCTCATGGACTTGTGACAGCTTAAAAATCACATCCAGCCAGATACAGATTAGATTCTTGAATGTGTTCTCAGTTAGTGGGTTTTGTCAAGAAATAACTTGGCTGGACTTTTCCCAAATACATTCCTCACAAAGTAGTGGCAAGGGCCACATAACACAGAAGTTTTATTCTATGACTGTTGTTCTGTCACCAAATGTAGTTCCTAAGCTTTCTTGCCATTGACCCTTTTGTAGGCCACCATGGTGAATGTATAATTTTAATATTTTTTATTCATACTCTGTATGGACAACAGTATTGGGATGCTTGACCATTACACCAAAGGTTGTCTACAAAGTTGGAAGCATTGTAATGTCCATAATGTGTTGGTATGCTGAAGCATTAAGATTGTCCTTCAGTGGAAGGAAGGGGCCCAGCCCAACACCTGAAGAACAGGTGTGTCGCACTACTTTTGTCTGTATAGTGTTTTTAAAAATGAAAATGAAGCGAGGCTGTTTGGTATATTATTTTACTGTAAATGTAAATTGCAGTGACGATAAAGGTGAAAATGCAGGCCTTGAGTCAAGACTCTTGAGTGCTGTGATGTCAGCAAGAATGCTTTTGTTCCAAAAGCAGATTGGGCGTTCTCAATCTTCCTCTCCTAGGACTTTGCTATGTCCAAACTCCCCAGAACAGGAGTTTTGGTATACTGTTGTGTGAAATGCCTTGTCTCTTCAGTGCACATTGACCATGCATTCAGCAGTGTGAGCAGGTTTGGATCATGTTAGGGGATCAGATTTAACAGCACCAGTCAAGACTGTGTTGTGTCTCAAAGCTTTGGGTACAGCTTGTACCACCTATACTTCTAACTTTGTCCTATTTTAAAGTGTGTCACACATTATGTGAGCAAATAGCTCAGAACGGGTGGTGCTGGGCTGGCCTGCTTGGTCACCCATTTGAAGAAAACATTTACTCAAAGCCATGCTGTGTAACTTATCTGTACAAGGTGATCAGAATAAACATGCTGGATCAGTCAAACAGTGACAACTTTTTCTCTTTTTATTCATAGAAAGAGCATTAACACAATATTTACAGAAAGTAACTCAAATATACATTCATAGCACCGGTGTTGTACAGTATGTGAAGACTTAACCTATTTTTTATAATTCGGTTACAGTAGATTCAAACAGTTCCAAACATAGAAGCCCCTTTTACATAACCTTATTCACACAGCCTTTCATTTTTTAAGTTCAACTCAATGTGGGAAATGTGTGAACAAAGAAACAAAACATTGTCAATGCAAGCCACAGTGCAGTAAAGCTGAGTAGTGTGAAAAGGCCTAAGAATGTATAAAATGGAACATGTGAACTGTTCCCTAAAAAATTCAAGCAACAGATGTAAACACGTATTCACAAAAAAGGCTTAGCTTCATCCATTTCACAGAATTTCATTACATGGATCATGTGTGTTTTCTTACAGTGTTGGTCTGGTCCCTCCATACAGAATTCTCCTGTGGAGGACCAGAATAAAGTAGGGTATGAAATTCTGAAAAATATCTGAAGCTTTTCTTTTAGAGATCAGTGCTTTTCGTTTGGTTCTATACGACCAAGGCACAGTGAGAGAACCAGTACTTGTCCATTAATAGATCTTCACGTTCTTGGTCTCCACGGTGATGGCTTGGAAGGTGTTGATAAACATGTAGCGTGAGAAGAGAATGTACAGCCGGCGGAACCACAGGAGTTGGGAGCGGTGACGCAGCATGGCTTCCTGATTTCAGAAAAGACAGAAAGCATGTGAGAAAGGAAGAATGGAGGAAGACAGAGGCAGGGCTGCTGAAACACTGACGTTTCTCTCCAGTTCAGTCATTGCTGATTCCTGCCTGCACCCTACATCTACACACAGTGCTTCCAGACTGTTAGGGTGCTGTCTAGAACATATTTCCTTCGGGACATGTGAAGTGCCACCACATTTTATGAACTGCTGCTAATGCAATGTTACTGTACGACTCAACATGCTTGAAGGAGAGCACTAACTACCAATTCTAGTATGTCTTGTCTTCTTCCCACTCCTGAACTCATGTTGCACTAAATGTTCCAGGCCCACGTAATGAGCTGGCAGATTCACAGAGTTCATCCCTTCAGATACTGAACCCTCAGGTTTTTTTACGTTCGCCACCACACTGTTCATTGATTCTTTGGATCCACACGAAAATCGTTACCTTGAGTATAAGACCTTGAGTTCTTGTGTGTTGTAACCTTTCTTTCTTGAATGTCTTGTCTGCCGAAATTCCCAACAAACACTGCACTACAGCCGTAGACCAAAGTCATTGGGACAATCATATTTGGATTCCGTGCTCAGATGCTGTTAGTGGCCACGTTATCTGTATATCGTGCCCGAGTCCAACTGAACCAACTGCCTGGGCAGACCTCTTTAAGCATGCTTGGTACAAACCGATCACCGATCATTTGCCAAGTAAATTAAGACTTTGGGCATGAAGAGTACTAAGGCACAGTATGGATGCACCAGACAGTTTTATTATGACTGTCATGAAAAAACAGTATCAAATGTGGATCGGTCAAATCTGATGGATATTCAGTTAAATTCAATTTTATTTATATAGTGCTTTTTACAACCACTGTTGTCACAAAGCAGCTTTACAGAGTCCAGGTACCAGCCCCTAGTGAGCAAGAGGGGAGGAAAAACTCCATGCGCTGGAGGAAGAAACCTCAGGAGGTACCAAGAATCAAAAGGGGGACCCATCCTCCTCTGGTCGACCCGGAGAGAGAAAAAGAAAGCCTTCATGGAGATAACTACGAATAGAAGGGCTTTGTGTACAGCTTAATCACTGCTTGACAGAATAGGCTCAGTTAAGAGTGAGTAGAGGTAGATTTTGTTGAAGTCTGTAAGAGAACTGTGGTTCAGTGATGGATATCCAGTCTAACAAACCGGTACATCTACAATGACACTGCTAGGCCAGTCTTTTATTTGAATTTCAGCCATTGTATGGAATTATGACAGTCAATGTATGGAATTATAAGTCAGTGTATGGAATCATGACAGCCAGTGTATGGAACTATAACAGCCAGTGTATGGAACTATAACAGCCAGTGTATGGAACTATAACAGTCAGTGTATGGAACTATAACAGTCAGTGTATGGAATTATAACAGCCAGTGTATGGAACTATAACAGTCAGTGTATGGAATTATAACAGCCAGTGTATGGAACTATAACAGTCAGTGTATGGCATTATGGTTAACTAGTGACCTCAGCGAAGCCACGTGACAAGACTGTCTTTAAAAAAACAAAAGCTATAGATGTGACATCACTCTTCCCTACACTCTTTTGTGAAATGCCACCATGTGAGAGGAACAAATCTTCTTGGCATCCAGACCAACAGGTTATTCATTAGCAGAGGGAAGCTGACGTAGGCAGACTGTTTTTCACAATGTACAAAACACACCAGCCATGGAGATGCCCGTGTACACCAACAGGCTGTGCCGAGGACCTGGCTCAAGGGCGTTAGCAACAAGCACATGTACACACACACACACACACGCTAGGACTAAACATACAGCCATCTGTATTGCTCCTTCTCACTGCCAGACTCCCTTCAGCACAGCCAGATCAGGCTTTAGGAGCCTCAGCGGGGTAAAGACGTCACTCACAGATGGCTGGACACAACATACAGCTGAAGACTGACTACTGTTAATTGTATTAAGCAACGCAGACACAGCAGTCTTACACTGCCTGTGCCTGCATCTGTTATGCAGTCTGTTCTAACGGAATATAATATTTTTATTATACATAACAACAGCATAATCTGAGTGAAAAACAATCATTTAGAAATGTCTTGGTATTTAGCATGTCCCCTCTTTAAAGGCCGTGTGCACTTGAGGTGGCATGGAACCCCACAAGTTGGTGAAAAAGCCTCTAATGAGAAGATCAGATTCAGCCGAGTGTTGTTTGAACATGTGCTTGAACAACAGTTCACAGCAGTTTAATCTGCCCATTAGTAGTTATTAGTGTTTTCAAACCTTTTTTTGAATGAGCATATCACAACCAGTCAGAACAGAGTTCATGTACATTTAAAGTTCATTTAAAGTACAAGGGCTTACATTCTGAACTTAGCCTTTAATAGCTACATCATTTCCATATACTTTGTCACAGTTTTGGAATTATTCATTTTAGCTGCAGTACAAAAGGTTTTAAAATTAACAGCTAAATACAGATGGAGGGGTTCATTCAGACAGCAGTTTTTTTTTTTTTAACTCTGCGGCTATTAGGCCCTGTTTACACTTGCCGTTAACATTCGATTACTGTGACTCGATCATGGCGTTTGGATCCTCCATTCAAGATGAAGCAAGATGTTTACACTTCTGCAACCAGATGGTGACTGGATGTCAGTATTTACATGTTTAAGGTGGCAAAACACCGTAGCAAACAAAGTTTACCCTTCAGCACAACAGTGGCACAGTCTAATGAAAAAATATGATTTAACATTGCTGGCAGGAATGGTGGGAGAACTGTGTATTCTCCTTTTGTGATCGTCAGCCTATGTTTAAATGCACGTGGAGACACGTGGAACGACTTGTTTAACAAGAGAGGATGTTGAAAGTTGTGGGTAAAGCACATGTGACACTGGGCCAGGAATGTAGTCAAGCTGGCCACAGAGATCTGATCATACTGTACGCTCGATTATCTCAGCGTCAGAACAGCTGCATCTGAAAACATCGGATAACAAATGAGACATGTCAGTCATTCTGATGTAGCTCTTATTTTAAGTGTAAACCAAGTGTAAACATGGCTTAGAAATAAAGTCTGCATCGAGAAGGAAGTTTGTCCCCCAGTACAGGGTTCGGGTCCCTCTTCGCAAGGTATTAAAATAAAGTAAAGTGGCCCCTTATGGTCCCGTGTGAACACACCACAGCACGCAGTGTGAACAATGTGAAATTCTTTCTCTGCATTTAATCCATTCTCCAAGTGAAACAGGGGGCTGCCATTAATGGAAGGAGCCCAGGTAGCAGTGTCTGGGGACAGTACTTTGCTCAAGGGTACCTCAGTGGTGCCACTAGCAGTCCTGGGATTTGAACCAACAACCTTCTGGTCACAGGGCCAGCTTTTCAATAGTAAAAGAACTACTTAAAAGCTTACATAATTTTCTCACCTTAGCTCTCTTGTATTCCTCTGGTCCGATTACACAGCAGTATGAAGAAGGTAACAACCAGCTGATTGGCAGTTCCATGACTGAGAGGTACTTCCTTAGGATGCTGATAGTGTGGAGAGTGAGGACCTGGCAACCTGAGAGGAAGACATGGTAAAGGTCATCATTTGGAGATTTAATGAGCAAAAACTGGTTTCTAGAAAACTGTTAACACATTTTTGCATTATAGTCAGATGGTCTGTGTGGTGTTACAGGTGGTTGCCAGATATCTTGTGGCAATCTGGGTGCTAAATTGTTGTTAAGCGGTTTCTGTGATATTGCAGGTGGTTGCTTGGTAGTCACTACGACATGTCAGGTGGTTTTAAAGTTATTGCTTGGTGGTTGTTATGGTATTCCAGGTGGTCACGATGGCATTCATTCCAGGACCAAAACGGAATATGTTACTCGCTTGTATACCTACATTGTACCTACACTCAGTGATTATAGAGCTCTGAGTAGCTAGGGTTGTGAAATCAGCTTAACACAAGATAATGAAAGAGAGGTGAGGGCAAGCAGGTTTAATTCTTACACATCTTGAGCTGATTGGGTGGGGTTATAGACCGAGGTGGGGGATGCTGGAGGAAACCAAATTATGGTTGGGGGGTTGAGGGGGCTGGTGCACACACTCCTGTTCCTTTGCTTAAAAATACTATATATACATACTATTTATATGGGTTGCTGCATCTGCTGTAGACTACCTATTTTTGTTATGTTTGCTTCTTAGGACTATGCTAAACACATCTTATAGTTTCCAATTATAGGAGGATTCTGCATTTAACAGGATGATTGTGGGATGATTGGCAACCCTTCCGATAACACAAAGCTATTAAGCTGGGGAGCTAACACATGCTTCACATTAAGCACCACAGCATCTTTTCCAGTTGTTTCTAATGTACGTCACTGGGCAGCTCAAGGCACCTGGAGGAGTACGGTAATCGTCAATTCTCTTCTGTCTCAAAAAAATAGTTTTGTGTGATCATGGTGACCTAGCATAACAGAGCTTCAGCATAACTAGAATGCAAGAAATGCTGTATTATCATATCTGACATGCTATCCAGCACACAGGGGCTTCCACAAAGAGTGACGATGGTTCAAAGTTTGAGGTCAGACTGTTACGTAAGTGAAGGGTTTTATAGAATCATCACGAAAAAGCATGATGCCTCTAGGCCTGAATAAGAAAAAGCCCTTTCTTAAGTGCCAGACCTGGTTCTTCCCAAAAAAGGGACTCAAAACACCTCCTATATCATTGTTACTAAAATCAAGCCCAAACATAAGGCGTCCCTGAACTAGCCATGTTTCACAAAACACACATGCTCACAATCATTGGCCACTAGGGGTCTAAATCTCTGACAATGGTGCTTTTTTATTCTTTAAGAAAGGATTCAGTGCATCATTTCAGAGTAGTTTCATTTTAGTGCAGTTTGGAATTCTCTTTAAGAACACAAAGAATATGGTAGAGGTGAAATCTGTGTTTAAAAATGTCTTTACACTACAGAGCTCTACTTATTACACACATTACATACCTTTTCCAAGCCTGCTGCTCGGCCATATAACAAAAAAATGACACCCCTAAATTGTAAAAGTGACTTTACAGTCCATAAAAGTCCAGTCATTCCACTATCCAGCTCTTTACACTGGTAGGATGCACACGTGTCTAGTTTTGATCACAGTGGTTTTCATGAAAGACAGTTAACCAGAGACCCTTGGAAGAGACTAGGGTATGTATTGCTAATAGTTTTCCATACTATCTTTTTTTTTTTTTTTTTTTCAGGTCTGTATTAAAATCTAAATGCAATGTGACTGGAAAAACTGTTTAAGAAGCACTATGTGTTCTGATTCAAAATTATTCAAGAATTTAGTTTTGGCCTTAAAAAAATAAGCACATACATTGCAGCACTGATTCTTTTTCCATCCCTATAGGCCGGTCCTTCAGAGAAGGACTCTGGGCTGGCCCCTTGGTCTACAGCACAATAACTGACTATTGCTTTCTGCTCACTTCAGGTCTGAGTGGTCTGTAGGGACACAGACAACAGGTGGCGCCATTTACCTTGGAAAATGGCCCTTTTATTTCATCAAAATAATTTCATCAGACGTTGACAGAAATATGCACCCTATGCAAACTCGGAGGGAAAACTTACCTTCTGGTATTCTCCCGAAAGAGGCCAGGTGGCTGAAGACAAATGGAAAAAGCAAATGATTTAAAAAGGATTAATTAAAGACCTAAAATGCAATGAGAACATTTTTGGTTAAACAAGATGTTACAGCAGGATTTAGCTTCAAAGTTACAGCAGAATTAGATCAGGGTTAATTCCTCTGTTAACAAAAAAAAAAACAAGCCAATAATATCATTGGACCCTTAAAAAACATGGTTCTAACTAGAACTTTTGGGGCCTCTATTTTGAATGTTTAAAGGTTCCCTATAGAGCAATCATGGTGAGAGTTTTGCATTCATTCTACTTCTGTTGTGTGCAATGCAAAATAGGTTACAACTGAAGAACGTGCAGACATTTGAAGCATATATTTAGGTCGGGAGCCAAAAATAGAGATCCCTTTAGATGTATGAACTCTCGTTCCCTTTCCTGACCCACACACACACACACACACATTCACAACTCAAGGCCTGGGCTTTTCTCAGATTAAAGGGAGTTCTAAATCCATTCCCAGTTCCTGGAAATCTCGCTGGTGCCCTGGCCTGGACCTCTCAGCACCGCCACCTGTGCAGGCCAAAGAGCTCTGCTCAAAACTGCCAACCTCTCTCCCTCCCTTCCTCCCTCCCTCGCTCCAGGCTGACCAAAACCTGAGGTCAGATCTGACCCACCAGATGTCGTCTTCCGTAATCGCTTGCGTTTTATGCCCTGCAGTTCGGGCATCGCAGACAAATTTCGTATGGACGCTTCTCGGCGAACCGCAGCGCCGAACAACTGCTATTAACTTTAATCACATTTCATTAACTGCTACAGACGTGGCAGCCCTCCTTTAATTCGGCTGAAGGAAAAACATCTTTAGCCTTCCATCCCGCTCTCTCTCCCTCTCTGCTCATCCAACAGCAACTCGGTTCCTGGCAATGGTCCAACTAGGAGAGAGGTCAGAACAGCGGCAGCGCCTCCACTGCTGGAACAGCACGCACGCATGGGATACGCAGTCCAAAGGAAAGCTGATGGACGGAATCCGGAGGGAAAAAACAGAGCCATTCACAACAACATACCCCAGTTCACTGCAGCGGGCGTCAACACCACAGGTTCCCAACACTGGTCTTAAAGTTCCCATGCCCTGCACATTTCAGTGTTTTCCTGCTCTAACACACACTCACTTCAACCCAAGAAACCCCTCGAAATTAGGTGTACAGAGGAAAGAGGCTCCAGGATCAGGGAATAGGGATCCTGTTGTGCGGATGCATGCCAAAGTGTACCGGTGTATGCAATACTGTTCAAAAGTTTGGAATCGATTTTTTGGCAAATTAATCCAACAGGATTGCAGATACAAGCTTAAAATTGTGCAAAGGTAACCCATATCCGTACTGTACAGTTTACAATGAACTCCCGCAGTGCTAGAATGTAAATACCAATATTACCCCTGTATAGACTGTACTGTAATTCATGCACGCCTGTTTTTTTTGGCATGCAATGTCGTTTTCTTTGGTATAAGCAGGTAATACAGTAATAAATTAATTTAATTTACGGTAATAAAAATACAGGGCTTTAAGAAGAACAAAACGAAAAACACGAGAACACTCGAGATGCTCCACGGGGGAAATTCTGGACTGCAGCTGCGTCAAAGGGCAGCAGCCAATCAGCAGCAAAAACAAACAAATAACGCTCTCGGATTGGCTACTTTGAAACCCCCCTCCTCTGAGTACAGCGGTATTTCACCATCCCAGAATGCGCTTTCGTTGTGTTCTCTCCACAGTACCAAAAAAATTAGTTATTTTTTATATGGAAATGTGGCTGAATTTATGTTTACATTTATGTTACAAAATGAGTAAATTATATTTTTCTTAATAATTTAGCACTGAAATGCATGACAAATTATATATTGCCACGAGAAAAGCTGTGACGTCCGGGCCTCGTCCGCGTACAGGGTTGTTTATGTTTGGGTGCGGTGCTTAGCAACTGCTGATCCACGTGAAAGTGGTGGTTTACTATATATATATAGTAATAGTATATAGTATATTAGGTATAGTATATTAGTGCTGGGTGCACGTTAATGCATTATTTTCTTCACGCAGACAATTATTTTATCACGTGCTAATGCAGGTTTTTAAAAAATCATTTTATTTAAAAAGTTCTTTTACTGAAGTAATTATATGGACAAAAGTAATGGGACGCCTGACCATTACACCAAAAGAGACTTTGATTACACTGCATTCAGATACATTGATTTTCATATGGAGTTGGTCCCTCTCTGTAGCTGCTATAATGGTTCTGCTCCCCATGCTCTGGACTCTGAACTTGTTTTTCTATAACAAACTAGATCAAACATGAATGCCTTGCAGTGGCAAATAGCTTTGGTTTTATATTTGATTTGATTACATTAATGTTTAAGTGGAGATTTACAGAAATATTTTAACTGCAGCTGTGTAACTGTGTTAAAAATAATTAATATCTATATGTTTTTATTACTAAATAAAAAGAATAAATACAAGTAACATTTTACAGTAAATTGTGATTTTATGTACAGAATATAAATCTGTTCCATGTGGAAGCACAGTATTACTAGTTTCCATCAGAAACCTGGATTGACTTGATCAGTTCTTCATTAAATTAAATCAGGTACTGCTGATGGAATTTCACAAATCCAAATAAAGGCTGGAGGAACCGAGAAGAAATCTGGAACCAAACCTGTGTTCTCCTTACCAGCTCCACTCCTTTTTACAAACAAAAATCTTTTTACTGCTGTCTGGTTTGTTTTTTCTACTGCTTTCTTGTTAACTTTGCTATATATGGATGTGCGCATTCATACATATACATACACACACACATATATATATATATATATATATATATATACACACACA
>JBBPCX010000088.1:10131333-10143094 GCA_037974365.1 Hydrocynus forskahlii | reverse complement strand
ATTATGTCCCTAAATACGTACAGATATAGGTGTGTACATATATATCTATCTATCTATCTATCTATCTATCTATATATCTATATATATATATATATACATACACACACACACACCTATCTATCTATCTATCTATCTATCTATCTATATACACACACACATATACATATATATATACACACACACACACACACACACACACACTATTGAACATCCAGCCCTTGTGTATAGCACCAAGAATAAACATTAAAAAAAATAAAAATAAAAAGGACAGACCACTCGATAACAACTAAAAGTAAAACAAAGTTACAGAATAAACTCTGAATAAAATCTTTATGATATACATACAAGTTATTATTGTATATAAATGGAAAGTGATCATGACAGGTGATTCCAAACATTTGAAAGGCAGTGTACATTCTAGTGCAATCTTATACAGGCACTGATTTCTCAATCCACTAACGCTGGCTGCCAAAGTACACTCCACCTCTTTTTTAAAAGAACTTTTAAAGAAGGGAAGAGTTGAAGTGCACAGGGCGATAATAAAGTTGAGAACACGCAGATGGCTCCATATTATCACTTCTCCACACGACTGTAATGAGGACAGGGCTTGGATGAGACAGAGTGCTTGGCTGGCTCTCCTCATGACTGAGCATTGCTCAATAACCAAACACGGATTTCTTCAGTGTGCGGTTCGTTCAGGGAGTATCACGGGGAACCTTAGACTTTTTTTTTAAATCTCTGTTTGCAATTCCAGAGAAGTGACCTGTGCTTTTGGCCACTGCGGCCTTATCTTAATGGACTTCACTGGTGATCTGAACTACTGTAACCTTGTGCAGAGGGCAAAAGGGCGTAAAGATATGTCAAGTTCTTCTAGGGCTAAAAAATGTAACCATCTGTTTTAAGCGTTACTCTGGAGAAAAAAAGTAACACTTTTCCCTTTAACAAAAGGACAGTGAAGTAGCAAGACATGCTTGGCGTCTGAAGTCTGCTTCCTTATCCAGTAATCTTACTCTGACTTGACTATGCGGTTTCTGATGCTGTCTGACACACAGCTATATAAAAACGTACAAATGGACAAACTAGAGTCAAAAATTGGGCTACGAGATAACTGCTGCTCCTGTTTCCACTACTTTTGTCCATTTTTATGGACAACCGTATGTCATGCAATGACAGAAACCACATAAGCAAGTCTATCTGAGATTACCTGACATTGTTTCAGACATGTGAGTGATGCAGCAAACAGTACACTAATTAGCATTAGCATTAGCTTCTCAAAACTAAAGAAGCCAACTTCAGATATCCAACATGTATTGGCCAATCGACTGCATATGATTTAAGGGAAAAGCTGCAAAAAATTTTGGAACTTTGACTTTTTGCTCAACTATTGCTTTGAGGGCTACGCACTTTTAATACTGTTCTGTCTGCTCATGATGAATTACGAAGTTCCTGGAAAAAACGACCACAGTTGCCTGGTCCAAGACACCCTCTCTTTCCTATCCCTCGCTCTTTTTCCCCTTTCTCTCTCTCGACGACATGATTTAGGAGACGTCTAATGGCGCAGTGCTTGTATGTGGCTCGAGAATATCTCTAAACTATGCAGCATGTGGAATTATGCAAATCACAAGCATCTTGGGAGGGAAAGCTGAGGCTGTGTGTGTGAGAGCACAAAATCGAAGTTTTGTGTGTGTGTGTGTGTGAGTGTGTGAGTGTACGTGTGTGTGTGCGCGTGCGCGCACACATGCATTGTATGGTTTGAGAAGTGTATGTTCATGAGGTACATATGATTTAGCATGATTTGCTTCTATGCTATTTGGATGTCAAGTGTGTATGTATATGACCCCAGATTATGTGAGTATGATTGAGTATGTTTGTTCCTGTGGCTGTGTGGGGAGTATATTTGAGCATATTAAATAAGAGGCTGAGGAAAAACTGGCCTACATGTTTGCAGAGCTTAACACACGCTGGCACTGGCTCTAATGTCTATTTGATAAAAGTGTTCTTTTTACTGGTTCTATGTCCAGAAGTCCTCAGGCATTTGAGAAGCAGTAATCTACCCACCCAGAGACAGCGAAGCCAGTTGTGCTCTCTTGGACTCCTGGCCACAGATGGCTGCAGCACCAATGGGGATCGAAAGGGGTTTACATCACCTTCACATTTTACTCTTGTGCAATTTTATTTGTATGGTGCAATATTGTTCATTCTGGAAGGTTTACACACCCTTCCCACTTTTATGCTAACTGCTATATTTTCTACTTACTGCATTTACCTCTCATTCACACTACTGATGCACTGTTGTATTGCTATACTGTCTATTTATTGTAGGGTTTCAGATTTGCATCCCATTCACAGTACTGTCACATTGCTATATTGTCGATTTATTGTATGTTTCTTTAAATCCCTGCACTTTGCTCAATGCCACTAACCGCCTTCTGCGCAATAATCATACTTATGGTGCAATACTAATCATGCTAGAAGGTTTACATAGTGTCTACACTACACTGTTACATATCTTACCGTTACAATTGTTGTGTATATTTATTTTGTTATCTACTGTCTCTAATAACTTGCACTTGATTGTTGAATGTTGCACCGCGGTCCGTGGAGAAACGTTTCAACACACTATGTACGTGTACATAGCTTCTGATAACAAAGTAACACTAGGTGCAATTATCACAAGATTTAAAAAAAAAACAATTTTGCACCATTCATTTGTAAAACTTGCTTTCGGTCTCCTGACAGTAGTGCTTAGGAGCTCTGACCTTTGAGAACGTCTGATGCTGTGCACCAGAAGGTCACCCTAACCTCATCCCTCACCCAAAAATATCTGAACCCGACCTAACTCGCCGTGTTTCTGTAAGTTATTTATAACTTATTTGGAATGATGCTTGCCAGCACCTATTACATTTTCTAATAAGCTGACCCAAACTGCGGAGTCAAGGGTCGAACCATGCATCTCTATTGGACACTATAATCAAAGTATGTCAAGCTAAGAAAAAAAAAAGCAAGTTCTACAAATGAATGGTGCAAAAATAAAATCTAAAGTCCTGTGATAATTGCACCTAGTGTAGTCATTAAAGATGTCTGGTACAAAAGCAGAGATTGACGTCAGAAATGTAATTTGTGTACAAGGATTTAGAAAAGCCGGAACTGTTCTGGAACAGCGTATACTGGTCAGACGAAACAAGAATGGAACTCTGACATTGATAATTCTGCTTGTTATGTTGAGAGAAAGATAGGTTACATGTTTGCTCCCAAGGACACCACCCCCACAGTGAAGTATAAAGGTGAGAACATCATGATATGGGGCTGCTTTTCCACAGACTGGGGCATTACTCATCATCAAAGGAACCCCAAACTGAGCAGTGTGCTTAAATGGGTAAAAAGGTACCTGACAGCTCTGTAGATGGCGATGTGATTGGTGTGTCTACTGACTCCTCCCTCATCAAACGTCAGCACCTGTGAAAACACTGTGAATATTAGATACGAAACAGAAACATACAGAATATATACGTTTCATTGGTTTTCCAGAAAGCACAAGAAACTTATTAACCAATGTAGAGAAGAGTTAAAATGATAAAAAGTAGAGGGAGATGTCACTGATGATCCATGAAGTCACCGTTGGATCTTCTTATGGTTAGTTCTTTGTTCTTCATTGTTAAAACTACCTGTAGATCACCTTCCCATGTCTGAACTTTAGATTCTGAGGGCTTTGAAGATAACAGCTCAGGTGGTCAGATAGTCAAAAGAAATCTTAATGCTAACAGCATGCGGTGACATTCCACAATACAGTGTGCTTACAGATTCGTGGCAAATATTCTGGGAAAATCCTTTTCTGTTTCAGCAGTTTAGTGGTCCTGTGCACAAAGTGAGGTCCATAAAAGTGGTTTATTTGGTGTGGAAGAGCTTGACTGTCCTGGACAGAGCTCAACCCCATCCAATACCTTTGAGATGAACTGAAACAACAATCCTCATTGTCCAACATCAGTGAATGACCTCTGTAATGCTCTTGTGGCTGAATGGAAGAAAACCCCCATTACAAAATACAGTGTACAGCCTTCCCTGCAGAGGAGAAGCTCTTCTGCACCAGCTCCATATTAATGCCCATTGTTTTGGAATGAGCGGTTCAACAAGCATATGGTTGTGATGTTCGTGTATCTGACTGGCTATGCAAGGCATGCACTCTGGGTAAATCTGAATAATATAGTCGAGGTGAAGATTGATCATATGTAAGCAACTAGGAAGAGCACCACAATCACTACAACACACATAAGTGAGTGAGTGCAAGAGCAAACCAAACAACACTTGGCATTCAAGAACTGATATTTAAGGGCTCATTCTGTCTGCGTTTTCTGTCTGACAGGGTTTAGGTTGGGGGGGTGGTTGTGGTGTTGGAAAACAAGAAAAAATTAGAGCTAGCCTTCTGAAGACACAGCACTTTAGGCAGGTGTGGGTTTGGCAGGGAAGCAGAATTGGCTGCATGTTTTTTTTTTTTCCATCCTTCACCCCAGTCAGTTGGGAAGCTCCGTCTATACCAGGCGGTGCGATACCACTGCGCCTTTCTGCTGTGCTTTTGGGACCAAGTGGTTTTTCTGGCCTGCTGTACAGGGAGAGAAAAGCAGACAGAATACCATCATTTGGTGGAAATGTCCAGCGCTGCCAAAGCAAACAAGGCGAGTGAAGTGGCTTCTGGAGAGTGGAGGGACATGAGGTGCGGCTTGAATGTCAGAAATCCATAAACACACACTCACTGTGTGCAGTGGAGCTGAGCAAAGGGAGTATAAGTGAATGACAAATGTACACATTTGCACATGCTCATATGGACCATGGCCAGACCTATTGTTTTTTGTATTTTTGTTTTTTTATGTGGACCAAAGATGTTGCACTAGCATTTTGCCAGTACTGTATAAAATCTAAAAACAGGTGACAAATGAAAGCAAAATCCAAGATTCAGGTTTCGATGTACTAAGTCTGTTACAGTTAAAGTGCATTCTGCCTATATGTTACGTATATAACTGGTACATAAGCCTAAGTGTTCAGGCCGTGTAAAATATGGGGGAATCATGCAGAATAGAATGTGGCTGATTACACATTTGAGCAAGTTGCGGCAAAGCACAGCTCATTTTCTTTGTCTAAAAATTTTTTGGTGTGACAGAAGACTATTATTTCATTTTGCCTCTTAAACACCACACCTCACAGGCAGGACATGCATTGGGAGGGACACGCACCGTTTGCGGGATAAGGTCTAGTCTTAGTAAATCGAGTGTTACATTCATGCACATTTTAAGCACAGACTGTGGTCTCATCACCGCCATTTCATGTTGCACTTATGATTATACATACATCTGGCCCCAAGTGTCCGAGTAAGGGTCACCACAAGCCACCACAACAGCTTCAGTTTGCCTTCACATAGATTCTACAAGTCTGTAATGGAAAAATGAAGCACCATTCTTCCAAAAGACATTCCATCAATTGGTTTTCTCATGATGGTGCTGTCTAACACTGGTGACTGTAAAAGCCCTTCAGTGACTCCTCGTATCCTGTGAATGGGGGCACTGTAATGCTTACATTTACATGTATAGCAGTTAGCAGACACTTTTTATCCAAAGTTACTCCCATCCCCTACCTACAGGGGACAGTCTCCCTGGAGCAACTTGGGGTTTAGGGTCTTGCTCAGGAACCCAGTGGTGGGATGCTGAAGGTAAGATTCGAATCCATGACTTCTTGGTCCAGAGGCAAGTATCCTACCCACTAGACCACCAACACCCCAATGCTGGAAGTGTCCCCCCATCAGGACAGAAATAGTGCTACTTTTTTTTTTTTAATTGACTCTTAACTGTACCAATCTGTTGTTCAGTGATTAAGTTCATACACAAAGGTCTTCTCTTGTTATCTCTCTTGTTAGAGACTCTCTTTCTCTCTCTCTCTCTCTCTCTGGTTCGACCAGAAGAGGAAGGGTTCCCCTTTTGAGTCTTGGTTCCTCCTGAGGTTTCTTCCTCCAGCTGATGGAGTTTTTCCCTCACCTCGGTTGCCTTTGGCTTGCTCACTAGAGGCTCGGACCTGGACTCTGAAAAGCTGCTTTGTGACAACTTTGGTTGTGAAAAAAACGCTATACAAACAAAACTGATAACGCACTAATTTTCAGTCCTCTTGCTTCGAAGGAGACAAGTAGACCCAAAATAAAGCCAACAAAAAAGAACCACTCCATCTCTGTAGGGCTCAAACTTTAAGGCCTGCACTGTTCTTGTGGTACACGCCACACAAGCATTTACCAACTTGTGGGGAATATGGTTAAGGATGACTCATGTGAGCATGTTCTGTTTTTCCACATCTTCATCAACCACTGCCTGTAGTTTTACACCACTGAACTCACAGATGTCTCTTTAATCACTGCTCCTCCTGAAACACGAACCAGCCAAGCAGTCTTTGTGACTGAAGCTCTTGCCATCGGGCACAATAACCAATAAATCACCTTATTTTTGCTAATATAGATTTTAATAACTGATAATTTTACTTTCTGCTGCAAAACAGCTTCACACTGTAATCCAGATGCAGCTGTGTGCAACATTTTTGAACACTCTCCATCAGATGACATATTTTGTTGATTTTCCAACTGAAAATATGTCAGATGTGCCAAAACTTTTGCACAGGCCAGGTTTGATGTTTTAGAGCCTATTCTCCTGTGTGAAGTGATCCACTTGTCTGATTTTAAACAAGGGGACGTTCCCGCCATTAGTAAGAACATGTGTTTCGATGCTTGCGCAAGCTAAAAATATGGGGCTAAATTATCGGTTGTAATTATCGGCTGTGGCCCAGCAGGATGGGAGGGACAGTGCTTGGCAGTGGCGAGCTCGCGTGTTTATACATGCTGAGGGAAACATCAAACCAGAGCTGTTTTGCAACAGCACTCGTCCGTTGCCTGCATGTTTGTTTGCTGTTGTTTGTTTATTCAAGTCTTCCGTGCTTGGGTTTTATCAAAGCCATAATGGCCTGTGATGGAAAGAGGGAGAGAGAGAGAGAGAGAGAGAGGGAAAGAGAGAAAGAAGGAGAATCATAAGAAAGAGGGAAAAAGAGAGGGAGAAAGTGAAACAAGAGAGAAAGAGAGGGAAAATGGAGAGAGGAGAGTGAAAGGGATAAGAGGAGAAAGAGGGAGAAAAAAACGCAAGAGAGAACAGGGGAACATGACGAGAGATTGAGAGAGAGAAAAAATGGGAAAGAGAGAAAAGGGAGCAAGAGGGAGAGGGAAAAGTGAAGCAGAGAGAGAGGGAAGAGAAAACAGGAAGGAGGAGGTATAAATGGGGGAAAAGTTTGTTCAGATTGCGATTTGAAATTCCATTTGGGAAATTTCCTGGAACTCTTCAGCGGGCTCTGATAAAAATCTCTGGGTTTAGTTCGCCAGCGATGGCCCTCAGGGAGCTGTGCTTTGTCTGTCGTAATTGGGGCCAGGAGCACTGTGGGATATTAATGCACGTGTAATTAGGGATAAATACAGATGGGGGATGACATGCCGTACTCTGTGGATTAACCAGACCAACTTTAAGTAATGCACCCCTGTCCGTCCATGGGAAACATGTACCCAGGCCTGGCCAACATGAAGCTGAAGGGAGGTGGAGCTGTTGCTTTGAAAATGCAAGTCCGTCACTTTTAATGACTGTGAAGAGATGACCTACTTTTGAGACTTAAATGCTGAATCACAGGCATGAGTATAGGCCTGGTGTGTTAAAAGGTTATTATCAGCATGAGCAAAGTGAGCCACTTTCTTAATTTCCAGGTGACCAACTCTATTGCTTTCAGGGGGCAGGTAACAGTGAATGATTATCTCTATAGCTTAGGGTAAGCCATACTGTGTCCTAAACCAATCTACGCCCACTTAATAAAGAGCTGAATGTAGTTTGAGTGAGTTGAGCAACGTTCTGGGGATGTATTTTTAACGAAAATACATTTTGAAGACCATTGACATCCAAAGGTGGTTGATGCTGGCAATAATTCCATTCAATCTAATGACAAACTGTGGCTTACTAAAGTAAAGAGAAAATCTAAGGCCAAATTTCACTTAAGGTTTTGTGCAAGTGACCACTGGCCACTGTCACCACTGGTGGTTTCCTGTAGGGGTACCGCGGTAGCCTCACTTCAAGAAGTGTCCTGGGTTCACTTCTGAGACGAGTACTTTCAATGTGGGATTTCTCCCAGTGTCTCTGTGGGTTTCCACCGGCTGTTCTGGTTTTCTCCCACAGTCCCAAGACATGCATGTCAGGACCCTAGATGAAACTGAGAGTGTGTTTTTCCTGCCCTGCAATGGACTGGCAACCTGTCTCGGATATTATTTCTCTACCTTTTGCCCTATGACCACTGGCATAGGCCCTATACTTCATAAGTGAAGCTTCAAGGCTAGCATTCCTAACAAACATTACATGTCAATAGTCACCTAAAAATGCATCCCCAGAACTTCTCTGCCTTTGGCCTATGAGCACTGGGATAGGTTTCATCACCACGCATGATCCTGGTTAGGAATAGTGCCTCAGACAGTGACTGTTTTCCCTAGGCAAAGCTAGTTATCCTTTCAGTTTTGTGACATCTGTCTGACAATGTCAAAATTCTATTGCAGGTAGCTTCAAATGAAAAACGCTGAAAAGTGTTTCCATGTTAGTGGAAAATAGTCAACAGCGAACCGAAAATTCCATTGTCTTCGACAGAAAATTCTGACAGCCTGCGGCAACTTGACTGCAGCAGTGCGTGGAACCTTTGCCGTTGGGGCA
Organism: Hydrocynus forskahlii; assembly: GCA_037974365.1. Classification (NCBI taxonomy): domain Eukaryota; kingdom Metazoa; phylum Chordata; class Actinopteri; order Characiformes; family Alestidae; genus Hydrocynus; species Hydrocynus forskahlii. The sequence goes on along the minus strand of JBBPCX010000088.1, from coordinate 10,134,341 downwards.
CTGGTGGAATAAACTGGTGGTTGATTTTTCTGGTAACACAGATGCTAAATGCTCACTGTTACATCCAGGGGCCCCTGTTACTTCACTAAACAAAAACACACCATTAGCAACATTACCATACATTTTTGGGATAAAACAGTGACTAACATCACTGCCCCATACACAGGCAGTAATTCTATTATAATGGCAATGCTTACACTGCTTACAGCTGTATGCTGCCATCAGCCATATACCCACATACACAAAAAGGCTTTTTTTTTTTTTTTTTTTTAAAAAGACACAGGAAAGTAAGGCAGCAAGTAGCTGCCAGGAGTTTCAGAAACACAGCAGAAAACCAGGCTTCTAGGAAATCAAAAAACATTTTTACAACATTTCCAGAATTAGTCCCAATAAACTCTAGGAATCTCATCTAATATGGAATGTGAACTATGTATAGTGTGAACCGCTTTATAGTGTTGTCCAGAGTGATAAAGCTTTCACTGACACCGTGGTCATTTTCTATTTGGTTCACCATATAACAAACAATATGAAGTAGGGAGTGCGTGAGGTAACAAGTAAACCATTCTAAACTCAACGTTAAAGTCTAGCTAAGAGTTCTAAGAAGCCCTCACCAAGTTAATGGAATGAATTCGGATGTGTTTAAGGATCAGCGATGAGGTCAGTGCTGTGCTCCATTCGGCCTTTGGGTCATCTGGCAGTTCTCTAAAGAGGGAAAGAGAGAAAATAGGTTTACTCTATTATAGTCACATAATCTTCTCCTTTTCCTGTGGCAGACAATGTAAGAACCATATACACAATACACAGACACACACACACACACACACACACACATATACACACACACACACACACACACACACACACATATATATGTGTGTGTGTATTAGTAGTTTATATAAACACATATATAAATATATATGTTTATATATACTAGTCATACACACACACTTTATTTATAAACACACAACATACAAACCACTGACACTACCATACAAGTGTTGATGCTGTGCTGATTAAGATCTACTACGCAAATGATACTGCTCACTGGTGGTCCCGTGGGTGTCCAGACCACTGATGAAGTTAAAGGGGACTAACAAAGATGAAGGGAAAAAATCCACTATAGTCTGTTTTTGTAAACTAAAAAAAGGCCCTGTATAGTCAGAGGAGCTGATAAAATCAGCAATAAGTGTAGACACAAAGTACATTAACCGAATCTGTTCATTTTATATACAGTACCTATATGTAATCCAAATATTAAAACCTGATCCTAAATTTATTCACTAAAAAGAAATGATTTTGTCCTTTCAGTTTAAAAAATGAAACAGGTCGGGAATATTTGATTGGTCTTACTGGTTGGCCCTCTTTTTCTCGTTTTCCTACAAAGTCAGTATGAAAACACACAGGCACTTGCATAGCATGTCACTTTTCTACAACAGGCCCTTGTTATAGCGTAAGCGCACACATACACACAGCGCGGGCGTGTGTGTTCCAGCTGCAGCTGTACCCGTTCTTTCTCCCGACTTTTCCAGAGTGTGAGGGTGGTACTGACTGAGACAGCGGAGCAGTGAAAGTATGTGTGCGTGTGTGTGTGTATGTGCGGCTTGGCCCAGTGTGGGTGCGCAGTGATTTACTGCTGCTGTCCCACACAGCGCAGCTGGAGCACAGCCTACAGGCCTTCTCTCTGAAGTCTAGGGTCAAAGGTCACCTGAGCCTTTGGCTCCCATTCATTTGAAAGTACAACCCAGGGAAAAGCAGGGCCATCATGCATCTCTCTATCTCTCTCTCACACACACATACACAGGCACACAGCTCTCTCTTTCATCTGGACACCCTCCTCAGTTAGCAATATATTGGAGGTCAATGAACCCCCGTCTCAGTGACCAATCTTTCACACTACCCCTCTCTCTCCTGTTTTTTCACTCTACCACTCTCCTTTTCTCCTCTCTCTCTCGCTCTCCCTGCCTTGTGTTTCTCAGTCTTTTTTTTGGTCTCTTTCCAAACATGAGAGAGAGATAGAGGGAGGGAGGGAAAGAGAGAAAGAGAGAGAGAGAGAGAGCGAGAGAGAGAGAGAGAGAGAGAGAGAGAGAGAGAGGCAACCAGGCGTGCAGAGAGTGTTTCAGACACGCTGGGGTCACTGCAGTTCAGCTGAAATCAAAGTGCTGAGGGCGTCATTACACACAGAGCAAGCAGAGCAGCCAGCTTAACCATTTCCACCCTGCAGCTCCAACTGCCATTCCTGTCCATCCGCAGCAGGAATGACCATTTTAGCCATTTTTTGCTATAGGAATCCCTGCACCGCTCAACCAGTAATCTTCAGATATCTCAGAGAGAACATATATCCAATATCATTATGAACAAAAACCAAAAGAAACATGAAAAACACTGGTTTAATATTTGCTTAAATTTTAAATAAATGTGTCTCTCATTCACTAAGTGATCCAGGCCTTAACGTTCACGCGATTTAGAGATTTATCTTTTAGTGATTTAACACACCGCCAGCTGGCCAACATACAAGACCGAGCCACACAAACATACACTGTGCAAATCTTTCCTTTCCCTTGTTTAAAATATTTACATATTTAGCTCTCATTAGATGATGTCAGCTGGTGAGGTGCAGTTGTGCGTCGTATTCTCAGTCGAAAACGTGAAACTTGAAACAAATTACAAACTCATACACTCTTGTAGAATGGTTTCAATGACTTTTGATCAAGTAAACTAGAACATGTAGATTTGTTCAGATATCAGTATTTCCAACAGCCATCCTCATTCCCAGTTCACAGCCACCACAGCCAAACACTCTGCCGCCCCAGTGCGTGTTAAAGCACAGAAATCAACCTCGCGTGCGTCTGTGTGTTACATTAGCATGGCGCAGTGGCAGGATGTGGCACAGTTAAAGCAGTGAGGAGGGCTGGAGCACACTTTCCTGTTGAATGTGTCAAAAACAGCCTGCAGCAACAAACCAGCTCAAGGTCAGAGGGGTAAGGTGAGAGAGAGAGAGAGAGAGAGAG
>JBBPCX010000088.1:10111620-10129491 GCA_037974365.1 Hydrocynus forskahlii | reverse complement strand
AGAGAGAGGAATGGAGAGGGAGGGAGAGAGATAGAGAGAGGAAGAGAGAGGGAGAGAGAGAGAGAGGGAGAGAGAGACAGGGAGTGAGAGAGAGAGACAAAACAAAAGACACATGATCTACCTGACCTTTCTCAAGCTGGCTTTGCTATGGCAACAGTGCTAAACGGCCCAGAGTAACCTTTCCCTCCTTTCTCTCTCTCCCTCCCTCACACACCACACCCCCCTCTCTCTGCAGCCCTTGCATGTGGATGTGTAATTGCTTGCAGGCATGTGAATGTCATGGTTGAACTTTGGCCTACTGGGGAAGTGTGTGTGTGTGTGTGTGTGTGTGTGTGTGTGTGTGTGTGTGTGTGTTGGGGCTGCACAGGGAGGCGGAGGAAGGGGGGCATCCACCAACAGCACTTGTTTTGTCTGGTGACATGGGGCACAGGCCCTCCTGTCTGTTCTGCTGCAGTGCTGCATGCTGGGCTATCTGATCTTCTGGACAATTATTAACTCTTCTAGTGCTCGGTAGCAAAGTGGAGCAAAAACAAACAAACAAACAAACAAACAAAACACCATGAGACAAACACATAACAAAAGCTTAGTACCAGTTACTTCCATGTGTAAATCATGTGTGTACACAACTGGGGTGGGACTTAAGCCTGAGACCGCTACTCAACTTACTTCTATTTTGCATATTTCTTGACTTTAATACAATGTTTATTACAAATCATTTTATCAACATAACAAAAGTTGAGTGAAAATCTGAATCACTGAAAAAGTACATATATTTCAGAGGTTCTTACTAGTATTATCCCCTTTTTGCTGTAATGACAGCATGAAATCTGATGAATCATGTTATCCCAGCATAATTTCACAATATTCCAAAGAGCGTCTTGTGACGCTACTGAATGTTTGGCCTCTTCTGTCTTCAAGAACATTCACAAGTGCCATGTGGGGTTTCGATCAGGTGACCGTGGAGAAAAGTTCTTGCCAGTCAAAAGTCCTCGATCCTCATTGCTCTTGAAGTAGTTGCAAAGTTTTGGGGTGTAAAAGGTCATTACCCTGCTGCATTATGAATCATTCTTTTGACTGTATTTTTTCAAATTGATCTTTATTTACTTTTCTGTTTCTCTGTGAACAAAGCTGTATGTACTGGTCTTTGGATGGTATGGTCACTTTTGGTCTGCCTCAAGGGCGTAGAACTGGGTAGGGACGGTGGGGACACTACCAATACCAATACGGTTGTAGTTAATGTTTTTGTGTCCTCATCAATGTCAAACAAAAAAAATCTTGGTCTGCCTGATTAGGATTTAGATACAAATGACCCACTTTTGGCAAACTGTAGGATGCCATGCACAACCATCTGAGAAATGTATACTTATACGTAGACTATGCTAATATGATAACACGTCTTGAAAAGCTCTACATTATTTGTAATAGCTGAGCACTGACTGCCAATGTATTAACTGAAACTGATGAGTAGATCAATGCCACCTGAGTGTCATCTGAGCATGTGCTTCGAAGGAGAAGTAAAGACTCAAGGAAATGTGATCTTTTGTACAGAGGAATAGTGAACCTTACACTCAAATTGCTCTGCTGATTATATGACTTGTAATGAAAAAACACTGTATTAAATTAAAGACCAAAGTAAAATACAAGCACTTTCACTAGTGGTCTCACACATTGCCACCCACATACACCAATCATTGACAACATTAAAACCACTGACAGAAGCAAATAACACTGATCGTCTCATTACAATGAGAGGCAGCAAATGAACAGCAAGAACGCAAAGTTGATATGCAGCAATCAGGAAATACATGCAAAAGTAACAATCTGAGTGACTTTGACAAGACCAAATTGTGATGTTTGGCTCCAAGCATCTCCAAAACAGCAGGTCTTGTAGGGTGGTCCCAGAATGCAGTGGTTAGTACCCACCAAAAGTGGTGACCCAGAAGAACAACCAGTAAAACAGACACATGTTCACTCAGTTATTCACTGGTGCTCTTGAAAACCTAAGGCTGGCTTGTACTGGTCTGATCCCACAGAAGAAGTACTGCAGAACAAACTGCCCTGACACACTACAAAATCTGCTCAGGAAGTTTGAGGAACAGGACGAAGAGACGAAGGCATTGACATGGCCTCCAAAATCCCCAGATCTCAATCTGACCGAGCAACTGTGGGATGTGACGGACAAGTTAGATAGCTCTATTACAAATACCCAACATTTGAATTGTACCGTAATTTTCCATGCTTGATCACAATGCTCCCTGTAACCCTAGTAATACTAGTGGCTCTGAAAGCTAAAATGTACCTGTTCAATGCCTCATTTATCTAAGGAAGTCAAAGAGTCTTGCTTGCTTACATACAAAGCTACTGCTAAAACAGCACCACGTTTTAAAATCCTTGCCGCATTATAATTTAAAAGCTTCCCACATTTAACATACCGAACATTGCTTAAGGACAGCAGGAGGAAAAAAGAGAGAGAGAGAGAGAGAAAATTCTTGGCATGGCGGAGCAAGCGTGGTTGCTGAATGTTTTTCTCCTGGAAGAGTTCCTTCAAATGCTTTGTAAAAGGGGTGGGGGGGTTAAGAAAAAAGAGATAGTTTATCTTGTTTTCTTGTGACAACCTCTTGGCAGGGAGTGCGATTCCGGTGCTGTCTGGCAACTGCATTAGCCAATCGCTTCTCTTGACCCCGGCCTCCAGCCCCCAGCAGTAGATTCTGCCTCGGACTTCCAGCCAGTAAATCAGACAGGATTTATTTTCTCAGAATCGATTTGTAATTAAACACAGAGGGAAGGAGGGAGAGAGGGTGCAAAAAGACAGTCTGTAAATGGTTTATTTTGTCTTTCTTTTTTGCCAATGTGTTGCTGGTGGCAGAACTTTGGACCCTTCCAACACAGGTCAAACATCTATCTTTCACAGCGTTTCCTCCACAGTGCATTAAAACCTGCTCATGTTTAACTTATATGCTCGCTCTTTCTCCACTTCATGAGAAACACTTGCTTTCTAGGTCACCCTGCTTGAGTACAGTTATGGGGAAGGTTACAGTTATTTCCGTCCTGATGAATGGTGTGGAGGGTACCAGTCTTGGACACTAAAGGAGCAAGATGCTTCAGAAATCACACCTGTGAGAACACTTCTATTTATCAGACATTAAGAAAAACATTCAGTGCAAAATTCACACTGCTTCCTACCCATCATGTAACCACTTCAGGCAGCTGTGTTAGCTCTTTTTTTCCTCCTTTTCTTCTAATGAAAACAGCAGTTATACAACTTCACAGCACAAACATTTGTTTATTTTGAGTCAAATAGATGTTTACTGCTGTATCAGGGAAGAGTCTCTTCTACAGACTTCTCTGCAACAACTAGGCCGCCACACTCAGTGTTTCCCCTACTGTAGAGCCCACTCCGCTGCAGAGCCCACTATTTTCAAATATTACTGTTTAGGTTTGAGAACACATTCTTGAGTAATTACCCGACAAAGTGCACCTGAATGTTTCAGATAAAAGGTAGATAAAGAGTACCTAACAAGCATATACACTCAGTGGCCAGTTTATCAGAAACACCTGACTTGCACCTTCATCTTGCTGGTGTATAGTTAGAGACTGTAGCTCATTTGTTGATGGATATTTTGTGTAAGCCATCCTCTAGGCCTTTCTCTCTGGGTTCTGGGCTGGATATTTGTAGTGATGGCCCACATTCAGCGTAACAATGAGACTGATGTGTGTAGAAACCCCAATAACACTGCTGTTCTTAATACACTTGATGCAATTTCATCCCCTAATCTAAGCAGAGTCAAGGCAAATGGGAAGACTCATCTAGCAAAGGGCAAAAAGAAACAATGAGCTCCTCAAATGACCTGCTCTGGGGAGAGAATGAGAAGGGGAGAGAGAGAGAGAAAGAGAGAGAGTAAGAGAGATAGGCGTGGAGGTCATCTTGGAGCGCACAGCAGGGGCAATGAAGCGTGCTCAGATGTGTGCTGATCACAAAAGATTTCCCAGAGTCCACAGCAGAGGCTGTCAACACAGCTGTGGTGGAGAAAGAGAAAGAGAAAAGGAGGGAGAGAGAGAGAAAGGACGCGAAAGAGAGGGAGGGAAGGAGAGAAAGAAAAAGGACATGATGAAAAGAGGAAAGAGAGAAATAAACAGATAGACAGATAGACATGTGACCTGAGATCAGCAGCACCTACGGTCTGACCATTTGTGTGAGTGTGTGTGTGTGTGTGTGTGTGTGTGTGTGTGTGTGTGTGTGTATAAGAAAGATCTCTGGTTGTGCCTGAGGGCTGAATAAAACAAAATCGTTGCGATGCGCACTCATCCTGTTACTGATCCGCTCTGCAACCTGCCCTGAGCCGCAGTGACCCTGACAGGATTTACACACACACACACACACACACGCACACACACACACAAACACAAACCCACACACGCACGCACGCACGCACACACGCACACACGCACACACGCACACACGCAAAAAAGCAAAAGACAGCCGGCAGTAGTTGTTTAGGTCATGCTATGTAAACCCGGAAACCAGACCTGTCTGAGACCTTTGTGTGTGTGTGTGTGTGTGTGGGTGTTTGTGTGTGTGTGTGTGTGTGCGTGTGTACGTGTGCATGTACGTCAGTAGCATGTGGTCAGTAAGTAAAAGTAGGGCAGAGCTAGGACAGCAGATCCAGTTTATACACAAGCCAAGCAACTCCAGCAAGCACACAATCTGCTCTGAATCTGCAGCCAAACACACACAATTCACGTATTTTTAGGTTCTATATGATTTTAATTTCTGAGGCCAGAATTTTGTACATTAAAAATCTTTTGATTCTACAGTACAAAAGTCTTAGGCACCTATGGAAATGGTTTAAAGCCATTTTTCTCAGCGTGTGATAAAGTGCCTTTCTGCTAGCAAAGTTAAGAATAAATGCAAACAAAGGAAAGCAGTAAAAAGTATCAAGACTTGTTTTGTTCGTTAAAAAAGTAATAGTAGAAGTAATAGATATTTTGTGAGCTGGTAAGGAGAACACAGGTTCGGTTCCAGATTTTTCCTCCAGCTGTTGATTGAATTTGAGAAATTATCAGAAACTTCTGATTTAATTCAATGAAGGACTGACTGACTCAAACCAGGGGCTGGTTTAACTAAAGTAGTTTAGACTGGTCTATGGGGTAAGATAGGTCATAAGTTTGTTTATAGACAAATCTAATGCAAGTAAGACAGTTTCACAAAAGTTAGGACCAACTCATTTTAGACTTAAAAAGTTAGCCACCTCACCCCCAGGCTAGCATAGGTCTAAAGTGCTATGTTACTATGGCAACAAGAGAAAAAGAACAAAAAACAGAGGAAGAGATGCTCATAATTTGTGGTTTGCTGATGAATTTATGGAGAGAGCTATAAGACGGGAAAGAGTTTTCAGGGATCGTACAAACCTGCAAGGAACTAAATACTTTATACTTTTAATAATTTTTGAACCGCAACAACATCCCTGACGACAGCAGGATTTACACTGTTAACGGATGGTAATCTTTTACCAAACTGCGTTTTTCTTTTTGTTGTTGCATTCTTCACTAAATTTCCCTAATAAAATGTCTTATAGGTCTTGAACTCCTCCAAAATACATAGATTTTCCGAATGGGTGAAAGGTGCTGCACAGTTAGATGTGTCCGCTCGGCCCGCCATTATTTTGGTTTTGAAAAGAGTCTTAAAATACCCACAATTCTTTGCAACATAGTACTACTTAAGATAGTCAGGATCTTAACTACTTTGTACAACATTATTTAGACGTCTATGTCAAGTCTGACTATACCCTATATCTAAGTTATAGTTACAATCTGTCTTTGTAAAATTGGCCCCTAGTTTTTGATGGAAACTACAAGTAATACTGGACTTCCACAAGGAACACATGTGTGCATAAAATACTGTGCATGAAATCACTATTTACTGTATAATGTTATTTGCATGTACATTTCTTTGGGAATGTCCTCTCTAGTTTGTATTTTTTCTTTTTAGTTTTACAGTATATTTAGTAATATTAAAGCGAACAGTTTTTAAATATTATTTTCGCAGGGGTCTAAGTGTTTTGCACAGCACTATACATGGCTGTAATTACACAGACTACACGGTTTGTTTGGGCTTTGCTGCTTTTACAAACCTCTGGTAATTTAACAGCTCCAGTTTTATGAAACCAGGGAATTTGGCCCCCATTTGTTATAGCACTTATGGCATTTGGCTGATGCTCTTATCCGGAGACACTTACAGTTATTAGTGACAGGGACAGTCCCCCTGGAGCAACTGAGGGTTAAGTGTCTTGTTCAAGGACACAATGGTAGAAAATGGGGTTTGAACCTGCAACTTTGTGGTCATCAGGTTCACAGGCAAGTGTAGCCTCTCCTCTTCTGGGAAGAACATGTTGGAACATTACTGTGAGAATTTGTTTGCATTCAGCCACAATGAGGCACTCATTGCGTTGTGGGGCAGCTGGTGGCCTGGTGGTTAGGGAATTGCCCCTATGATCAGAAGGTTGTGGGTTCAAATCCCAGCACTGCTAGTGTCATGATTGAGCAAGGTACCATCCCCACACACCCAAGCACCCCTCATTGGTGGCAGCTCACTGCTTTTCTGCTTTAAATGGAGAAAAAGAATTTCACATAGGTGCACCTTAAAGTAGTTTAACTCACCAATGTAAAAATGAGTACTTATAGACATACAGTCTGCACACAAACACACACAAACAAACTCAATTTCTACACACAAAACAGCCAAACACATCACAATGATCTAGATCAGCTGAACTGCACGATACCAAAAGCTTGCCCAGGGCGCTCTGCAATCTGGGCCTTGGCACACAAGTATGGTTAGAGATAAAGAGCTTGTGTGTGTATGTGTGTGTGTTTGTCTGTGTGTGTGTATGCATGTGTGTAGCTAAGCAGCCAGAGAGGAGGGACTCGGGGAAAGGGAAGTGATTGTAAAGATTAAGGAGTGAGCTTATGTGCTGAAAATAAAGAGAGAGAGAGAAAAAGAGAGAGAGGGAGAGAGAGAAGATAGGGATAGAAATAGAGAGAGAGAAAAAGAGAGAGGGTGAACGATAGAGAGAGATAGAGTGACTGAGAGAGAGACAGAGTGAGAGAAGTCAGACTAAACAAGATCTGATCAAAGTTCAGCCGACGTGTTTGTCAACATCTGATAAAAAACAGAGGCCCAGAGGGTGTGTGTGAGTGAGAATGAGGAAGATATCTCTCTACAGGTTATCCTGACATATGTTTGAGATGTTGTTTTACAGCACTCGTTGATGAATAAATACATCTTAAACCTAATTTCTGACACTCAGTTACTTTATTATAACATTCTATTTCGTATTGTTTTATACTATATTTATCCATGACGGGCATTTTGACTGGCGCTGTCCATTCAGGTTTTATTATGATCCATGCAGTTCGGGTCAGATTTGGATAGAAATTGAGTCACTTTCGGACTATCAGGCTTGGGTCAGGTTTGGGAACAACTTTGCATTGGATTCAGTCATGTTGGACACAGAAAGAAAATTTTCTGAGAAATACTTAAGATCAGATTAAAGCTCTCCTGCACAGTACACAGTGTGCTTGGCTGTTAAGTGTGAACAGATTGAGGATGTGCACTTGCGAGGAGTCAAATTGGCAGTGATGCAGTTGACCTTGCACTGTTGCTGTGTTTGAGAGCACTAAGGACCATGCCTGGAGGAAACTGTGCTTCATTTTGAGCCTGGTGTGTATTACACTGGGGCCATGATTCTCTTGGGGGTAACTTAAACTGCAGTTGTTGTTTGATTTCATGTTGGCCTTGGCTGGTGAAAAAACAGTTCCTGAAATATATGTCCCATGACAGTGAGAGTGGGGGAGACAGAAAACACAGAAAAATCCCTAAATTAACTGAACAATCAGCTAAGTATCACCTGTCATGCTAGCACCCATATTTTGCCATATTACTGGGCTATTAATCAAAGCATCATTCAAAAACAGATTTTTCCGCATGGGACCATTCAGACAAAGTGGGACGCCCACCTGCAACACCATAGCAACCATGACAGATACAATCAAACCTGTATAGCAACACTAGTGCGATCATCAGAGATCTAACATTATCCTAGCACTCACCTGAAACACCACAGCAATCCTCTACAGATAGCAAGCAGTAGCAAGCACTACAGATATCATAGAAACACCTGAGAACATCAGAATACACTTCCAATACTACAATAACTACATGGCAACACCCAAGCAACCACCTAGAATAAAATATGAACTGTTTAGCACGGGCTGACTCGCAGGTTGACCCATGGGTTGGGCAGGTTTGTGTCATCTTATTAGATCATTTGTGTAGACATAGCTGGGGTGGGTCAAAACAGAAGTGTTCTGAAGTTCTTTAAAAATGTACAGAAACGTTGGTTGGATTTAGGTCATTTTGTGGGTTGGGCTGGGTGGGTTGCCTCTCGTAACGAGTTGGGTGGGTGTGGTCATAAGATAACAGTGTCTTTTGAATCACTATGAGCCACATCAGACAACACAAACACTCTAGGTCAGCGGCCCCCAACCTTTTTTGCACCACGGACCAGTTTCATGTAAAACAATATTTTCACGGACCGGTACAGATACAACTAAAAACAAAGTGCGTTAGTTTTTTACTAATTTTTGCTAGCTTGTGGGCTAAATATTCATGTACCATAATACGTGACCGAGACAAGCGTTTTTTTCCAAATAAAAGATCTTTCAGACTCTGATGATCAATAAAACTCTGATAATCAGTTTTTATTCTGTCTTTCTGTGTGGCCCGGTACCAACTGACTCACGGACCGATCCCGGCCCGGTGATTGGGAACCTGCTCTAGGTGACTGTGTTGTTCATGTGACATCAACACCAGTACATATGTATGATCAACCATCCAAAGATACGCAATATGAAATCCTGTTTCCTATTGGTTTCAAAATGTTAACATTCAAACTGCAAAAATGCTACCATGGGATTTCTTTCAGCAAAGTGGGAGGCAAGGCAGTCAAAGTGCCTATTCCGTGGTTTGGAGCTCCACTGGGGGCAGGAGCTGATGTGCTGCCCTCCGCCATGAATGCTGGAGCCACGTTTCAATCATCCCACACACTGAGGGTTCCTTTGAGAACCTTTTTTTTGGTCTTACCACAAATGTTCAGTAATGGTTAAAGCAGTTGCTCTTGAGGGACTCTGTAATCTGGGAATTGACTGTTCTCCATGTATACCTGATACTTGTGCACTTAATGGAGTGTTAGGTTTGCCAGCGGATTTAGAAAAGACAGCACAGCAGATTATATTCACAACTGTTGGACTTACACACGTGCACACACACACAGACACACAGCTGTTTTATATAAACACTACCATAGCACATTGCTTGGCAGGATGTCAGGTGATATTCTTAGAACATCTGACTCTGATCAGTATAAGATCCATTGATAGCTTAGGCCTGCAAATAGAGACGTCTCGGACTGAGGCACAACACGGGATGATACAAACAACACCGATTATTTAAAGGTCTGCATATGTACATAAAACCAATGTTCATTAGGTGGTTCACGCTCACCCAACTCTGAAGCTCAACTCTAAGCTCCCCAGCACAGCAATAAATCTGAAAAGCCATTGTATAAAAGTCCGGTGTATGAAAATATGTGACGCAGCCAAAAGTAAAACTTTGTTAGTCATCCATCCAACAGGGATTTACACATTCAAATTAAATAGCACAAAGAGAACAAGACAGACGAGTACATTTCTTCAAATTCCAAAACAAACTGCCTCAGTCATTTAAAAGTTAATGTTAATAAATGTCCCAAACATCTTTTTCACTTCAGTCAATACAGTCCTTACTTGGGAATTACGCTGCGAAATTTGACACGTTTCTTTCTGTTCACAGGTTTGTTGTGACAATAGTCATTAGAATTTCAAACCTTTAAAATTACTATTTCATCCAGAAGTCACCACCTAATTTCTTTGAGAACATCTTTAATTGTCTATGAGAAGTCCTCTGCGCACTTCAATTAGCTAAAAGTGACAAACAATTAAAAGGAAACTTAAGATGTTTCAGGGTGTGCACACCATCTGGGGACTTGTGAGTAACCATTAAACTCCAAAGACCAGCAGTGTTTCTCTGTCTGGAGGATTTGTCAACTCGTTCCTGCCGGAGACTTTCAACACGGGCGGGCAAAGAGGGGACGAGAAAGAAGCTGTGACTAGCCTTGTGTTCTGAAGGTCAGGCAGACTATAGGGTGTAATTTCTGGTTCAGTGGGATAACAGAGAATGAGGAAAGACAAATAACAACTCCGAAAAAAACAACAACACAGCACCAGTAAACGCAACACGCAGGAGATGGAAAACCTAAGATTAGCCCCATGAAAACATTGCACAGATGTGGAGGACATACTCGTGAGGAAAAACAGTTAACATTGAGGTCGAAGGGTAATCAGTCGTGCTGACAGAATTGTTTCTTCAGATAACACTACACTTGCTGATCTTTTCTCAGGGCAGGTCACAGCGCTCCTAAGCGTGGGCTTGGTTTACAATAAACAAGGGCTGTCCTGATAAATCGATTTAGTGCAGTTACTCCAGGGACGATGCCCCAGTCATGCACAGGTTACCTCTTTTAATTCGTGTGGCTTTTATGCTCCATATTTTATTTTTGTCATTTTATCATCTCTGGTTGTCTGTGCAGCTACATAAGATGCAAAATGATGAAAATTATGATTAATGCATACTTCAATCTGTCCTACTGCTCAGTTACTATAAGAAATAGGATTGACACCTCTTTTCCAATAAAATGTTTTGAAATCCCTGAAAGGCTCTGGTTTGTAATCGCCCAGGTAAGTGATTTCTCTGTTAAAAACGAATTTCTCAGGAGATTGGACAACGGACAATATGAAGAGATGTTTTACACAAGATTTCTCAGTTAAGAGTCGAAGGGCTCTTTCCTGTCAGATTGACTCAAACTTGGCTTAAGTTCTTTTTGGAGACAGCAAAGACAAAGGCATTGCTTATTTACTCTACACTTTGCTGGCCGAATGAATTCACTTATATGAAACATCAGAGGCTGAAGTGCACACATTCTCTTTAGGTTCCCTTCAATTAGGGCTAAATACTGATCATGTTTGTTTCCAGTGCCAATACAGATATCTGACTTCAGTACTGATTCCTGAACTACATTCATACCATTACTGATTCCTGAACGACATCGATGCCATTACTGACTCCTGAACTACATTAATGCCATTTCTGATTTCTGAACTACATTAATGCCATTACTGATTCCTACATTCATTCTTTTAAATTACAAAACAAAAGTTGGTGTGGCCTACGGTGGAAAAGTGTGAGGTGCTGGAAGTGGGTATATTCACACCCAGTCAACCATATAAGCGTGTTAGGAGCAAATGTGCGCCCCTACTTATGTTGTAAAACTAACCCAGAACTATTACTTCTACTCTGAGGTGCTTTGTGTGTCCAGGTTGCTGCCTCTCTATCGTTCCAGTGACAGAAGGGCCCCATACATCAGCCCTGTTGGACTTCAGCACTGTTGTGGAGAGAATGAGCAGACTTGATTTGTAGCCTGACCACTGTTTGCTCCCTCAGTAGCTGTGGGGGGAGCAGGGGAGGGGCTCAGGCCCAGCATGGCACACCCTTAATGGCTGCACTCACTAGGGTTGAGACCTCAGGGGAGGGGCATGCTGGGCCTGACTGTTTATTTTCGGTGCGTAGAAGGAACGCCCCCACCAGCAGCAGATCTGCTTTTATTGTCAGCCCAGCAGGCTGGTGGACGAAGAGCCGAGCGATTAGCCTAATATTACAGTTCTGAGGCTGTTGTTGTTTCCTAGTCACCCTTGGGTCCATCAGTTTGTTGGCAATGTGACATTTACTCGAATAAGTTCAGAATTAACAATGTGACGACACAACAATTTAACTCTTGATAAATTCTATTCACAATAATCGCTGCACCTTTTATCATGAATGAAGGGATTGTAATGATATTGCATTTAATCCACTACATAAGAAAAGCATACATGTAGTGCTCTAGAGGCTGTTTTTAATAATGTGTGCTGACTATCATATTGATTAGTCAACATGTAGAACAGCATATCCAGTCAGAACAGTATTCAAATTTTCACAGAGTGCCGTGTCAGAGGCGCATCATACAAACCCTAGTGAACAGCTGAGATACACTGTCCAGTAGTGAATCAAGTCCAGTAGCTTAGGGCTTGATTTACTACTCAGACACAAAGACATGTTAATTAGTTCTTACTTCTTGTCAAGAATGGTGACCTGATGGGCTGGTATTCCCAAAACTGCACAGCTGTCGAGGAGCTCCTTTCTGCGCTGGACACCTTGGTTGTAGTAGTTTCCTGTAAGTTGCACAAGAGATTAAAAGAAACTTCCAAGATCATCTTTTATGCCATAGATTTTTCTGCTGTTAGCCACACGTGCATCGAACTCCTTCTTTAATTACAAAGGAACATTTTTAAGGCTTGGTTATATACAGTCTATGCTGGTACAGTAAACCCCTGTTTACTTGCGGTTCATTCAGTCATTCAGGGATGTTTTCTTAGAACTGAACTAATAATTGTTTGCGGAAACGCCCACAAATTTGCGGAAACTGCAGATATCCACCACATTTTTTTCTTGTTGCCTAATGGTTTGTGGGAGTTTTTTTAGCTCTATTTTGTGCATATTACCCACGATAGCCAGGGCCTGACTTTGCTGGGTGCTTCAAATTGTTTTGAAAGAACAACTTCCTTAATAAATAGTTAATGTGCTTTCTGTCTGTTAAGTATACTGTATAATGCTCCATTTGGTGTCATTTCAAGAGAAGAGAACAGGGTCACTTACCGTATTAACACTAACTAATTAGCATTACGAAAGCTAACAAACTTAACAATACCATGACATATTAATAATAGTTAATATTGAACTACATTAATCATCTCAGGCCTGTTCCAGGGTATGTCCCAGTTACACACAATACCCTAATCCTGCAAAGGATATACTATGTACGAATCTTAATACCTCAGTGTTTTGTGTAAATAGCATAGTTTACATTGCAGAGTATGTTTTGGTGAGTTTTATTTTTACGTTATGTTTGTATCGCATATTGTTCACATCTTTGTGCGTCTGTGTGACTGTGCAGTCATAGCATAAGCAATCAATTAAGCCTAATGTTTCTGACACTAAACTATATCTCTGAAGGCTACTTTCGGAACTTTTTGACACAAATTTAATACAACGATTTTAACGCTTATCATACTGCTCTATGATAGGGTTGGTACTCACCATTTTTTGGCAGAAGTTGTGTCCATCAAGACCATACTTTAAAAATAGACCCGTTTTAAGTATGCAGTGCATATTTGAGTATACTCAAAATATTACTAATATGTGTATTATTGGGACATACCCTATAACTTTGGTTTTGGCATTATGGAAAAGTTCCTTGGTAGGGATGCACAGTGATATTGGAATCAAATCTGTATCAGCAGATCCGTGCTTAAAAAACAATATCAGCATGGACATTATGTTGATATGACCGATAATTCCAACTGTGGTCCTGCAATATGGTGCTTTACAGAACATGACTGATTCTGTTATAGTTGCAGACTTCAGATCTTGTTTACACTTGTAATGTTTATCTTTTTATTACTTAGTTCTAGCCTTTAATTTTCTCTTTTATTCATTTTAACAACAGTACTGCGCAAAACTCTTTAAAAAATATATTTAAAAACTGTTTGGATGAGCAGTGAGGTATTTTTTACTTATTAATCTGACTAAATATACTTAAATACACTAAATAACACTAAAAAGAATAAATACAAATAACATTCTGCAGTAAATAGTGATTTAATGTTCAGTATATCAGTGTGTTCGTTGTGGAAGCCCAGTATTACTTGTAGTTTCTATCAGAAACCTGGTTTGACTTAATCAGTCCTTCATTCATCAGAAGCCACTGATGGAATTTCACAAATCCAAACAATGGCTGGAGGACAAATCTGGAACCAAACCTGTGTTCTCCTTACCTGCTCACAAAATATCAACTACTTTTTTACAAACCTCATAGTTTTTCCTCCTTTTTGGTGTGTTTGAATTCATTCTAATGATAATTTTGCTAGTAGAAAGACACTTTATCACACACCGAGAAAAATGGCTGTAAACACTTTGCATAAGTACCTAAGACTTTTGTGCAGTACTGTATATTGCAGTATACTGGATAAACGTCTCATAGACGTTTCAGGGGCACATTTCATTAGACATTCTACATGCATAACTGTATGTAACAAATAAAGAATCTTGAATCTTAATGCTTATATGTTTTTCATTTTGCTTCATTTCAAAGCTGTGGTCCAGGTAGATGAAGTCCCAGTGTCAACATGTTATTAATGTTTATGTATTGGCACTGGCAAATACACTATTTGAACAAAAGTATTAGGGCACAGCTGTTTTTTCAGGGCTTGGGCTAGGCCCCTTACTTCCAGTGAAGGGCAATCTTAATGCTTCAGCATACCAAAACATTTTGGACAATGCCATTATTCCAACTTAATGGACACAGTTTGGGCAAGAACCTTTTCTATTCCAGCATGACTGTGTCCCAGTGCACGAAGCAAACTCCATAAAGACATGGATGAGTTCGGTGTGGAAGAACTTGACTGGCCACACAGAGCCCTGACCTCAACCCCATCCAACACCTTTGGGATGAACTGGAACAGAGATTGTGAGCCAGACCTTCTCGTCCAACATCAGCACCTGACCTCAGAAATGCTCTACAGAATGAATGGACACAAATTCCCCCAGAAATACCTATGGAAAGCCTTCCAAGAAGAGTGGAAGCTGTTATAGCTGCAAAAGTGGGGACAAACTCCATATTAATGTCTATGTATTTGAAAGCAATGTTATTAAAGTGTCTGCTGGTGTGATGATCAGGCGTCCCAATATTTTGTCCATATAGTGTATGTTCACTGAACAGTTCAGTGACTTGTTTAAAGCGGAAATGCTTAGAAAGAGGACAGTTTTTCGAGGAGGAGGGAGGTAAGATTTTGGAGTAGCTGTAGACGTACCTGAGGACAAACACAGCAAGTGAACAGATGCGTTTGTTTCAACGAGTTTTAAAACAGAAGGAGAGAAAAACATGCACTCGTCGTCTGGATGTGCTGTCACGAGAAGAGCCCGGACAGCCTGCTCTCCTCCAGAACCCCTCCTGGAGCTGGACGGGGACACTTTTGCATCCTTGCTGCAGCTTACAGGACGATAACCACCTGCCCTTCGTGCTCTATTAAATATTATTTTAACAGAAACAAAGTAACCAAGACAACAACAACAAACCACCCAGACCAAAACACACATGTCTCCCGCTTCGCAAAGCAATCCGGCCGGAACATCACCCTGCTCCTGAACCACTAAAGGTTCCAGCTGTGGTTCCCATGGTGCTAAATACAGAAAAGAGTGAAAAATGATACACGATTGCAATATTTCGTAATATTACGAGCAGCACGGTGACCGAATATTAACATCGTGCTTCTGTAGTGCACGCTCTGTGTAACATTAATAAAACAACACGTAGAGACAAATAACAAGAATATTTATGCTGCATATTTTCGTGAATGTTGAAGCTCTTTAGGGGTGGTGTTTTAAAACAGCACGCAGGTGATGCAGAAGCTCCTTTGCAAGGAAAGGGGGTGCTTTAAAGGGTTTGGGTGGGGGAGCTTCATAGGAGCCTGTGGGGAAACTTTTTCACGTCACACCGCGTTGTCCTGGCTGATAGACACAAAACAAAAAACACAGAGTGGAGATTTTAGGGCAGAGAGGAAAGCAGAGGTGGCTTTATGAGTACAATATACTAATTAACTCGGTTTAATTTGAGGTATTAGGCTGAAATGGAGGTTTAAAGTGAAGGGAGAGGTGTTAGAGTGCTTGTAGTGCTGCTAGGACAAATAGCACCGTGGTGGTGGCTGTGCAGAAGATCAGTGTCTGCCACACTCGAGCAGTCCTTCAGAGGAGGAGGAGGAGAAAAAACACATTTTTTCTTATATAAATTCGCCTTTTAAACAGGTTGTGGGAATATACGAGGCCATGAGGTGAGTCCTAGATATTTTCTGTTGCACCTTTGGCTTCCTTGTTTGTAAAAAGATCATTTTAAACAGCCTTGTTGTTTAACGCACCTCTCTGAAGTTCCGAGGTTCCGTTAGCTTAGCTGGCTAAAGATGGCGACTCGATTTGGAAACCAAAGGTGAGACGGGCTTCAGATGCACATTTCGTTAAAAAATTATGTTCTACGTTCTCAAATAGGTCTATGTATCAACCCTACATGCATTTCGAACCCTCCCAAGCCATGCAGAACTCTCTGCCGAGCTTCGTTGTCCCTCAACGAGCCCAATAACAACCGTTAGCCTCAGCTCCAGGGCTGGAGTTGGTTTCCTGTTCTTCAGCTCTGTAATGTCTACTGTCCAGTTCCACCTTAAATAACGCATAGACAACATTAATGCCTCTATGAGACTCAATGCAGCAGCTGCTGCTTTTAAGGTGGAACGGGAAATTAGAAGAAGAAAGCTAACTTTTAGCTTCCATCAGAAACCTGGTTTGACTCCTCACCAGCTCACAAAATATCAACTACCTTTTTTACTGCATAAATCTTGAGACATTTTACCACTTTCTTAAGTGTTTGCATTTATTTTAGTGTTGACTTTGCAACGACACATTATCACACACAAAATGGTTTTGAACAATTTGCATAGGCGCCTAAGACTTTTGCACAGGACTGTATATTTTACAGTCTCATAGATGTTTCAGTGGCACATTTCAGTAACTGTGTATGTGACAAATAAAGAATCTTGATTTTAAAATAAATATTAATTTTACATCATTTTTTAAATTTGAAGAAATACATATTTTGTTTTAAAATACAGGTAGTCTCGATTTCTACGTTTTGTTAGCACTAGCAGATGCACTGTGGACAAAAGTATTAGGACAGCTGTTTTTCAGGGTTTGGGCTAGGCCCCCTACTTCAGATGAATGGCATTCTTAATGCTTCACCATACCAAGACATTTTGGACAAGGACATGCTTCCAACTTTGTGGACACAGTTCAGGGAAGAATCTTTTCTATTCCAGCATGACTGTACCCCAGTGCACAAAGCAAAGTCCATAAAGACATGGTTGGATAAGTTTGGTGTGGAAGAACTTCATGCTGTAGCTCATGTCAGAGCAAGAGGGTTCACCAGCATTTGCTTGCCAAATAATGCCCTAATGTTAGCAGGCTCGTCTTGATAAGTCCAGGCTGTCCAAACCAAGATAGATAGCAGTCTGTAGAACGGGGAAATAGAATATTCAACACTCATGTTAACAGTTTCTCTTCTCTGAGCAGTAAATGTTCAACCAGTGCCCTCGTTTTTAGTGTAGTGTCCATTTGTCATACGTAAACACACCACAGCACACAGTGTGATCAGTGTGAAATTCTTCCTCTGCATTTAAACCATTCTGCAAGTGAAGCAGTGGGCAGCCAGGAACACAGCGCCCGGGAGCAGTGTGTAGTGGTGGTACATTGCTCAGGGGCACCTCAGTGGTCCCACTAGCAAGATTCGAACCCTTTCTGATCGCAGGGGCAACTCCCTAACCACCAGGCCACCAGCTGGCCAGCGAGGCTGCTGTCCAGTGAGAGTGAATCTATGCAAACTTTCTCTCCTCTGAGAGCGCCTAGAATTGTGTCCTAGGACTATATGTACACACACCAAGTAGGTGGGCAAATGACTATTCTACAAACCAGCCTAAGTCCGAATCTTTAAAATGCAATGCTATATGTGGTCCATATTGCACATGGAGTCATGGAGTTGCATTATATTGTACATTGTACATAATTAATTGAATTGTGTGTAT
>JBBPCX010000088.1:10090075-10111520 GCA_037974365.1 Hydrocynus forskahlii | reverse complement strand
TATGTATATATGTATATATATAATGTAAACAAGCATGTGTGAAGTATTCTTGTGGTCAAAATCAACCGCTAATAAACGACACCAGAATTGAGCCTGTGCATTAAAAGTGGGCTTGTTTTTCTGTGTCGAGGTCTTAAACGGGCAATAAAAAACATTTGATTTGTTGATCTCTTTCTTTCTCTGTCTGCTCTCATCCGCCCCTCAGAATAACGAGAAGCAGATGAGGCAGCTGTCTGTCATTCCTCCCATGATGTATGACTCTGAGCAGCGGCGTGTGAAGTTCATCAACATGAACGGGCTCATGGACGACCCCATGAAGGTCTACAAATCTCGCCAGTTCATGAACCTCTGGACGGAGCACGAGAAGGAAATCTTTAAGGAGAAGTGAGTATCTAGCACAAGGGTAGTTAGTTATGCAAGTTTTTTAGTCAAGACTGTAAACAATTTCCTAGTTTTTATACATTCCAATGTACATCACTGCTGGCTGATGTACAATGAGATACAAAGGATACATAATGCATTCCACAATATATTTAGTGAATTTGTTGGTTAATAAGTATTCTAGTATTGTACCGTCTTGCATTGTGTATAGTATTTATTTTAATTTAATTTTGCACTAAGGATATGACTATTAACTGCAATGTATGGTTCAGATTGCTTTGGCTGCATATTTACATTTGGCAGATGCTCTTATCCAGAGCAGTGTAAAAATAAAATCAAATGTAGGTTTTGGAGTCTTACCTAAGGACTGTTATTAGGTTTAACACAGTGTACTTGCTAAGAGAATCCCAGAATGGCAGGCTTTGAAAGAACAGTTTAATTTACACAAACATGTGGAAATTTGGTTTCTATCTAGTTTACAACGTGCAAAGTTCCTTTTGGTGAAAATGTAATAAAGCCACCCAGTCAGGACAACCTATGCTAGAATGTTCTTTTCAATACATTCTTTTTGTGAAGAGTAGCAGTGCTCAGGATGCAGTTTAACCTTAACCTTAGTAGTGCAAGCTTCATTATGATCTTTTATCACTTTATCAATATTGACTAGCAGTATTTCATTGTGATGATATTGCAACTACTGTGCATCATCTGAGAAAACAGACAACTAGAACAGGGCGGTTGTTTTAAGGTTTTTCTTTTCCAACACTGTATCCTGTGCTAGTCTTACTGAGATTTCTGGATTTACATTGCCATGATCTTTTAAGAATCCATTTAGTCTGACAGGAACATGGCCACCCCTCCTTCTCAGTTGGAGCTTGGCCACTTGTAGACCCCTGACCACATGCCATAGGAGAATACAACCTGGAGCCTGGAAGCTCTTTTCCATTTTGGTACTTTCTTTGGAGCTCTTCTCTGATCTTCAGCATTGCATTATATTGTAATTATCATTAGTCTGGGTCACCTCCGCTCCTGTGCAGACCGCAACAGTCACGAACATGAAACGGCAAAGTCTGTGTGGCCAGCCAGCAGCAGCCCTCTAGTCCCACGACCACACGGAAGCTTCCATTCCTTGTTTTTCCGCACTGCTGCTCTCTGCCCATGTCATGTGGATGGAGAACAACATTTCTGGCTAATGACTCAGCAGAAACCGCTTTCATTTTCTTCCCACAAATTATAGCTCCTGTGGGATGAGGTGCTGTTGAAAGAGTTGGGGTTCCAAAGCTAGGAAAGAGAACAGAGAAAACTTCAGCCTAGATCAAGCCAAGGGCTCTGTAGGCTGTAGAATGGTTTATAAGCCTGACGAACATCCTGGACAGAGGACCACATGCACAAATTATTTTTACCTCTTTTTCGCTCTTTCTCTCTGTATTTATTTGGGTAAATCTGTCACCTCTTCCTTTCTTTGCATTTTTTTATGTGCCTGTCCTGTTTTTTTATTAAAAGAAAATCCCCTCTCACTCTGTTTGCTTTCCAGGTTCGTGCAACACCCGAAGAACTTTGGCCTGATTGCCTCTTATCTAGAGCGAAAGGTGAGTGCTTCCTGTCTCTATGGGCTGGCTTCCTGTCTGTGGCAGAGCACTTTCACACATATAGCTTTAGAAATAGTGAACGTAGCTGCAGTTCCCACTGCTTCAGCTGTAAATAGTTTGTCCTTTCATGCTGATAAAAGCTTGTTTGGTGTTTAAAGGACCCATATTACATTTTTCTTGTGATATGGGCCCTTTAAACACTAATCATTTTAAACACAGGTGCTTATGCATTTAGATCACATCAAATAAAGATGACTTTCTGTACCATAAACAAGCTACAAGACGCTGTTCCCCACAGGTTGCATTAACGGTCTGGCTAAGCTTGCTTGGTCATGTTCTTTGTATATATCAGTAATTAAAGCAGCTTTTTTCGTTGTGTGTGCTTGTCTTCTCAAACGGGCTCTGTCTTTTTTCCTCACCAGTGTGTCTCTGATTGTGTACTGTATTACTACTTGACCAAGAAGAGCCAGAACTATAAAACGCTGGTTCGGCGTAACTATGGCAGCCGCCGACGGAGGAATCAGGTAAGCCGTAAACATAATTTCACATTCGTGTGTGTCGGTGACACAGGAGTGTATTGTGTTGTCAGCGTCTGGTTTTGGTGGGCAGTTCTTTTTTTTTTTTTTTCCTTTTTTTCTCACTTGTGCTGCACCCTGTGGCAAATTTGATGTTGCGATGAGATGTCTGTCTTCCCCTCCATTTGTTTGTTCCTTCTACTTTACCACAGTTCACTTTTTCCAACCGTCAGCAGTTTTCACTTTAAATCGGAATGCCACTGTTGGAATGTTTTCAACATCTCTGCATCTCATTCATTACAGAATGTGTTGATACATTACGGTGCAGTGTAGAAATATACTGACCTGGCTTTTCTTTACAGAGGTGGTGAATTGTGCAGACATTTAGCATAAATTCCCGTTTAAGACTGTCCTGACTGTTCATGTCACACTTCAAAATTGTACCTTTAGCTTTGCCACTTATTTTTCATTAAACTCTGCAAATGATTTGAAATATAATCGAGTCTTTTTTCCTCCATGATGTCAGTGTCACTGCTAGGGCTGTAAGGATATGCGATATTAAACCGAAATCGCGACACTCATATCCACAAACCTGTGTCGCAGTGTGAGAAGGCAGAATCGCGACACACCCCTTCCAACTCCCAGAGTTATCCTTCCCGTCTTTCGCCGCTAGGGGCCCGTGGGCGGTACACCTCCTAATAAAACCTTTTTTACACCGTGATCGGTGTATTTTCACGTCAATTTCAGGCAATAACCAATAGTAGAGGTTGTTACAATTGAAACGATTCCTCCCCCCCCTTGGCCTTATAAATGAACTGAGTCTGCTCTCAGGTCAGCCAAGCGCTCGCAGCGCCTCATGTGCGTTTGAGTCAATTTTTTAGGCTCAAACAAAGGAAAAAAAACACAGAAGACCAAATTCAGGACATTTGATGGGGATAATTATCCAGCAAATAAGAATTTCAAGGGGAAATAGGAGCGACTGTCCGAAGAGACGCACTGGGGAGGCGTGTGTGTCCGAGCTGAATTTCTTCGAATGTAAGTAAAAGGAAATTATGACACTTCGCTTTATAAATGTCTGTAAGCTGGTTGGTTGTGATAAAACTGTTGGGGAGTTTGTTTGTAAGAGTTTTTGAGTGAGTTTTTGTGCGATTTTGGCCAGCTGGGTGGAGCGTGTTTTTAGTTTTGGACAATGGTCAACTGGTAGCTGAAGAATCGGTTCTGTGGCAGCCTGTGGCGATCCCTTGGGGTCTTCTGTATAGATTGAATGCAAAAGAAACGGTGTCGAAGCGTTTATTGATTCATAATCCCCCCCCCCAGGAATATGGGTAAAAAATCGTGATACAAACTGAATCATGGGTTTGTTGTATCATTACAGCCCTAGCCACTGCAGTGTTGAGAATGATAGAATGGTCCACCACCCAAAAGTACCTGTTCACTGGTGGTCCTGTAGGTGCCTGATTACTGATGAAAGAACTAAGAGGTTTATTAAATGAGGCAGAGAAACGGGCTATAATTGTAATCTGCAAAGTGCATCTGTACAGAGCATACTTTTTTTTTTTTTTTTTTTTGGAGAAGTTTACTTTGTATTAAGTTTCATAGTGTTCTTTTCATTGTGTCTCTGCGCAGTCGCAGCATAAGCAGTTTCCTCCGGGATCTATAAGGTTTTCTGATTTTGTATGATATAAGGAGCTGATAAAATGGCGAGTGTAGAGTTAAGGTAGGTGTATGTAGTAAAGTGTCTCGTCTCTGTAGGTCCTATTTGTATTTTAAATTCTTTTCTTCCTAAGTAGATTTATTTCTTTGCAATGTAAGAAAGGTTTTGTCTTCCAGTCAAATATTGTGATAGATATCATACATCATGAAAATGTCTTATTTGGTTGCACTGTTATTTTTGCCGTGTTGTAAACCCTTGCGTGTGTTCTGTTTTATACTGCTGTATAGTTACTGTGACGTCCTCACCCCGGAGGCTACTGCTGGCCTAGCCACATCCTCCTCTGCTCTTTCCTCTCGCTCCTCTCTTCTCCCTGACCTCCCCTCCCTTTTCTCTATGCAGTCCTTGCCTCCTGCTATCTCTGTGATTCTCTTTTACCTTCATTTAGAGACGGCTGTGCCATTCTTGGGGTCTCTGGGTGCATCTTGTTTAACAGTTGCTGTTTGCTGTTTGAGTGGTCTCTACACAACATTGGCACCACCGAATGAGTGTTAATAGTATATAATTACTTTACTGAGTCATGCTGGCTTCATCTCAAAGCCCTGTAACAGTCTTCCATATTGCATGCAGTGCTCAAGCAGAATCGTTCATTTCTAGTGTTTGAATGGAAAGCACATTTTGCATGAGGACAGATCACATCCCCTCATTGTTTTCTCGAAGGAAAAAAAGACTTCTTGCGTGCGCATGGAGAATATAGCTTTTGTGTGCGTGTGGGTGTGTTTGTGTGTGTGCATGCGAGAGAGAGAGAAGTAACATTGGTTGTTTGTTCTATATTGAAAGTGGCTTGTGACAGTAAGCAGAATTTTTTTAAGCAGAACTTTTCTGTTTTTTAGGTGTCTAACACGTAAATGAATAGTGGGACATCCTGTAATGTGGTTTTCCCTCCTAATTAAAAAAATCACATTGATTTGATTATATATATATTGTCATTGTAAAGTGGCCATTTGTCACATGTGAATACACCACAGCAGACAATGTGAACAGTGTGATATTCTTTCTCTGCATTTAACCCAGGGCGAGCACTACCTTGCTCAATAACACCTCTTGGTGCTACTAACAGTTTGGGATTTAAACCCATGCCCTTCAGATCTCAGGGGCAACTCACTAACTGCTATTCCACCAGCTGTGTGTGTGTGTGTGGTTGATTTCAATTACCAGATTGACTTTGTTTGTCAGTAATGAACCACTTTCTGAGAGACTTTTTGAAGTTTTGAGAAACTGATTAAATATACTTGTACCTCTTGTGTTGATTTTGTATTTGGTATCAGGCGTGACCCTAAGTTCACATCTCAGAAGAAAAAAGGCTGTACTGATGTTGCAGGAGGCTGTAGTATACCTCAACTTAAGTGTTTTTGTGCCTTGAAGACATCCTTAGCGTCCAGTGTTCTGTGTAATTTTGTGTGAGTGTTTTGATAGCCTGCTAATATGCTATTTTAGCCGTGTGTGTGTGTGTTTGTGTGTAACTGAGTAGCCTCTTTGAATCCTGCTGTGGCATTGATCACTAGAGGAGGCTGTGGGGTCACTGAATGGATGTGGCCCAATGTCAGGAGCTCAATATCAATAATTAAAAAGATGATTTGAGTCCAAGCCTACTCACACACTGACCTTATCTCACAGTGTAGGACACGAGGCGAGATAGACTGCTTAGTTTTTAGAATATTTCAGCATCAATGCTGTCCTTTTCTGCGTCCTGTGGTTTTATTTGTGGTGATGGTTGTGTGTGTGATGGTGCTGGCCTATTTTTTGGGATGTGTTTGTGTGTTAGTTTGGGTACACAACCTATTTGTGAATGACGCTGCTCTGCCAACTACATAAATGTTAATGTGAGCTTGCTTTTTGCCATTTTCTCTATCGCAGCTGATGTGGCCTGAAACACCAATTAAAATGGAAGAGTGTTTGTTCCATCAGACGACTTCAGAATATTTTTCTGAGGGTAATATTGATGGCGAGTATTCAAGTACTTGTTTGGCAGAACACTCAGCCTGGTCCTGTCCACAAAATTGGTGCTTTTGCAAAGGGTTTTAGAGAGCAGTCATTTAAAGTTTCTCGAGTCTAGGAACTAATTTATTATTACACTGTTTTCACTGGGACTGGGTGGTCTGCAGTTGCCAGTCCAAAAAATGTTTGTGATCAGGCAAGCCATGAAAACCAACATCTTATTTCGGTAGATTATACAAATGAGTATTATTATAGTCTCATTATTTCCTTGT
Source organism: Hydrocynus forskahlii (assembly GCA_037974365.1). Taxonomy (NCBI): domain Eukaryota; kingdom Metazoa; phylum Chordata; class Actinopteri; order Characiformes; family Alestidae; genus Hydrocynus; species Hydrocynus forskahlii. The sequence continues at coordinate 10,105,117 of JBBPCX010000088.1, read as the reverse complement.
GTTTGACCTCTTGCATCAAGTGAGTTACTGATTAACAACGCACTGACATTTCGGGGACTGGAAAAGAAAGTGGCAGAAAATAGCTTCTTGTTTGAATTTGTATTGCACTTGGTACCAGAGTGCAAAACTTCTGTCTTTTTTGCTTTCTTGTGCCTATTAGCACAGATGCCTTGACACACTTCGAGTGAGAGCAGATCAGTACTGAAAATATAGAAGTGTTTTGCAGTGTCTGTGAGGTACATTAGGCAAGTGATTGGTACATTCTAAGTATCAAGAGGTGGCATAGCACCCAGGAGCTTGTCCATTATATCCATTAGTTCTCCATTACAGCCCATTCAGTGTACAGAACCCAAAAGCCAAGCCATGCCATGCCATCTGTAGCCAGTTTTTGAAGATGAACAGTCTCTAAGTACAAACTGTTGCCTTAAATGGTAAAATTCGCTGTCTTGAACGCCCGACTGTTTTGTAATTGAGGACATTAGATTTTGTTGCAAACCCTCTTGTCTTCATACTGTAATCACTAAAGTAAGTCCCCCCCCTTTTTTTTTCTCATTTAGCTTTTTTCAGTTTTTGGTTTTAGTTTTAGGTGTATCCTGAATTTCTTACTCTTACTCTTTTGTTCTCTTGTATTCAGCAGTGTGGTTGGACCCTGAGTGTTCATTTCAGTGCCTTACTGGTGTACATTTGACAAAGCATTTGAAGAAAACACACACGTAATATATGTGTTAGTCTGATTGGGACTGGTCTTTGGGCAGGGAAATTTTTGGGATGTAGAAGAGCGAGTTTTCTCTGCTACGTAACACTCCAGCATCAATCTCCAGATTTTGCTAAGCAGGTCTGCAGAAACAACAGCGGTGTCATTTCTCTTCAGCTCAGCTGGAGCACTGAGTGCTGACACGGCTCTGCTCCAAACAGACTTCTGGCTGGAGCTTTTTGTACTTGTACGGAGTCCCCTGGGACCACTTCAGCATGCGGGAGGAGAGGTTTGGAGAAAAGGGGAGGAAGCAATAGGCATTGATGGAAATAGAGAAAATGTGAGAGAGGGAGACAGACTGAGCCCGTACTGGTAGCTTTTTGCGCTGTACTAGCTTCACACATACGGATTGGAAAAAGTGCTTGTGTGTGTACAGGTTGGGCGGACACCCCTCCTAGTACACAGCACATTGGTACATCCCACTCCCTCCAACAGGAGCTAGAAAGTTGGCGAGCGGCTGTGAGTGCCAATCAAAAACGGCGCTGTGCTGGGCCCGGGCTGGGCTCCAATCTCTCTCGCTCGCCGCCCATCACCTGGCCTGACCCTGTCACCCAGATTAAAGCTGACTGGCTTTGTGTGCGTGTGTATGTGTGAGCGTGCGAGAGAGAGAGAGAGCTAGAGAGAGATATCGTGCTTCTGGAGCTGCCTTATTGTGAGCCAATAACATGCCGTGACAGCGAGGGGTGTAAGAGTTCCCCGGCTGACTGCAGCTCCAGATTGGACGAGTGGCTCTGCGGCTGCCACCATGCTGCGTGCGCACGTCCCTGCGTGTCCGCTGCTTCCCCTGCTTCCGTTCCTGCTGCACCCAGCATGGCAGAGCTCCCGAGGATACCGTGCCGGCATTTGTAAATGGGCCAAAAGTGACTTTTCCTGAGTGTCGGATACTGACAGATGAGCGTGGAGATTTTGTGTGTGAGAAAGTAAGTTCAGCAGTCCTGCTCTAGCTCTGTCCCTGACACGTGCTTTTTCAGATTTTTCCTCTTGCGTGCTCAGCCTTTGTTTTCTGTCTCTCACACGTTGTCTTGTGTACTTTGTTGCTCACTCTTCCTCGTTTATAAACGTCCTAGGCTTGCCCTGCCCCCTTCTAACACTCTCGCTCTCTCGCTCTCTTTCTCCTTCCCTCCCTCTCCCTCTTCCCCTCTCTCTTGACCACCCCCCCCCACCCCCCACGCTCTCTTTCTCTGTCTGAGCAGTCAAGTCAGGGAGCTCAACTTCCATGTACTCAAAAATACCCCCTCACCGCTTTCTATGAACGCAGATAAGTTACTAGTTGAAGAGAACAGAACGATAAGCTGTATTATTTAGGGAAACTCTATTGCTGGTGCTTGTTTGTTTTTTGGGGTTTATTTTTTTTTGTTTTCTCTTTGTGATGCCATGTGCTTGACCTGACTGCCAACTGAAATTCAAGCCACAGGCCACTCTGGAGTTCCCTTACTAGTTAACCTTTTACAGAATGAACCGTACTTTTTATACCTTCTGCTGTTCTTAGCTGGAAGTAGAAAGGTCACAGTAGTTTATTGGAAACTGCTTTATGCCTGTGTTTTTGTTTTAATAAGAATAAGCTGTTTCTTTCTCTCTGGGAGATTAATGTTCAAACGTGGCAGACTAGGTTGCTTTAGAGCAGGCACGTCCCTCGGAGATCTCCAAGCCACTGACACAAGTTAACTGGACTACCACTTAAGTTTCTTGAGGAAAGGTCTGTGGAGTGGGTGGTTTTCTAATTTCTCTCCCTTGTGTATCAAAACGATGGCTAAACTGAAATCTTGACTTGGCTTGAGGCCTTGTTCTATACAGACGTTAAATAACGGTGCATTTTATGGCTGAGTTTGAGTGTTTAAGTGTTTCTTCAGAGCCTTACAAACAAACTCCTTTTCAGACTGGAATGTGGATTTGCAGTAAAACCAAGTCAGAGAGCTGTGATCACGGAGTCTTTCCAAAAGCTGTTTGGAGGCTTTTGGCTTGTGAGCCTGTCATTTCCTAATTCAAATATGTGCCTGGTGAATCAGCAGAAAAGAGAGTCTCAAAGCCTACTTGAACGCTGAAGGAGAGGAGAGAGTCTCACAAAGCAGCTTTCTGTGAATTTAAATACTTTTTCACATGTGCAGAACTTCTATCACTTCTGTATTTCCACATCCAGACTTGTTTTAGATTAGGACAATTTTCTATTCCCAAATCCTTTTTAGCCCTGGTCCATGAAGTTAAGTATATCGAAACTGTTAGCGATGGGGTCTTAGTCGTTTTGTGTGAATTTTGTTCTAGAATACTGAGGCCATTTGTGTCATATGAAAGGTGTTGCCAATGTAGTGACTCGTAAATTGTGTGGTGTGAAAAGGGCTTTAGCAACATCTGTGTGGAGGAACGCTGGCAAAAGCGGGGAGTGAGGAAGAGGCCAGTTGGAACATCCTGGCGTTCCAACACAAACACTACCATTCCAGGTCCTGCACTTCACCGGGACTGTGATCAGAGATACATAATCAAGAATCTAATCCTGTGTTTAGACTGCTGGCGGAGGTTCCTCCCCCTTTGGATGGGTGTAGGTTTGCTGTTAGCATGGGATCATTAGCTGGAAAGACTGTGTTGAAATGGAGAAAGCTCTCCAAATCTGCATTAAGCTTATGCTGTTTATTACCTTAAAATAAAAAACATTGGGTATGTATTCATAGGGAATCTGGCAGTATAAAGCTCATGATTGAAGCCTGTGATAGTTTGTTTAATAACGAGTTTTTCTGTTATCTGGACAGTTTCTCGTATTTTATTTGGTTCAAATTGCTGTGCCTGGATTGGAGCTCAGTAAACAGAATTGTTCTTGGTTTCATAGTACTTAAACATATAGGGTCAGTTTCCCAGATTGGGATCAAGCCTATTCTTGGACTACCATTTCCTTTTCATTGGAAAATCTCTATTCACAGCACTACGTAATCCAGGACTAGGCTTAATCCCTGTCTGGGAAACCAACCCATAAAGTACTACAAAAGTGAAGTAAAGTTCAACAACATTGAAGTAATCATAACAAGTATGATTACCTCATACGTTCCCTAATTTACTTCTGTCCAAAGTCTCCTGCTAGCTAGGTCTCTCCCATCTTACTCGTGAAGATATCCTTCCTCTGAGTGACGTGAAGCCCCACAGTGCTAAAGCATCATCTTTGGACAGCTCCACACACTTGAATGTTAATGCTAATTGCTAATTCCATTATGTCAGCTAACAGACACCTGTGCTGGCCAGTAACTTGCTGCCTGTTGGGAGAGTTGCTTCCACCCAGAGAAACTGAAGCCAGTTATGTTCTCTTGGACACCCAGCCATGGATGACTGTGTCGTCGCTGGGGACTGAACTCTCAATCTGTTGACAATAGTTCCAGTGCCAAAGGAGTCTCACCACTCGGAAGCCCTATATTTGTTCATTTTAGGGCACACTGATTGACATAAAGTGCTTGATTTATCTCGGTATGACATAAAAAATGATCAGGGGTTGAATTGGTTTAGTCCCATCCTTGCACATAGGCCAATTCTCTTCTGTCAGCAGGGATTGCTCAGCCTCTCACATTTTCAACAGTGTGTGTGTGTGTGTATATATATATATATATACAATCATTCAAATAATGACTAAATGCCCCCACAGCGACATAAAATGACACCCATCAACCCTACTTCCTATGGCAGCCACAGAACCCCACATAACAAATCCTAATTTAACCCCTAAAAATGATCATTAACTATTGAGAAAGTACTGATTTCTTAAAGCAGCCTAAGTGGCAGTAGAGGACTCAGGAACATATAGATGACGTAAGCACCATCTCTGTTCTGAGCTTTAAGCCATTTGCTGTTTGCACTTTTCTTATTACGGCACTTTACTTACTTGGACATTTTTCCACTCTGTTGCAAGGCCCTCTTTAAATAGTTGTGTTTTGTTGTGATTTCACAATTTTCAGTTCTATTTAGTGTCTCACTTTCTGCCTTTTAATTCCCATTCTCCCTCTCACTCTGTCTGTCCACAGTTGAGCTTTTGACATTCCTTGGCCCCATCTGGTGTCCGCATGGGTTGTTTGGCTTGGCTGCGGCAGCCTTGTTCCCTCAGTTCTCTCTCTTTCGTGGAACGGCGAGAGGAGGGGTGCAACTCCTCCATCCCGTAATGTGTGCCAAAAACCATGATAAAGGTCCTGTGGCAGTTTGCTCTTGACACTTGCATGAGAAAAACATTCTCACCACAAGTCGACACGGGCTCCGAAGTGTATGTAGAATGCTGCTCAGTAAACACTGATCTCTTTCTAATATTAATATCTGTACGGGCACGCCTCTCTGTATAGTGTCTGCCCCCAACCACTCTTCCCTCCATTGTGCCAATACTGACTGGCAGTAAGTTGAGATGTATTCATTGGGGAAATTCTGTTCATCCTCACACATTCGGAAGTCACTTTAACTCTGTAACCTTGTCCCTTGACACAACTTTGTACTGAGTGCTTAGACTAACAGTCTGCAGCTTGAGTTAGCAAGTCGGTAACCATGACATTGACCCCATTTCTTTACCATTGGAAGAGGTTTTTAGAGGGGGAAACTTCAGCTGCCTTCAAAAAGAAAACAAGTTTGGCTACCTTGTATCCAAACAGCTGCTCTCTCCAGTGGCATCCATACAAGCTGTCCAGCAAAGGTTTGGCTAAAGCCTTTTTCTCTTGTCACTTTTAATGATTGATGTGGATTCCTCCAGGACCAAGGACAAGCTGCCCATGCATAGTTGCTCCTGTGGCAACAATGAGCCTGAATGTGGGATTGTGTGAGCTTTGAAGAAAGTTGATTCTTATTTTCCGTCTTAATCTGTCCTCTGATAAACTTCCTCTTGCTTCATATTCAGAGGGCTATGAAAGAAAATAATGTACTTTTATGCTATACTTTAGCCACTCACATTTCTGAAATAGTAAATCAGGGTTTGGCTGTGTTGTCATGAACAGTTATGGGGAATGAACACTGAAAATAAGTATAAACTTGTCAGTTTTTGGGAAGGGGGTTGAAAGGCAACTTCTGGAAATCTGTTTGACTAACTGATGCTTCCGGTTTTTACCATCGTTCCTGGTTTTGTCAACTCTGGACGGGATGAAAAACAGAAAACTGTCACTTGTCCTGGGGTGGAGGTAATGGTGTTGCTTTGTGTAGACCTGTGAACAATCCTTTAGTCAAGGATCTGTGCTTGGTTGATCTATAAAAAAAATCTACTGGTTGGTGCGGTTTGCAAGCTAGCCCTAAGTGTAAATGGCTATAATGTATTGCTGAGGTAAATCTTCAACAGCATGCCTTCATCCAGAGTTGCTTTCCATCTGCCAATGTTGGCAGAAATGATTATGATCTATGCGTTACATGGACTTCGGGAAGATCAACTGATTTTGTTGGATGTTTTGGTAAGATGAGCTGGTCTATCAGCGTCACTAAAAATGCATAGAATATAAGCATATTTATTTAAGCAATATGTTTATAATAAGGCAGCTTAATTGAGACCTCACTCATGCTGTTGGGGCACAGCTGATTCAACTCATTATCTATCAAATAAGCTCATTGTTGGCTGGTTCTGGTGAGTAGTGCAGAGAAGACATGCAGTGTTTGGAGCATATGGCCATCAAGGCTGCGGTCATGTTTGTAATTTAAAGTAGTGGACATTATTTATACATTTTTTTAATTAGGTAAACTTAATTTACTGTTTCTAGAAAATCACACCATATACTGGGTCATAGTAGGTAAGGTGTTTCTCCTAGGTCCTCCTTAGGTGGCTCATTTCTCATCCTCTTTTTACCAAGGCGTGTGTTCGGCCATTGCTATTCCCTAGCAGCTTGTACACTCCAGGAAGGGCGGGGTTGTGTTTAAGGCTGGGTAGCGTCACAGCATCAGCCATGTTGTTTTTGTTTTTCTATAAGGGGTCATCTGAGCGCGTGTAGCTTTAACCCAGTCACTGGGCTGCCTAGCGCCTCGTGTTTCTCTGATCTGCCTCAAGTCCTCTGTAAAGCCTTTGCTTTCTTGGCCTCTTTGAACTGAGTATTGTCAACAATGAGTCCATTGTGATTTGGGAGCCTCTGTGAAGTCTGTTCTTCCAGACAACCTTGTCCATGTGAACATCATCAAAGGGCCTCATACCGCTAATCTTATCTTTGTAGAGTGCACCAACTGGCCATCCATCTTTATCCCTTTTGCGTCTTGTCTCTCCGTTCTGGGAGTTCTGTAGAAGAGGGTAACCTCAGGGCATTCATGGTTTTTCTATACTCATTACATCTTAATGAGCCTCCTGTATGTGCTGTGTTCCTGTGCTTTGATGGCACCATTCATTTTCATTTGCTTAGGTTTGACCTTTATCTCACATGTTCTCTGGGCAAAGCCCATAGGTGGCCCAGCCATTTAGACTGATACCAACTACCTTGGACACTGGAGTGATGTGTCCAGTGTCTGCAAGCTCCAGGGCGATTAGGCCAAGGATGCGACGGACCACTTTCCCCAAAAAAAGATAACACCAGGCCATGTTTAATATCCACTTACCATTCTGGTTGCTTTGAAGTGCAAGACTAGGCTTGATCTTGGTCAGCGAAAGTTGCCTCACATCTTTGCCTTTTCCAGCAAAGACCTTGCAAGATTATTGTCTTGGGTTTTCCACTTGTGTCGAAGCACATTCTTTCAGAAGACGGGAAAATTGCTCACTGTGCCGTTTGTTTGCCTTAAAAGGGAAGTGGGTTTTGGACAGATTTAACTTGAGGGAGATGAGACAGAGAGGGAAGGAGGTCACCCAATCCAACCTCATTCATACTTGAACCATATTTGAAGTTTTATCTCATGCCTGACACTGTATAAACTGATCTTTGGCATTAATATTTGAACGCATCTGGACTCTTGGTAATGATGAGAGTTCGATTATGTCACTCTGTCCGTACATCCGAGCAAAAGGAATCGAGTGACTAGGAACATGTTAGGCTGGACCCGGAACACCCCAACATTTGTCTTGTTAAGATCGTAATGTCCTGTCACACCATGTACAAATTCTTTTCGCTCTGTTCTGCTCTCCTGTTCGTACATGATTTACCACGATGTTCTAGAATGACACCCATGCAAGAGATTTAAATAATCAAAATTTCTGAATGAGGATCAAATCCATTTGGAGCTCACACAAACGGTGAAGATCTTCACAGTGCTCTGTAGCATTGAAAAAAATCTAATTTAACTTTTCCAAGAGGGAGGTTTATGAAGGGCTAGTACTACCTCCACTACCTAAAGCATCTTTATACTGGTCTTGGAGTCTAATTTTATCTGTAACTGATTTAGCCTGCTTGTATTGAGTATGTGAGAATTTCACAATGTCAAACCCAGCATTCTCTTCACCCATCTTGCCCATTGCTCTTAGAGCGCAGAACTGCTGTCTAAAAATATTATTTTGCGTTTTCTTCCACAAACAGATAACACGGCCTTCACAAGAAGATAAGTCAGACGAGAAAAACGAGGAAGACAAATCGGAGAAATTGGAGAAGAAAGAGGACGACGAGAAGAAGGAAGAGGAGGAGAAAGATGAAAAAGAGGACTCAAAGTGAGTGGTTCAGGTTTTGCTTTTTCTCTGTAAGGGCTGCATGGATATGGGATTTCTGGGCCAATGAATATATCCCATATATCTTAAATCTGTTGAAGGCAATTTGAACACACATGTAAAATATAGACATTAGATCCACCTGAATTGGAATTGTATATAAATACAGTAAAATAAAAAAAAGCTTACTTTTTAGCCTAATAGCCCATGTTTTGCTGTTTCAGAATACAGTAAATGTGTCAGTCATAGGTTAAGGGGTATCAAATCTACAAACTGACCCGGTGTAGACCTGGGGATTGGAATTTAGTTGGAATTCTAGCAGCAGCATTTTGAATAAGCTGCCACTGTCTAGCGTTGGGAATCGAGAACCTGTTCCAGTTGAGAAGTGATTTCAAATTGTCTGATCAATCCTAATGGTGTGCCCCAAACGTTACCGATTACTTTTATCAGTGTGTTTTTCTGACTGTTAAGTGTCACAAAAACTCATACATTGTGACGTCAAACTTTGCATTTATGTTGCTGTGTTAAGGTGGGAACTCTTTTGGCAAAAAATGGCTACAATTCGAGGAATGCCATGAGGTTGCCACCGTTTTTCATCTGAGCAGCATGTTCAGTACTGTTCAGTACTTAAAAATTGTTATAATATTGGTGCCAAGCAAGAGGGTTTGACTACATGAGATAACCTACATGAAAACGAATACTATACAAATATCTCTTAAACTCATTTTTAAGCACGACGTTGATTTTATGTGCCAGTTTTATATTTGACTCAAGCCTATTCCCTTTTGAAAAGGAGTATTGTAATTAATGCAGATGTTAGTATGTACACATGCCTACTTTTCAAGAGTATATTTTCTTTTATCAGTCAGTTTTATATTTCTTTTCCCCAAATTATATCCTTTTAAGAAAAGTAGCCTACTATTCATGTCATAAAGAGATGATAGTTCAGACTCATCTCATAAAGAGATGATAAAACGGCTGTGTTGATGCTGAAACCCTATGTTGGCCTTTTTTTCCCTCATAGAAAATGGATTGGGAATCGATGAAGCATCAAACCAGCAAGTAGAATCTATAATAGCACTGGTATTAATAAAATTTAATCTACGATGGACTGATGAACTGTAGCTGTAGAACAGTCTTTTTTTGGAGACCATAGCAGAAGTCAGCCCTGCAGGATAAAGGCATGAATCCTCTGTGGACCATTCCTGAGAGCCAGACTCAATTTTCTAATCTGTCTAGTGGTATTTCATAATTGACCGTATCAAAGGCTGCACTGAGATCCAGCAGTACCAAGACAGTTATTTTACTTAGGTCTGTATTCAGGTAAATGTCGTCTGTTGTTGACAGACCCTGATTGAAAGTTGTCAAAGTATCCATTTAAATTCAATGTAATTATGGATTTGAGTGAGCACTACTTACTCAGTGATCTTGCTTATGAATGGGAGGTTTGAAATAGGCCTATAATTTTTTAATGTGGAGTCATCCAGGTTTCTCTTTTTCAGGAGGGGTTTGGAAAAAGCAGTCTTTTTCTTTAGTGATGCTGGGAAGAAGCCTGAGAGAAGCAATTTGCAGAATCTCAAATGTGATACAGCTGAAAACACTTTTAAAAACGCTTGTGGGAAGAATGTCGATTCAGCAAGTAGATGGGTTAAGATGCAGGACGATTTCTTCAAGAGTTGTGCCATCAGTGGCAGTAAATTAAGACATGAAGGCCACATTTTTTTCCTCTATGTTGGTATAGATTTTATGTTGCTGCCTCACTGAATGTCGCTAGTGCTATTTTCAGTTTTGTGAAGGAAAGTTGCTAAGGGTTTTTAACTGATAGGAACTCCAAAGGTAACTGAATAGGGCGGTTGGTTCATCTATTGAAAAGAAAGGATTCTGAAGAGCGAAAACAGAGAGTTTGGAGTGAGCTATATATTAGTTCTATTAAAGAAATGAGGTTGACTAGCCCTGGTTAACTCTGTCATACATGTGGAGACTCTATTTTAAAATGTCAATATAAAGCTTTTCTCCATTTACACTCAAGCCGTTCTGCATTGTATTTTGTCCATTGTGCATTCTGTTTACCAAAAATCCTTTTAAGGCACTTTTCCGTAGGCATACAGGAACCATACTGTACCTAAACTGAACTGTGATGGAGTGGATGTTGCAGCACGCTTTGATTTTCCAGTATCTCCACCCAGTAATGGTGTTTCTGACACGCTGGCAGTGCGATTCCCTCCCTACCGTTTGTGGCAGGTTATTGTCCCAAAACTGCGTCCTTGGAGTCATACCAGTGGAAAGTTTTTCTGTCAGACATGCTTTTATTTTTAATAGTCTTGTTTGAGTTTTTGCATTTTTTCTCGGCATTATTTTGCCATTTGATGAATACCTAACCCAGCTATCTTGTTAGCGTTATCCTGGCATTTCTCACAGCGTTGGAAAACTCTTACTTATCTTCAGCCCAGATGAACAGTAGCCAACTTCCTAATTGTTAGTTTGTCTCTCCATTTTTTTTGGCATGGTCAGTTGCCTCTTTCCTAATCTGTCTGTTGTCACAACAACATATTGTCCAATCAGAAAGCAGTGACGAAGTCAGCTCTGCTGCAGCCTGCTTTTGGCCCTGCCATGGAGCCGGTAAATTGATTTACCTCTTTTTGACAGTTTCAGTCTAGACTAATCCAAGAAAGACTGTAAAATAACTCTGCTTAATTAAGGCTCTTTAATAAAGGCCCCCTTCCATGTCGAACCTCAGAAACCGATAAATGAAAACTGTTCATACATGGTTCCTGACTCCATTCCATTCTGCCTCCAGTACATCTGTCCTCTGTTCCACTAGCCTCTCTCCTAGTATATTTACCAGCAGGTAAATTTGACCTGTGTCTCCCTGTTCCTTTCTTTCTCAAGCACTTCTTTCCTCAGTGCCACTACTCTTTTGTCTGGACTTGTGGTGTATTTGACCAACTGTCTGTTACACTGTGCTGCTTACAAACTCTGTGGGGGCAAAACTCTGTGGATAAAACACTTAGTTTTCTGATAATTAAATTGTGGAGAGATGCTGTTTCAGGGCACGTATTCTTGAGCGTCTGTTTATCACCGAATTAGATGAAGGCTTCCTGGAATAGGATGGTTGTGAATGAATCAAACGCGCATGGCCTTTATGAAGCCAAAGTTAAATTGTCTACAAAGTTCAGTTGTAGATAAGACCTTCTGTGTAATTGCATCAGCTCGTCTGACTTCACATTTACATTTCCTGGTAACAGTTATGTCAGTACTTGGGACTCCGTGCAACTCCTGATCTAGACTGTGTTTATTTTTGAGCCTTGAAGTCTCCAGGCGACTTCCACAAACTCGGTGATACACAGAGATAAAACCTAAACAAAGACTTTCTTTCTCCTTTAAAAAAAAAGAAAGAAAGAGAGAGAGAGAGAGAAAAGTAGTCCATACTTTCATTGCTGTCCTTAATACCTAAAACATTATACATTGAGAACAGTAAGCAGCCTCCATGCTGATTCTGATGTAGGCCATCAAAATGTGAGAATTTATCGCCATTTCTTTGTCCATATTGTGCTGTTGAGAAAGTCAAGCAATGGCAGATGAACTGAGTGTGAGTGTTGATTCTGGGTTTCGTCTTCAGGGACATTGGCAAAGATAAAGAGAAGTGCGAGGGGGAGGACGAGGAGGGCAAGGAGCAAAGCACACCGCGAGGTCGTAAGACGGCCAACAGCCAAGGCCGCCGCAAGGGCCGTATCACCACCCGCTCCATGGCCAACGAGGCAGCTGCTGCTGCAGAGGAACCACCACCACCCCCGCCTGAACCAGGTAACTTGTGCACACACACTTTTAAGGTCAAATACACTCTCAAAATTAAATGTTCCATACTTGTCCCTCACTTGGCCAGTTCTAGTCTGTAATTTGTACAAATAAATTATGTAGACAAATGTTCACACTCACCTCTTATTCAGAAAGAATGGTTCTTACAAAAACCCTCAACTGAAAGGTTTTTATGGAACCAAAAGTAGTTCTTCTGTAGTGTTGTTCCAAATAATCCTATATTTTTAATGTAATGAATACCTACACACTGGCCGGGCAAAGAACAAGTAACCTTTCCCCCTATGACGTCATGCGGGGCCAAATTCCAGATTGGGCCATCTGTCACTCTCTGAACAGCGGAGCAGGATGACTAAAGCACTCTTTACACCTATCGCAATTTTTAGCCACTGCAGGACTATAGGCAGGCAAGGGGAACTCGTATTAATGTTAAAAAAAATCTTACAAAGTTAAATTTTCATGTCATGGGACCTTTAGAAAAAAACAGTAATTGACACATCACCATTGCTTTGTAGTCTAGTCTGATGCACTTATTGGTGATTTAACCCTCACCTAGAACAGTTAAGAATTTGAACGATTATTTAGGAAAATGTAAAGCTTTGGTGCTGAACTGATTTTACAGTAGGGGGGATAGTTTTATGTCCTCTGGTGCTGAAGGTACTTTGTGCAGTGAAAAAGCATCTTCTTTTTCAAACAGGATCTGTAAAAATTACTTGTATATAACATAAATGTTTTCTTTCTGGCAGTTTTGCTGGATCCTGTCCCTCCTCCTAAACCGGAGGCAGTGCAGAAGCCTGCACGCGAGCTTGCTAAACTTGCACCTGTGAGCACCATGGATGCCCAAACACGAGGTGTGTGCATACACACAAACAGACACACCACACACACTTATCACATGACAAGGTTTGTCCTCCATTTTCTTCAGGTTTATTTTTAGATTTGTTCTTTCCGTGCATTAACTAATTACAAAGGACATAAAAGGACTCTGCTAAAGAAATAAACTGTGTTTGGATATCCAGCGATGTGTGAGTTAAACCATGGTGCTTGGATGGATTGGCTGTTGAACTTGAGGACGAAAAAGTACAAGAACAGACAAAACAAACGTGAGCTCACTTTGAGCCGTGGCTCTGACCCACTTTGCGTTGACATTTTACAGCCAAGGAAATGAAAGAAGAGCTGTTGACATAGATTTTTTTTTAAATTTCATTCTGCTCCTTCAGAAACGTCTGTTAGATTCATCAGGACTGCTGGCTTCAGCCTGCGTTCTCTGACATTTGAGGGTTTTTTGCCGTTTATTCTCCCTCCCTACTCCTCCCTCTCGATACAAGCCTTAGCTTTCTATGCTCTGTATTTCGGCCTTGCTACTTCGTTGGTCCATCCGTCCGTCCTCCTCTCCCACTTTCTGTCTGTTTGCCGAAAGCTGCATCTACTTGGAGTCGGTGCGTTGCTGTGGTGACAGAGCATGTCTCAGGTGGAAGCAGTTGTCATGGGGATGGGAATGTGAGGCAGGTAAACTGACTGACTGTTTCTCCTGCGCACTCTCTGACCTTGTGTACATGTGTATTTTGTTTATATCACTCTGTGTTCTCTCTGGAGCAGGATTTAATAGAATGCTGCTTTTTTTTGGTATTTTGAGCGGATGTGATATTTAAAATATGTTTTAAGCAAGTTCCAACACAGTCATAGTGGAGTCCACAGAAAACAGGATTTGATGCTCGTCAGCACTCTCATAGTTTGGAAAATGAAACACAACCCAAGGAGCTGAATGGTGTCGTATCACGCAGTTCTAGTGCTTGGCACCTCGGTGCTCCTGTGTGAATGTTCAGTGCTTATCTGTTGAATTTTACTGTGTGTGCATGCAACGGAACATCTGCAATGGCATTTTGTGGCTGAAATCACTAATTAAAAGGAATGTCTGTATACTTTTGGACAGATAGCATATGGTGTATCTGTTTAATTAAAACTTGCCCCCATGCATATAAAGTGAGTATCATTTGATATGAATCACTGCACTGCAAATTTGGATTCTTTTCCAGGAAGCAAGTTGTGTATGACAATAATCATTAGATTTAATGGGGTTTATGCCAGCGTTATGTAAAGCTCTTCCAGCCCTGGCAACAGTTGCTATGAAAGAACGAAGTTGTGGGCGGAGCATGAGTAGGTCAGTCTGGGCCAAGTTGTGCTTTGGAACTGCTGTGCCCCGTCACAAGCCAGAGAGGTTTTGTTTCCAGTCCCACCCACTGTCCTCTGCTCACCTCGCCACAGTCCCCAATGCTGTAATTGGACTGGCCTTTAACTCCATTAAACCTCAACTAGTGCGTGTTTGTGTGACACAGAGAGAGACAGAGATTTGTGTCATGCGTGTGAGGAGATGTGGGTCGATCCCATCTGTTTGTGTCACCCACTTGGGCACGTACCATCCTTTGGGCTTTAGCTCCAGTTGTGTTTGTGTGTCATTTACTGAGAGGTCCGGAGGTCACTGGAGGAGAGAAAGCAAAAATGTACAATAAATTATTTGATTACATTTTGTTTGGAAGGGGGGGGTGGAGTAGTTAGTCCAGACGCTTACATTTATATAAAATACATGCACACGCAGACTTGGGTGCTTAGAGCAGAGGTTACAGAGTAACACAAACAGTAGCCAACAGGTCAGCAGAAAGACATTTATTAGAGTAGATGTTCTCTGCAAGACATATAAACATCACACACAAGCATGAATACACACTTGCATAAATGTCAAAGGTTCACACTGTGCTAAATTTGTCCAAATGTTTGGTCAATCTCAAGGAGGCTCTGACGGAGGGGGGTCAGATGAGTATATTTATCACCCCTCCCCCGTCTCTCTCTCGTGTTCTCGCGCTCTCTCTCTACCTCTCTCTCTCTCTCTCTCTCTCTCTCTCTCTCTCTCTCTCTCTCTCTCTCGTGTTCTCCC
>JBBPCX010000088.1:10076391-10089642 GCA_037974365.1 Hydrocynus forskahlii | reverse complement strand
CCCCCCCCCCCCAATGCTGTAGTGTGGTTCCTATATACTCTTTCTATATTATAGTGTTTCTCTCTCTCTCTCTCTCTCTCTCTCTCTCTCTCTCTCTCTGTTGCTGAGTGGAAATTAAGAAGGGAGGGGCAGCTGCAGTGTTGCTCTGCTGTAAAAGTGGAGCTTAGCTACTGTTATTAGACACACTGGCTGCTGGTGTGTGTCTGAGAGAGAGAGAGAGAGAAAGAGGGACTGCCTGCCACTGTGTGAGGGGAAGAGGGAGGTGCTTTTGTACTCCTAGTGTCTGGCCTCATATCAGCTGACGAGAGAGAGAGAGAGAGAAGGGGGTGGTCTAGTTGAAAGGGCATGAAAGAAACGGAAAGAGACACAGTGCAAAGGAAAGAAGTGAGGGAGCACAAGTGAGTGGAAAGTGAGAGAGTGCAAGAGAAAAAAGAAAGAGGGCAGGGTGAGGGTGAGGACGACAGTAGAGGGTATGAGGAGGGAGGGGGGCAAACAGAATTAGATTAAAGACTATGAGAGAGGGAAGGAGGAGAAAACCCAACTAGCACAAGACAGTTCGGTTTATCAGTTAGTCAGGTGAGTATATCACCCCCCCCTTCTCCGTCTCTCTCTCTCTCCCTCTCCCTCCCTCTCCCTCTCCCTCTCCCTCTCGCTCCCTCCCTCCCTCCCTCCCTCCCTCTCTCGCTCTCTCGCTCTCTCGCTCTCTCTATCTCTTTATCTCTCTCTCTCTCTCCCTGCTCTGACAGCATGTGTTGTGCCTGCAGGATCTGTCGAGGCTGGAGAGACTTCTCGCTGGACCGAGGAGGAGATGGAGGTCGCCAAAAAAGGTAATATATTTTTCTACGGTTCTTTCCTGAGCGCCGGCTTTCTTTATCTGGCTGGTTGTTTCGCCCTCTGACTTTGTGGCCTCACAAACACACATACTCACCCTCTCCACCCTCCCTTTCTGATCTTTATCTCCTTGCTCAACCTCATGCTTTAAGGGAAACCCAAAGCGCTCTAGTTGGTGCATTGCAAAGATTTTGACTGTGTGCGTGTGTATGTGTGTGTGCTTTCTGCATATGGTGAGTATGGCCTAGTATGTGAAGTTAGTGTGTGTGACAGTTTTATACAGTCCTTCTCCTCCACTCAACAGTTGGTGGAATTTAAGTTCAGCAGCTTAAAAAATATAAACAAGAAGCTCATTATTGTTTGTGATTGTAGGTTCTTTGGTGCCTCTTTTTACTTTCTTTTGTACTCTCCAAAGGGTTAGGCTTAAATCAACTTGTTTGTGACTGAAGGCTTTGATTTTTGTATAGGTATGCATTGTTTTGGCCAGTTTTCATAGTAATTGTATAAAGAATACACTGGGAATTGTGCGGCTTGTGTTGGCATATGAATCACATCATCCCATGAGTGTGATTACAAGCCTTCATGGGTTTTTGAATCAGTGAAGGACACACAGGGACAGCTCAGACTGGATTAAATAAAGAGATTAATTAGGATTAATTAAGGTGTTGGGCATGTTTGTGTGATAGTGAAAGAGCTGTTAAGTGTGGGTGAAACAGTGAGTATGAACCCTGTACAGTGGGGATTTGTCTCGATTTGTTTCAGTGTTGGTGGTTTTAAGTTTCGATTGGGCTGCACTGATTCAGAATTTTGACAACCAATAATTAAATCTCATTCCAGATGATGATAATGATACCAATAACTGGACGTTTACACCTAAAATCCTTGTAAGACCAGTAGTGAAAGTAGAAGACTGGACTTTTTTAGTCTGTCCTCTTTTCAAAATTACACCAAAGGAAACTTATGCTTCCTTACAACTTATAGTATTGTAAATGTGAACCAGAGGGAAAAATGGATTGATTGATTGATTGATGGATCTGTGAACTGTCTGCTTACCGACTTGAGTCTGATGGGGCTTGACAAAATTCAGGGGTTCAGTTTGTGGACAGGAGTCTGTTTTGGGCTTCAATTTTATACGTGTGCAGCCCTCTCATTTTCCTCTACTAAAACTACTAGTAAATGAAATACAGCGTAGTTAACTGTCAGATCCTGGAGTACTTGAGTAAAGCACATACACCAGTCAGCCGTAACATTAAAACCAGACAGGTGGAATTAATAAATTGGTTTTCCTGTTACAGTGGCATCTGTTAAGAGGTGGGATATATTAGGCAGCAAATGAACAGTTAGTTCTTGAAGTTAATGTGTTGGAAACAGATAAAATGGGCAAACGTAAAAATCTAAACAGCGTGTGATTTGCTTGCCTGGAGATGAGATGGCACCAGGATGCACTATGGGAAGAAGGCAAACTGATAGACGGTGTGCTGCTCTGGACAATATTCTGCTCTTAAAACCTTGAGTC
This sequence comes from Hydrocynus forskahlii, assembly GCA_037974365.1. Classification (NCBI taxonomy): domain Eukaryota; kingdom Metazoa; phylum Chordata; class Actinopteri; order Characiformes; family Alestidae; genus Hydrocynus; species Hydrocynus forskahlii. The sequence goes on along the minus strand of JBBPCX010000088.1, from coordinate 10,087,295 downwards.
CTGACATTTAAGTGGATTTTTCTTTGACACATGCTACCGATTTTGTTGCAGACTAAGTGCAGTGGCCTCTTTCAGCTGCATAATACATCCTACCACACTGCAGAAATGGAGAAAGATGGCGAATAGTTCACGGTGTGGGCTTGGCCTGCAAAGTCCGCAGATCTCAATCTGATCAAGCATTTGTGGGATGTACTGAACAAACTACCCCGATGCATGGAGATCCCTCTTCCCAGCTTAAAGGATCTGCTGCTAACGTCTTTGTGCCAGATATCACAACACACTTCCAGAGGTCTTGTGTAGTCCATGCCTTTGCGAGCTGTTTTGATAACACGAGGGCGACCTGCACAATATTACGCAGGTTGTTTTACTGTTATGGCTGATCGGTGTATAAGCAAGCTTTTAATAACTATAAACGGCAACAAGAAAAGTTCTTGTTTATAGGCATATTGTCATGGAAATATCACTGCCTATCAAATAGATCACTAAAACTGAAAAGCTTCGTCATGAGCCGTCAGTATCTCAGTACAGACGATCTGTCGCCCAGCCTTAGTTTTACCGATACTTGGATGACTTGGTGATTCATCTTCTCTCCTAGTATGCCTAATGTTTATCAAGGCATTAGAGCGATTATCTTACTCACCTAGTCGTACGCTGTCTCACTTAGTCATCTACCTACTACCTACCCACTCAGTTTCATGCGCATACACACTTACGTGCACCTTGTAACCCAGTGAGGGGTAACAACTGCAGTGCTACAAATGCTTGAACACACACCCACACACACACACACTCATGAAGTGTGTGGCCTTCATTTGTTACCTTCTTTCCAGACCTTTTGGTTTTGGTTCCTTTCAATAGATTGCCTGCTATCTAGTTTTTGGAAAGACCCACACTCAAAACGTTTTTTTATTTTTACTTTTTGTTGATTAAAAAACAAAAAAAAAATTAATTACTTTATTTTTTAACCTCTAGTGCTCTCCCGGAAAGGTCAGAACATCTGACTCTTTACAAGTTTCCTACAGGCCATTTAAAAAGGCTACCTGAATGTGTACACACACGCTCACACGGAAAGTGCTTCCTCCAGGGCTCTGCACAGTGTATGCTGGTTGACAGCCCTGCTCTGAGGGCAGACTGTGGTCATCCTTTTCCTTCCTCTATCTTTTTGTTCTTTTTCTGTCTGCTGTGTAACAAAGGAGAAGTGTGAGGCAGCCAGGAAAGGAGGAAGTGGGGAAGACTTGGTCTTGTGTGTGGTGTAGCATAGATGTGCACGTGTTAGTGGTGTAGCTGCAGGCTGTGTTGCGCGGCGATGAAGGAAGACTTTTCTGAGGGGGTTGCACTATCAGAGGTAATGGGAAGACTTTCATTTTTATATCTTGTTATATATTTTTATTTTGATGAGCATCTGTTTATGAGGCCAAAAAGCAAGGGTGGGAAATTGACAGTGCTATAAATGTTAAAAGGGTTGCACAATATGTCTTTGGCTATTCGATTTCACAATGCAGAAATCGGCAGTATGCAAAGAAGCCTGGCCTGAATTACTTGTAGCATTAAATTGCTACATCATTATGCTTTTCAAACACTTTTTGTTTTAAAAGTAATCAGCAAAGGGCTGTAGGAACAGTACCATCAAATATATGGAAAATGTGTAAAATATTGATGCTGCTTAACTTCGGGATCATGTCTTTTTAGTAAATGATCAGGAAAGATGTAATTTTAAACACTCAGTGAGTGTTCGATTTGGCTAGATCTCAAATGTTTCTCCTTCAACAAAGTGCAAGTGAAAGAGAATAGACTCCACATCTTAAGTGCAACACGTCGGGATGTCTCGGTCTTGAAGGACAAGCAGTATGTATCTTGATGCAGCCAGTGGGATCTGAAATATTTATTCAAATGGAAGCGCAACCGTTTTGTCAGGTGGACTTGAGATGCTTGTCTGGTGTGAATTGAGCTGTCACCAGTATACACCACTAAATCATTGTTGCCACCTACTGGATATATTTTGAACTGCAGTATATTATTGTTAATTATGCAGTGTAAACATCATTATGAATGGTCATTTGGGTGGAGTTACAAGAAGACCAGTCCTAGGTCTAGTCTCTGAATGATGTCCTTATTTAATCACATGATTGGTGTGAAATGAATATTTAAAAATCTAGAAGAGGTTGCAATATCATTGAAGTAATTGTTCAGACGTTCCCATATTTATCCTGTAAACCTGAATGTGACTTTTTCCTCAGTACCGTTCAGTTGTTGGTTTAAACTTGCCTGACCCCTGTTTATTTATTACCTTGAAACCATTTCAGCCTTGGCTGTCAGCACTGTATGTAAATGCCACAGTGTCACTTCAGTACACTTTGTTCTCAGTTGTGGTCAGACATCTGGTGGTGAAGCTTATAGCTGTGGCTAAAACAGAAGTGAAGCAGAAGACTTTTACCCTAATGCCCTGGAGCGCTCAGCATGCAGCAGTATTATGCTTTCTGAACTTGTAGCTTTGTTTGATTGTGAGTAAATCTATCAATCCAGATGAAATTCAGTTAACACTGGCACAAACTGCTGGACGGCGACCAACAGGAAAGACAAAGTGGTTCTTGGAAAGTGTAAAGTAAGTGTAAAGTGGCCATTTTTGTCACGCGTGAACAACGCAGGACAGCTCAGTGCGAACAGTGTGAAATTCTTTCTCTTCATTTAATCCATTCACCAAGTGAAGCAGTGGGCAGTCAGTGATGCAGTGTGTGGGGAAGGTACCTTGCTCAAAGACAACTCAGGGATTCTAACCCACAACCTTCTAATCACAGGGGCAACTCCCTAACCACCAGGACATCAGATCCTAGATGGACAATCAAGTACTCTGTTGGTCATTCCAGGTGCCAGTGTTCGAAAACTGAAATTGCTGTTTGACTATTCGTTACCCTGTGTCACAGATTGTCAGAGAGAAAGTTAACAGGCCAACACTTCGGTGAATCTCTGTTAAGCTTTAACAAGGTTGTAAAAGGCCACAGTTGCACGGATTTCCGATTATGCAAGACTTGTATCCTTTGCTGCTATCAGTGCCTTAATGTGAGCGCATTACTATGGAAGTGTTTACATAACTATCATGAACTGCAAGTGTACCATTAACGTTTGCACAGTAGGCAGAGGAGCCACTTCTCTGTGCTCTTGTCTAGATGTTGGTGAGAGTTACTCCTACGTAACATATTTGATGTTACTAGGGCTTAATGACGGTATGATTTTCACGACTTACTGTCATTTGTGTGATGAATTCACTGTGAATGGACAGAGAAAGAACAATGTTGGTCCTTTTTTGTCAAGAAATTTTTGGAAATTACCTTTTTCCATCTATTTCTTTTGACTGGTTTGCGTCGCAGTACATTCGTCGTACATGATGTCAAATTTGCCAAAGAACCAATCCGAGTTAGCAGTATGTTTAACAGGACCAGGAGATGGCTTTGAGGAAGCAGTGCCACTCAAACCCTTCTGGTATAAATTCTGCATTAATTTGGTGTATACAGGATGTAATTGTATAGTTTCAGTACTGGGATAATCGTGTCTACAATGTTTCTGTTGTGTTTGCCAGCTACCACTGATAACCAGAACATACTCAAACTCACATTTTAGAGACAACACTGAGGCAGCCTTGTGTTCATCATACTTAAAATTGTGGCTAATTTTAAATTATGGACGTGACTGGTTTTAAAAGAACTGTTAGTGCTGAGAACGACTAATACAAGGAAGTTTTCGAAGTCTGTAAAATGGCAAAAGCAACCTCAATTGTTTAGAACATGTAGCACTAAACTGCTCACAACCTCCACTGACACTGGGTTGTTTACTTTGTCATGGAGACACCACGGTTAATCATTAGGCGAAGTGACATGCCCACACAGTTCTGTGAAAACAGTGGCTCATAATTACTGCGACTTTTAGATAACTTGTACGACTAAGATGCATTTTCATACAGGTGAAAATACGTTAACAAGAGAAGAGCAACTTGTACCTGCTGTGACTGACTGACTTCCCCTGATGGAGCACCATAAAGAAATGCAAGAGTCATGTTAATCAGGCATTTCCCCCATCTGCTGCAAAGCTTAAGTTCACCAAAATATCCACAGCTAAGTAATCAACCAATTAGCAGAACCATTCAGGTGCTTGAGAGGGTTTGCAAAGTCACGGCTGATCTTGAGACTCGAGAACTGGTAGAGAAATGTTTGGAAGAGAGAGAGAGGTGATCAGAATATATGAATTTTGATCCTGTGTTTGCTTTTCTACAGGGCATTGGTCTTCTGTGCTATTTTTCTTTGCCACCACTAAACCTGGTTGAGGAAACCTCCTTGCAGAGTGGTCCAGTTTAACTTAATTATGGAAATCAAATACAGTGTACCTCATCTTCTGAATCTAAAGTAGAACAAGGGTGCCATCCAGTTCACTTGAAGTCCTTTTTTAAATGTAGACGTTCTGACCTCATATTCACCCTTTCTAAAGAAGCAGCAAGGTTACTTAAATGCCACATTTAAACACACTCCACTTTTTGGCATCACACCTCACCACCTCCTCTCTTTTGCTCTGCAGGGCTGGTGGAGCATGGGCGAAACTGGTCAGCCATTGCTAAGATGGTAGGCACCAAGAGTGAGGCTCAGTGCAAGAACTTCTACTTCAACTACAAGCGACGCCACAACCTGGATAACCTGTTGCAGCAACACAAACAGGTAACCACAAGCCCTTAAGGAGCCCGTTGCAGTTTTATGTCAAAGATCTGATTTAGGGTTAGGTCTTGGATCAAAACTTTTTCCTTATGGACTGATCTTCAGTGCATTCCTATTAGCTTCCAAAATTGTACTCAGCCACTCTTGTTTATAAAGGGAGAAAGGTTACACAAGGTCAAATCCATGTTTGTAGGTGACCAGACGGTTGCGTGAACGAGATGCATCACAGAGTGACAGCGTGGCCACAGCTTCAGCTGACGACGATGAGGAGAACCCAGATGACAGCGAAGGTGAGCACAGAAATACACCTTTCCGTGGAACACACTTAAACGTAGCATATTTTTGCAAAGCTTATTTGCTGACTAATATTGAAGTTCTGTCATTCAATTGAGGCACCCTTTCAGGTAGTGCTTAGTAATACCCTTTGTCATGGAAATCACATTTCCTTAAACATTACTTGTTACCAGCAGACATACTTTCTCTTCTTAATTGAGGACTTCTCACTTTTTCTTGTGGAACACAACTAATTCAGAAGTAATTTTATAGTCCCCCACATGCCCAGGCTGTTTAAAATCTACCCGCAACTCTTCAATATTTCGGAGGACCATGAAAGCCATTCCAAAACCTGTATCTTTCAGTACTTGAAGTAGTTCAAGGTTCATGCTTTTCTTTGGTGTCTGTGGGATCCACTGTTGGACACCATCTTTTAGGATTTACTGATATTACAATCCTTTCTTCCCTCTATCCCTAAAACTTATTGTGCCACTGGCTGCCAAACACATATTAGATCCATAATTGTGCTTAACAGCTGGCAAGATCTTGTTTTATTATTTTTGTCCTCCAAACACAGCTTTGGTGATGAGATCGCAGTTAAGGTATCCCCCATAACCATTCTTTTTAGATGTTTATGCAAAAAAACTGCACAGCTGTTCCTGTGCCAGCCAAATTCTTCCTTGGCAGTGATGTGAAGGCTTAGTTTTGCATAACTGACTAGTTGCTGAGCAGTTTTTTTTTTTTTTCAGAGATTTTGCTTGGTGACATCACTTTGTAAACAGTGTACAGCTGCGTGTCAAAGCTGCTTGGCAAGTCTGCCGAAGCTGTGGTGTCCCTCAATGCAGGGTAGTTTTTTGTGGAGAAAAAAATGCAGCTAAAATGCTTATTTAGTAGAGGTTGTGTAGCTTCATTATGTGTTTGCATCATGTGATAGTTACTATTGCCTTTGTCTGTGAAAGCGATGCCTCTCCCTGTGTGCAAATCTATAGTGTGCACTGGTGTCCAAACCAATCTGTACAAAAAACAAGGAAAACCTTACAATTTTCTCCTTTTTGGAACACTTTTCTGTTTTTGCATTGTTTTGAAGATGAGTCATATAATGGTTATAATGTAACACCTCTTCTGCCAAACAGTCCTTAAACTGCTCCAATGAAATGTGCTTATATTTTGTTCAGATCTCGTTTCACCAGATAGCCAATCAGCATTTACTTTATGCATTGGATGTTGTGCCCCATTTCACAAACATTTTCCTAAATACTCACATTTGCAAAATATAAATAAATTAGTACTTTATTAACCTCATAACATCAACTGTATAATGTTCAAAATGGCTTTCTAGTTTGTCTACAGAAACATTTGCCTTTAAAATAATTTAGGAGATTTCCACCCCCCTGTATTTCTTACTCTGAGGCAGAGGAGTTCATCGTAGAGGCTTAAAGAATTTTTGATGGAGATTTTGAATGCGTGAGTATGTTTTAACTGCAGTGCTGACCTGCTTCATGGCAGAATATTTGATTAGAGCTGACAGTGAAACCCCAGTCTGAAGCGCTCAGCTAGTGAGGTCACAGCCATTACTGCTACTGTCTATACTTCTAGTGAGAGTGAGAGAGGATCAAATGAGGAGGGCAGTAGGGAGAGCGCGAGAGAGGGAAAGAGAAAAAGGATCTGGACTAATTCTGAGTGCCAGGCTCACTCTTATATAAGCGTTCCTTGGCTTTGAAGACTCAAGAAAGTGTGCTGTAAGGAACGCCGTGTGCCACCACTGCTTGTTTGATCCGGTATGATGCCCTCCTTTCATCCCTCTCTACTCTCTGCCTCTTTTTCACACCCCTCACTGCTACACATCTTTCCACACTGCTCTTCTGTCACACCTCTCTCACTCTTTCTCTCACACACACGCTGGCCCTGCTGTGGAGTGCTCTGATGTAAGCAGGAGTGGGGAAAGACTTGCGTTTTGACTATTCAAATGGGTCTCTAAGCAGAAGAGGCATATATGGAAAAAGGAGAAAGCTTAAGGCTTTTTCAAATCTTCTGCTTTTTTTTTGTTTTTCTTATGCCTTTTCATATCCATGTTCCTCCCTCTTTTCTACCTTCATTTATTTCTTAGTGTCAGTCGCGCAGTGTGCTCCATCCTGATCTGCCGCCACTAAAGTAAATCAGGTTAGCTATGGATCTTCCAGATTACCCTGCTGCTGCCTGAGAAAGAGTGACTGAGACAGAAAAGAAGAGGGCAGATGAAGGAGAGCAGTGCAGTCATACCCGCAAGATCCTGAGTAAATCGAGATTCTTTTGGGGAGAGTTAGAAAGAAAGAGAGAGAGGGGAAAGGGTGGCATTTGAGAAACAGGAAGAAGGAAAAGTGAATAAGCAAGCGCATGAAGTCTAGTGTGGGGGGTTTCCTGCTGCTGGCAGAGACGACTCCTGCAACCTGCTGTAAGGATGGTGGCCATATGCTTGTGTCTGTGTGTGTCTGTGTGTGTGTTCACTGTGATGACTTGAACCTTGATTGGTGGTTAGCCACCTTGCGTGCGAGTCTCTAAAGTCACAGTTCGCTGCCTGTAGCCTCACACATGTCATCTTCCTATTTCTGTTGTAGTGCCTGAAAGCAGACAGACTTTAGAATGGGGCAGCTTTTGTGCTACACAGTCACATGATCAACCCAAAGAGGAAGTGGGCTAATTGAGCAAAGACTGGCTTATCCAGTAATTTTTTTGTTGTATTTCTATTGCATAACAGAAAGAGTTCATGTTTTTATACACTGTTTAATATAAGAAGAGGTTAGAAAACACAAGCACTTGTTTTTATTGCTGTCACGTTTAACCTTACCTTTTATATGTATTTATATATTTTTATATTTATTTATGTATATTTCTATTTTACTCACACAAACATGCACACACACAAACAATATTTACCAGTGTGATGTTTTTCACTGCTTGGGTAAATGGTTATTTGATCAGGACTACACTCAGAGTTTTCCTGATAAGAATTGTAGATAACATTCCAATATAAAATTAATTTAATTCTGTTCTAAACTCAGCTCCCGCGAAGATCTGATGATCTCTCTGTCTCAAACCAGGTGCAGACAACAGCTCGGACACAGAGAGTGCCCCATCTCCCTCTCAGGCTGACTCTTCCAAACCCACTGAGCCAATTCCTCACTCCGGCCCAGGAGAGGGCACATCAGAACAGGACCCTGCGGCCCCCAAAGTCGCTGGTCAAGAAATGAAAGCTCAGGAGCCCCCCTACGGTGAGCTTCAGGTCAAGCTGGAGAAGAGCCCGGAAGGTGGAGTGCCGAGTGACAGCACAGCCATGGACGAGCGGGCACGGCCAGTCTTTGAGGGACAGGTGCATCCTAAGAGCGAGCCACAGGACGTGGAAATGGCCACAGCGGCGGCACTGGCTGGGGAAAGGGGAGAGGTGCAGGTGAAGACAGAGCCAGAGCCCAGGGAGAAAGGCGATAAGCAAGGAGATCAGTCACACTCAGACAATGATTCAAGCGCCACTTGCAGTGCGGATGAGGATGGGGAAGCTGAGCCGGACAGACAGAGGTGAGAGAGCAGGACGGTCCTTGTAGGATCAAAAATATCTATGCTGGACTGCAGATGCAGCCTGGAAGATCATTACCTAGATAAAATTGTTGTCGTTAAATGATAGTGTGGTACATCTGAATAACTGTGCCACAGGTCAATTATTATTGTGTTCCGCATTGAAATCTTAGTCCACTTTGTCCTTTGGAAAACAGAATTGTTTATTTTGCATTGAGTTTGCATTGATCTTATTTTGCACATTAACTGTGCTCACATCATGTGGGTTCACCGCATTACAAGTGGACATGCATTGTAAATTATTTTACTACCAGTGTAAGTAGGCAATTCAGTACTGGAGGGTATTGCAGTCAACACATTAAGCTGACTTGTAGGTTGGACAGTGTTTTGTAAGAACACTGATGGAACAAAACAGTACTGAACCTTTCTTTTTCTCTTGATAGTTTCTAATCTTTCAATATTTTTTTTCTCTCTCTCTCTCTCTCTCTCTCTCTCTCTCTCCTTCTCTCTCTCTCCCCTCACCACATAGAATGTATTCTCTGGAGAAGCCATCACTGCTTGGAGGTCCCACCGGTGCATCTGTGGTAGTCTCCTCAGCTAAGCAGGCCCAGCTCAGCATGCAGCAGCTCCAGCAGCGGGCCGCCAACATCCCCCCTATGGTCAGTCCCCCTAGCTCCATGTTCCACTTACCTACCAGAAATGCACCCTTGGCCAGGCCCAGGGACTGGGAGGGGTTCGGAGCCAGAGCCAGGGCCCAGACCCGATCTCCCTCAGCCCAACTGCCCCGCCACGTGAGTCCAGGCCAGCTGAGCTTTGCCAGGAAAAATAAAAAGATAAATGCCTGGATCAAAAGCTCTGAATCAACCTGATCTGAAGTGTTTTGAATCAGTGAGAAATGCTGGGTAATTGCTGAATGATTCAGAGTCTTGTTTTTTGAAAACAAGCATCAGTGGGGGTCATATCACAGAACAGCTTAAGCCTTCAATCAATTTGCATGCAGAAATGCTACAATGGATGAGAAACACCAATCATGAAGCACTGATTCCTGGGCACACCCAGATAGCATAGAAAGATCATTGATTATGTGTAACTGAAGATGGAGTAAAAGATAGTGGTTCTTCTGTGTTTTTCACAACCTAGCAAACAGTTAAATGAAAAGGAAGATTGACCCATATATTGCCACAGTATTTGCCACAGTATTTTATTTGTATGAAGTGAGGCAGATTTAATCCTTGGAATAATAGTGACCCACCCCCCCACCAACTACCCTGGCTCAACCAACAATCCCCATAAACAAACTGAATGTAAGATACAAGTACAGCAATGCTCTGACCTGAGCTTCAACCCCACTTTCAGTATTACTCTGTGATTGAGCGCTGTGGGCTCTGATTGGCTGTTCAAAACAAGACCTCAAAGCGTAGCTCATACCATTCATCTCAAACATTTCTGAGATGCACAAGAATATTAATCTACAGTAAACATTAAGGATTAGGACTGAGCAATTTTGGCCAAAATCTTAATGTGATTACTCATTCCATATTGATAATCAGCACTGCATATTACAATAGGCATTTCCTGATGATTCTTTTTAAGTCATTCGAATTACTCAATGTGTAAAATGACCAATTTTGGGAACATTCAATGTGCCTTTTTGCTATATTATTGAGAATACAACATCGATATCGAAAAAATGTTTGATTTTGAAAATAATTATCAGGTTTTTGGTCAAGCCTGAAGCTTTGAACTGGAAGCTGTAGTTCTGATCCATCATTGTTCCCTCCTCAGGTGTCTAGTCCGTATGGGCCAGGCAGTGTACCTGTGGGAGCTCCTCTCAGTGGCTTTGCCATGTTTCAGCACCAAATCAAAGCAGTGCACGAGTCCGCTCACATGGAGGACCACCAGAGGCAAGAATCCAGTGAAGCAGAACGCCGTCAACGTTTCACCACTAGAAGCCCCACCATACTTGATCGAGACGGCAAGTGTTTGCATGGACACTGTGAGCCAGGTTTCTGGGGCAGAGGTTACACTTTGTTACGAACTATATTTTCCAATCATTGAAAAAATCTCGTTTTAAGATTCTGTATAATCCAGGACCAGACAACAATCCTTGTGTGGAAAACAGGATTTATCTGTCAAAAGTATTCAAATACCCCGAATTAGTGATTTCTGCTACTCTTTACGAGTTTGTCACTGTTTGCAGAGAGTGGAATTAAGTTCAGATTAGGTGAGAATCCAACTAGTTAGTTATAAAGAAGCAGTGTAAAGTGATTTTAATTTTAGTTTAATATGCCAGGGGGCATTCTTAGACTTATTGTGTGTGGGTGTGTGGGTGTGTGTGTGTGTGTGTGTGTGTGTGTGGGTGTGTGTGGGTGTGTGTGGGTGTGTGTG
>JBBPCX010000088.1:10054108-10076260 GCA_037974365.1 Hydrocynus forskahlii | reverse complement strand
GGTGTGGGGGTGTGGGGGTGTGGGACAATAAGAGCTGCGTGAAAGTGGGGAATAATAGTTACTGGCCAAAGGCCAAGAGGATGTTATAAGTTGGGGTTTTCATGTTTTGGAAAATTGACTGAACATGGCCAACCCTGAGAGTATGAAAGTTTGTTGTTCTAATCCAGTTAAAAAAAAAAAAAAAAAAAAAGAGTCTTATGAAACATATCTACAGACACTGTACAACACAAATGCACACACGCACAGAAGATCTGGAACACTGTGCCTGGGCCTTGCCACCTTATTCCCAATTCCATTTTGACAGCTAAGGACTGTGTGCAGTGTCTTCTTCCTTTCCCAGACTCCTTTGGGAATGGAGGAGAGAATGTGTGTCTCTCTATCTGGAAAGATGGTCTGAAGAGACAGGGCTTTCCGTGACTTTAAGGGCAGAACATGAGTACTCTGAGTAAAAATAAAACAGACACTGAAAGGCTGCTGGTTTAAAAAGCCAGGCAGAGGCAGTCAACCAAAGAGAACATTGGGGCAGGCTCTCATAGTGATGGCCATTACCCAAAGTGCTTTATTATGCACACAAAGCTTTTCTCACCCTTTATTTGAGTCACTGGCTTCCGTTGGCTTTGTGTTTTGCTGTTTTTGGCCTTAAAATTGCAGCTTAGTTTGGGTGTATTAGAGGTTCTTGGGAGCTTTCTTTGAGTCAAATCAGTATTCAAGCTGCTAAAGGTAAATGTAGCAAATGTATACTAAAGATGTTTGTATGTTCTGTTTTTGTGATGATTTTTTTTCTTCTCCCTCAGGTAAGCCATTTGCCTACATGTCTTACGATATGAAGCTGATGGAGCAGGAGGTGCATGGTGGAGCAGGTAGACCAGGTTCACCGTACAGACTTTCTCCACGAGAACCCAGCAAAGCGTCACCCCAACCAGACCCCAACAACCCTGCACGCTACAGCGTCCCACCAGGTATATATTCACTGGCCACCACAGCGCACCTTAAGAGATCCCTCAGGGTCCGTGTTTAAGAGGCATTTGGATTTAATTTTGTGGCTGAACTGTGTATGAATTAAATTAAAGTTAATAATTTACCAGCCTGTCACAAGTTGATACACTTGATACACCTGTCATGGAGTTAATGATTTTCCTGTCTGTGACTGTGTCTGTGACTATGTTGGTGTACACACACACACACACACACACACACACACACACACACACACACACACACACATCCAAACACTGAGAACTAGGAACGCTGTCCTCCTATTTGCATGTTGTTCTGCTATTTTCAAACCTGAGCCTGTTTCTGAAGGAAAGCATTTTTGCTGTCATGTGGTTCCTCATGCTCATGTGAACTGTGCTGAAGCTTCGCACGCGCACGCACGCGCACACACACACACACACACACACTCACACACTTGTTCCACTTATCAGCCTTCCAAAGGTCTGGAAACTCCCCTCTTGGAACTGAACTCTGGCTGTCTGGACTTTTCAGAAAACAAAGCAATTAGATAAGCCAGCAAATGGAAAGTCTCAGTTGTTTTGCATTTCTCCAAGTAACTGTGATCAAGGTCAAGAGTGATTAAACAGGTGATGCTATTGGACCTTTGAGCTGTGTCTCTATGAACTTCTGACCTTCAGTCTAGACATGAGAGGTCTAGTCTGGAACAGGAGAGGTCTGTAATGATTCTTTGCATAATTGACCCATTTTATCCATTTATTCCACAGTAAATTGAAAATGTCTGTCATGGCTGACAAGATGCTATAAAAGTTTGCACTGCTTTTTCAAAAACACCATCTGTATCATCCACGACACTCTGTAGTGAGTTATTGCATAAAGACTTGAACGTTTTACATTGCATAACAGTTCACACCTCACCTCAACTTTTTCAGTGCTTGTGCTTTAGACCTTGCTGAATGGTAGACCCAGCCGATAGGACAAAAGAAGTGGGGGTTTTTGGTGACAGTGGTGTTGAAACTTTTATTGGTTGTGTGTGTTTTTTTTTTTTTTTTTTTTTTTTTTTTTGTGACAATATTGTCCTCACCATTTTTGCACCCATCTTTGCACTTTACTACTGAAACAATGCACACCATCCCTCACTGACCTCTATCTTCTATCCCCAGTTCCTTCTCTGTCTGTGGAGGTAAACAAACCCTTAATAATTAAATTAAACATATATAATATTAAAATAATATAAATAGAGAATATAAATGTGAAATATATAAATTATAAACGTAATTTGATCATATGTAAAACAATTTAATATAGTTATTTTTCAGGGACAGTTATATCTTTTCGTAGCAGTTGCTAAATGAAGTCCTCAACAGTTTGCCGTCTCCAGTGCTTGTCAATAATAACTGTGTGAGACTTGGCGGGTTTGTTGTCAGAAGTGGGTCTCTTGGTGTGTGAGAAGTACCAGCACGTGGCTGCAGTCACAGAAAGGTGGATTCCATTAGTGATAGACATGAAGTATGTAGATATTCTCAGGTTACAGTTTAGTAGTTATTGAAAGGCTGAGCTTGAATGGGAAGAGATATGGGATAAGAGTGCTTGGACCTAAGAGAGCAATATGTTGTCACCCCCTATGTAACAAAATGCCTGCCCAGTTTGCCTGCCTCATCTGGTTTTCCTTGGAAAATACCAAAGTAAGCTCAATTTATTAGAGCTTTATAAGAGTGTCTGCGGAGTTCCGTGATGTGTGCACAAGGGGCAAGAATTACTTTTCCCAGGCCAGTCACCAAGACATTGCATTGGATGATTCATTGGTTGGTTTGTTTTTTCTTTTTTCCTTTTTTTTTCCCTCCCTTTTGTCGATGTGAGCTATCACGAAGAAATATTAGCAGTGGAAACCCTGGTGAAACAAGCAAAAAAAAAAAGAAATCCAACCACTCCCACCTCTACATCTTGTGGTTTTACCACCATTTTTGCTTGATAATGAGAATTCTTTTACAGGCGTTGGCCTGAGTGAACCCGTTTTGTTCCAATTTTTTTATATTGGGGCTCACTAGTATCCATGTTAGCTACAAGATGATGTTTGTTGGGTCCGACGCTTCATTTATTAGCTTTCTTTTTGAACACCTTGTGTCACTACAATAATGATTTTAACCTGTCCTCCATGTCTTCTCTGATTTACTTAGTCCTGCAGCCGGCTCCTAACCAAGTGGTTCAAAACCTGCCAGATGGAATGCGTGTGACATTCTCCCGCCACAGGCCAGCCAACATTCCGTCTCCCCCTCCCCTCATTCCCACTTCCAAACCCTCAGACAAGCCCGCTTTCATCCAAGGAGGATCGATCTTACAGGTATGTCGGGGGGCAGAACAAAAAAAAAACAATGGCCCTTTACTGAAGACCTAATTATCAAATGCCATTTTGAGTGCATGTGAAGTACTTGGCTTAAAATAGCTTAATTAGTAGTAGTAATTTTCATTTCCCTTTTTTTACCCACTGAAATTGAGTGATCTGCTGGACCACTCCTGCAATGGAGAGCACATATCAGATTCACATATTCATATTCCTTCCTTCAGTTCTGCAGCTGAAGGGTCAGCATCCTCTCCGATGTCAGAGGGGCAGGGTTTTGATGATATTTTCCTAGTATTCTGATTTCTTGCTGTTCTCGCTCCCATAGGGAACACCGGGCACGTATTTGCCATCACACACACATGCCATGTACGGGCCAGAGGGGCCTAAGAGTGCTGGAGGATCCATCTCGCTCGGCCTGCCAAGACAACAGGACCCTGCCAAGCCTGGTAAGAGAAAGGGGGAGGGCGGGAATGGGACAGTAGATGCACATAGTGCTGCATTTTTCTTCTTTTGTTTTTTTTTTTTTTCCATACATGCTGTCAAGTAATTAGGGCATTGGTGATATGATCATTGCATCACAGATCATTAAAAAAAGCCAATAACACTGTAAGAGACATTAGTAGATGTAGAAACCTTAATATTGGCCAATCCCATTATCCAAAGTCATTTTTATTGTATGTAGTATTATTTATTATTGTTTAGAATTTATTTAAAGTTTATTTAAATTGATTGGGAAGGAAACATTTTATTGTATTTGTTGCACATAGCATTAAAAAACTTGAATCTTGAATTTTGAGTCTCTCTTTCCCCCATTAGTGTCCTACATAAAGCAGGAGGAGTGTTCCCCACGTGGGCAGACGGCTCAGGCTGAAGGGCTGCTTTCCAGGGCGCAGTATGAAGGGGTGGTCCGAGGTAAGACTATACACACACACACACACACACACACACACACACACACACACACACACACTTACATACTGGCACTGTTTCTGTAATACTCTAAAAGAGTCATATAAGATACACAGGAATCCTCTCTTTTGAGATGAAAAGTCGTTCCTGTCAAGGCCGAGAGATGGGGTAGCAAAAGGGCCATTTCTGTGTCTTGCACGCTTGGTAATGTTAACACCAGCCTGAGAAAATGTCCCATGCTGGTGAGAAAGAACTGGCTAAAATGAGCCTCCACAAATCACTCTCCTCTAAAAGGCTCCTCCAGCCTCTTAGCTTTTCTGCTTAGAGATACTTTGTCTGTGATTTCTGGTCCATATTTATCTTAAACATGTATGTGTGTATTTCATTATGTATTAGTAATTTCACTGTACAATTTATGTAATGTTCATAATGAAAAAGTCGAGATTCTAAGCTTTAATAATATGGTTCCTTGGCCTGCCTATATTGGACCTGTAAAGCTTCATGTATATTCTTGAATATACACTATGATTGGTTTCAGTCCTATTGGGGGGTTCTGGGTTGACTCTGATCTGTCTCTTAAATACATATTTCCCCTTCTTGTCTTTGCTAATCTGCAGGAGGGCCAATGCCTGCCATACAGGACCTGTCCAGAGGCCCTGCAGGAAAAGGCTCGGAAGGACTTCCCTTTAGAGGAGGCTCTATTACACATGTACATACATTTCATTATTGTTTCAGATGTGGTGGGTGGGGAAGGACAACTAAAGCCCTTGTGCCTTGTGGTTGGTAGTGCTTGTTTCACTAATGCTAGTCTCTCTGCCTCACTTGCTTATTTTGCTGCCACATCTCATTTTCTGTGATCAGGGCACCCCTGCTTTGCCCCAGTCCAGCATAGCAGCAGACCTGTTGAAGGGCACTATCGCTAAGCTGGCCGCGGAGGACCTGACCAGCCCAGAGAA
This sequence comes from Hydrocynus forskahlii, assembly GCA_037974365.1. Taxonomy (NCBI): domain Eukaryota; kingdom Metazoa; phylum Chordata; class Actinopteri; order Characiformes; family Alestidae; genus Hydrocynus; species Hydrocynus forskahlii. The sequence goes on along the minus strand of JBBPCX010000088.1, from coordinate 10,071,100 downwards.
GAACCGGGCTGAGGCGCTGTCCAAGGGCCATGTTATCTATGAGAGCAAGAGCGGACACCTAATCTCTTACGATGGTGAGACATGGCACTCTGAGATCTGGTCTGTACTCTAATCTCCCATAATAAAAAAACAGCTGCTTGAAGGGCTTTGTGCTCCTGACAGAATGACAGGTTACAAGTAGCTAATGAGTCCAATTTGTTGAAGTCTCAGAACTCTTAAACAGGAGAAAAAACAGTAAGGCCCATTCTAAACCGATTTCCCTCTTGTGCGTGGTGGCATATTGAAATTTCTTAATAAGTAGAAAGCTTGGTGACAGCTTATTGAGAAGTTCTGTTTATTAAAATGTAACTAGTTTACGTAGAAAGTGTGGTAGGCTATTTTGAAGACATGTTATGTTATTTCTGTTAAATATTATAACTTGTGCTATTTCTACAGTACCAGATTTTGGTTGTTTTAGGAAAAACTAAAATGTCATTCTGTTTTTAAAATGTGAGTCTTGGTCTTCAGTTGTTTTATATGTAAAAGAATACTTTTTTGTGCTCACAGCTATTAAGAACCCCAGAGACGGTACTAGAAGCCCAAGGACAGGTCATGAACTCAAACGTACATATGACATGATGGATAGAGGGCACCCTGCACGGGAAGCACCTTATGAGGGTAAGGACAATTGCGTGCTGAGCGGACTTTGTTCAGTAATTGTTCAATAATAAGTAATCTGGGTGTGTATTAACCTTGCTTTTGTCCCTTTTTAAAGGCTTGATTAGCAGAGCACAGCCCAGAGACAGTCCACATGCTGATTCTAAGGACAGGCAAATTCTCGCAGGATCAATCATGCAAGGTGATAGAGCGCTCTTTTCACCCTTCTGGCAAAAAAACTCAAAAGTTGTCACACATTGTCAAGTTCAGTTGTGCTTTATAGACAAAACACACCAATGAGCTGTAACATTACAACCACTGAAATGTTAAGTGAATGGCACTGATGATCTTGTTACAGTGGCACCTGTAAAAAGGTACGATGTATTAGGCAGAATGTGAACAGGCAATTCTCCATGCTGGTGTATTGGAAGCAAGAAAAATAGGCAAGCCAAAGGATTTTGAGTGACTTTATCAAGGGCTAAAATGTTAGTCTTTATGACTTGGCCAGAGCTGATACACAGCAACAGGTTTTATGGGTTGTTCAAGGTATGCAGTGGTTAGTTTCTACCAAAAGAGATCCAAGGAAGATGGGTCATTTAATAGGAGTAGGAATTACTTTCTTTTTGTTTAACTGTTTTTGTTAAGTTATTGTTCAAACAAAAATATGGCCCCAGTGTACACTGTACATAAACAGAGAAATTACAGACTAAGATATCACTAGCCATTATATAAAGCACAATGATGATTTATAGTTTTTTATGACTTTGTTAGCAATTTGTTTAGCCACCATCCTTCAATGTTTGTTCTTATGTTTCTCCTTTTAGGGACACCACGTGCCTCTGCTGAAGCTTATGATGAAGCCAAGTATGGCAAACAGATTAAGAGGGAGAGTCCACCTATTCGTTCATTTGAAGGGGGCATCACCAAGGGCAAGCCCTATGAGGGCGTGAACACCATTAAAGAGATGGGCCGCTCCATTCATGAGATACCCCGTAAGGAGGCGCAGGAAAGCCGTAAGACCCCGGTCCTGGAAGGATCCATTACCCAGGTAAGACTGATATGGCTGTATATCTCATCACCCTTTTATTTTCCTGTTGCCAATTACAATTTCAGCAGCATTGCTTGTTTTGCTAGCCATGCACCATTGGTGTGCTTTCAAAATAACATTGCTCTGCATTATGTATGATCTAAGAAAGCCAAACAAATTCCACCCTTTAGACCCCTTAAATAGCCAGCTAGCAAAGCTCAGTCAAGCTGATTTGTACGGTTATGAATTTATGGCTTATGGTAAAATGCACAGACTGCCACCCAGTGGACAGAAATAGCAGTTTTGCACAGTTTTTTGCAGCTAAAACTGGAATGAAAAACAGAACAGCTAATAAATTTATTGAAAATACCGCAAATGTGCATTACTGAGGTACTAAAAATTTGTATGGATATTTATCATTTGGAAAACTGCATATTTGCCCAGGCCTATTTGGAAAAGTGTAGGACTGTTTTGTAGCCCGAAGCACAGTTCCTCTGACCTCCTTTCTGTATATTTCCTTAGGGCATACCTCTGAAGTATGAGAGCAGCTCTGTAAATCAGTCGGCCATCAAACATAACGTAAAGTCCCTCCTCACCAGCCCGGGGAAGTTACCTCATCCAGCCATGGAGGCAGCTGAACGTGAACGCATTAAGTATGAGGATGCCAAGGCTTCAGAGCGAGAGCGGGTGCGCCACACGTCTGTGGTCAACTCCACTTCTGTGCTGCGCTCCACACACCAGGAGGCCAACAAGTCACAGCTCAGCCCTGGCATGTATGAAGACGCCAATGCCCGCAGGACCCCCAACTACACCACAAGCTCTATCTCAAGGGGATCGCCCCTGCTGCGGGCACAGGAGGGTAGGACACAGTTCTTCACTTTCCACTACGTTTACTCCAAAAAAAAAAAATACTTACTCATAATTTGTCTTTTGTGTCATATGGTTCTTGGTGCCCACTGAGTGAAGGTTAAGGTAGAAGGTCAAAGAATTGTTTATTCATATAGGTTTCCTCTGTTTGTTAGGAGGCATAACTGCAGGCAAGCCTGTGCCACACGAGAGGAAAAGCACACTGACCCCAACTCAGAGAGACAGCGTCCCAGCCAAGTCTCCCATATCCGGGAGTGACCCACTGGCCTCGCACAGCCCCTTTGACCATAGGCCTGTGGTGGCTGGCGAAGTGTACCGAGCCCATCTGCCTCCTCATCTGGACCCCAGTCTATTCCACCATCGTGTTCTTGACCCAGGTAATACACACAATAAAATAGGACCTTGAATTGAAATTTTGAAATTGTGCTCTGCTATCTCTATGAGAACAACACAAGCCTCTTTGTCTCTGTAATTACAAAAAAGCTGTGATGTGATGCCCCCTCAGCAGTTCAGTGGTAAAATGGCGCGCTAAATGAGTCAGAAAAGGCACTGGTTCGAGACCCTGCTGTGAACAGAAGTTTTTGGGGGCAACTGGTGGCCTGGTGGTTAGGGAGTTGTCCCTGTGATCAGAAGGTTGTGGTACCACTGAGGTACCCTTTGAGCAAAGTACCATTCTGCTCTATGGGCGCTGTGTCACCAACTGGTGAATGGATTCAATGCAAAGAACAATTTCACATTGTTCCCACTGAGTGCTGGGGTGATAATAATGATAATAATGGCCACTTTTACTCAAAGATAATTATCTTCATGAAATGTGATGGGAGACCAGTTGTGTCTAATAGATAATCAAGGGTTTAATCTCTGGCCTCTGTGTGTTCAGAGCATGGGCTTCTCCATTGACATTAGCACATACCTTGTATCTGTTAACCTCTCATGCTTTCCTCCTGCAGCGGCGTACATGTTCCAGCGTCAGCCGTCCCCGACCGGTTACCCCAACACCTACCAGCTGTACACCATGGAGAACACGCGGCAGACCATCCTGAATGACTACATCACCTCTCAGCAGATGCAGGTCATCCCGCGGCCCGATGTTGCCAGAGGACTGTCGCCACGGGAACAGCAGCTTGCCATCCCCTACCCTCCAGGAGCCAGAGGTGAGCAGGCTCCGTGTTCAGAAAGGAATGGGTGTAGTTTGTAGACCTTGTGCTCGTGTGAACTAGTGGTAACCTTTTCCAGACGATCAGAAGCAAATGACCCTAAGGACAAAAAAAGTGGAAAATCAGTCCTTTCATATTGGAATCATCTCTAAGTCTAGGGCTGAGGCTGTTACTTATATCAGCTGCAGTATCATGCAAAACTGACGTTTATTTTATTTAGCGTCCTTTTTCTGTATGATTTTGTTTAATACACTGTGATTTATGGTGTATTAAATGTTAGAATAAATTAATCATTTTTTGCTGGTCTATAATATGCAGTGTAAAGTGCTGATATTAAAAATGACCAAGTATGGGTGCAGGCGTGGATTTGATTGATGCCTGAACCACTATTCCACACTGCACCATATGTAAACCCAGACAAGAACTAACTAATAACAATTTTGTGTTATTATTAATGGTGTGACACTTGCAGCATTAGTACTACTTTTGAGCAGCTTTCAGCCCTAAATGATTTCTGTAATGGAAAACATCTTGCAGCAATTTGTATTAGGATCAACAAATCATTCTTCACTCCAAATTTGAAAGCCTGATTCTACTCTAGACGGCTGCTTTGTTTTTATAAGCTTTGAGAAGCTCAGTCGAGGGTGTTGGCTCTTTAGTGGAAGTTAACCTGGTGACCCTGGTTGTGATTGCTCACCCTCTGGCCCTTTGCTTCTGTCTGTAAAAGGTATAATTGATCTAGCCCAGATGCCTCCCACCATCCTGTTGCCTCAGCCTGGGGGAACAGGTTCCCCTACCCTGGACCGCATCACGTACATCCCCGGACCTCAGCCCCCTTTTCCTCCTAGGGTTTTCAACCCAGCCTCCATATCTCCAGGTGAGGACCCCACCCCTCGTCTACACTCCCAAACCTGACCCTTCCTGAATGCCCCTGCTGTGTATGTACCGCCTGACCTAGGTCATCTCCACATGCTGTTTCTGCTCTGCCTCCTGACTGCTCCTGCCCCTCTACCTGCTCCTGAAGTCAGCCTTACTGCTTCCTTCAACTCCAGATGCTGTGGTGAACAAAAACCCTGCAATACTGGTCTAGAATCAGCTCGATTGGTGGCCTCCAAATGATTCAAACTGGTGCAAGGCTATAAAAAGCTGCTCCTAGATCTGTATTTGCAGGTCACTACAACTCTGTCTCTGAGATCTCAAGCGTGGTGTTGGGATTATAAGGGCTTGGTCTGTTTCCTGATGACTGACATTCGCTTCACTTACCATGGCTTCACTTTTATTATTGGGTTTAAATGGGTTAATTATTGTCACTGTGTTTCACACTTGTATCTTGTTTAAAGACTTGATGCCAAATGCTTATGGTGTTTATGTAAGATCTTGGAATGATCTGAGTTAATGGAATGAATTCTGAAATCAAAGGTCTTTTATTTGAACTCAAATGGAATGATTTAGTTTTATATTTTAATTGTACACACTACAAGGTGCAGCATGAATGTAGTCATACTTGTTCATTTTCAGTGAGATTACTAATGAAAATTTCAGCCCAGTTTTAGTGTTTTGCCTCCAAAAATGTTGTTGCAGTAAATATTATGAACTTGATTTTTAGTGCTGCTGAAATGCACTGTCCAGTGTTTACAGGAACTGTTCAGTCAAAAACCAAATTGAAATAAGTTAGCTTTCCATTAATGACATCTTTCTGAGTGGTGGCTACCAGCAGCCATTAATTGTTAAGTCTGTTATCATGTTTCTTCAAGCTCTCCAGCAGTCATTTCATTCACATTTAATCCATGTTTCAAGCAGAGTAAAAACTCTAGGATAGGACTGTTTGGCATGGGTGTTCGACAGTGACATAGCCATGGAAACAGGATTTTTAAGCTTTTATTTTCTGGGAGAGGTCACACTTTGTGCCATATCAGACATTACCAGCGGCCATAGTATCTGTGGTGGGAAGTCTTAAAGTCTAATAAAAGTTAAGCAGCAGTTTGTCCAGTGGACAAGACATCATTGCAAGAGAGAGAAAAAGAGTGAGCTTGGACATCCATTCTTGGTAGAGGAGAGAGAGCTACTCTATAAAGAGTTTCGCTCATGATCTTGGTATGCACTGCTTTTTCGTTAAAGCTATGCTTGACAGTCATTTTACCACAGTTAAGGGGTGATTTTGAAGTGCTGGCTAACTTGCTCGCTGGTAGTATGTTGGGCTAAATACTTTGGTTTGTGAGACACTGCTGTGGTAGGAAACCACTGATGACAAATCTAATTCTAATTACTTGACATTGACTTCTTCCAGTATAGTCCTTCCCCACTCAAACAAATCTAACATCTAACAAAGTGCTTAAGGGCAAAAATGACCAATTTTCTCTTTTTGGCATTCATTTGTACTTTAGCCTATAACTAAAAACACGAACAGATTAACAGAGTGATCCCATTTCACCTTATATGATTTGAAGTTTTAATATGTGCATGGGTTTCTATCAGTGCTTTCTAGTATTGCGGTAAAAGCTTAAAGTTTACTGTATTATGCAGCCTTGTTTACTGTACCCTTCAGTGGAGACGCTCATATGTTGTTTGTCTGTCTTCTGCCTGTTCCGGTCACATCTCTTTCACAGCGACCCTTGTTGTGCTAGTGGGTTTTAAACAACTTTTTCAAATTTTTTTTCCAGCTTGACTTTACAGCAAGGAAACATTTGATCCTTTTTCCTAATTTAAGTTTTGTAGGATATGAGTTTGACCACCATCATATGTTTTTTGTTTGTTTGTGTGTCTGTGTGCGCATGTGTGTGTGTTCCTTTCTCACAGGACACCCTGCCCACCTAGTAGCCAGTGTCGAGCGGGAGAGGGAGCGAGAACGAGAGAGGGAGAGGGATCGCGAGCACAGAGAGCGAGAGAAAGAGAGAGAAAAGGAGCGAGAGAGGGAGCAGAGGGAGAGAGAGCGGGAACGAGAGAGGGAACGTGAGAGAGAACGTAATGAATACATGCGTGGAGGTGAGAACATTAAATAACAGCACACATTTTGGATAATCTCTCATCTGCTTCACTGTAATGTCAGTGTCACAGGGTTGTTGCTTATTAGCTTTATTACATAATTTTTTGTATTAAGTTCTATATATTTATGGATTAGACTGTGAACGCATGTGTGTATGTGTGTGGTGATTTAGCTGCAGAGCAACCTGGCCGGCCCGGTAGCCGTGGTTTCCTGCGTTCCCCCTCCCCTTCAATGAGGTCGCAGGAGGGTGTGGTCCAGCAGAGGCCCAGCATCTTCCAGGGCACCAAGAGCGTGATCACCCCTTTGATGTAGGCTCAGCAGTACACATATATTACTTTAGTGCAGTTGTGTTTAAAGTGAAAGTATCTGGGTCTGTGATTACAATTTTCTTAAGAGACGCTCTAATGGCATTAATGTTTGACGTTCTGTATGTTTGGCCTTGATGTGAGACCTTTTTCATTTTTAATTTTCAATGGCTATCAAATAGTTATTGGTAGTTAAACATGATCATCATTTTGTGTAGCCAATCACAATTATTCACATTGACATGCTCAATTTTGTCCCTAAAGAAGATGTTTACATTTAACTAAGTTTTGTTATAACTATAGTAGTGGACATAAAAAGGTTAATCTGAATGCCTTGTCAGTATTCAAAAAATGTACCTTTAAAAATGGTTTATTTGTGATCACACTAAATTGTGCTTTTGGTAGAGAGTACTGGCTGGGAACCACCTTATTATTACATTGTTTTATTTGTTTCTTTTTTTATTTACCCATTTTAAATGTTGAATCCTGCTTTTGCTCTTTGACCTCTGAGTAGGCAGATGCCCTCATCAGTGCCCACAGGCCAGGTCAACTCTCGCTACAACACTGCCGCAGACGCGCTGGCTGCCCTGGTGGATGCCGCTGCCTCTGCACCTCAGATGGATGTGGCCAAGGCCAAGGAAGGCAAGCACGAGGGTCCCAGTCCCCGAGACAACGATGTGAGTGCCGCACGGCGGGCTGCAATTGAACAGCAGGAGGCTGAGCGTCGCTCCATGCAATCTCCCTTTGGAGCCATGCCACATCAGAGCGGGAAACAGTCACTCCCTGTATATGCAGATGGTGGAGGTGGAGGTGGAGGTGACAAAGAGAAACCCCCACCAACAAAGTCCCGCATAGAGGAAGAGCTCCGCGCACATGGCAAGACCACCATCACCGCTGCCAATTTCATCGACGTCATCATCACGCGCCAGATTGCCTCAGACAAAGATTCCCGGGCAAGGGGCTCACAGAGCTCAGACTCCTCTGGCAGCTGTGAGTGGTTTTATATTTCTATATTACTGAACCATCAAGAATCCTGTCGTACCTACGCTTTACATCCAAAATGTGACTAAATAAGGGGGAAAAAAGGTAGTAATCCGTAGATAATTTAGGAATTAACCCATTCACATGATTAAAATAAAAAAAAATAGATTTTATATGTTTGAGTAATGTGTGGATGTGAGGATGAGAAATGTGTGAATTCTACAAAACACCCCATATGCAAAGCAGTCTTTTGTACCTTGTTGAAATGACTGCTGATTAGTGTACATTGTTTCTGATTTAATTTTCTTTATTGGGTACAAAGATTTAATGTTTTTTCTCACTGTCCCCCAGTGCCATCTAGCCGTTACGAGGCACAAAGTGGTGGCGCCATTGAGGTGATTAGCCCAGCTAGCTCCCCAGCACAGAGAGAGGAGAAGAGTGAGGGGCCCTTCCCTCAAGAGAAGAGCTCTCAGCCAGCCACAGGTGAGATGCTCGCTCTTGCAGAAAAATCAAAATTAATTGCTTACTGGGGTGAAACCAATGTTCTTCTGTGGTTTAGTGTGTTGTAGGCTTTGTGTAGCCCAGGGGTTTCAAACTCTACTCCAGAATCAAAAACAATTTGATGATAATCCTACTCAGACAACTCATTCAGCTCATTAGATATATTTAATCAGGAAAAATACCCAAACTGTCCTAGACATTGAGATTTAGACTTTAGACTGATTCATGCTTCTTCTTCTCTCAAGCAGAGAAATAGGAAAAAATGCTCAAAAGAACATTTTGCATTTTGTGTGCGTACCTGACCCAGCCTCTTTGCCTTTCTCCCAGTTCCTGTCAGAGCGTTTGATATGAGTCGGTACAGACAGCAGATGGAATCAGGACCTTCCGCATCCCAGCCACCACCCTCTACTCAAACACACCGCGTAATGACCCTGGCTGACCACATCTCGGTAATACAATAGCAGACAGACTTTCTGCAGTTATACGCCAACTTGCATGCATAATTTCTCCAGCTAGAAACAAACAGCAGCATCCTACCCTTACTTATAGAAGGGTTTCTCATAACATTAAACATCTCATAACATTAAGCCCTTGACTCTTAGGCTTTAGTTAGCTATATTTTATTAGCTTGTATTGCCATGAATTTTTGTCGTGTGTGACAAGACATATGTCTTCCATCACTTTCCACAGGCATGAGAAGAATGTCTTTAGTATACTTGCACATCCTAGTAGACCACTGCTTAGACTGTACTCACATAATTCAAATGTCCTTTCAATACCTGTGTTTTCACATTTAACCATTGATACTGACATTTGCCTCTGTTTCCCCCCACAGCATATCATAACACAGGACTTTGCCAGGAATCAGGAGCCGCCTCCTGCATCCAGTTCACTGCCTTCCTCTTCCTCCTCTTCCTCCTCCTCAATATCATCTACATTCCAAAGCTCTGGTGCAGGAGGCACTGTGGGTCGGCCCAAAGGACTGAACCGTTACAGCCCTGAGAACCACGTCCCTCCTGCCCACCATCAGAAACCTCCCAGCAGAGTGTCTCCTGAGAATGCCCCTGACAAGCCGAGGTCCAGGTGTGCACACACTCATGCATTTCTCTGCCCACCAACTCTCGTTAAACACAGTCAGTGTGGTTATAGAGTTGGCTTGAGCATTTTGATAATATTGTGATATCAGCATTCTGGTATTTTGTACTGACCGGTGTTAAATGCAGTGGTAAAATGCATACATGTTTAACAACTCAAAGGAAGCTGCCCACAGTATGGCCAAAATCCTAAAATGTAGCATCTTACTTTGAATATAAATGATAGTGTCCTGGGACAATTCTAAAAGGCACTGGCAAGACACAAAAGTGACTGCTTGATTCGAAAAGTGACTGCTCGCGATCCCACTCAAAGCTCAGATGCCTTAAGTCATGATGTCTTGTAAAAGTCTTTTTGTGTGTGTGTGTCAGGCCGGGTAAATCTCCCGATCGTGCTGGTGGAGTAGGAGGTCGGGGCGTAGAGAGTTATGAGCCCATCTCCCCCCCTCAAAGCTATTCAGGCCTGGACAAACAAGAGAGCAACCTGCTTCAGGGCCAGAGACGTGAACAGGACCTCTCTGAGCAGAGGTACGCTTTCAAATGAGCTTGTTTAAACATGTACATTGCCTGTCATATGTTTGGGGACACCTTCCCTTTTTAGTGACCTTTGATTTTCACTGTTAAAAATATCTGCTTAATGTAACTTGTATTTGTTAAAAGATTTGGAAATCTAGGCGCCCTATTATTTGGATGGCCAGTGTAAGCTGCTATAATGTATATAGAGTGCCCATAATGTATATAGAGAGTTGGTCAAGAAGAGAGCAGGTTATTGATGACCCTACCAGGAAGATATTGTAAAGCGTAGAAAGCTGGACACTGATTGATGTGTGTATGTGTGCTTAGCGAGTAATTGAGAGGGTGTGCAGACTTTGTAGCAGCTGCTTCTGGATAGCCTCACCCTGGCATAAGATCAGAAGGACATTATTTTGCTTGACAGCAGTGTAATCCCAACCCCAGCAGCCACAGTTGGCATCTCCCCTTCTAGTGGAAACTTGGCTACACACACAAATTCCTTATACTGTTGATCAACTTTCTGACCTTTGGCCTTAAACCCCCACCATTGCTACATTTCTGTGGTGTCAGGACGGATTCTCGCTCCCCGGGCAGTGGCAGCTACCTACCCTCTTTTTTTACTAAGCTGGAGAGCACCTCCCCCATGGTGATGTCCAAGAAGCAGGAGATCTTCCGCAAGTCTGAAGTTGGTAAGGAGCTATATTTATCTTAAAACAGTCATCAGTATCTGACTCTCCAAAAACACTGTTCACGCTCAACAGTCCTGTCCATTTAAAACACCAATGAGAATACGAATACTTCTGTTATATAAATCAGTGCTTCAGATTGTTTTTTGTTTGATTTTTATATGTTTTTGTCTTTCAGGGAATGCACAGCCAGGCACAGAGATCTTCAATTTACCAGCAGTAACAAGCTCAAGTGAGTACATGTTGCTTGAATTTGACCCTTGTTCAAAGGATGTAAGATCATTTTCTTGCACATAAGGAAAGGAGTCAGTAACCAGTTCCAGTTGAGAATCTATAGAAATAGATTCTGAGATCCAAATGTTAATTGATTCCGTTGGAATCGTATACCTCTAAGGTTATTGATTCCTTTTATCGATGCTGACAAAACCTCAGGCATCATGACCTCAAGCTCTGTGTATTTGCGCTGCCAGAAACATTCAATAAGAAGAAGCGCAGTTTAAAGCATAGCTACATTTAATGAAGAAAGATGACAACAGTGGTACTTGCAGCGTGTGTAATGAATTTAATATAAGCGTTGCAACACCAGCGATATGTTAAAACATCTTTCTGTGCAGCATGGGCTAAAACTCCAGGAATGCAGAGTATTTGATACTCTATGTACAAGTGCAGCTGCCTAACTGAGCAGCACACTTGTTACCGAGGGTAAAAATCCTGTGTTACATTAGCACCACCTAGGCATGCTTATCATATGTTTTCTTTGACTAGAAAATCCTAAATGAAACCATTCTGTACAAATATTCTCATTTATACATTTTGTTAAAGAGAACAGTCAGCTGCTCAACTTGCCAATCAGTTCAGGTCAGATAAACCGTTCTTAAAAAAAAAACCAGATGGACTATCATGAGTTATTCTTTCCACACGGCACATTCTGAACTCTAAAAATGCTTTGTCACAAAAGCCATTAATGTTCCATGCCAAGGCATTGTGAGTTCATGTTTTATAGCTGAAAATGACAAATACCAGTGCTGTTCTTGAACTCTACCCTATACATTTGCTGCAGTATTCAGATCCAGTGGGGCTACGTGGCTGTGGCTATATTACCCTGGAGACGTGCTGTCTGAAAATGAATTCCTGCATAACTCTGGCTCCAAGTTATCTTTAAAAAAGGAGAATTTTGAACCTATTTACACGGCTCCTGAACTCTTGCGATAGCATTCTGGATATGTTTTAGATTGTGGTGTCTTGTCTTTTTGGTGTTTTGTATTCCTGTATAAAACACTGAAGTTTTCTAACAAAAATAGAAAGTGCTATATAAATGGCTTGTACTGTATGAAGTGTAATTAGTGAAAGTGACCATTCTGTCATACGTGAACACACTACAGCACACAGTGTGAACAGCACGAAATTCTTCCTCTGCATTAAACCCATTCACCAAGTGAAGCAGCGGGCAGCCAGGAACACAGGAACAATAATTATTATTATCAGTAGTAATAATTACTACTTTATTTTTTATTTATGTTTTTTAATACCTGTGTGTCTCCCTCTACAGGTAACGTGAACCCCAGGAACCACTCATTCAGTGACCCGGCCAGTAACCTTGGTCTGGAGGACATCATCCGCAAGGCTCTGATGGGCAATGTGGAGGATAGGCCAGAGGAGCAGACACAACAAGCACAGTCTGGAGCCCCAGCGGGCAACAACACAGCCAGCGTAGGGGGTGTCCCAGAGGGGAGACAGGAGGCCAGTCCTTCCCCCAACACAGGTAGATATTGTAAGGACAACTCATTTGCCAGCCTCATCACTTCTTATATTTACTAAGTGTCCCCACAAACCACAGTCAGGGATCTGCATGCTTGACTTCATGAAAAAGACAGCTAGACTAGAATAGGCTGCCAGTGTTTTTATATTAAATAATGTATATTTCTGTCGTGTATGCATTCATTCAAAATAAATAATTTTTCTCCTTTTTGTCACTTCTATATTAAAAATAAATGTAAACAAATTATGATTCATTCATTCAAAATAATGACTAGAATTAGATCTTGCTAAAGTCATGATTTCCTTAGTTTTAGTGATGTTGCATGTAAACATGTACAGTGGTATAAAGGTCCTGTAACTGCTGTTCTAATTAGTTTGTGTCGCTTAATACCAACAGCAGGAAAGCAGAAGCTCCAGAGCAAGGCCAGCAGCAGAAAGTCCAAGTCGCCCAATCCGGGGCAGGTGTACTCGGGTGGGGAGCGGCCCTCCTCTGTCTCCTCTGTTCATTCTGAGGGAGAGTACCACAGGCAGGCCCCTAGCTGGGCCTGGGAGGACAGGCCTTCATCCACAGGTGAGGTTTCCAGGTTTATCTGAGCAGCGTTGAGGCTCTTGTTGATCATAGTACTTTGAATTGCTTTAGTCTGAGTGTACTGACTTTGGGTTTTCTCTGTTCTTTTAATCATCTCTATCTCAGGTTCCATGCAGTTCCCCTATAACCCACTGACTATGCGGATGTTGAGTAGCACCCCTCCCACCTCCATGGCCTGTCCGTCTCCCTCCATGCAGTCTCAGCAGCAGCAACCCGCAGGTGGCGCCACTCCCGTCGGCCCGGCCCGGGCATGGGAACAGCCGCTACTCTCCGAACAGTACGAAACCCTGTCGGACAGCGACGACTGAGCCTAGCGACAAACTCGGATCTCTCTCCAAACCCCCCACCCCACCCCTCCTACAGTCCTGAGGGTCACCACAATGAAGTGTCCCTCCCACCAGCGCCCCAACTTCCCAGCTTCTGCAGGTCCCCGTCACTGCCAATTTTGTGTGTGTGTGTGGGGATCAGCTGGGGAGGAGGACTCTCATCTGGTGCTTTATCGCTCTCTGGTGGTCAGAGAGAGCATTGTGGTGGGGGCCATTAATGGGCTGAGTCTTCAGGATAAACTTTGTAACCGAATCCAGAAGCTTAATGTCATCTGTTTGTGGGTAAGAAACCGCTGAGAAGCGAAAAAGGATGAAGAACTTGCAATGTAAAGAAAACTTTAAAAAGACTTATTTGCTTAATTTTGTTCGATTTATGTAAAAAAATACTTTTTTTTTTGTCTTTAAAGAAGAAAAAACCAATGTATGTAAATAGAGTAACCTTTTGCAGTGTTTTTTTTTCTTTCTCTTCTTCAACTCTTTTTCTCTGTGTTTTAATGTTGCTTTTTTAAATCAGACCCTGCTGGTTTGAGATTACGTGGACGTTCTTGCTCTCAATGTGAAAAGTGCAGATATTCCTCTCCAGGTGCAGGAGCAGGATGAACCGAACTGATCAAGACGATTTGCGTTCGGTCTGAGCGCGCTGCAGAAACCTTCAGCAAGTCGTGAAAGAGAGCATTTCAATCACAGACGCAGACCCTGCCTTCATAGCACCGTGGATGCGCAACTATAGAAACAGATTCTGCTTCTATGTGGGCGAGGTTTTGTAAAGGATCGTTTGATCTGTTATCCAGGTGGAAGTAAAAAAAAAAAAAAAAACAACAAAAAGTTTGTAAGGCCTGCGGGAAAAGCTACGTTTACGAAAGAAAAGACACCATCTCCTTTTTGGTTCATGTGAACAAGTAGAGAACACTGGTGTTGGAGCCGTATGGTTTTTTGTTTTGTTTTTGTTTTTTGTTGTTTTTTTTTGTGAAAGAGGAATTATAAGCTGAATGCCGAATGTCTTGTTTTTTGTTTTTTTTTTGCTTTAAAGTAAAATTTATTTTTATTTTAGTTTTTTTTTTTTCCTCTCCTGTGCTAAGCAGTGGTCTGTGGCAGAGCAGGCCATGTGTAACAACCTGAACTGCTTCAGTGTGTTGCTCTGTGTGGTTGCTAACAAGTGCTAAATATTCTGCTGTTGCCCCCCCAATTTCCTTCTTCGTAGGTGTTGTTTCGGAGAGGGTCTTGGTGTTCCCCTTATCCTGGGGAGAAATCTAACTGTGACCTCCTTCATTATTTTATTCATTCTATTATTTTTTTTTATTCATTGCTGCAGAACATGCTGACAATGTCCTTCACACCCAAAAGAAAGAAAAAACCAAACTTCTATTATATGCACCTCTGCACCATTGTTGCACTTTTTTTGTTGTTGGTTTTTTTTTTTTTTTTTTTTTGGCTTAGTAACTTCTGACAATGAATTAAAGCATACTACCTGTAATCCAAGTTATCAAGCTTGTGCAGAGGTCTGTGCAGAGGAATGTTCAGTTTCATTCATGGTTTGCAATAACTCTTCCGCCATCTGGAAATCTTGGACGCTATACATTTTTGTTTTTAAAGATCTTGCCACTGTTTTCAGGCTGGACACATCACTTTAGCTCTTTATTCTATGGTACTGTAAGGCTATTGAAGTTGCTGCTTTGTAGTGGTGGCTTTCACTTGTACATCTTGCATTTCTTAACGTCTAACAAAATACAATCACTTTTAGTTATCTGCACAAACACAGGTCTGTCCGACATTAATGACCGCTGTAGTATGTACCACGGCAAGACCCTAAGAATACGTTTCAGAGCGTAGCCTGTCGTGTTTTGGTTTTCTTTGCTTTTGCTTCGCTCCAGTAACACAACCTGTCGTTTTTGTTTTGATATATTTAATTAATTTCACTTTCTGAAATGGAAAAAAAAAGCTCATGTTGAGATTTTTTTAAAAATCATTTTCAACATTGATGTTATTCATCCTGTTTTAATGGGATGCCAAGTGTTTACAATGGCGTTGACAAAAAAAAAAAAAAAGTCGGTGAAACTTGAATCTTAAGAAAATGAAAGTCGATCATTGCATTATTTAGGGTTTTTTTTCTTCAGTCCAACACCTTGCAGTGGTAACTTTTTTTTTTCTTTTGTCCGTTCAGAATCAAGACTTGAAATAACCCGTGTATCCCATTATGTTGAAACGCAATGTTTGTATCGCACAATGTCTCTTAAGTAGCCAATTACAAAAAAAAGGTTCAGACCAATCAATAAAGTGGATTAGCGCTCCACCTTTCTGAAAGTTACCATCCTTTCTCCTCTCTCATTTTTTGGGGGGTATTTTGGGCTTTAGTCCCGTTCTTGAACAATCCTTCTGAAACAGAGGAGCCTGTTTCCCAGCTGAGACCCATGTAGACACACTTGGTGATCTCTTGTGGAACTCTGCCTGATATTAATAAATTTCAGCAGAAGATGGCAGAAAAACTCCTGTTCATAACTTATTGCAACAAGCTCTTCTCTCAGGATAGTAACACACATGTATTGTCATTAATGCTGCTGGATGAATCTCAAAGATGGGGTTATTCATTTGGCAGATGAATTTTTTAATCTGTTTTGAAACTGCAGTCAAATAAGCTCCTTTCAGTGTTCCATGCAAAGCCCACATGCAAGTTCAGAGATATTTTTCTTGTCTTTGTGTATTGTCTTCTCCATTTAAGCTCATTTTATTATGACACAAAGGTCATTCATTGTGCTTAACGGGAATAGAATAAAAATTACTGAGCATAAAAAGAGTAGGAAGTGAAAAAATAAAAATACACAAAAGAATACATATAAAATCCAAAAAGAAAAGTTTTTTTCTTTTCCCTTTTAATCATCTTTTTCATAATGAAATTTTAATGAAGTGTAAATAAATTATGATAAAGGAGGAAAATACAGAAGCCAGTTTTGTTCTGATGGTGGCTATATGGCAGTAAGTTCCTAGTAAGTCAGAGGGGACAAGCAAGAATAATCTTTCTATATCTGGAGGAAGAAATTTTGAGAAGTACTGAGACTCGAAAGAGAATCCATCCTCTTCTGGTTGACACGAACACCGAGGAACAGTAATAGAATGAGACTGGGGATGACCAATGATAGGCAAAATGTGTAGACTTGCTCTTAACTGGGGGATGAATCATGCGTACTCTTTCCATGTGCATTTCTTGTTAAATTTGTGAAAACTGGTATTTTGATCAACTTAATCACTTTGCTTTTTCATCTATAGTGTATTTTCAGATAAGCACTCTGATCTAAATGGAAAGACTGAGTGTTATTTCCATGTTTTTGTATGTCTTTACAGGATGTGTTAGAAGAGTGCAAGCTATTTTTATAAAACTCCTTGGTGAGAGGGGCTGGTATCTGCGGTTTGTTCATTTTTCAGGAAGTGATACTTACTAGAATATCTCATCATTACTGCAGCTCACGAGACTCTTTTTCACACACTGCAGCTTCAAGATGGGGTTCTCTGGTTTGTGGATCCTTGTTTGGTGCTGTTTGGTGCTTGTCAAAGGTCAGTTGAAATGATTTTACTCACAT
>JBBPCX010000088.1:10011117-10038838 GCA_037974365.1 Hydrocynus forskahlii | reverse complement strand
ATCTCATGGTTCAGCAGGTCTGGCAGTAATCAGGCCTGGGTGTGGCTAGTGAAATTGCACTCAGTTTTCCAAACAATATGAAGAACCAAAGTTACTTTGGTTCCGTGATTTTGCAAAGGGTGGGGGAGAAATCAGAAAGGGGGCAAATACTTTTTCACAGCACTGTATATACATGTCTACGGTGAGACAAGATGGCACGGTCCAGAGTACAAAAAACAAAAAAACATACATTGAAAACACATATATAAATAAACTATAAAAAATAAACTGTAAACTAGAAGTAAAAATCTGCATCAATTGGAGTAGGTTAGTACCCACTTTACTGCAACAAAGCCATCATATAGAAAAACTTTAAAGGGGACATATTATGCAAAACCCACTTTTTGCATCCTTTTGTATTTCCATTTGGGTCTCTACTGCTCCTATAAACACTCCAAGCGCAAAAAAAACATCCATCATTTTTCTGTGAGTCAATTGAAAGATTTTGGTGTCAGGAATCATATCCTTCTATCAGCCTTTGGACGGCTCCCGTATCCTGAAGTCAGGATGAGGAAATTTGCATAAAACCACCCCTCACCTGTCGAGCCCCACCCACTAGATTAGTTGAAGATCTGCCATTTTTGTCTGCTGGTTTTACGAGCATGTGCATAAACAACAACAAATAAATTAATTAAAAAAGTTGACTAACCATTCAGAAACCGCTTGCTGCATTCATGAAGGTGTTTGTGTAGGTGGCTCCTCTTCGTCTTGCTCTGGGTCGACTCGGGGTTGAACATACAGGGCTGGATAGCGCCTCTGTTTTCTGACATTTTCAGGTGTGGTAAACACAGCATATGCATGGGATGGGTGGGGTGTGGCCAGCAACAGCTTATTTGCATAAAAGGGACAGAGCCCTTAAACGGCTCATTTCAAAAGGGACTGAAACTGTCAAGAATAGAGATGGTGAGATTTATGTGAGAGAGATTTTGTGCAAAGAACTTCATGAACATGTTTTGTATAGCCCATAGACCTATTATAACTTGTTTAAAAATAGGTATAATATGTAACCTTTAAAGGTTAGAGCATCGCTGTGAGGATTAGATTGTGTGCTGCCACAAGAGCAGGTACTGATGGATATTTAGATTTGGTTCACAAACACCACTCATTCCAAAGGTATTGAATGTTGCAACACCTCTCTATAGAACCCAGTTCTACTGCTCCACCACACAACCCTGAGGAGCTTTGTGCCTCTGTTGCCATCCCTTGGCATTGGGCTTAGGGACCATTAGCTGAAGAGCAGCTGTTCCCAGGTGTCCCATCCATTCTTTTGCTGATTATTCAAGCTGTTTATAACTGAACCCCTGTGTCAAGTAGCTGAAATCACAAATTATAATGGATGTCTGGGTATTTTTGGACATACAATTTCCCAGGTTTCCCAGACAGATATTTAGGCTAGGCTTGGACTACACTGCATTCTGAATGAAGATTCTCCACCGAAAAGAAACTTTATTGATCCTGAACATGCAGCAACTGGTATAAAGTACTACTGCAGGGACTGGTGGTTAGGGAGTTGCCCTTGCGATCGGAAGGCCGTGGGTTAGAATCCCAGGACTGCCAGTGGCACCACTGGGGTCCCCTTGAGTAAGATGCCATTCCCACACACTGTTTTCCAGGTGCTGCATCTCTTGCTGCCCACTGCTTTACTTGGTGAATGGGTTAAATGTAGAGAAAGAATTTCACATTGTTCACACTGTGTGCTGTGGTGTGTGGTGTGTTCACGTGTGAGTATAAGGCCACTTTGCTTTACTTTACTAAGCCCTAAAGACCTCTGTTGTATATTTTTGTTCATTTTCAGAGACTAAGTCACCAAGCAGCAGCCAAATGATGTCCTTTCTTTCAATGCCAGGACCCCAAACATCTGGAGATGTTCAGGATAGTCCATCAAGTCCTAGGTCTTTAAAGACTTGGACGACACAAACCAACCTGAGCTCTACTCTCAGTAAGACAATAGCACCACCAGTCCAGTTTTGCCAGTCAACTACTGGTGTTGCCACACCAGGACCAGTCATAGATTCCCATCTTGTATCACGTGAGTGAAATGACCTTGTATACCACATAAATCATTATTGCCGTTTACTTTTTTTCTGGAGGTACTGTAGATTTTATCTATTTCCTCTCTTTTAAATCAACAGAGAACTTCTTAGAGGGGGTGGAAGTAGGTTCAGAGATCACTAGCCAGCAGATGCCAAATACTGCTACCGCAACACTAGGTCAGCCTGTTGGTGATGTGACTGTTCCCATAAACCCAAACTGCCCAAGAATATTAAAGAACCTGAAATCAACAACTAACATGATGCAGCAGCAAACACAGATCGATCAGTTAACATCTGTGAATGTCACGCCAAAGACAGTCACAGAACTCCCTTCCTTAATGAATGGTAAGTTCAGCAGGTACATTTCCAGTCAGTTACATCTCTTCTTTTTCTCCAATGATTTCTTCATCTTCAGTAATATCTCATGCTTTTGACTTTACATCATATCAGAAAACACTCATATGGAGTCGCATGAAGTGAATTCTATGGTCAGCTGTCTGGAAAATGGGTCTGCTGTAAGTCCTAAAGTGGTGCAAGCAGCCAATAAAAGTATTCTGAAACAGTCATCATCTTTCAGCAAGCCAACGTCAGATATGACCTCTGCACTTGACCATCATATGCCGCCTTTCTCCGTTAAACTGTCTAACGATGCCACAATCAAAATATTAGATTCCTCCTATAGAACTGGTAAGGTTTTTTTTTTTAATAGTAAAGATCAGATTTCTCTCTCTGTCTGCGTTTAAGAGATTCTGAAACATCTAATATCTTCTGTTTCTGCCAGAGCGCATGCTGTCTTCACAAGTTATCAGACCAACAGTTCAGTCGGACTTGCTAACCATGACAATACCACAGCAACAGCCTGTCAGCACTACGGCTGTGCCCATGAACCCCAAGTCTCTGAGATCAACTAACCAAAGCCCTACTCCGTTCAAGTCGACATCTGGAGTTTCACCTGTTGCTGTGAGAGCACCAGCAGATTTTGGTCAACTGGCTTCTGAATCCAGTACATCTGTGAACAGCCACCATGTGGCTCCCTTCTCTGTGACATCTCAGGTGGCTTCCTGTTCTACAAGAAGTTTGGGATCCTTATTTAGAGATGGTGACTGAAATATCTTTGTATCCTTTTCTTTACATTGTCAGGTCTCATTTTGTTGCTCAGGATACTGAAATCCTGTTTCTCCTAGATCATTCTCAATTCTGTTTCTTCTAGATCATTCTCAGGTCAAGTCAACTAGTCAACAGGCAGAACCAGTAGCTATAACAACACCACCACAAACCCTGAGCAGTATGACTGTTCCTATGAGCCCCAAGTCTCTGAGATCAACCAACCAAAGCCCTACTCCATTCAAATCAGCACTGACACAAACTGCTACTTTTGGCTCACATTATAGAACTGGTGGGTAATGTATGGCCTTTTTATTATGCCTTTGGTGGAGTAGCCACTTTTATTATGTTAGTTGTGGAAGCATTTTTCATGCATATGTTGGAGATATGCCGCTTTTTCTCATTCCAAACAGTGGATCCCCTTGGTCCAGACAAAAAAATGCCCAGTGCTCATTGTGAAGTGGCAGGATCTCAAGTTCCAGACTCAAATTCACAGAACAAACAAGTTAACTTTGACCCCGCTCTGTCTCCCTCTACCAACCTGAAGCCCACTCTGTCTATCAATACCAACACCAACCCTACTCAGCCTGGCACCACTAGCTTGAATCCTACTAAATCTCCCAGTATCAAACCAAAGGCACTTTTCAGCCAGTTCACAGCACCTTCATCAATATCTGCTGGTGAGTTCAAATGCATTCTCCACAAAGAACAATGTTGATGTTAACATAAAATTAAGTATTATCATCATAAATATTAATAATTAAATTCTGCCAAACATTTTGTCTTTACTGCATGTTGTTCCATCAGACAAATCAGATGGACGTAATATGAGTCAAGAATCTCCCACCATGGCTACTCCTCAGTCACCTGTTTCCTCCATGACACGAACAAGTCCTCAGATACCGAGAAGACTGATGATCTACAACCATGCTCAAAACTCACCATCCAATCTCAGCCGTGCCCAGTCAGTTATTCAGCTCTCAACAGCCGAAATCAACAATTCACAGTCTTCTAGCATTCTCAGTGGAACGCAATATTCAGCTTTACCACCAACTATAGCCCAAAGTGAGCGCTTGTCTTTCTTTTACTTTGCTTTGCACTTTACTTAGCACAGTACCTAGCAAAATTAGATTACTGAATGATCGAATGCCCTGTTTCTCAACCAGGTCAGCAAGACATGAGATCAACCATGGGCAATCAGCCTGCGGTCTCCCGTACTTTTTCTCAGCCTCAGCTGTTGCTCGGCTCCCTCAGCAGACGTGCAGAATCACCATCTGGAAGTGGTAAATCAGATGCACGACTTTAACTTCAGTTACCACAGAACCAGTGTCTCCAGATTGTATCTGTTATGACTTTTAATTATTGTTCCATTACTTATTTTTATCATCTGAAATTGGACTCCACTGTCATCATGACATTTTTGTTATTCACTTAGAATACTCTGGCTACTCGTCAGTGTATTCTACTACTCAGGAAGTGAGGTCGTCAGTAAACGGTCAAAACGTGACTTCCGCCCAGCCTGCTGCCGCCGCTATAACTCGCATGAGCCCCAGAGCTCACAGAAGGCCAGCCAATCTCAACACAGCTCTGTCCTCTGCATTATCACAGATAGGTACTGACAGCGCTACATTCTACATCTTCACCAGTATCTGCATATGTAAACTGTACATCTCTGGTACTTTCCTCAAAAGTGTGGGCCCTTCCTGCAGACCCCATAATGGACATTCTGAGACTGGAATGGAAATCCATTCTGACATTTTAATTGATATAATGAAACATTTCCCTATTACTTTGCCCGATTAATCAGGAGAAGCTGTGCGCTAACTTTATGTTGAGCTGCTGTTGAGCAATGAGGGGTTGAAAAAGCCATGGCTCTCACGAAGCAAGACTTAAATTATTAAATATTCTTCCCTTTTATCCAGATGTCTCCCCAGCATCACAGGAAGTGAGGTCACTAGGAATGTCTCGTGTCCTCTCACAGCCTCAGCTGAATTCTCTTGCAAGACGATCAGAGTCGCCTTCTGGAAGTGGTAGGTTTGCGTTACTCTTACGTCTGCATGCAGAATGGAAGAGTTCCATTTGTCATAACTGACGTTTCTTCTTCATTCACATTTCTCCTCTCATCCGGCTAGAATACTCTGGATATTCCTCAGTTTACTCTTCATTGTCACAGGAAGTGAGTTCAGTTGTAGATGGGCAATGTAACCATGCACCTGTAACCACAGCAACGCCCCAAGCTCCCGTCAGTGCTATGACTCGCATGAGCCCAAGGCCCTTCAGGAGACCAAACCATCCTGGCGCTGCTCTGTCTAACCCCTCCCCTCCACTAAAGTCAAAAGTGTTTGGCCAATCAACTTCGAGTACTAACTCATATACACCAATCACTGAACATCCCATTAAATCTGGTGAGTAATCCAAATCATTTGTCTGTCATTCCATCTGTGTGTGCATGGATACATAAATTTAGCAGAGCTCTGCATTACAGGATTAAAAAAAGCATGGTGTTCTAGACTCTTGCTATTAATGAATCAAATCCCCGGAGTGAGAATCAAAAAGAGCATTGGCATCACTCTGTCTGGGTGGGTCGGGCCTCCTAGCCAACATGTATGTCTCACAGCAGAAACAGAACTGGCAGTTAGTGCTCTCCTACAAGCGTATTGTACTGTCCAATGAAACTGTGGAAGCATCAGTTTGAAAAAAGTGTCTCTGAAAGAAAATAAGTCTTCTAGGATGCTAGTGTTCACCCTCCCACCTGGGTAGCATTGGGTAATGGGAGAGATCTGGCTACTGGTTGGGAACTGGTTATGAAAAAATATTACATCAATCAAAGTGAACCAGTTTATATGAGTACTTTTCTTTTAAATTACTTGATAAACAACAGAGCCATTCAGACTATTCAGTCTACCCTTTGGTATTGCCACCAGCTGTTAACAACCACTACTTTGTTCTTGTTACCTACCACCAGCCTCAGGTCAAACCAACCATTTACTCACTCGCTTATTTTCCGTAACCACTTAATCCATACAAGGGACACGGGTACCCGGAATCTATACCGGTGTCAATAGGAGCGAGGCAGGGACTCACCCACTGCAGGGTGACCAACTACTTACTACCAATCTCAAATGCTTTTACTAACTTTAGCTGCCCCACTGCACATGAACACACGTTCATATAAGAACACGGTAAACGACTGCTGAATGCTTCAGAGCAAACAGACATTTTTAAAAAATGACATGCATAATTTCATCAATTATAGTGTGATGTGTTTTGGCATGAAGTCTAGCAGTTGACCTATTCCCAGCAAGATTCTGTACGAATGAAGTAGAATTCCCAGAAATCTCTACTAGCAATTGGGAAAATTTGGGAAATTTAATGGGATTTAATGATAAACTTTTATGTGTTTATAAAGTTAAGATCAGTTAGGTATAATAGAAAAGATAGATAAAAAAATGAAGTAGATTTGCTTGGCTTTGATAACCTGAATCATTAGTGGAGTCCAGTTCAGTTGTAATATTGCTGTTTGGCTAGTGAGAGTCATGGCAGTTGTGACTGTCATTTAACTGACCTTCACAGCGATTACAGTAATGTGTTGTAATTTTTATTACATTTCTAGATTATTTTAGTTTTTCACATTCTATACACTATAACTGTAAAATATGTCCGCATTGCACTAGACATACAGGAACATACTGTGTGTTTACAATAGTTATTGTGAATCCATATGGGAGCTTAATGTATTTTGAAAAAAATCTGCAAAATTAAACAGTTAAGATGTAAGCAAAATTATTCAAAGTTGTTTAAAAGGAAATTCTCTCTTCTAGAGAAAATTAAAAAGTCAGAATCACAGTGGGGAATGACAGGAATCAAACATTCAGTGTGTTAAATGCCTCATCGTATGTTATCATATGCAAAGTTTATGAATGTTTAGCCTGATGTCTGACATTGCTATATGACAGTTTTGAGAAGGTTTTTGCCTGAAACATATTATAAACCCATATTTTAAGTACACCTGCTGAAAAATACTACATTCCCAAACAAATACTTGAAGATACCACTTTATTTTATTAATAAAAAATTAATAAAAAATTAATTTAATTACTTAATTAAAAAAAAAAACGTAGAGGACATATATAGGTTCAACAGTTGCTCTGCATAGTAAATCATTTGCATTTTGTGTAATGTATTAGCCATCTCAATCCCTTGTCCCCATCACTACCACTGTAAAAAAAACTTTAATACCTCACCAGTTGATCTGTAGATTACAATAATATGAACTGTACAGTAAATTTAAAAAGATATTTACGTACGTGTACATCTTTTATAGTGCAGACCTTTTCATGCCACGTGCAAATGCACAGATCTGTCAAATATGAAACTACTTTAATAACTTTTAAGCCTTTACTTCTGCTGTTTATATGTTCTTCTGTGGTTGTTCAACCAGGGAGCTCTGTAATGTCCCAAGAAGCGAAGTCACTGATCAGCAGCCAGTGTACAACCGTGTCAACGCCACAGCTGACCCGCACACACATCTCCCAAAACAACCCAGTCCCACAAAGCCCCAAGTCCTTCAGCAGGCCACACAACCTTCCTCACGCTCAGCCTGGCTCTGTACCATCTTTAAATCCTTTACTTTTCAGCCAGTCAGCATTGGACCCAGCTCCTAAACCAACTACAGAGTCTCCCAGCAGACCTGGTTTGTTTAATCCATCTGGATAATATATCTACTCAGATGCCTCATGCTCTTCTTCTCTGCTGTCCTATTCTGACTTTGTCTGTGATTTCTAGTGTCTGCGGTGAAGCCATGGACCTCTAGCCAGAAGATAAGTACAAGTTTGTCCAGCCCTTCTGGTAAGATCCAACTCCTTTCTATCTACTGATGCCACAAAGCATTGCCCTCAGACACTTGAGTGTCCTTTTATGCATTTCAAATTACGCTGCCCCCACTCTCTTTTTTTCAGACAAGGGCCCAACCTTTTCCAAGCCATTTTCTTTCTCGGAATCAAAAGATGTCAATGAAAAGTAAGCACCATGGCTTAGCAGAATTTGTGCTTTTGTTTTCATTATTATTAAATAGAAAGCACATCCAGGACTGTGTTGAAGTCTTAGGCACCTTAGCAATTCCGCCACCACCTGATTCCTCCTGATTTAACTGAGAGACGCACTGATTAGCTCAAGCAGGAACTGGATGGTCAGATCAGGTAGTACTGGGCTGCCATGAGGAGAACTGAAATTGTTCCAAGGAACAAATTGGTACATATCAAAGCACTGGACCACTGCATTTTGTTCCAGGAAAAAAAAGAAATATTTATGCTCTGATAACTTTTGAAATAGAATTTTAGGTGCCTAAAACATTTTCTTAGTACTGTATCTTCAAAAGGTGGAAAAGACTCCATGTCTGATGTGAAGTAACCTTCCCATCACCTGTGTTTGTTTTTGTTTTAGCTTCATCAAGAAGTCCGACAGCACAGCAGGTGGGATGAGTTTAATGAAGTCACAGACGCTGCCAAGGAACCTGAGCTTCCAGGGAAAGCAGGCCTTGTTTGAAAAAATGGATTCCTTACCAAGCAGGTTATTAGATGTAACAATATTGTCTTGAGGATTGTGTAGATATTTACAGCAGTGGTTCAGGAAAACCACTATGACAAGAAGCGTGACTTCTAGTTTTTGTTTTTTTCCTTTTTAACTGATATGTTGGTCTTTGCATTGGCATGTGATCGTATTAGTATATGCACAATTCTAATTAACAGGATGCAAGTCTTTATTATTTGTTAGTTATGTGAGCGATGGAGCTCCAATTAATCTAGAGCACCAGTCTTCAAGCACAACTTCAGGTCTCATTTATGGTGAGGAGGTAAATTGTGTAAATTTGACTTTTTAAAAAAATCTGTTTCTCTAAGACAGACACACACTGCATACAAACCTTTGTTTGAAATGGACTTTCTCTCTTCTCAGACCCAAAAGTACAGAGTCAAAGTCTAAACTGAGGAGATCTCAGAGCTGCGACACATCCAGTGCCAACAGTATCAAGCAGCTTTTGTTAGAGTGGTGCCGTTCCAAAACTATTGGTTACCAGGTACCATCCACCACAGTTTTACTCTAAGATGTGTCTTCATGGTGTTGGTGTCCCTGCTTGTTTGTTTAGAATAAAATTTTAAAAAATTAAAAAATTAAAAAAAGTTATTTTTTATTGTCAATGTGCAATTAAATCATTGTTTCAGTAGATCCATCAGACAGTTGGAGTATACATATAGGCTATGTCAGTTTTGCTAGCATACTTGAATTTCATATCAGTTAATTTCATATAGAAATTATTTTTAGATATTTACTCTGTGTGGTTTAGGAATGGCATGTTAAGACAAGGTAGGAAATAACACTGAATAGCACTGCTGCATCCGGATGCCCCCTCCACCCAGCTTTGTGTTTTTCAAATGAAACCATAGATAAATCTTAAACATCATGCATCTCTCAAGATTCAAGATGATCTATTTGTCACATATGCAGTTATACAAGAACAACGTGTCGCGAAATATGCCCCTGATACATCACTCTCTTTCTCTTTCTCTCAGCACATAAATATTAATAACTTCTCCTCCAGTTGGACTGATGGAATGGCCTTCTGTGCCCTGGTCCACTCTTTCTTCCCCAATGAGTTTGACTACAATGACCTGAACCCTGCTCATCATAAACACAACCTTGATTTAGCCTTCACCACTGCTGAGTAAGTGTGTGTGTGTGTGTGTGTGTGTGTTTACTTTTATTACTTTTAGGACCAAAAATCCTTGACACTGTAGGAGAACTGGAGAAAAGTAGGGCTTTCAACTGCAGAGCAACATATGGGCCGTTCTACAGATTTGGTGCCATTTCAGTAGTGCGTAGTGCTACATAGTGCCCTACATAGGGAACGAGTGCACATTTCGGACACAGCTATGGAGATAAAGAAGGATGTATGGACTAGGCTCCGTCAGTTACTGTGAACTTTCGGTTGGGGCAGACTGAAGTTTACAACACATGTAATTGTTTTATTACTTAGATTAACAACTATCAATTATATTAGAACATTTTTTTCGACATCACAAATGGCACCGTTTCTGTAGAATCACCCATATGCATGTATACGTACACACACACACACACACATGCACACACACATATATATATATGTGTGTGTGTGTGTGTATATAAATATGTATATGTATGTGTGTGTGTGTGTGTGTGTGTGTCTTTGTGTATATCTTGTTTGTCTCTTTTAGGGAAAAGGCAGACTGCGTTCGCCTGATCGAAGTGGACGACATGATGGCCATGGGGAAGAACCCTGACCCCATGTGTGTGTTTACATATGTGCAGTCACTGTATAACCACCTGCGGAGATTTGAGTGACCGCTTCCTCCCTAAAATGCAGCATAGTTCCTCCTTCGTCATGACTGGGGCCTTTACACCCTGACTCGTGTTTCTGATTTCTGCCATGTTTGAAAAGTGCTTGGTTAAACACCCAGTCAGTGATTACATTTAGTTAGCTGCTTACATTTACACACTTATTTAGAGCTGGTTGTTTATAATAGTGGGTTATCAGCTGGTCAGTCTTAAATGATGCATTGTATTGTTTCAGCATGAAACCGTATCGTGTGACATAGCTGATGTTAGCTCGATGGGGTAATGTCTAAAGCAAGAGTAATGCAAGTAGAGCTGTGACACAAACATTCTTTTTATATTCAGGTTGTTCATGTGATTTTCACGGCCGCCCTGCGTAGTACTGAGGAACCACAGGTTGTGGTTGAGCTGTTACCATATGAGCTGTTTGGATTTTGGAGATCTTTTACACTAAGGCTTACCGTGGCTTTTCACTCAGCATTATGGTCTGTGGTATAATGAGACTGTCATAGTGACAGTTTGTCCGAAGGTAAAGGAAAGGTCAGAGTGTGTCCCTGAGATGAAAAAGGAAATGTGTGTATTCAAGGGTGAGGTTCATCACATTGTTTAGGGGGAGGTTAGGATTATCTGGGACTAAGTGGGGTGCTTGAAGAAAGCAGGGTAGAATGTGTGATAAGTGTTGCCCCATGGAGGAGGGCAGCACTGGGGCAGTAGCTTTTGACTAATTGTTTTAGTAGAATTAGAGTGTTTTGACTGTGAAAACCAGACAGTCAGAAGGATACAATTACATTAACATTAACCTTACTGCTTTAAAGGCCTACATCCACTGAACTTGTAATATGAACTTAGCTGGACAATAATCAACATACTGCATCGTCTTCACTTACCTAAAGTTCAGTACACTGTCTCAATTTCAAGGCAGTAAGGATAAATTGTGTTTTTAAATGAAGCCATTAAACTATGTGTACAATGTGCTGCGCATAAGTCGTTTTGCACCTCAAGCATAAATCTGGAATAAACAGATTTTACAAAATATAAAAAAAATGAGGTATTAATCACACTACAAAATGTATATGGTTATTTTACATTTTACATGAACACAGTTTGTAAAGAACCACCATGATATTAGTAACTTTCTCTTCCTACTTGGGGTCATTTTTTAAAGGTCTCCCTGTCTCCACCTCCAAAAAAATCTAAAAATAAATGAATGACTTAAGAGCTGTTTCCTGTCTGGTGCTATGAATATAGTTTAAAAGTGGTTTGATATCTTTTCACATCCATACTTATTTTAACCCTTATTTTACAGCTATTCATTTTGCACATATTTCATGTTTATTTAATAGGTCATTGTTTACAATGAATAATCTGATGCCTAATCAGCAGCGTTTGTCCCAGGATAGATTTTATATATATATATACACCTATACACATACATACATATACATACATATATGGATATGTGCATAGGTACATATTGTGTGCCACCTGACCACATCTGTTTCTGGCTGAAGGCTACGGTTACCCCATAAGGTAACTGTAGGTGTATATTGTAATTACATATATACATCTTATATCTTTTAGAATTCATAAACTATATATTATACTATATAAACCCTGTCTGTGGCTATGATACTCCAATTTGTATGGGTCAACAATAATAATGATTATTTTATTATGTACATAAAAATAAAATATGCCATACACATATCTTGTATATATTTTATATTGTATATTTTATTAGGTTGTCCTATATCTCTGATGCTCTGTGACTCATGCTCTGTGGGATGTGTGTTCTCTGCTGACTGATGGTCTCTAATGACTCCACTAATGGGCCGCTCGTTCATCAAACACTGCGGACTCGCCCCGGCTGTGTATTCGGGATGGCTTTAATTATGTTAATGAAGCAAGTTGGAAAAAAGTAGACGAAGAGACGTTTTTACGGATTCAGAAACAAATATAGTGCACGATTAACTTTTATTTTTTCAATGCATCAAAAGACATTTTACTTTTTACTCATCAGAATAAACTTGGAGCTTCTTTATAATTTTCAACTGGACTGCATGTTGTGTTTGTAAACGCAGAACGATGCGCAGAGAGGTTTGATGGTTTTTTTAATCATTTTCCTTTATATTTGGCGCAAAGCTGTAGAAAAAAATGAGTTGCTGGTGAAACTAAACGTTTCTTTCGGCAGAGAAGTTTCCGAACAAGCAGATAAACGCGGTAATCTGAGCTCAGATTACTGTTTTGTCCTGTGTATTGTGGAGGCCCGGTGTCCGGCGTTAATAATCCGGTCCGGGGGGGCGGGGGGTAAGATCAGCCCACGGATCAGAAATCAGGATATTACAGTTAGATCCGCAGATGAGGGGGATTTACCCACGACATCAGGCGCAATTGATTCGGTCCACTTTGTCTGTTCACTGTGCCGGTTCACTTTACCTGTACTCTGTGCCTTGTTCGCTGTGCTTGTTCACTTTGCCGGTTCACTGTGCCTGTGCTCTGTGTCGGTCCACTGTGCTGTTTTACTGGGCCAATTCACTGTTGCAGTTCAGGGCGCCTGTAAATTGTGTCAGGTCACTGCCTGTTAACTATGTCTGCTCACTGTGCCTGTACTCCCTGTCAGGCCACTGTGCAGCTTCACTGTGCCAGTTCACTGTCGCAGATCAAGGTATCTGTTGAATGTGCCAGTTCACTGTGCCTGTGCCGGTTTATTATACCTGTTCACAGTGTCGGCTCACCGTACTTGTTCACTGTTCTGGTTCACTGTGCCGGTTCACTTCGGGCTGAAATTGTTTTTGATGTCACATTTTATTTACCCGCAAACCTGATTCAGATTATTTCAAATTATTTTAAATGAGGTTAATTAAATGTGCGCCTCTTGTCTTTGAATAGAATGTTTTTGTTGTTATTGTTCAAAACTCGTTAATGTACCATCATGGTGTCATCTTCAGATGTTAAAATTCTATGCCCGTTGTTTCATTTTTTTTCAATCTTATTACTGAAAATGGGCTAATCGTTTTTAAGTATGTATAGAAAAACTGCATTTATGTTGAGTGAAAAAAAAACTGTTAAGTTTGTTGGCTTTAATTTTTGGCGTCAAAAAACGAATTTGGTACTAGAACAATTTGCGTGGAAGTGACCGTGACCTGGACCTAGACCTGTACCTGTATCCGGATCTGTACCTGGACCTGGACCTGTACCTGTACTTGTATCTGGACCTAGACCTGTATCTGTATCTGAACCCAGACCTGTTCCTGTACCAGGACCTGTACCCGGACTATGACCCGGACCTACTGAAGTCTACCTGTACCCGGACCTGTACCTGTACCGGCCCAGGACAAAAGAGGAGCTGGATGAGGCGAACCCGCCGGCACGAGGCTGATTTGCGTGTGAAAGGCGGGTGATGACAGGACTGCTGTCCTTCAGACAACATCCGACCCCGATCTCTGCTTTCCTGTTCCGCGAAGGCTGGAAGCTGCCAGACGCGCTGGTGTTGGAGTGGCGGGGGGCTGTGGGGGTCGTGGGGATATCAAAGCTAATACCACCTATTCCGGCGAACCCCGCCTCCTGTTCTAAACTGTAAATAAACAAAAAAAAAGAAAGTAAACACGAATTTATCAGTAAAAAAACTTACATTTAAACTTAAATTAAAACTTTAAGAACACTTACATTAAAATATAGCACTTTCTTCGAGTTTGTTTAACTGATTTTATCCTAATACTTTTATTTTTCATGGCTTATTTTTATTGCCTACAGTTTTTTTATTTTATCTGCCTTTTCTATTCATTCAATCTCCAACGCCCCCGGAAGAACTCTGTTTATGATAATAGACCTGGTCTAAATAACCATCCTCCAAAAATACTGTATTTAAATAAGAATGTAAAAACAGAAGCAGAGTTTCTAAAGGTACTGTGAAAACAATTTACATGTATTTGAATTTAGTAAAGCATACGGGTTTTCAGGCTTAAACGTGGTCATAAAAATATCTAATTATGATCTCAGTTGACAGATTTATAAATGGCATCAGAACGTTCATTTTCAGTTTAGTTTTATATTTTTTAGATTTTTAACAGATATACATCTGAATTTCTAGGACGAGCGATTTGGGTGGACTGTAAATACAAATCACCAAAACATCCCAGCGAGTGAGCGGGATACGAAATGGAAATATGGAAATTAAAAGCAAACCCAGCGCCACCGGGCTAAATAACTTACTCCACAACTGCTAGTGTAAATACTACTTATTATGAGCTACACATTTTCTGTCCTGCTGCTGCTATTTTTTGCACAAATATTAGTCATTGCCGTCAACCTCTATTCTTTATTTTTGCGCATTTAATGACGCCACTGCTATATCCTGTCTTCATTTATGTAGGCTTGTGTTGTTTCTCTTTCTGTTCTTGTGTTGATCCATGGTCCTGTGGAAACGTAATTTCACTGTGTAGTGTGTATATGGCTGAAATGACAATAAACAATTACTTAAAAAAAGATAGGTGGGGGCGCGGGGGGGTGAGGGGTGTGTCTGAGGGGTGTGTGTGTGTGGGGGGGGGGTGTTAGGTATAAAGGTTGTCCCGGGGAGCCGCGCTGCTCTGGAGGAGGTGTGGAAGAGGGAGGATGGAGCTGTTTGAAGATCATGACTTTGATTTCGAGCAGAAAGCGAGCGATGACGGAGACATGGACTTCCTCTTCAGCAAAAACCAGTTCACAGGTGAGAAGAGGGTGATCTTGCTTTTTAAAATTTCTTCCTCTTTATGTGAACAAAGTCCTAATTCTCCCTTTTTCAATTTTAGGCATTGACATTTTAAATATTCTCCTTTAATTTAATGCTTTGATTTGACACGATTTAAATTGCAATTATTATTAGTCGGCTGTTCCAGTTCCTCAGTTCTCACCAGTAAAAATAAAAATAATAATAATAATAATAACGATAATAATAACACAGGTCAGCAAACTTTTTTTTTTCAGTCACATCAACTTTTTGAATTATGAGTACAATTTAGTTTGCAATAGACTTTTATTAAACCGCAGGCACCAATCAAGTAACTGTTTCAATATTTTCAGTGCGAAGTCGGACAGGCGCACACTGTGGCATAAATATAATGATCAGTGTCAGTCAGCTACCTCTGTTTCTTCAAAAACGCTTAGCATATGATTTTTCTAGGTTAAGTATACCACTGTATAAAACTGTACGTGGAGGGAAAAATTAAACACAGATTTGAAATCAGCATGAAAAACACTACAAAATCCATATAAACGTATCTCTGATGATTTTGACCTGTTGACCTGTGTAATTATTATTATTATTATTGTTGCTATTATTATTGTTGTTATTATTATTATTATTTTCCGAGTGTGCAAAACTGATATAAACTTTCACCGAGTCAACATTCCTCCGCCGTTTCTAAACTAGTGTGTGTGTCTGTGTGTGTGTGTGTGTGTGTGGAGACCCCGGGACAGAGCATGGTCTCTCCTCTCCTGAGACAGACAGGACAGCCCACCCTGAGGGGCAGAGGAAAAGGAAGAGAACAATCTTCAGCCGGGCGCAGTTGTCCGAGTTGGAGCGCGCCTTCGTGCTGACCCCGTACCCGGACATCACCCTGCGCGAGCGCCTGGCAGCCCTCACCCTCCTGCCCGAGAGTAAGATCCAGGTGAGTCTGCCACACATCGATTTGTGTGTGTTTGTGTGTGTGTGGTGTATACAGTTCTGCCTTTGGGACACCAATTTTTCAACATTTGAATAAAAGCAAACAAACAAGAAAGCAGTAAAAAAAAATACCAAGATTTGTTTTGTTTGCAAAAAAGTAGTTGATATTTTGTGAGTTGGTGAGGTGAACACAGGTTCGGTTCCAGATTTCTCCTTGAAATAAAAAATTGCGTGCAACAAGTCAGTTCAGCAAGACTTTTGAAGTTTACTTCTGTAGTTCTGCACATAAGGCTCGTAGCTCCAGTGCAAAACTCAGCAAGCAGTTTTTCGACACCAGACATTGGGTGATCAGGATTGGGGGGAAGGTGTGACTGTCCCTTTAAGGAAATTCCTGTTGTATTGCACAGAATGTTTGACTCAATAGATTTGTGTATTTAACCAGATTTTTTCATGGCAGGTGTGGTTTCAGAACAGACGTGCTCGCAGCATCAAAAGCGGCCGGTTGACCAGACCGGTGAAGAGGGGCCCAGGCCGAGCGGTCAGCTCTAGCTCTAACATAGTGATCAGTCTCCCTCAGTCAGGACCTGCTCTTCTGCCCTCCACTGTTCCGGGACAAAGGAGCAGGCCTGAGAGGTATCAAGCATCGAACAGGAACAGCCTTAAGCCCCATGAACAGGAGTCAAGTCTTGATTGGGTCAAACAAGCTTTGGGCCCCTGGTCTCAGAATCTGCCCCGATCTATACCGCCCGCACAACCCATCTCTCCGGACCTCCCAGGGGCTCTGTCCTGGAAGACGGGGCCTGTCAATCAGTCAACACCAGCTGTTTCCATTGGCCAGATGGTGAGGCCCATCCAGTCCGCCTGCCAACAGCAGTGGAGTGAGTTTGGGCAGGTCAGCACTAGTACAACTTTTTCTGGAGGGTTTTCAGGGAATTTTGGAAAACCTCAGTGCAACATCAACATTAACCCCGGCAGGCATCACACTGTGTCCATGGATCAGACGGCCACTAATGCACACGGCTATTGGGAAGGAGCTGCTCTTATGCACTACCCCCAGACCTCCCTAGCAGACATCTCTGACCTCATATACAGCGCTGCTGTCGTCACCAACCTGGCTGAATTCTGACCAGAGGTGGCAGACAACTGTATGAACTAAAAAGCTACTGGTCAACCACTTTTGTTGCTTTCGAATGCAAATCCGGCTCCGTCACTTGGTCACCCTCATGTGGCTCATGTGAAGCAAAAAGCTTTAAGGCTGTGAAATGATTACCATATTACACTTTAATGGGTGCTTTTCAAGACAAATGTAATGGAAATAATGTTGTTGATGTTAAAAATGACATTGCCATTAATGCATCATTGGTACAGTGTTATTTAGCCAATTTCTGTCGATAGATTATTCACCCTGATGAAAAAATTATGCTGGCGCCAGAACTGTGCTGCATCAAAAATTTGCTGCCTCCAAACTTATTTGACTCCAGAAAGGGGTCAAGAGGTGTTTCCTGGTGTGAGACCATTTCAAGCCAGACAACTTAAATATCCAGTTGATCTCTCCATGCTCTGTCCACAAACACATTATTGCTGTTCATACACTCTGCTGCCAGTGCGTTGTTGTAATGATTAATTTGCACCCATGCTAACATAGTTCACTCTTTTCACAAGCATTCAAACTGATTATAATTTGAAATTTGTAAATGTAGGTCTGTTGAATCTGAGGTTGTTATGAAAAAATGCATTTGTGCACAGAGCATGATTTAGGAGTCAATACTGTTTCTCTGCACACATATGTTTTGTCATTAAATCATTGCTAAAAAGATGGTGCTTTGAGTTTACAGGATTCAAATGTGGTTAAATAAAATGTTACACTATCCCAGATCAACACAGAACTCTGTGTTAGCGTTAAATCAGTCCGGCAGTATTAAATCCAAATATCTATTTAGAACCATTCCAAAAATTGTTTTAGTAGAAAGACTGAAAATAAACAGCGACAAACATACCTTCTTCACACAGGCCCATCTGTAATGTGGTCCAGGGTCTTCTGTAAAGCTGTGTAAAGGGTCTCCAGTATTTGTGCTTTGAGTATTTGTGATTTCATATTTATGTCAAAATGTGTAGTGAGTATTTCTATAGTATTAACAATACAAAATAAAAAATACAACACCACATTATACTGTTGTTTTCCTGTGTCCCAATCTTGTCTCCACCTTCTTGTTGTGTAGAAACCTGAATTTTATAACTTAAATAGTGCACTCCAGAGGAAGTAGGAGCTATTTTGGATTCAAAGTGCATCCAGACAAACATACTAATAACAGTTTAGTTATTCCTTGCTACTCCTGCACCTGCTTACTGGGTGTAAAACAATTGCATGGGTGCCATGACCTCAACTCTAGTTGTATGCAAAAGTTTTAACACGCCTAGTCAACTACGCAAACACACATCCTTAACTGGGAACCGAAATATTGAAAAATTAGTGCACAATTTCTGTTTATTTGATTTCTTTCTATTTATCCAAAATGTTCATACTGAAAAACAAAAACAGAAAATATTAAATGTTTGTATATATTTCCAACATATTAAACTGAGCAAATGTGTTATTTTAACTTAGAAAATCATCAAAACACATCATTTGACCCAGGACCCTCAAACTTCTGCAAACAACTTTATAGCTCTAGTGGAAAACTGTTGAAAGACCACCAGTCTTGAACAGCAAGACACGGAACAGCAATGTATTGCTGTTATCCAAATGTTAGGGACACAGAAAATTAATAAAAGACGTGAAACAAGATCATCGATTGGACCTGCATGCTTGATGTTAAAGTAAATTCACTAAATGAGTGAAATCTGTCCTGATTTTAACATTTTCTTTACATGGCACTATTCAGACCACTTGTTATTATTTTCTACCAGGCCTTCCTTGAGATTTTGTCCAGTATTTGTCCCTGCTTATAAACAGGGTAGCATTACTGGTCATCTGTTTTTGAACAGTGAAATGTTTTGCTCCTTGAAAACACAGTAAACAGAAAGGCTGCCAAATAAACAAGCGGTAAATAAGGAATAAGTCAAATATATGAAAAATAAAGAAATTTCTGAGCCTGAGTCATATCAGCTTACGCGCGGCTTAAATTGCATGTGGATTTGAGGATCTGGAGGGTGTATTACAGTTGTGGTTATTATTACAAGAGGGAACATGACTACAGCCCTCACAGTTCACCAGACCTCCTGGACACTGATCTCTGCATATCATAATAATCTCCACGGCGAGGAATAATCTTCAAATAAAATAAAATAAAATCCCCGTAATCCGGGGTGTCAAATCTACAGTCTTATTCAGAGATACTTTGTGTGAGTTGGACCCTGTGTATGTGTGTGTGTGTGTTCCAAATGAAACTACATCCTTTAATCTTTGGGCAGATATTGAAGGGATATGTGCTTATTTAGTTACAAGCAGGGCAGAAAAATAATACTCACGGCCAGGTTGACCAGCGCACGCCGTTAGCTGATATTGAGTGACCCCTCACAAATCCAAAGTCTGCTTCATAATATCTCATTTGTTTATTTATTTATCTATTCATGCATCCATCCATTCTCCAAAACCTGCTTAGGAACCACTGTGCATGCAGAGCCCCTTTAATTTACATTTTTATTGATGTAACTTTTCATTGAAAGGGCCCATATCCTACATTTTTCTTCCATTTTTCTTCCATTTGTATCCCAAATGTCCACTGGATGTCCACTGGACTTTTTTTATTTTCCAAAAACGTTAATAATTAATTTCTAAATGATTATTTTCCAAGTTCTCTTTATCTCCTAATATTAAACAGGCTATTTTCATTGTGCCTTCAGGATTGATGTATGTAAATACCTTCTATTTTCATTGGCTGCTCTGTATTGTGCTTTAATTAAAAAGGAGTCCAGATTCCAACACTCCTTGTAATTTTGGATGTGGATGGGCGAAGCTAAAGAGGAATAAGAGCATGTTTGTAAATGCCATGATGTGGACTTTTTAACAAGGCAAGCCTTTAAAGTGGCTAAGTACTCATGATGTGCTGGACTGTATGCTTAACTGGACTGTATGTAATTTACTGGGTACCTTAGATTGTTGTGAAAATATCATAAAACTGAATTTTATCAGTATTGTCTCTACTATTATGATCAATTTATTGACAGTGGCGTTGCAGAAGATGGAGTACGCTTGTGCAAAAGAAACATTTGGGATTAAAGATACATAAAATTATATGTGTGGAACCATCTGGCGTATTGGGCTTTTTTTTTTTGGTGTGCCAACCGTTTATTTATTTATTTATTGGTCTGACCGGCCCATAAGACTCGTAGATCTAGCGCCCAGTTGACACTGGGCTGGCCCAATCAACTTTTTAAACACCACCCCCTTTCTCTTTGGTTTCTGTGCCTGTGTAATGCGTTCGTCAAAAAAGTCAGCACAGGAGTTTGTTTCCTGACCACCGGCCCATGAAACACTCCTCTGCGGCCCATTGGTTCTTTTCCTTACTGACACGGGGCTGGCCCAATCATATCTTTAAACACCGCCCCTTTGGCTGATGACGCTAGCGGTGGCGGCAGTGAATCTGCGGTAAACTGGATTGCTTTCAGAACGCTAGTGAGGCGCGGAACTCATTAACCACCCTTGGTAAATCTGTGCCATACTAGGCAGGTAGTGGTAGTTAATAAACTAGCTGCTTGCAAAGTTATGCTGATAACACCCCAATAAAACAATTGTTTTACGGCCGCGCTTGTTTGTCTTCTTACATTTATGAACGCGGGTGAAATAAGCTAATAATATCGTCAGCGTTACCGCTAGGAGAACAGCTATTTGTAACACACTGTGTACACGGGCTAAAACAATAGTCCTTTCAGTTAGTTCTTTTATGTCTTCCATGCTGAACTAAACTGTCGTCTTGAAAGTGAGAACATTACATTTTAAAGTGAGATTGGGTGTGGGGTGAGTAGCAGGCAACTTTTGGGGCATGGTGTTAGAGGCAGACACGAATCCGCACTTTTTTAAAAGCTCTCTCTCACATACATGCGCGCGCACACAAATTTTTCCCAAGTATTCATTAAAAGATTCAGCTGCATCATTTCTGACTGGGTAAGTTCACAATTTGTTGAATACTACTTTGTTGAATACTACTTTTATTGACTACTAATTGGATGTGGTGGACCGTTCTAACCCAAAATGCCAGGGCCGTGTTTTTGTCCCAGTCCGCCCCTGGGCACAGTCATGCTAGAACAGAAAAGGGTTCTCCCCCAAACTGCGTCCACAAAGTTGGAAGCATGGTGTAGTCCAAAATGTGTTGGTATGCTGAAGCATTAAGACTGCCCTTCACTGGAAGAAAGGGACTTAGCCCAAACCCTGAACAACAAGTATGTCCCAATACTTTTGTCCAATGTAGTGTATGTGTTAATGCAATTTAATGGAAGATTATGATTTATTTATTTGCATTAAAACTTTTATTTGCGTGCAGATTATACAGCATATATACACAATTAGGGATTTAGTATTAAACTAAATAGTTTAGCATTAAAGTAGTTTAGTATTTAATGTGTTTAATGTAACATGAATATGCACACCTTGCTCGTGGTCATAACGGTTTTTTGGTCTTGGTTATTAGTAAACTTTCAGCACTGGATGGCAGTATAGACTACACATACATTCTTTAACGAAACACAACAGCTTCTTTATACTGATCTGGAGTCAAAGTTTCCGATACCTTTCCTGTGTAGAGCCGCAGTTAACTCTGTTCTCTCATCAGCTCGCTCCAGCTCTAGTCAGCTATACGCTGCTGCCACACGTGCTGACCCAAGATCAGACGTACATTTGCTCTTGTAACGTAAGTGAACGAGCGCGTGTTTAAAGTCAGCAATGAGTGCTGATCCTGGATCAGCATGTTCCACTGTCAGCTCACTGAACGCGCTGCCCCTTCTCAACCGACCTAAACAAACATGGCGGCCCGTGTGATCCACAGAGGTCTCCTGTCTGCTGTTCAGAAATTGAACAAAAGCCACACATTGAGGACCCTCAGCGTGGACCTGAGCAGCAGACATGAAGCTCACAGACTCTGTGTTCAATGCTCTACGTGTGGTCTCCTGAATGTTCAGCAGAAACGGTTCTTGTCTTCACGGTAAGAAGTGGTTCCTCTCGAGCTAACACAGCTAAAGCTAACTGGCTGGTTCCACTGTAGAGGCCTCACACTGGGTTTTACACGTTGTAATTGGTTTTATCAACACAATGGACGTTATTTCTGCCTCCTGTTTGTTCAGAACTAACCGAAAAATGACATGCTATTGTCCGTTAATGTGTGTTCAGGCTAACTCATTAGCAGACAGGTTAATGGACTTAGCCAGGCAGGCACATTGCGTAACATCTGAAGCTCTGCAGCATGCTGAATGGATGCAGCTACAGCTCTGCAAGGTCAGCCTATCCACTCTTTGGTTACGTTCAGGCTATTCGCACACTGTATGGTCACTTCCAATGCTTTTTGATGCTGATCTTCCAGTATTGGACCCCTTAACTGACTACTAATCTATTTTCAGGAATGTGAAAAGCCAGGCAGCTTCCTTTTTTAAGTAGCAGAAATTCAGTGAGGAATTAAAACAGTCCAAATATAGCTTTAAAAATGTAATCACATTGTGAAAGTTTAATAATAAATGTTGAAGTTTAAATACTCCCTTAATGTGGTGTTACTGACAAATAATAATAAAAAGAAAAAACTTGTCACACCATATATATGTAACACCAATTTCTCCCATAGACTTAAATTGGCTGGTCTGATAGCTTCTTATATCACATGTGCCAATAGAAAGGAATCTTACACAAGAAATTTTTTTACATGTCAGATAATTCATAGTATTCTCAACACTGGTCCTTTTGAAATGAGTTTGTTAGAGAAACTCAAATTAAAGATAAAATAGCTCGTCTTACATGACCTGTTGTGACAAATGTACTGAAAATGTTGTCATATATTGAAAATGGAAACTTCTCAGGAAAAGCATTTCCGACTTTGAGAGAATGATAATAGAACAAGGTTTCTTTATTTACTTATTTATGAAGTAATGTTGACAGTGTAAATGGTAGCTGACATTTTCAAATCCTGTAATAAATTATTGGAAATCTGAGATAGAACAGCGACAGCAAGTACATTACATTAAACTGTGAGCTGTATTGTAATATCTGCAGGTTGTAGTTGCTATTATTTAATCCAGAACTTTTGAGTGTTTAGTCTCTCTGTCTGGCATGGCACAAAGCAGAAGTGGACATCCCAGTGCGCGTGCACACACACCCACCCCCACACACACACACACACACACACACACACACACACAAACACTGTGGCTTAGCCAGCATTACTGGCGAGGACAGATCATATTCCTTCATCTCTGGCTCGTAACCTGGACATTTATGTAACCATTCAACAACAGTTCACTCAGTACAGGTTTTGTCTTTTGACTGATTGGGGTTGTAAATGATTTTTGGAGAGGT
This sequence comes from Hydrocynus forskahlii, assembly GCA_037974365.1. Lineage (NCBI taxonomy): Eukaryota > Metazoa > Chordata > Actinopteri > Characiformes > Alestidae > Hydrocynus > Hydrocynus forskahlii. Next base: position 10,015,158 of record JBBPCX010000088.1, on the reverse strand, counting down.
TTTCTATTCCACTGGTCCATGGTAACAGACGATTAAATTGATAACATTTCACCAGTCACTCTTATATGGTCTGATTGAAATAAGTGTTTCTAGAGCATTATTTATAATTTGCTAAGAGGAACCAGATGAGTTGATCTTTAAACCACTTCATAGGCAGTCATTATATAAAATGGGATGAATAAACTGTCTTGCAGTGGCAGGTCAACATTGTTTTATGCCAGTTTTGTTAGATTTCTAGCATGAAGCTAATACCTAATCTCTTCAGGTTGGATACATGCTGGTTATAAAGCAAAATAGTACCCAGTTTTACCCAAAGTGCAGATTTTTTGTGATCAGTGGAATTCAAATTTCAAATGTGATGCATCTGAGACCTTGAAATATTTAACTCTTAAAATATGTTGGAAGAATGGTGGAAATTTATTTTTCAGAGCAATGTAAAAAATGAACAAAGATGACAGGCAGTATGTAAAAACTAGAATTTATTCATGAGTAAAGGACAGCCCTAATAAAATGGTCTCTGGGGGAAAAAAATAAAAACGTTAATGTGGACCCAACTTTTTTTCCCCTTTAAAACCTTTTTTACCGCAAAATGGTGAGTAAATGGGCTAAAACACCCTGCCCCGTTTTCATAAAAATTCCTAGAAAATCATATTAGAATTTGATCATCATGTGACAAATACAAAATCCGTTGGATTAGGACCCTGAAACGTCATAATAAATCATGATCTGAGATCAAAACAAGCTCTTGTTTAAGCATAAAGACATGATAAAGGTAAATAACGTTTAAGGATTAAACATATACTTATCCTTAATCTGTGGACATATTTTAATAAAAGATGCATGTTTCACAAAATGTTTGATAATCAAGTGCTAGAGTTTTGTTGGTGCCACTGCGATGTGATATGATTGAAAGTTATGACTGTAATCGCAGTTCAGTTTGTTTTTTTAATAATCCTGTTTTTTCATGTAATGATCTTGTTGTCTATTGTGTTTGTGTTGTTTTGTGTATTTGTGTTATTAATCATGTTTTTCTGTTTATTTTTTCGTTGGTATGTCCTACTGGTTGGTCCCTTTTGTCTGTATTTCTCTGCATGTGTGCCCATCCGTTCTCGTATATTTATTTGTTATTTTCTCCCTTTTTTGTGTTCCGTTCTGTGTGTCTGTCCTGCATGTGTCCTGTTTTGGTCAGTAACAGGCCAGAAGGAAAGGTGCTTGAAACGGTGGGAGTGTTTGAAGCCCCAAAACAACATGGCAAATATGAGACAGGACAGGTAAGGATTTACCAGTGTCAGTCAAGTTACTTAAATAGCTGCTTTTTAACTGATGTCTGAGTGTAATCGAAGTTGTGTACTAATTATATTAATGCATTAATTTGTGTAAAAATGTGTTTGTGTTTGTTTGTGTGTCTGAGTGGTGTTCCAACCATAGTATACTCATCACTGGCTTGATCGTCTGCACCTGTTTCTTCACTGGTTCAGGTCTTAAGTTAGATGTGCTTTGTTCTGCTCGAATGATTCATATGTAGGTCACTGTGTGTCTTAACAAACAACAAACATTTGTCTGAAACTGGTCAGGTTCAGGGACTGGACTGAAAATGAGAGTCTTTGAAAGTCCTTCAGGAAGCCTTGAGAACTGTTCCTCAAGAGGACGTTAAAAGTACAAGAAAGTCTGGATCTTTGAAAGTGAAAGTGACCATTCTGTCATACGTGAACGCCCCACAGCACACAGTGTGAACAGCATGAAATTCTTCCTCTGTATTTAACCCATTCACCAAATGAAGCAGAGGGCAGCCAGGAACTCAGCGCTCGGGGAGCAGTGTGTGGAGACGGTACCTTACTCAGGGTATCTCAGAGGTGCTTAGCAGTCTTGGGAATTGAACCCACAACTTCCTGATTGAAGGGCGAACACCCTAACCACAGGGCCACCAGCTGGCCCAGCTTGGTAGCAAAAATGAAGAACTGAGAGGTGGCCCAAGTCTTTTGCACAGTATTACAGATATTTGATTAGGTTAACACTACTGTGAAAAGCAGTTAAACAAATAGAAATAGTCCTTGTCTCTTCTTTATGTGCTCTCTTAAGCGATACATCACAGTGGCTGTATAATGCATGCCAGCTGTTGTGGTGTAATGCCGGACGAAAACATAAAACAGTATAATTCTGTGAATTCTTTCACACGAATGAGAGTGAGAGATACAGTGCTGCACTGCAATACTGCATAACAGGGCATAACTTATAAAACACTAGCTATAGGCTGAAATGCTGTTGTTGAGTTGAGGTGATGTGTTGTTTTATAGAATGTAGTCAGTTGACGTATGTTTTTGTGTTTTCCCAGTTGTTCCTGCATAGCGTGTTTGGCTACAGAGGTATCGTTCTGTTTCCCTGGCATGCTCGTCTCTATGACCGGGATGTCACTCCTCCAACATCCGACAGGTGAATGAATATCTTTCTACTTTGTACTGAAGCTTATCACACACTTTCTTTGTTCATGCTACCTTGAAGGCTGGCCCAGAACTCAGTCACTTTATGTATTTAAAGGATGTCTTAGTAAAGAATTAAAGCTTATTCATGCTTCTGATAAGTCTGTGTAGCTATTTGAGTTTCATTCAAAGTGTTGAAGGGAAATCAAGCAGATCTTCGGTGTCCAGTCGTTCGGTGCAGGAAAGGCTCTGTAGAGTGCTGGACCCGTGGTCTTACATGATTGGACCAGTGAATTGGTGGACTATTGTGAGCTTGTTTCTATTTCAGTTTCGGTCCTGTAGAAATTAGCAACATGTCAACAATAGGGACTCTGTTACTGTTCCCTACAAACATGAATGATCAGCATTCACTTAGCAGATATCACTGCTACTTCTCCCATGATGCACAGACAATTGACTAACAATGAACTAAATGATGATCATAATTATGTTTTACATAGAGCTTCCTGTGCTATCCTTCATTAGATAATTGTAACACCTAAGCATGCTTTAGAAGGAACCACATTTCAGTGCCTTAAGGTGTAATATTGAAGTGATGTCTTGAGTTGTATGATTTTCCTTATTCTTTACTTTTAAATGATGCCTGTTAATGAAAACCAAACATTTAAACATTTGCTATTACTGAACACAGTGTTTCAGTTATCAGTTGAATATTTCTACTTTTGCTGTTACTGAACACTGACTATTCAAACTGTTGTTGGATGTTGAATATTTAAACTGTTACTGAACACCAGCTGTTTAAAATGATACCTAAAACCGATTATTTGAATCATTATTGACATTGTAGATATATTATCTGCTTGCTTACATGTGGCATGCAGTTAAGCATTAAGGGGGAATTCCACCAAAACTTCAAAATTTTGCCTAATTCAGCATTTGAGATTTAAACATAGTCATTATGGTTGGTTTATTCTGAAATGGTTAATAGCAGAGAAACTCAGAATCCCAAACAGCTGTGTTGATGGAAATCAAGGTCACAGCACAGTTGTTCTTTGTTTTTACAAGTAATGTTGATAAGTGGTCTGATGAATGTTTGTTTGAGGAGTGTTTTGTTTCATATTGGCCCATTTGTACCTCTCCATCACGACTGGATAAAAACATATATATTTTAGGCCAAAGCCTGATTGTAAAACTAACTGTGTCATCTGTATCCAACAACATATTCATGCTAAGTTATTGTTAAATATTAGGCTTTTTATGTCTGGTCCCTGTCACAACCGTTGTGAACAGTTCTGACTCACTTTCTCCAGAACGTAGCATTTCACATCAGACAACGCTAAGAGACTATGTTTACAATTAAAAATTAACAATATAATTATGTTGTAAAAATTGGTGAAGGCACAACTGTGTCTGATTTACTGTTGTTTGTTTGTTGGTTGGTTATTTATATCTGATATGTCCTCCCCACAGTAAACCAGAGCCTCCAGGAGCACATGGGTCAAAGGAGGTGAAGGGAAAAACACACACATACTACCAAGTCCTCATTGACACCAGAGACTGCCCACACATAGTGAGTGCACATGCACGCACACACACACACACACACACACACACACACATACAT
>JBBPCX010000088.1:9980097-9997945 GCA_037974365.1 Hydrocynus forskahlii | reverse complement strand
CGGTAGACAGACACCCCACAGCTCTCTGCACCAGGACAGCTCATGCTGGGAGGCTTTGTGTGTGTGTTTGTGTGTGTGTGTATGTGCGCGTGTGTGCATATGCACATGTCTGTGGTTTGTTAGGTGGTAGGAGGACAGGGGTGACATGAGCTAAAATGATAAGGATCTCTTTGAATGAGATTATGGATGCAGGGAGAGAAAGACATAGAGAAAAATGGAGAGAGAGACAGAGAGAGAAACAGGGAGAGAGAGACAAAGAGAGAGAGAAATGGTGAGAGAGAGAAACAGGGAGAGAGAAAAACAGGGAGAGAGAGACAGAGAGAGAGAAAAACGGAGAGAGAGAGAGAGACAGATAGAGAAAGAGAGAGAGAGAGAGAGAGACTGTAGTTGAAGAGGCAGCCTAAGGATGCCCAGGTTGAATGGATCAATGCCTGACCACAAACAGACTGCACAGGGAATTGTAGTGGATAAATCTGATTACATTTAACACACTGCCTTTTCATCTCTCTCTCGTAGGAAGGCAGCTCTCTGAGCGCCATGGAGAAGGTGTGTCGTCAGCTGACGTACCACCTGAGCCCTCACCCACGCTGGAAGAGGCAGGGGCTTTTGAAAGGCAAACCCCAGGCCAGGTAAGTACCGCCAGGTCACAGGAGCCTTCCTAGGCCTTCTTCTACTCTTCTGTTCTCTTAACCCTGATCCCGTTCCTATTTCCGAACTGTCTATCCCAGCCCTGGCCCTCAGCATCCTACACCCCCACTTTCATCTAGAGACCAGGGGCCAAGTAACAGAAACATACTGACTCTGAAATCCTATCTGTTCAGTCACCATGACAACTTCAGTGAAGGTAGAATTCAGGAAAATAGCTACTGCAGAGTTACGGTAAACCTATTTTAACTCCAGTTAGGAAACGAGTGTTACAGACGCATTCTTAGTGGACAGGATTTCCTAAATACTATCCCAAATCCAGGGTAGGTAAGACAACTGGTATTTTTAATGGAATTTTTTCCCTGTTTTGTCCCATATGGTCATACCCACCCCCTATCTCGGACTATCAGAATAGCTCATAATGTTCAGTATAGTGTTGTTTTACAAAAAATCCAACCTGTCAGTAAAAAAGAGCCGTTCTGATTGTGACTAGAGGCATGCTGTTGCCTTTTTGATAGCACTTGAATGGTTTTTCAATGGTCCATGAATCAGAGAAGTCTGATTGTTGAGTCCGTTATTGTGCAGACTAAGAGTCACTTTCAGTTCTGGCTTTATAGATCACACACCACGCACGGAAATACTCGGATCTCGTATAACGGCCTGAGTGCCTGAGGGGCCTGCTGTGCGGACGGACTTGCGTCGACTCAGTAAGGGCTTATTAATCAGCTAATGAATAGGATAAGATGTTTTAGAGCAGGGAAAGTATCAAAACGTGTAAGACAGGGGTCCTCAGATGCGAGGAATAGGAACCACAGGTGTAGTATCATGAAACAGTATCACCCAGCTGGATCTTCTCTGAAGCGCCGTCCTCCTCAGCTCAAGCTGAACCGACAGCTTTTGCATATTGAAAAACAAGCCATCCTGGAGCAACTTGGCTCACTGCGTAATTACCTTGGCAACTTGAGAGTTTGTAATGTATGTTCGCAGAAGACTCAAAGTGCATCAACAACTCAGCACCCACAGGAGACAGCTTGGCAGCGACACTCGCAATTGCCAGCCTGCGTTCTTCAGTAATTGCCCACCAACTTGTACTGCTGTTAGTAATGAGTTGAACGTGTTACCCAGACGGCAGAGCAAGTCTTTCAGGGCGCTTGTGTTCAAACTGTACATTGCCCTGTGTAACAGAGGAGTGCACAGGTACTTGGTTAATATGTATTTTCAAATCTGAAATTCATTGCATCAGACAATCAGGGAAAATATCCTTTTCAACAGTTCAGCCAAAAGTTTGAACAGAACCGTGGAGCGTGGTGTTTTTGCTCATATTTGTGAACAAGTCGCTACAATACAACGTTATACCTACTTTGCTCCTTTGAAACATGAGTACCTTAATAATGATGCATTGCCAAGGACATGTGTTTAAGGATGTAATGGAGAAGGCAGAGTCTGTCGGAAGTAACACTGAACAGACGTTTCCCTGTTCTCAATGTTACCTCGTCAAGCCATGTTGGCACATCCTCCACAGAGGAGAAGGAACCTCGTGTAGAAGCCTGCAGTTTGCTGTGTACCACTGCAGCAGTTATCTCTAGTGTTAGTATCATCTCTGAAGCAGTCTTATCCAACCAGAAAATTGCAGTGAGCGAAAATTTCCTTGCGCTATTTTAGAACAGGGAAACATGTTTATGCCTTAGCTTGTTGGTATATTGTCCTTACTGCTGCTTTTTAGTGTGCAAGCACCTGCGCACCAGTACATTGTACACCTACACGGCATGGACATAAGTATTGGGACGTTTGACCATTATACGAACGGGCAGTTTAATGACATTGCACTCAAATACATAGACTGTAATATGGAGTTAGTCCCCACCGTGCGGCTATAACAGCTTCCACTCTTCTTGGAAGGCTTTTCACAAGATTTTGGAGTTTCTGTGGGAATTTGTGCCCATTCATTCTGTAGAGCATGTATGAGGTCAGACACTGATGTTGGACGAGAAGGCCTGGCTCGTAATCACAGTTCCAGTTCATCCCAAAGGTGTTGGATGGGGTTGAGGTCAGGGCTCTGTGTGGCCAGTCAAGTTCTTCCACACCAAACTCATCCAGCCATGTCTTTATGGAGCTTGCTTTGTGCACTGGATCATAGTCATGCTAGAATAGAAATAAGGAGCCACCTGATTTCAATAATTAAGGGTCCCAGTATATGGACAAAAGTGTCCTTTTGTCCATATAGTGTATCTTATATTAACTATAGTGTATCTTATATTAACTATGGTGCTTTGCTGAATTGGTTAGTAGAGAATGTTCCCCTTTTTCAAATGTGTGGTAATGAAATACAATTAGTTAAACTCACCTAATTGCATTTGAGAAATATATACATAGTTTACATATACATAGTTTACATTGCAAGTTACATTACCACCACCATCACAGTTTATAGTAGGCCTACTTAGCAAAACACTTTCATCTCCAGGTCAAGATGTAGAGAAAAATTTTCCTCACTCTTTAAAAAAGCCTCAGCCCTGTCCTCAGTCAGGAAGTTGATGATGATGATGATGATGATGACAATGATCAGGCAGTTAAAATCGCTGGTCTGTGTGAAGGACGTAAAGATAAGTGAATGGCAAAATGATGATTGTAAAAACAAAAACAACAACAACAACATAATAATAATAATAATAGGCTGTTATATTTATAATTAAAATAACGGTGTTAAAGTATTGTGTAAAAGGCAGTTATTTGCCTATTTGGTGGAAACAAAAGGAAATTAAATGGTTTGATCAATGAAAGCCAAAAACATTTTGCCAATTAGCATTATAAGGCCTTTCACATGATTTAATGAAGGTCGTTCTCAGACTTTCTGACTGAGAAGTTCTTCAGGTCACTGAGGATGCCCCTGTTTTCCTTCAAATATGGTAATCTGAGTCAAAGCAGTGATTTAGAAGGTAATCATGTCAGGGGGTAGTTTCAAAACTGTTCTTCGTCACATAGTTTGATACAAGATGTGAACAATCTATTCTACACAGAATTGTTTATTTTCCAGAGGAAGATGCTGATTCCAAGGTAGTGTCTGCTAAGGGACAGGAGAGGGACTACTAAAAACAAAGGCTATCCTAAGACTTTAAATGGGAGTCAACGTAGGAGCCTGGTTCGAAAAGTACTAATGGTTAGAGTACATGAAAATGACAGATACCTTTTGATGTCCCTGTAGAGTGTTTGGATGCACTGCTAACTATGACAAGAAGTTTTCTGCTCAGAGATTTAAAGATTGGAAGTCAGCTTTAGAGACTGGGAAAGATTTTGCCGAACACAGTGCAGGCCAACAGCATAAGGAAAACTTTAAGAAGTGCCTGATGCATGTGATGACTACTCTAGTTGATGAGCAACTGCTCTAAATGACGTCAGCCCAGAAAGGCAGACGAAGCTGAAGACAACAGAACGGACAAGCGAATACAGTGCTGCGTTTTCAGGGAAACCTCTGATTTGGTTGGAAGATATAAAGAAGTTCCTACGCGTCTTGAATCTGCCAAGGTAAACTTGAAATGTGTCCCCAGTTATCAACATCCACAGAGTCAGAATGACGGTAATTGCATGAATTGGACAATTGGAGAGTTAAAATCATAGATGAAGTGAAGGAGGCAAAATTCTTCTCTGTGTTCCTGTCCAGACTCTTTGGAACAGCATCAGTTGTCTGTCATTCTTTGATTTGTTGATAAAGCAGCCCAGATGCAGGAGTGTATCAGGGGCCTAGGATGTGAAGGAGGTCTGAAACATACAGGGGGGGTGCAAGCTGTCAAAGCAAAGCAGCGAGAAGGCCTACTTTGTGCAATGCTGTGTACATTGATTGAAGCTAGTTGTGACTGATGCGTGTTAGAACATAGCCTCACGCAACTTCTTTGATCGTTGAACAACTTCACGGAAGGTTCCATCAAAAGCCACGGCTTGCTCATTGCTTGTTCAATCATGAGTCCCAAGACTCTGAAGGCTTTGTGTGTCACAGGATGGCCAGCACGAATCAACTTCAGAGTCCCTCTCATTACCATGGATTCTGTGGTGGAGACTTTGACTCAGATTCAGACCAGTGATTACTTTGACTGGGACACATCAGGAAGTGCAATGGCTCTGGGGAAAAAAAACATTGATTTTGAGTTCTGTCATTATTTGGTGACCGCGAGTAGAATTCTCACAGTGACCACTGTTCTCTCAGAATACCTCCAGGGTGAAGACATGGACATTGGCACAGCTGCACAGCTTGTGGACGACTGCAAAAATGTCCTGTCCTGAGGAGTATGACGTTTTTTTTGAAGATGTGGGATGAATCAGTTGCCTAAGATTAATGTTTGGTGTAGGGAAAGAAGAAACAGAAGGGTTTCAAAGAGAATGGAGGACAAGTGGCAAAATCAGACATAAATGAGCTGGTGGCCTGGTGGTTAGAGTGATGTCCCTGCAATCAAAAGGTCATGGGTTTGAATCCCAGGACTGCCAGTGACACCACTGGGGTACGCTTGAGTAAGGTACCATCCCCACACACTGCTTTCCAGGTGCTACGTCGCTGGCTGCCCACTTCATCACTTGCTGAGTGGGTTAAATTCAGAGAAATTTCACACTGTGTGTTTACACATAACTATAGGGGCCACTTTACTTCAAAAGGAGGATGAGGGTCAACTTGTACTTTGCAACTCTTGACCTCTACATGCAGAGCATCAAAGACAGATTCAGCAGTGAGACCGTACCTCTTCTTAAACACTACGGCAACCTCACAAAGCCACCAATAGCAAAGATCCCACACTTTCAGCAGCTGTGTACATACTACAGAGGGGATGTAAATTCAGACCAAGCTCGAATGAAGTACAAACTCTGGATACACAGACTCCAGAGAGAAGAAACACCACATGGTAAGATGATGACTGTTTACCAGTTCATGGTAGTCTCCTTATCCCGAGATCTGCAAGATCTTCCAGCTCAACGTCACACTCCCAGTCACATCATTCAGCAGTGACAGATGCTTCTCTTCACTTAATGGTAGAGTGAACCCAGGAAGAACCTTGGAGTTCTTAAGAATTCCTTTTGAAGTTTTGCTGTCACACAATATATGGACAAAAGTATTGGGATATGCCTGGTTTTCAGGCTTTGGGCTAGACCCCTTATTTCCAGTGAAGGGCTTAATCTTAATGCTTCAGCAGACTAAGACATGCTGGACAACTTTTTGGACACCGTTTGGGGAAGAACCTTTTCTGTTCCAGCATGACCGTGCCCCAGTGCACAAAGCAAGCTCCATAACGACGTGGCTGGATGAGTTCGGTGTGGAAGAACTTGACTGGCCACACAGAGCCCTGACCTCAACCCCATCCGACACCTTTGAGATGAACTGGAATGGAGATTGTGAGCCAGACCTTCTCATCTAACATCAGTGTCTGACCTCACAAAACGCTCTACAGAATGGATGGACACAAATTCCCACAGAAACTCCAAAATCTTGTAGCGAGCCTTCCAAGAAGAGGGGAAGCTGTTATAGCTGCAAACAGGGCACCAACTCTATATTAAAGTCTATGGAATTGAATGCAATGTTATTAAAGTTCCTGTTGGTGTAATGATGAGGCTTCCCAATACTTCTTTCTATATAGTAGATGTTATGGGAGGAAAATTCTACACTTGGCTATTAGTGCCCCTTCCCCCAGTTATATCAGTGTGTGGATACAGGTTGAATGTACGTAGGCTAGTGGTGATTCTGGATCTGTCAAGGAGGCTGAGCAGGTTGGAAAATAAGTTTTTGGCAATGGAGCAGACACTGCTATGTGACGTCACCGCAGTCTGCACAGGCTGTACTCAGGCTGCTACCTTTATGTTAAGTGAAAATACCACTATCAGTGTTGGCAGATTTTTCCTCAGTGCCTGTATTATGTATTATGTGTAAATGAATTTATTTTGTGGATATTTCTATGCGTTTTTATGCACTTTTATGCCCCTTACAATTTTAAGGGCAGCCCCCGAAGTCAAGGATATATTTGTAAAACTGCATTTTTTCACCATTACCTATATACACCCTATTCTAATTTTGGCTTGCATGACACCCCACACAAATATAAGCAGGCAGTAAGTGGACACACACTCCAACACTCGTCACCACGATTTCACTCCCATTCCACTACAATGTCAGTGTCACTGCTGTGCTGAGGATGATCCTCCACTCAAATACTACTTTGTCACTAATGGTCCTATAGAGGTGCAGGCGAGTACGGTAAAGTGACCCCTTATAGTGACATGTGAACACATCAGACCACAACACTTAATGTGAAATTCTTTCTCTACATTTAACCCATTCACTAAGTGAAGCAGTGGGCAGCCTGGAACGCAGCGCACGGGTAGCAGTGTGTGGGGACGGTACTTTGCTCAAGGGTACCTCAGTGGTGCCACTTGCAGTCCTGGGATTCAAACTCATGACCTTCTGTTTGCAGGGGCAACTCCCTAACCACCAGGCTTCCATGAACAGGGTGAAGGGGGCTAAAAAAAATGATGCAGAGAAACACAGACTACAGGTCTGTAATTGTACAAAAATACAAAGTGCGCCCTAGTGGAACTGTAGACACAAGGTAGGATGTTCCTGAAGAAATGGCTCATTGATGTTAGTGCAAACTACCAGATCTATATGATAGCCCAAGCCCTTTCATGTTTTCCTTGTTCTCCCTAGCAGTTAACCAAATATCCCTTAATGAGCTCTTGAGTAAAACTGAACGCGTGTAAATATATATAAGCGGAAAATGTAAATGTAGACACGACCTTGTCCTGAAAGCTCTTAAATGCAAATTTTTGCCATTTTTGGGTGTCACTCACTTCTTCACACACTGCATTAAGGAGTGAGTAAGCAGAAGGGCTCCATTTTAGTATCTGAAAACTGGCAACATTTGCAATTATGTAGAAAAGCAAGAGCCATCATATACGACATTAAACCCGAGGCACAGACGCAGCTGCCTCATAAGACTGCTGTGGTTGTTTATGCCTTCAGTTGGCTTCTCTTCTTGAAGAGGGTTTTTAATGTAATTACACATGAAGCTTTTTCCCCTCCACTAACTTATTCATCCATCATTCCTCTGCTCCTTCTCACAAATAATCCGCTTTTACTTTTGTTGATTTATCTGATCTATATTTGGCTGCAGTATGTGGTGTGTGTGCGTGTGTGTGTACGTGTATGTGTGTGTGTGTGGGAAACTGCAGTCTTTTTATAGCCATCAGACACTGACTTTTATCAGTTGGACTCTTGTGTTTTGTGTGTGTGTGTGTGTGTGTGTGTGTGTGTCTGTATACATGTGTGTATTTCCCCTAAGCTTTACTGGAGCCGTGGGATCAGGAGCTGTCCAGTTTGGAAAATTCTTCTCATTCTCAACCCCACTGCTGCACTTACTAGAACACATCAACATCAGCACTGGTTAAAAGTCAGCAACTTTAGACAGAGTTCAATTTCCGTTTTCCTTTCCTTCCTCAAGCCTTTAGTGGTGACAGCGACAGTTCAGTGGAACTGATGTATCGATTCATAAACGCAGTTCGGTTTCCATCATAATTGGAATTTCTGTATGAGTTGATTTTGATCAGCACTCAGTCGGCTTAGATCAGAGCCACCGTTTTAATACTATTATGCTGTTTCAACCCCAGTCCTATATAATGGGGACACATTTAAGAACTACAAACAAGAATGTGAGAAGATAAGATAAGAAAGAACTTCATTTATCCTGAGGGAAATTCTTTTGTAATACACATGCTAAGTTCAACAAGAGGAATAAAGATAAGACAATAAAGACTTATAAAGAATAAGACATAAAGATTAAGATAGATATTGTAAAGAATAAGAAAAGACAATAAAGGAACAAAAAATGATAGTAATAGTGCAAACGGAATAACAAAATAACAACCAAATAACAATAACAGATCTAATAAAATAACGTATTAGTGCAAGTGGTTATGAAAAGTGATTTTGCGTTTGTGCCATGAAAATACGATGAATGCAATAAAATGAGATATTAGCAGGTGACGAGGGGATGAGACTAACATTCAATAACATACAGGATTGAGTTATATTGCACAACCCGAATGAGAACATAATGACATAAAGGCAGAAAAAGATCACCTACGGAACGAGGAAGAGTTGTAGTCTTATTTCCAAGGATGCGCTGTGGCATCTGACACTAAGACGTTAGCAGCAGATCTTTTAGGTCCTGTAAGTCGTGAGGTGGGCCTCCATGGATCAGATGAGATGAAACATCCCACGGATGTTCGACCGGATTGAGATCTGGGGAATTTGGAGGCCAGGTCAACACCTTGAACTCTTTGTCGTGTTCCTCGAAACATTGAACAACAAAGTGCCAGTGACCTGATGATGTCTAAACAACAGCGTAACACTGGGAAAAAAAAGACGGTGGGTGCTTTGTTTTTTTCTACTTGCCTGCCGCAGTTATACACGAGGCTTCTTGCTGCTGAGTGTGTAAACAAAGCATAACCAAGACTGGAGTTTCACATAACTTCCACATATCAACTTTATGACCTGTGCTGATCCTTTTGATCCCAGTCCTGATTTTTACAGTTGTTTCTGTAAGCACGTACGCTGATTCTAGTAATGCTGTGTCCAGAACTTTTAGTAAATGTCCTTGGTGGAATAATACTACCACTACATTTATTTCTAATATAATTTACTCTTAAAAATGATTATAAACTCTTCTTAATTTAATCTATTCTTTAACTTGTATTTCTGGATAACTTCTGTAAAGTGACCTTGAGAGTCGTGAAAGGCGCTTATGAATAAAATGTATTATTATTTATTATTATTACTACTACTACTAATAATAATAATGGCCCTAATTGCTTTCAGGGAATTTTTGGACCTCCTCTAACCTGGGAGCCAACACAGGGATACTCTGAGGAAGTTTGATCAAATAAAGTACTTAAACATGCAATTCAGTAATTGGTTGAAATTCATTTTCATCTTTAATTGAACCATGAAAGTGTCATTAATCAAGCAATAAAAGGGAGAAATCGTGGTTGTTGCACGAGCCTTGGTCTCTGTAGACGCTTAGCTTCACCTGATTTTGTGAAAGCTGAGGCATGATAGTGTTTTTCCCCAAGAGCCGTTTTGTTTGATGGGTGAAAATTGATCAACGCAGCTCAACAGCTACAATCTGTTCCAGGTATAACAACTGTGGCATTAGTGAAGTACATTTCATCAATGTAACATCCAGCATGTTGAAAAGATCAGTTCATGTGTGGGAATCATGCTCTTGTTTGGATAAAACATATCAATAAATGACTGGCGGGATTTCAAACCAGCCGCAGATGAATTTTTAACCATCATTGGAGGCTGTTACCATGGTAACTTGGTTGACTGTGACAAGGACCAGGAACTGGATGCGGTGAACTCAGTTCAACCTCGTTTCATTCATGAATTGTGGAATGAGAGCAGTCAGATGCTGTAACGCCCCTATAGCTACATCCTTTAGTCACGCACAGCCGGGTACATGCATTAAATGCTACACTGAAACCATGCAAGACATGCTGGTGATCCAGAGAACTCTGGGAGTTTGTAGATAAAACATGAATGAGAAGATATTTTGGTCAAAATGATGCTTTGATACGTTCAAATTCTTGTTAGTTTGCGGGCCACGGACTGATAAAAATTATTAACCTGTAACCATTCTTAATGCTTTTGTTTTGTTCCTTGTTTGTTTCTAGATTTCGTTTTTGGCTGTTTTTGTTTGCGGGGTTTTGTTTTTGAAAGCTTTTCTGTTTGTGGTTTTTATTTAGTTTGCTTTTGGTTGTGGTGTTATTTCATTTATTTTGTGTTTTTGTTTAGGGTATTTTCATTTTGTTTGTTTGTTTTGTTTTGCTAATTTTGCTTTTGCTTGTGTTTTTTTTTTTTTTTTCGTTTTGTGCTTTTTATGGTTGTTGGTTTTGTTTTTTGTTTATGTTTTTATTGCCTTTACCTTTGTTTGTGAGTATGTTTTGTTTTTGTTTGTGGCTGTTGTTGATTTTGCTTGTGTTTGTGGCTTTTGTTCTGTTTTTGAATGTGTTTTTGTTTGTTTTGCTTTTGTTTGTGTGTTTTGTGTTTTGTGTGGTTTGGTGTCAGGAAGGGAGGCATTAAGACAGTAAGCACAAGTCAGACATTTTATTCAAATTATACTAAACAGAGTAAAAACGCAAGACGTACAAATCGACCCCTAGAAACAAGAGGGCAATCAATAAGAACAAAACAAGACTAGAAACCGGAGAGGAGCTCTTTAGTCAAACAGTCGATATTTAAAAAGAGAAGGTTTAAGATTAAGTATCTGGTTTCACCTCAGCTAGCATTACTAACCTAGTCACGCTGTGACCTTTTCACCTCTTGCTTTTACTTTTTAGTTGGTAGTTTATGAAGAGTTAATATTAAACACATTCATTAAATGATGTTGAAAGTTTTATTCCATTATATTTATATGAGTAGGGTGTAAAAGGAGCCTGCGTTTGATGTTTATCATAGAAAGTTTGGAGTCATTTTCTCTATGAGAAAGATTCTATTGTATTGTTGTGGTCCAGGATACTTGCTTCTGGACCAATCCTACCTTCAGCAGGCCCTTAACCCCAAGTTGCTCCAGGGAGACTGTCCCCTGTAGGTAGGGAATGGAAGTGGCTTCGGATAAAAGCGTCTGCTAAATGCCGTAAATGTACAGTGTAATCCTTAAAACCTTATAATAGTGAGTAAACAGGTACGTTAAAATGGGCATAAAGTGTTTTCGTTGAAAATCATCAGGACCAGTGAGATAATAGTTACGCCTTCACATTATGGCACCAGATTTCGAGTAAATGAATTTTTCTAACAATGTATCCAGTGTTCACACAGGGTTAGAATTTCTTTTTTACAACTCAATTTTCCTAAAGTGAAGAATATCTCAAGTATCGGAGCAAAATGTTGAAATGGTGAAGTGTGGCAGCTGCATGTCCCAGTCGGGTGAATTTATCCAGTCTGTACACTCTACTGTCTGTACTAGCCTCTGCCGGAGAGGCTCAGCACAGCCTCTAGCCGGCTGCAGTAGTCTTGCTAGGTCTCCTGCTTCGGACTGAACAGATCTGAAACACAAGACTCTTGTGGTAGAGTTTAGTGTTCAGACATCTCCTGGTTCTCGAATATCCGAAATGTACTCACATATCATCATTTTTTAGACTGTTTGAATATTTCGAAAATCCAGACTAGTCCGGGAAGAAGGATTAGCAAACTAAAAAAAAATTTAGGCGTCCCTTACCAGGGAATCTGTGACAACCGGAGCCTTGATTTCGATGTCGACTGTGCATCAGATGGGCAATGAAATCTTGTCTTGCAATCGACACAGTAAAGAAAATGGCATGAAAGCGCACAACAGATTGGCTCAGTGTGTTTTTTTCAAATTAATCTTTACTTTCATGTTACAGAAGCAGTGCTTGGCATATGAGGACGCCATAAATAGATTTGTGATGTTGGTGTCCAAGCCCTTAAGTCTGTGCACGTGTGTGTGTGTGTGTGTGTGTGTGTGTTCCGTGGACAAAGGGGAGGTCATAATTCTACGTGGTCTATAATGCCAGTCCTCTTTGATCTCAGATTTCTGTTCATGCTCAACCTCTATTGTTAACCTTGTGTTATCGGGAAAGAATGGGAGAGATCTGAGCTTTGCTAATGTGATTAAAGACTATGTGTGTGTGTGCATGTGTGTGTGTGTGTGTGCGCGTGGATGTGGTGGAAAATGACTGTGTGCATGAGTACTTTGCTCATGATGCCGATGTTCACGAGAATCATGACGCTGATCTCATGTGAGCTCTAATAAATACACAAATGAAATGTGGCTTCTTGTTATTTTGCATATTTTTAAGCCTTTATTCAGAGCGTGGGAGTATTTTTATTCAAGTAGCTTGTTTTACAGAGGAAAAATGTTCTTCCTTCCTACCCCCACACGGAGCCAGTCAGTCAAGACATGTTGTCTGAAGTTTGCTTTTTAGTTTTGCACTGGATGAAAGGATAATGTAGCTACAAGTAAGGGAAGATTATACCCCGTGAATTCATTGTCCAAACCTCACACTCAGATCCTCTCACGTTCGCTTCAAAGCGCATTGAGCTGCTGATTAATCTCATACACACTTGCTGATGTGGTCTTTGACATCAGATGACATACTGCTATCTAGAGGAGGCTTGTATAAACAGGCTTGTAGCAGTTTATGGGGAGCCTGGTCACTTCCTAATCTTCCAATTATATCCTGAAATTATATAATTTCATCTATTTAATGTCATTCGTCTGTATCGAATGATAGTAAATAGGGCTCATCTAAAGATCTGAAAACATCAAAATGATTCCATTCAAATAATACCAAAAGCATGTGTGTTACACAGGAAAACTTCCCGGAAATCCGTGAAGCCTTCTTATTTCTCAGACTGCTAAATATGTCACAAAATAGACCTTGTCATTAGTGTGTCTCATGCTCATAATACTAACTTCAGGTCTAGTCTTTCTCTATGAGAAAGGTTCTATTGTATTTAAACACTTGTAGCGTGAACACTAGCTGATTTGGGAGTGGAGTGGCCTGCCAAGTACATTAAAATGGGCATAAAGTAAAAAAAAAATGGCCGTTTTGATTGAACATCATTTTCATGGGGGAAATGGCATTAGGACCAATGAGATAATAGTTATACCTCTACATTATGCTACTATATTTCGGGTAAATGAATTTTTCTGACAATGTAGATTTTTTTTTTTTTTTTTACAACTCCATTTTCCTAAAGTGAAGTATCGGAGCAAACTATTGAAATGGTGAAATGAGAAAAAAGCACCCAGCAGTCGGGTGAATCTGGCTCCCTGCCTGAGAATGGCACATTGGACCGTGTCTCAGTGAACCTCCCTGAACCCAAAACAAACGCTTTTGAAGACAATACAGCGAGTTCCTGCTCAGGAAGTGGCTGTGTCAAGAGCCCAGCAGTGAAAAACTAATTAGGGTGAGCACCAGTGGCAATTAAAGGAGCGTAATCCCATTTCCTGTGAGAAAGTGCTCCATTTCATTCGGAGCCAGTTTCCCGTCTTCCTGCCTCTGTCACATGAGTGCTGTTCTCCCAGAGTGCTTTGGTTAGACGAAGAACCCCTGTTAGTGCGGTGAACCTGCTCAGAGAGCTGTTAGAGGAGCGAGAGAAACTGAGAGCAGTTAGAGGAGCGAGAGAAACTGAGAGCAGTTAGAGGAGCGAGAGAAACTGACAGAGAGAGAGAAAAAGAGAGGTACCTGTATGCAATAATGTGTCCCATGTGGTTTTTATTTGTATTTATATGTTATAAACACATGTCTAACACTAACCAAAACACTAACTTTTTGACTTTTCACTTAAAAAAAATAAAATTGGAGCTTTTTTTGGTATGGATAGATGTACTGAAAGTTTGGCGAAAAAAAAAAACTTTAGATTGGTGTACAATAATGTGTGAAAATTCACACAAAATATTTGAATGGGAATGAATAAAAGGAAGAGTTTGGCCCATACCATATTTGAGGTATAAGAATGGACTGTATGACTATATTAGAGAATTCTGAGAACTTGCCCTGGAGTTCTGGGGGCTCCTGCATGAGCTAGAAAGCCACCACCGCCACCACCAACCAGATGATCCCCGGTATACATTGTATGATTTTGTGTTGTCCCAAACAAAAGAATGACAATCATGAAATAATCGTCACAATACTTTTGGTTGTGGCTCTTAAACTGTCTACTGACCAGCCAGTAAAAATGCAGCACGATGATGTGTCTATCAGTGTGACATACTGCACAAAACAGAGACAGCATGGAGGAGAAAGGAAGGAACACAAGTAGCTGAGACACCAGTAGACCACCTCCTCTTTGGACTTTTTAAAAGTACGATTGCAAGTTGTCTTATCCTGTTACCGCAGCACCAGCTGGTTCGTCTATACCGTATGATATCCTATGATTTATGATTCAATAGGCATCATCATCGTAGATCTGTACAATGTCACACATTTATATAACCACACACTCTCGTACCCAAGTTTAGTAGATCTATGTCCCACATTGTGATCTTTTCTGTAGAATCTATAGTATTAGAGAGTGTAAAGTGACCATTCTGTCATATGTGAACACACCACAGCGGATTTCACCCATTCACTAAGTGAAGCAGCAGGCAGCCAGGAACACAGCACCCAGGGAGCAGTGTGTGGGTACCTCAGGGTACCTTAGCAGTCTTGGGAATCGAACCCACAACTTCCTGATCAGAGGGCAGACACACAAACCACTAGGCTACCAGCTGCCCCTGAGAGGACTGAGGAAAAGGAAGGAGGATGGTGTTGGGGTACGAAAAGCCATAGGATGTTACATCGGAAGGAGGTGGAGCTTCCGTTGTAGTCCACCTCTCCGCTTCAGTAATTTCACAACTATTCCATAACGATCAAGAACTTATACAGTTCATGTTTAATACTGTTTGACAGCACACCATCCTGCTTAATATACAGAAAACAACAGAAGCAATGCAAAAACATATCAGCGAGCACTCAGACACTATCTGTAGTCAAAAAAAAAAGTCACCAGAGCCAAAGGATAATTTTTTAACGAAAAAATAATATATTTATTAGAGCCTTGGGTAACCAACCGTTTTCTGCAGGCCAGTGGGGAACGGGTTTAACACCACGTACCATAATCCACACACACTTTATAGCAGGAAAGCAAAGGTCCTTTGCTTGGAGGGAAAGACAAGTTATTTGCCGCGGTTCATTCTGTAACAAATGAAGTGTTTCGACCCAACCCAGACTCAGCTGCAACTTTCTTATCGAGATTTTCTTGTCAAGTGACATCATATCTTTCCCCTCTCTCTCTCTCTCTCTCTCTCTCTCTCTCCCCCTCTTCCCATCTCTCTTCATTCTTGTTCTCTGAGTCACAGCATTCTGATAGCTTCTAGTGTCTAATGGCTGAGACCACAAAGCCCATAGATTTGACCTGCGCTGGTCAAAGCCGGCCTTTATTGGGAAAGCCTTCGTAATTGTGTTAGTATTGACCTGCAGGCTGACAACTTGGCCTTTCAGCAGCGGGTTTTCAATCATTTCAATTTTAGGACTCTGCATTGTGTGTGTGTGTTTGTGTGTGTGTGTGTGTGTGTGTGTGTGTGTGTGACGTACATATGTGTTTCTTTCTGTGGCTGTGTATGTGGTGAATGCAAGAAAAGATATTATTCTCTCTCATCGTAAAAAAATCAGGCTGTACCTACTGTATATTTGATGTGGTGTTGGAAATGTGATTGGAGTCTAAACTCCAATTAAAAGTAGTCTCTGTCCTGAAAGCTAGTGGTGGCGGTGTTCACCTCTCTCGCGGAGTGTCGTAACGTGTAGACAAGCTCTGCTGAAACGTGGTAAGTGAAAATTACTTAATCAACAGACCTTGCCATTATAAAGCTGCGCTAATTAACTCGGTACATGATTAAAGGATGTAAGGTGGATACACACAAATAAAATGTTAACTGAACACAACTGCTCTCTTTAAGTTTGCTTCTTCTGTCAGTAACTGTGTAGATGTTATATTTTGCAAACGGGATGAGCCATGATTTTTGAAGTCAGTCAGTCATAAAAAAAATGAAACAGTTTATGTTGTAAGTAATGCACAAACAGCTGTTTGCAAATCTCTATTGAAACAACCAAAAATAAAAAAAATTGCATCACTTTCAAGTGCTAGTAAAAAGTTGGTTTTGTGGAAAGGGTGAATGGGTCTCTGTCTCTGTCTTTCTCTCTGTCTTTCCCTCACTGTGTGTGTGTGGGTTCTTTCTCTCTGTCTTTCCCTGTGTGTGTGTGTGCATGCTTAGGTGGAGGGGTTGTAGCAATCTTTGAGGTGTAGTCAAACAGTTTCAAGTGAATATTGAATAGTATTAGCACAGTTTTTCCTGTTGCTGCTGCAGCTGGGCTTCAGCCTGCACTGTAACAGAAGGTTTAAAGGGTTAAACTAGGACATTGCATTAACAGTGTTTTTAAAAATGAGTGACATTAATAATTCATCTGTAACAGATCCAGCTCAGCCAGAAAGCCGCCCTCTCTCCACAGCTCGCAGCACCACACCCTCAGCTGTTTAAACCCAGTGGCTGGACCTTGTTTCCTGCCCATGAGACCCACCGGTACAGCACTGCACTGCTCCGGTGGGCTTCACTCTGCCAGTCCTGATCACTGTACCTCTATTCATGATCTTCCATTTTTCTGTTTTAGCCTGTCTTTATTTTGTATTCTTAGACTTCTTTCTGATTATGTTCGGTATATTTCCGTTAGTTTGGCCTTTTTACATAGGTTTCTCTTCTCCTCTTGTGTTTTGTGTTTTATAGTCGTCTTCTTATTCAAAGAACCTGCTTATTTTTTCCCTGGTCAGTCTGTCCTTTTTCGTTACGTTATCACACATCAAAGCGTTATTAACTGGGAGCATTTTCCTAAAACTAGGGATGCACGATGAAATCAGAATCATATTGGTATCAGTAAATTTGCTTGAAGAAACGTTATCAGCATCGGAACCGAAGTTTAGAATTATAGTGTTCAAATATTTCCTGCTTACCATTTTTTAAGTGTATAGAAATGAATAGCTTTTTGTAGAAATTTTTAAAACGCTTACCTATTGGCAGAAGTGTGTATGAAAAATATCAGGATATCGACACCCGCCTATAAATCTCACTGCGGTGCCTCACTACTTAAAATGGAGGATGAAATTTAAAGCAAAGTTACTTGTTAAATCATGTAAAACATCAGCATATTCTTTTTTTCTCAGGCCTAAAATTTGGACCAGTGCTCAGCCGAGTTCGGGTCTCTGAGTCCGTTTTGGGAGAAATAAGTGGGATTGGTGTAATCCCTTCTTCCGTCTCTCTACCCCTGTTCATTTCTTTATTCATGTCTCTGTCCTTCTACTCCTCTTCTACCGTTCATGTGTGTGAGGGCGTAGCAGGAGGTAGAGAAATAACACAGAACAGCGCTTCCTCTGTGACTCATCTGCACGATGTTCGAATGGAAGTTCACTCTTTGTTGTTTACACTGAAGTGAACAGACTATTTGAGAGTGTGTGTGTTTCCCTTGGGGGTGACCTGTATGTGTGTGTCTGAGTGATGATTGTAGGTGCAGGAAAAGAGTGGAGTGCATTGGTGTGAGGTTGTGTGGGGGGTGTGGGTGTGTGTGTGTGTGTGTGTGTGTGTGTGTGTGTGTGTGTGTGTCTCTGTGTGCATGCCCA
>JBBPCX010000088.1:9949972-9979997 GCA_037974365.1 Hydrocynus forskahlii | reverse complement strand
CTGTGCATTTATCCATTTGTATTATTTACTTTTTGGGCCAGCTGGTGGCCTAGTGGTTAGGGCTTTGCCCCTGTGACCAGAATGTCGTGAGTTTGAATCCTAGGACTGCTAGCGGCACCACTGAGGTACCCTTGAGCAAGGTATCGTCCCACACTGCTCCCCGGGCGCCCCTCGCTGGTGGCAGCCCCCTGCTTCACTCAGTGAATGGGTTAAAAACAAAGAAGGAATTTCACACAGTTCACACCGTGTGCTGTGGTGCGTTTACATGAGGGACCACTTTACTTACTTTTGTAGGACTGGTTAATATCTGATTGTGTCGAAATGACAACCAAAAAGAACAGTGTTTTACTAAGAGCAAAAACGAATTAACAGAAAAAATAATGAGCTATTCCAGGACTGGCTGGAGGAACGCTCCACAGACCGTGTCACTTAGTGCAGAGTCTGTAGCCATGGGAAAGGTTTTTCTTTCAGCTTAAGACACACAGCAGCGACGCTGTTTCCCAAGTGACCAACCCTGGTAGCCTTGTAAGTATTCTGACTTATGTGAGCACACCACTCTGCTGTACCAAGAACACAGCGCTCAGAGAGCAGCGTGCGAGGACGGTACCTTGCTCAGAGGTGTTTAACAGTCTTGAGGATCGAAGCCACAACTTCCTGATTGCAGGGTGAACACCCTAACCACTAGATGACCCCTAGCTTCTGTTGCTCAGTGGCAGAGCACTGTAAGAATAAACACATTGTCTGAACAACTTTGTGTGACTTTACCTTACTGTCCTTTTTTATTGAAGGCTGATATAATAATAATAACAATAATAATAATAATAATAATAATTATTATTATTATTATTGTTGTTGTTGTTGTTATAAACTCAAAATAGAAAAAAAATCATGTTTTTGTATCTTAAAAAACAACCATGTTGCAATTTGATGTGATTCAAGTAGAAATGTAGGCAAAATGTTTGGTTACAATAAAAAATTCTCTTTCTCTTGCTCAGTCTGAAGGTGGTTCTCTCCATTCCCCCCGCTGGCGGCACGCTGGACCTGTCCGGCCTCCCGCTCTTATGGAGGGACACGGAGCGCCTGGCCGCGTACCTGCGGACCCACTCTGCCCAGGTGCGGAGTCTGGAGCTGGGCTTCACCGAGCTGACGGACGACGCCCTGCTGCTTCTGCTGCCAACACTGGCCGCCCTGCCTGCCCTGGAGAGCTTGGCCCTCAACGGCAACCGACTGACCCGCGGCATCCTGCGGCAGCTCACTGACGCCCTGAAGGACCCGGGCAGCTTCCCGGCGCTGGCCTGGGTGGACCTGGGCAACAACGTGGACATTTTCTCCCTGCCGCAGCCCTTCCTACTGGGCCTACGCAAGCGCTGCCCCAAGCAGGGAAACCTGCCCACCATCCAGGAGCAGGGCGAGGTGCAGCCAAACGAGCCTGAGGAGAGGGGGGTTGGGGTAGGGCGCTGGGCCGCATGTGGGGCATGCAGGAGTGCCAGTTTGGAGGAGGTTGGAGAAGAAGATCGATCCACATGGACTTCAGGGTCAACACATGCGACAGGATGATGATGATGTGTTAGGACTGACAAGTGACATTAAAAATGAAAAGAATATAAAGTATTTCTGAGGTCAAGATTTGACTCCGTTTCGGATATTTTATATTTTGAAATAAAAGCAGAGCTCTAATTCTACGTTCTTGGGCTCAGAGAAATACCCATTTCATTCCGAAACAAAAGATAAGCAGCATGCTCTTGTGCAATGTAGTGATCTTACTAGTGATTAAATATTGCAACCTGAGCTGCCTCACAAAAAATGTTTATACAGCATGTTCAATTTTCAGCTCCCTGAAATATCACCAACAGGCATTCAAAATCTATGCTAAGTCTGACACTAAGCTTTAAGGTTTCCTCAAAAGTCACGTACGTCCGAGAGCCTCAGAAGAGCCGAGGACATCAACGCCGGTTTTCAGTTCTGAAAGTGTTTTGAATGTGATTTTTTTTTTCTTCCCCATTTTTCAGTGCTGTACTGAGCATTACACCCACCCACAGAGGAAAGAATCAGACAGTTCTGACTGGCAGACAAAATCTCTATTAAACAGTACTATTATCTGCATTGTAAGTTTGATCCAGTTCCAGCACTTGGTTGTTACTTAAGTAAAGTGCCTTATGGTCACATGTGAACAAAACACGCCGTGTGAACTTCTTTCTGTCTTCTTTAAATTATTCCCTCGAGTGAAGCTGTATTTCAGTGGTGCCACTGGCAGTCCTGGAATTCGAACCAACAATCTTCCAATCATACGGGCAACTCCCTAACCACCAGACCACCAGCTGCCCCAGCTTCTACACCACAGTGGTAGAAATGATTACCCACAATTGCTGGCAAAAGCGTTCGATGCAGCCTGCTTTGACTGGGTTGCAGTGGAAGGTGATTCTCGCCATGTCTCCTGCAGCCAGCACGCTGGAGCTGTCTGGACAAGGAGTGCCTGCATTTACATTCGACGCTTTGCTGCCTTTGCTGGGAATGTTGGCCAACCAACTCACCTGAGTTCTGCAGTGTATACAGTATACCCTTAGAATACTCTGGACATCTCCCTGCTGCTGCCATTGTTTCTGGGCATTCGCAAGCACAGGCTTCAAGCTTGTAAACCTGCCCACCATCCAGAAGCAGGAGGGGGCGGGGGCAGGGGGGCCCGAGGAGAGGGAGGTTGAACTGATCAATAATCTGTGAGGACTCACAAGTGATTTTAATAGTAAGATATTTAATAGTCCGTACGTAGGCAGGGAAGAACGGCAGATTTTCCAACTTTGGTCAGCTGACTGAAGTGAGATTTTTAATTTGAGACAAGCGTGTGTGTGCCTATGCACAGACACTTTTTATGTAACAGTTTTCTTACCTTGTAAATAGTCTATAAGCAAGTAAGGTGTGGAGGCTGTCTCAGTGTTTTTGCTCTTGCTAAATTTAGGTTTATAATGGAATACTGGAATATAAAATGTCAAATGTTTTAAAAATGCCCCTTCAGTTCTTTTACTGACTGGACTTAGTAGCAATGTAACAAGTATTTTAAGGCACAGAGCACATATTAAGAGAAGATCTGACATCCTTCAGCACCTGAACAGGAGGCTCATATCTAGAACAGGGCTCCATGTCTCTAATCTGCAAACCCTATCTGTGCCGCCTCTCTCAGGCTTGGGAATCTTGTGGTGCCGCTTGCGCGATTCTTGACAGTGCAAAGACGTGCCCAGACACAGCGGTTGAAGGACGAGGTTGTAAAATTCTGTCAGGACCTTATATTATCCATCATTTTCATTTTTTAATAATGATATCATATTATATAATTGCCAGTGAACACAGTTTTAGGATCCCCTTTCAGCTGGCATGTCAGGTAAAATATGACACGTTTTCCGAAATATTATACAAATTTGGACCTGACGAATTTTCATTTCAACAAATGTGACTTTTGGAGCAAAATTAAGGATCAAAAAATAAGTAAGGATCTTAGATTTCCTTCATTTTAATACCAACAAGCATTAATCAAATAGGAAATAATATTATGATTCTATATATATATATTTTTTTTATGATGATGTACACTACCAGTCAAACGTTTGGACACACCTTGTCATTCAGTTTTTTTTCTTTGTTTTTATTATTTTCTACATTGTAGACTAATATTGAAAACCCTAACCCTAACCACAAAATGTTTTGATGGACTGTTGTTTCTTTTTCCTAAGTTAAGTGGTTCTTGCCATAATGTGGAGTAGAACCGTAGTGGAACAGGATCACTAACTGTGTACCAACCCGACCATCACAACTGATGATCCCAAACACATTAAGAAGGCAAGGAATTCCACTAATGAACTCTTGATGAAGAACACCTGTTAATTAAATAGCATTCCAGGTCGATTCCTCATGAATTTGACTGAAAAAATGCCAAGAGTGTGCAAAGCTTTAATCAGAGCAACTGGTGATGTTTTCAATATTAATCTACGATGTAGCCAATAATAAAAACAGGAAATCGCTGATTGAGAAGGTGTGTCCAAACTTTTGACTGGTAGTGTACATTTAGAAATTTGTACACAGTGTTATTTTTTTCACAAAATACATTTTTACAGCTGGAAATCACTGAAACACATCACGTGGAAGCACTTTCAATTGGATTGATTGGTAAGAAACTTCGAGCCCCAAAGCGGTTTGTTAGAGCACTTTTAGAGTGAGACCAAAAGGGATATGTGATTAGCAGTTTCTCAGCCATGATATTAGTAGTTTCATCATCAACATATATCTGCTGTCATCCATAGCTCTGCTTAGGGTCTTCGCCTCTTGAGTCATGTTGGGTGTACCCGTGTACATGGTTTGGACATCCGTCAGACTGTAAGATTCATTAGGCTAGGATGAAAGTGGTTTGGCATGTTTACATCTTCATATACAACACAACGTGTTTTTAATGCCTCGTTTCAGGCAACCTACTATTTCCCCACATGCTCTGGTCGACCACCAGTGGGATTCAGTGGGAATCTATGCTGTTCATTTATTAACACTACAACGTAACATTTTGAGCCTTTCATTATATACTTGTTCCCATTATTTCTCATTAGTAATAAAATTACTTTTTTTTCAGATAAAATACACAAAACCATTGAAAGGAATATCATTAGTGTGCTTGCTCAAGCACACAGCAGCCAAAAGCTTAAGTTGTATCTTTATCATTACCGTCTTTATCTTCCTTCCGTTCACCCGTTTTTTGGCACGCTACTCCTCCCAGGGCTTCCAAGATGGAGACACCGTTCCAACTCTGAAATGTCGGGCCCGATCTGGAATAGCGTACTTGTTCACATCTTTCTGCTACGTCTTGTCGTTCGTTCGTTATTCCTGTTTTTCCAGCGAAAAAATGTGGCAAAAGTATTGGAACCCTGAACTTTCAGAAAGGTTCCTGCTCGGACACGCTTCGTCCGAAACCCACCAAACTTCATGTGATACCTCAGGCCAACTTCCCTGACACACAAACGCAGCCGGTTATGACCAGCACTCATCTTTTCGCTTATCCCTTTTTCTTCCATTCACTTCCATTCATTTTTGAATTGAAATGAATGCAGTTTCAGAAGAAGAAACATTCAGGCTCCATACAGTGACCAAACCTTAAGAAACTTCAAATGAGACCTCAGGCCACGCCCCCGCAGACACACCTGTTTAAACTGAACAATATGACCAAAAGTATTGGGACAGAGCTGTCATACAAAACTATGTGGACAATAGTATTGGGACACACAATACGCTAACGTAAATGCTGCGTTAATGTTCATGCTAATGCTATGCTAATTCTAATGCTATGCTTATGCTAATGCTATGTTAACGCTAATGGTAATGGTATGCTAATGCTATGCTAATGCTAATGTTAACACTAACGCTAATGGTGATGCTAATGTTAACGTTAATGCTAACGCTAATACTGTGTTCTGCATTTCAGCAAGCACACTTCGCATTTTCTCTGCGGAAATGCAGTCTAGTAAAGCTTGCTAGTTTCAAAGTAATAAACTGGGCTAATACTTAACGCTGCTTCCAAAATGACTCCTGAGTGCAGCATAGAGGCCTGTAGCTGTGACTGTCAACCCCAGTGTCTCCATGCAACTGGTGTCACAAAAAAACAGAACTCTGTAATGATAAAACCAATAATTTATTCCTATAAATGAGCTATATTTTGGTTAATTTGTGTTTTAATTACTATATATCAAAAACTTTAAACTGGATGAACTGCCATCAAGTATGTTCTTGTGTTTCATACTAACCTTGAACCAACATCTGCCAGAATCTTGTCAATCCACATTAAGAATGAAGGCCAAGGTGATTGAGACAAGAATTACAAAAGAACATTAATATAGTTTCCCGTCAGATATATATTTTGCCCTCTGATTTATGAGACTGTACTACTTCATTTCTGTAATACTTGATTGTATCCTATGACTGGGGCTTATACTGGAACAGTTGGGGAGTCTATGTTCAGGATGAACAATGAGGGTCTTCTCTCAGACCGTTCAGACTCGTACTGTTGACAGAAACAACACAGTTCTTCCATATTGTGCCCCTGCATTATAATAATCATAACAAGTTTCACGCAGTGCAATGTTCAAATATTCAAATATCAAGAATCCTTTGGAGTACCCTAGTGGTGTCCCAGATCTTCATTGTCATGGGGTTCATCTTCTCCGTTCCCGAAGAAAACATCACAGTGTGTAACAGAGTCAAACCTGAATTAAATCTATCTCAGTAGGCGTAAGCATATTGAGCGACATTTCACAAGCAACATATAGATAATATTGGTCAGAATATAGGCTCATATAGATTATTACTTTTAGACTGAAAGGCAGGATTTGCCATTTTCTGTGCTTATGCCATGTTCGATTAATGAAGGCCTCAGTCCATGCAAAGGCCTGCGTAAAACATCACCTGTGTGACTGGACCATCTGTTGACAGATTGTTTTTTCATGTTATCAACATGCTCATTTCAAAGGTAAGGACTAAACAGCCCTGTTGGTGATCACTGATGGCTCTGTTCTTACAAAATAATGCCTCTTTAAAACTTTTGGATCAGGAAAAGCCCTCTTTGAATCAAACTCTTTTGTTCTTTCCCTTCTTTCATCTGTTCTTCCACCTTTACCTCAGTCTAAAAGGTAGGCCAGAATTTGCAGGCTTAATAAAATCATGTAATGAGGATCACGCTTTTATTCAAAGTAATTCTAGTTTATAAAGGATAAGTTTGTGAACAGAAAAACAGTCTGGCACATACAGCAGGGCTGCTGGAGTCCTGTGGAGTCCTGACTATTAATGAAGGGGGTAAAAGGGAGTCAAAAAAAATGATGCAGAGAAACAGCAGCACAGGCTGCAACTGTAAACCACAAAGTGCATCTGTGTTGTCAGTGGAGCTGGTAAACATCCTTTTTTCAATCCAGAAATGAAATATTAGAATAAAAGAATAGGACCACATCTTTATTTACCTTTAATTTTGGATGGAAACATACTGCCGCCTGAATCACCACCTTCCTGCAGTAAGAAGGGTTTCTGATATTGACCTTCAGCCTGACTGTAATGATGTGTTGGAGGCTGAAAACAGATGCACTGAAAAAACACTAATAGTGCCCAGTTTAAACAGAAACACGAGATAATCCGAGGGGGTAAATATGAAGACGTAAGCCGTGCACAACAAATCACAATGTTAACAGAGAAACAAAAACTGAAACACCGGGGTATGTATGTAGAATAACAAACACACATCCGGAAACCAAAGATGACAACAGTTGTCTCTCATGTGCAATTTTTTTGTGCAGTATTTCCCGTACAACATGTGCAGTATTCTCAGATACAACATGTCCACTTTGCCGCCATAACAATAAAAATTCCCACGTGTGGGACTAATAAAGGGTAATCTTATCTTCTCTTAGCAAGGACAATGGAAACACCCGGGCAGAGGAGGAGGCAAGAACAAGACACAGAAGAACAGGATGGCACGGAGGCAGTGCTAGGGCAGAGACTGAGAACAAAACAGCAACAAACTCATGGCAGAGGTAAACAACGACATAATCAAGCTACAGGGACACAGTGAAAGTCCCTGTTCTGGCCAGTCACCATGGTACTTTGAGCACCGACAGCCAGTCAGAAAATAGACTTGGAACCAACCAATCAACTGCTGCGGATTTTCTAAGGGCGAGATTACTCCTGGGCCTTTTTGTTAGAGTATGAACATGCAGAGATGTCAGTACACGACACTTTTCCACAGGAAGACATCGTAAAGCTGCTAAACAGATTCTGAATATTTGTGATGCTCTTTGATGTCCTTTAAACTCAGTTTAATTAAACCTGATTCATTGGTAAACAGATTCATTGTTATTTAAATGAATACTTTTTTTGTACAAAAGCAGAGATCTGCACAAAGAGCTTGTGTGTGAGTGTGTATGTGTGTGCACTCGTGTGTATTTGGATTATGTGTCTTTTATGCTTCCATTCTATCTCTCCCTCGTCTGTCTCTCTCTCTCTCTCTCTCTCTTTCTCCTCTTCTCTCTCTCCCCAATTCTCTCTCCCTTCTCTCTCTTTCTCTCTCTACTCTCATATGTAACTGTTATCTGTCTCATTTCTATTTTTTCTCTCTCTTCCTTCTCGCTCCTGTTTCTTTCCCTTTTTTCTCTTTGTCCTCTCTCTCAAATGTGCCTCTGAGTGTGTATCAGAGGGTGTGCAGTGTGAGCAGAGGGGATTTGGGAAATCTCATTGACTTAAGTTTGTAGAAAAGCTGAAAGCTCGTGTCTTCACTGCGGAGGCTTTAAGGCTGAACCGTGAGGTGAAACTGCCGTTTTTGGTCTGTAGTGCTTTCATTTCTCTGTGCTGCAGGGCGAGCAATGTTTGAGGCTGACAAATGTTGAGTCTGCTCTGGAGTGACTGATCTCCATCCAGTACTTTTGGGATGAGATGGATTGGAGGTTGTATCCAGAGGTGGGAGGTTGTGTCTCACAGCAATGTATCAACGTCTACTGTGGTCTTCCCAGTAGATACTGTAACAAAGGGGAGTCAAACTCCCCTATTAAAAGCCTTAATTGTACAAGAAATTGAACTGATTTTGAGTCTGTAGTGTTGACAGACAGACAGATCAGAAACTGTATTAATCCTGAGCGAAACCAAGCGAAACAAACTAAAGCTATAAAAAGGACATGACTTAAAAGATAATTCAGTAAGAGACTTAGGTAGGCTGTGTTCACATTACCAGGCTAAAGTAGCACAAATCAAGATTTTTTAATGTGACGCAGATTTGATGTTTTCAAAACTGTGTGAACATACAAACCTGAAATTTTCAGACCAGATCTGAGCCACTTTTATATGTGGTCCTAGGCCAGATACAGATCTGATTCAAGGGCATGCGATCTTAATGAGAATGGTCAGTTTTTTTTGGAATTCCTATGTTTTTACTACTGCACATATACATTTTATGAAGTCCCATGTTCACAGTGTAGCGGCACAAGCTAAATTGTTGATGCTGGTAAACGCTGCAGAAGACCATCTGGCCTTTTTCACCTTCTCCAATTATCAGGAACATGTGAGAGCTGATTAGAGCTGATCACTCTTGAGATAAAGGTCGGTGCTGTGATTTCATTCACTTGCTACTATGGTTGGTCATGGATCATTCATGTCACGTGACCAATTCGGATCGATCATGCTTTGATTTTCAATGGCTGGGACCAACTTTGTGAGAGAAAACTCACTCTAGACTTTCGGTGACAGTGAATATGAGCTGTAGCCTAATCAGATTTCAGTCAGTGTCTTATAAATGGAAAACAGTGGCAATTTTGTGCAAGAGCTCTTTACTGAGTCTACCAGATGAAACATGTAAAAATGTGCGTTAACAAGCTTCAAAATAACATATTCAATATCTTTTACAAACATGAGATGTCTGATCTAGAACAGCCCAAAAATATTCACATGCAATGTTGTTAGCTTGGTGTTGACTTATTACTACAATCCCATAGGTCAGACAGAAATGGTCACTCATATAGAGCTGTGTTTATCCTATTTGCCATTTAGCAGACCAACACATTTTGGACAGCCCCATGCTAACAACTTTGTGGACACAGTTTGGGGAAGAACCTTTTCTGTTCCAGCATGACCGTCTCCCAGTGCACAAAGCAAGCTCCATAAAGACATGGCTAGATCCCCCCATCCAACTCCTTTGGGATGAACTGGAACAGAGATTGTGAGCCAGACCTTCTCATCCAACATCAGTGCCTGACCTCATAAATGCTCTACAGAATGAATGGGCACAGATTTCCACAGAAACTCCAAAATCTTGTGGAAAGCCTTCCAAGAAAGGTGGAATCTGTTACATCTGCAAAATGTATTTGTATGCAATGTCATTAAGGTCCCTGTTGGTGTAATGGTCTGGCATCCCTATACTTTTGTCCATACAGTGTGTTTGGGGTCATTCTATTTTTTGGCCTGTGTGTCACTGCCGGCATGACTGTTCAGGTATGCATGTGTGTGTTTGTGTGTAGAAGCCTCCTGTTCATCATATGTGCATCCATGCTAAGCCTCAGTGACAGACAGTGGAAGAAGCCGCAGTGGGAGTGAGCTTGCCGGCCTGTTAGGCATGCATGACAGAAAATCCGTGCGGTTAGTGATGAGTGTCTGAGGGAGCGAGGCTCTCCTCATCAATCTCAAAATCCCCGGCCAGACTCTCTAATGAGCCACTGAGCCGCTGCTTGCTTTGTTCAACTTAATCAACCCTCGTGGGTCCATAACAAGAAGCCATCTTTTTCCCTGACTCTTATGTTGCCCGCTCCTGCCGACAGGTGACACTTTATGATCTACAATGTGGCCCAAACAAAGAGACTAGAAAGAACTATTGCGCTAGAAGAACCTTGATTTCTGCAGTGCTGTATAAAACTCCTGTAACAATCTGCAGTATACCTGTAATACTATCTTAAAGTTTTCTGTTACACTTGGTCGTAGTAAGCTGAATGGGATTTCTTATTGTTATTTTCCACTGTCATTCCAGATTATGTCAGAGTCAAAGTGAAATTTTATCATCTCAACTACATACAGTGAGACGAAATGATGAAGGGTCCACAGTGTACACACACACATAAAAGTAACAAAACACAAATAACAGAGCACATAGTGCAAATAAAATAAAATTGTTCTGAGACATATATGATGGTGCTGTACAAAAAGTAAGTAAGCAAAATGCCAGTAAACTTAAACCACCATAATATTCAGACATGTTAAATGATGTAATGACCACATTTGTCCTGAATACATGGGCAGCTTTGAGCTATATTTGGTAAATATAAGACTAGTTGTAACAGATCAACAGATACCAAGATGTCTATCCTACAAAATACAGTCAACTCAGACGATCATTTACTACATCTTACTATACATCTGTTATAAATTACAAGAAGGCAGTAATACAGGATGTGAAATGATGATTGTTATTATAGAAGTACTGTATTATCCAGTACTTCAGTACTTGTAGGACAACACTTTTAGTATTGTCACTTTGTTTTATTTATTTTGTGATCAGAACCCACGAAGAGATAGATAGATAGATAGATAGATAGATAGATAGATAGATAAATAGATCGATCGATCGATCTGCTCAATACTGGCACAGCACTGAATCCATTAGTGAATTATAATACGTAGTAATAGTGCGTCGTTATATTTTACTGTGTAATGTCGCCTCCTGTCGACCGTGTTTGAGAACTTCACTTGCTTGCTCCTTGCTTGCTCAGTGTTTTTCAGTATGAAGGGAATAAAAATGGGAATCATGAAACACTTCGCAGTTCCTTCAGGCGGCAGGCAGAATATTAGAAAGCCTTTCTTGTAACAGCTTTATTCGTGGATGCTTAAAGAAATACACTACATGGACAAAAGTACTGGGACGTTCAAATACACATACTTTAATATGGAGTTGGCTCCCCCTTTTTTTCCACAGTTTCTGTGGGAATTTGTGCCCATTCATTCTGTAGAGCATTTATGAGGTCTGGCACGGATGTTAGACGAGAAGTCCAGTTCATCCCAGAACTGGACTTCTCGTCCAACTCGTTCCAGTTCATCCCAAAGGTGTTGGATGGGATTGAGGTCAGGGCTCTGTGCGGGCCAGTCAAGTTCTTCCACACCGGACTCATCCAACCGTGTCTTTATGGAGCTTGTCCATAAATCTGTCTCTTTCTCTCCTGGTTTTAATCTGGGTCTTCTGGTTTAAATCTGCTTCTCTTCTGGTTTTAATCTGCTTCTCTCCGGGTTTAAACATTTTATATATATTTATACTACAATTCTGTGTACAGTGTTGTGTTGTGTTAGTGGCTCCCGACTGTGTCCCCCTACAGTATTGTAATTTTAGATGAAGTATTTGTAAACTTAGATATATTTATAGATTTATAGGTTAATTAACCCCCCTTTTTACCCTCACTGTTGATTTGTCTGAGTGCTGCTTTTCTGTTGTGTTCTATGTTGCACCTATGGCCCAGGAGGACGATATTTCTCGACATTGTCTCACTGTGTACTATATGTATATGGATGGGATGACAATAATGCTTTACTTTGCTTTATTTTAAATCTGATTCTCTCCTGGTTACCATCTGTCTGGTTTAAATTTGTCTCTCTCTCTCCTGGTTTAAACCTAGTTCTTCTGGTATAATTCTGTCTCTCCTGGTTTAAACCTGTCTTCTTCTCCTGGTTTAAGCCTGGTTCTCCGGGTGTGTCAGAGGGGGTTAATTTTCAAACCCAGTGTCTGTACCTCACATCCGGCTGGAGAGGGCAACAATCCTCCCTGCCGCCATTTCAGTCTGGAGTTTTAGAGACATGTATAGAGAGAAAGAGCTCCTTTTTCCGAAAAACAACAAATCTCGAGCAGGTAGAAGAGTTTAGAGGGGGGTTTGGAGTCTGGTCTGCTGGGTGTGGAGCTCCGGGTGCTGTGGAGCCTGGGGCGGCCGGGCTGGAGGGTGGTGTCCGGGGAGAGTGTTAGGTTGCAGGTCTTAGTCTCCGAGCTCGCCTCGCTGGGTAAGAAAGTTTGTGTATGAGTTTGAAGTGAAGAGGAGGGTCGGGGAGAGGCAGAGGCAGGCCGGGGAAGAGCCTGGGACCGGAGGAACACAGGCATGGCCGGTAATTTCGACTCCGAAAACCGGGGGAGCTGGTATTGGGGCCAGATCAGCAGGAAGGACACCGCGGCCCTGCTGCAGGGTCAGCGGCACGGGGTGTTTCTGGTACGGGACTCCACCACCATCCGTGGGGACTACGTGCTCTCGGTCTCGGAGAACTCCAAAGTGTCCCACTACATCATCAACAGCATCAGTAACAACAGACAGTCCGGGGCAGGTACAACACTCTTCTACTCCTTTTCTCTTTTATTCATGTTGGCTGTGTTCATATTTCTCTCTATTTATACAACTTCAATAGCAGGTTTCTTATTTTCCAGCTCCTAACTTTAGTTTTCCGTCCTACCATAAAAGCTCCTGAATGTTCCACTGCTTTAGCATTTAGCATGGAAAGGAAATTTCCAATAAAAAGCCAATTTTTTGCCTCTTTTATGCTGTCCTGTCTGATTTTATCATGAAGCAAATGAACATGAACCCTACCTGACGGACCTAGTCTCTGTGGTTAGCCTGACAGCTAGTATAGTTAGCCTTTCCCCTACAGGGATTTAACTTAGTTTTACTCGTATTTTTTAATCAGGAACATGATTGTGTTCATTTTTCACTTAATTTATGCCACTTCAAAACCAAGTTTCTTAGTTTTCCAGCTCCTTACTCCAGTGCCCCCCACCTTAAAATCTCTAGAATGCACCTATACTGTACAAGTTAAGCTGGAAAGGAAATTTCCAATAAAAAGCCAACGTCTTCCTCTTTTATCCTGTCCTGCCTGATTTAGCCATGTTCTGAACATTAATCTGAATAGGTCTGATTATTAAATAATGGTAACTAACCAGAACAACTTGATGGACTGTTAGCCTGATAGTTCTCTGAGCTAATTTAGGTAGCCTTTTCCCTGCATTCAGGGATTTAACTTAAACTTTAACTTGTATTTATCAGGTATGTGGCTCTGCTCATTTCTATCTAGTTATAATGACTGTTCATATTCTCTCTATTTATAACACTTCAAAACCAGGTTTCTTATTGTCCATGCACCTTAACTAGTACAGCAGTGGGCTCCAGAATGGGACAACTGCTGTACTAGTTAAGGTTGGGAAGAAAATTGCCAATAAAAGCCACTTTTTTGTCTCTTTTAAACTGTCCAGCCTGATTTAATCATGTTCTGAATCTTACTAGCTCTGGCTAGTAAAAGAAGCAGAAATGTGCTTTTTACAGGAAATTTCCTTTCCACTTTAAATGCTACTGCAGTGGTCCCATTCTGGAGCATTTAAGGTGGGAGGAAAAATAAGAAACCTGGTTTTGAAGCGGCATAAAGAGGAGTGAAAAGTGAACATAGCCATGTACCTGATTTAAAAATACGTGTTAAACTTTGAGTTAAACCACTGAAAGTTAGGGAAAACTAAAAAAACTATAGAGTTGTTTTGGTTAGTTATCATTATTTACTAGTCAAAGGTAGTTAGGTTGGGTGGTGTTTATGTTCAGAATATCTGCCTCATGGTTAAATCAGGCTGGTATAAAAGAGTGAACTTGTTTTTGGAAATGTCTTTTCCGCCTTAAAAGCTTTCGCCAGAATGTATCACTGCTGTAGCATTTAAGGTGGAAAGAAAATTTCCAATATAAAGCCAACTTCTGCCTCTTTTATACTGTCCTGCCTGATTTAGCCATGAAGCAAATGCACACGAACCTAAACCAACTAGCTCTAAATATTAAGTAACCAAAACAACTTGATATACTCTTGAGCATTAGCTTCATAGCTGAGTTAATTTAGTTAGCATTTTCCTGCCTTCAGGAGCTTAACTCTAAGTATTGGTTAATCTATGTAGATATCATGTCAGAATAATAACATTAATAACAAGTAAACAAAATATTTTGGTGGCTAGCTGCATGAACATGTCGGTTAGCTACTAGCTAATGTAGTCTCTGGAAGAGTTTATTTAAAGATCTCCAGGTGTTTTAATGGACAAAGATAGTAGTTGACACAAGGTGTCTAATCAGCATTTTAACATATTTTGCATTGTTTTGTGTTGTGTAACTAAGTTGCTAGCTAGTTGCTGAAAAGCAGAAGCACTGTGTTAAATATAGTAGTAATAAATGTAGTCATGAGTTTCTTTTGGTTTGTGGTCAACAGCTTTAGACTCATTACATGAATTTTGGTTAATAAAGGCTAAAACACTCCTGTTGAAACACTTAAAGTTTAAAGTTAGCCTCCCTGGATTGGGACCTGGTGGTTAGGGAGTTGCCCCTGCAATCGGAAGGTTGTGTTTTTGAATCTCAGGACTACTAATGGTACTACTGAGGTACTCTTGAGCAAGGTACCATCCCCACACACTGCTCCCTGTTCACACTGTGTGCTGTGCTGTGGTGTGTTCATATACGACAAATGGACACTTTACACTTACACTTACTTCATCACATTTGCTTAATTTTAAAATAGTGTTTTCTCAGTGGGTACTGGAGGACTGGTTTGAGAGCCACAGCTCTAAAACATCGTCCGAGTTATTGCGTCACCATGCGCCAAACTGTAACAGATTTGCTTGCAAATTTAAAATGGTACAGAGGGCTAATATGCAGTATTTGTCAAGTGTGGGAGTAGAGACGTAATAATGCTTTTTGGGAGGAAGTTAGAATTTATCTTAATGTTTTGTACTTTAATGAGATTGGGGCTTTTCGTAAAACATTTAGTGCTGTAGTCTCGGACACCACAGCCTAATGTGGTGTCTCTCGCTCTGTCTGATTGTTAGTAAACCCTAAATCCTTCTCGCAGTAGCAGAACATTCTTATTGTTCTCGACGAATAAAAATATTGAAATGGTTTGCCAAATATGCTTTGGTGGCTGTTAATGTAAAGGTCTGTCAAATATGTGTATGTATTTGTTAGTTTAAGTTAAGTCTATGCAAGAGAAAATGCTGTAAGTCATTTAAAGCCCTTTTGAAGGCCGTTATTTGATTCTAGGGATGCAGCATGATGTCACGATCCATTCACTATTGGCACATTATTAAAATAGCAAAGCTCACATTTGACTGATAGTTTAGTCTGATGTTTGTTCGGTAATGTGTTGGATTCTGGGAGAGCAGAATGTGTAGGTGAGATGTTCAGGCTGCTGTGGTAAAATGTCTTTTTTGTTTCCATTTTACTCCACTTGCAGAATGTTTCATTTCTTCGTACTGCTAACGCAAACATGCGCGCAATAACGTTTTAAAACTGGTTCGCAAACTGATCCAGGAGTACCTTCTGCACGTTCAGTTTTTCTTTTTCTTTTTTTGTTTGAGACGTTGGAACAGACATAAGAAAAGTGTCTCCTTATAGTCACGTGTGAACACATCAGAGCACAGCACACGGTGTGAACAGTGTGAAATTCTTTCCCTCAGTGGTGCCACCAGCAATCCTGGGATCCGAACTCACAGCCAATCACAGGAACAACTTCCTAACCACCAGAACACCAGCTACCCCAGAGTTAAAGATCAGCAATTAATCCACAGGATTCGGTATTTTAGGTTAGGTAGATTTTGAAACAAAAAAAATAGTTTGTCTGTGTTCCTTAGGATCATATAATGTCCAGGTTTCTCTGAAAATCATATTTTCCTATATTTTATTGCAGTACAGATAAAGTATAGTTGTTGTACCCACGCTTTTGTGTGTGTATAATAGGTGCTGGCATGATATGGGCATAATACAGGATAACAGAACTGGCCCAGAAGTTTCCTATCAATGAATGCCTTGTTAGCTCTGAAGTGTGTTTTTGGAGACGGAGGAATGATCGTCCACAGTGAGGTGAAGTGGAATTTCCCAACGGAACTGCAAGGTGGTTGACACTCAGACTCACGCTAGGAATGAATGGATTGTGTTAGACAGAGTTAAGATGACTGTTCAGCATGGTGTTCGTGGAATGTGGGTGATCGTGTGCCTCGTCCGTGGTTCATTCTTTGACGCGCGCGCACACACACACACACACAGCTGGATCTTACAGGCTGAATGTCCTGGAATGGCAAGTCCCTTATGTTTAAGTGGACACAAGCTGCTGTCACATTTTCCCTTTAGTTCTGATTCACGGTTCTTACTTATGTGTGCTTTAATACCGCAGAAAAGGAGGGAAAAAAAACGTGATCTGTTCTGACAGAAATAATCCGCTGTCTTGAACGGATGTATTGCTCATGTATGTAGGTCAGTTGACTCCTAATCGCTGGGCTTTTGCAGATTCAAGTTTGGTGATTTGTTGATTCATGATGCAGGAATGCGGGAAGCGATGTTTGTTATTCAATGCACTGTTCACGGTGCATCATGATGGTGCATGTTGAACGGTGATTCTTAAAGGGGAGTTTTCAGATTTCTGCGGAACCTGGTCGCTGCGTTGTAGAGAGAGGGACAGTCATTTTATTTCAAAATCAAATCTACAAGTAAACCCTCAGGTGTATTTGGAGTAATTGTGTGTAATGGTGGTAACATTTGGGTTAAAAAGTTCTTCAAGGATTACTTTACCTTACGGTGTCCTGCCTGTACCTTTTAGCTATGAATTTTTTTTTTAACCTGATAATGAGAAACCCTTAGATTAGATTTTTTTCTAAATGTCCGACTATTGCTGAGCAACTCACCGCGACAAAAATCCAACTTTCCTGTGGCGCTGAAGTAAGCCAGTTAAAACTCTTTATTTCGGAGATCACAGTGTGCTGTCTGTTTATCTCACTGCTTGGGTAATCTGGTAACTGCAAGTAGTGATCATGTTGTGCGTGTAAACGCTCTCTGTGTCTCATCAGACAATGTGTTTTCAACCATTATTTGTGATTGCGTGTGATGTAGCTTTTAGGGGTAATAAACAGTCTAGATGTGTGGTTCTTATTACCGGTGCACTGAACAGAGTCCTAACCATTTACTTATGTAGACATTCTGCAAAATTGATGGGATTCCCTTTTTCCCTTTTTTTTTCTCTTGGTTTCAGCCTCCTGATATATTTAAACTCATACGTGAGAACATTTCAGAGTCTTTGAATGCAGTGGTTGCCAGCCCCAGTTGTGGCTGTACGCTCACCTCAGCTCAGGAAGCGGCGGGTGACTTTTTTAATTAGTTGTGCTATTGCATCACTGAGAACCACTGCTTTAGAGTTACCTCACCTCTGTGACGGCCCATGTAATGAAGTAAGATTACTAATTATATTAGTAAACCACTTATAGACTTCATATAGTGCCTATTTCCTGATTTAGTAATCAAAGTTTTTAAAAAGTAATAAAGAAAAATATAAATAAGAGAGAGATAGTGGGACAAATAACTTAATTATTTGCTAAATCAGCTTGGAAAACACGATGCTTTAGTAGAAAATCATAGACTAAGAAGCGTTTTAGACAGTGTAGCCAAACAATGCACATGAACCGGTGACATTCAAGCCGTTTCTTACCAAGACAGATAAATATGAATCTCTCAAGAAGGAATATTCAGTCATTTCTGAAGCCTAATCTGAACCCTGACTCTGTCCAGGTTTAATGTCTTCGCGCTTCCGTATCGGGGATCAGGAGTTTGACACGCTTCCAGGCCTGCTGGAGTTCTACAAGATCCACTACCTGGACACCACCACGCTCATCGAGCCCATCAACAAATCCAAGCACGCCAGCTTCATCAGCACAGCGCCTGCTGGCACCCCCCAGAAACAAGAGGAAGCAGAGTACGTACGTGCCCTATTTGACTTCCCCGGTAACGACGAGGAAGACCTGCCGTTCCGCAAGGGCGATGTTCTGCGAGTGCTAGAGAAGCCGGAGGAACAGTGGTGGAATGCCCAGAACAGCGAGGGACGTGCCGGAATGATCCCGGTGCCCTATGTGGAGAGGTACCGACCTGCCTCACCCACCTCGGCAGGGGGGGCTCCTGTGGGACAGGCAGGTGTAGGAAACGCCACGGTTCCAGCACTGGACGGCACTGGAGCTCCAGTCCCTACCAAGCTGGACTACGCCCAGCCTGTGGTCAACACTCCTCTGCCCAACCTGCAGAATGGGCCAGTGTATGCCAGAGCCATCCAGAAGAGAGTGCCTAACGCCTACGACAAGACTGCCCTCGCCCTCGAGGTATGGCCCTAGTCAGCCTTGTCCCTAATGAATCCTGTTCCTGTAATTGTTAGTCCAGCCACTTACAGTTTACAGCTTAGGTTAACCAAAAGTCACACCAGTTTCAACACTTTATTGCTTAATTCATGTCAATTTTTTTATGTAGTAATAATAGTGTTAAGTAATATTGCTCAACAGGGGTTGACTATCAGTCTGGCTTATTGTTGGGGTAGATATTGGAAAGCATATGTTCATTATTGGTATTTTTTTACATCCGATAAAATACATTAATTTGGCCTCTTTTTGCATTGACCCTCTGGTCTAAAACCTGATTGGTTACGTGTCATGAGTTATAGCCTATCAACACTGAACACTGTGGTGCCAGAGCTCTGGAGCTGGAGCTGTGTTTCAACTGTAAGGCAGTAGACACTGCCAAATTTGCAATTAATACCACAGTCCTGTATGCTGAAGTTGCAAAAATAGGACTTAAAGGAGTGGCCGAAGCAAATATTACATTATGTTGCAAGTTAATGTTCATTTTACTTCCTTAAGAAGTAAAAATAGTAAGTTTTTGCTCAGCAGCATATTTTCATTGTCAGTTAAGCTGTTTTTTTAAATAAATGGATAACTAAGTGCCTCCCGGTTCATTGCCATCATGTTTTTTTTTATTTAATGTTGTGCCATTTATGATGGAACCAAAAATAGGAAGCCAGTTTTAGTTCTATAAATATACAATTCATCATAAGATAAGAGTTAACTATGCAGTGTTGGCTATATATCAGTAATTTTGGTTCCAGTTCAAGCTGACTTGCTAAATAATGTTATTTCTTCTCTCTAGGTCTCAAACTCAGTTACTAGTAACGTTACTGAAGTGTGTCTTGAAGCTCTCTCTGGCTCTTCGGTCTGTTCTAGAGTTCATGTTGTTCTAATGTTGTACACGAATGTTTTCATTTTTACTGGAAATTTATATTATAAATAATTGGTCTATCAATCATCGGTATCAGTCCTGAAAAAACGTATCGGCCGGCCTAATTGGTTCAGACTACACAGTTGGATTGTTTGAGAAGTGTTTTACTAAAAAGGTATTTTTCTAAAATGACTGACATTCCACTGACAAATAATTACTTTATGCTGTTTTGATCGCATACTGTTTGCTAATTTAGCTCATACAAAAACCGTGAGCATTATAATAACGTTTATAAGAAAACATATTGTGAAGAAAAGTGTCGCTACAGGCCTGCATCATATTTTGAACCTGTCGTCGCCCTAAAGCCAGCTTTTAGTCAGCAGATCTAACAGACAAACTCAAACCAGAAAGAAGCTAAACATGATTCAGCAAAACAAGATGGCCTGTGAAATGGGAACAGAATGACATGCAGGTAAATCTGGCAAATGCTGAAAAAACAGAGCTGAACCTGATGTTGCAACATTTTCTGGTTTTATTCCTTTGTAATCATTTTTAGTCATCGGAAATTATCCTGGATTGGTCACAGGTCTTAACATGTGTCTTAACACACCTCCAATTAAAATTTTTGCTGTTTGCAGAACAACGTCGAAAAGTAAATTTCTGAATGAAGAAACTCCCAGAACCTGCCAGAATGGACATTTAATACAAAGTTCACTTCGTTGCTTCACTTTTCTTTGTGTTGCAGGACTGTAAAAACAATAAAGCAGCTCAAGGGTGTATTGTCCTACTCCCTCCTGGTCAAAGAGTCCTAGCAGGCCCAGCAGTTTATTCAACTTTAATATTTTAATTTGCAAAGCGTTATTACCACACTGTGTACCTCTCTGTTCTTCCATAAATAGTGTTTTTATGACCGTGCCTCATCCATATGGTCTCCATTAAGCAGCGGAAGCATGAACTTGCTCTCTCCTAAACTGAGATTTGTGTTTGCAGGTGGGCGACATGGTGACGGTGACCAAGATCAACGTGAACGGCCAGTGGGAGGGAGAGTGCAAGGGCAAGAAAGGCCATTTCCCCTTCACACACGTCCGCCTTCTCGACCAGCAACAGCCTGAGGATGAGAGCTGAGGAACACGTGCACTCCTAGACATAGACATAAACATACACACACACACACTGCAGTTCTTCACACTCTGTCATGACTGTTCGAATCATTACGTCCATCCAAATTTGCTAAAACGTGTCTAAGCTGAGTGTTTGACCACATCAGTATTCTAATCATCCCAACATCTTCCTTATGCAAACACACACAGATATAGGTCTACAGTTTCACTTATACACACCTTCTTATTACAGTAGTGTAGAATTTAGGCACATCTGCCCAAATAGACAAGGACCTTATTCTTCAGCACACTTATGTTGCATAAAAACTAGCCTCTAGTGGTGTTCCCTCTCTCCTAAGATTGTTGTGTGAAAACCAGCGTGGTAAGGAACTCCTGAGCCTGGAGAGGGAGGCAGTACTTTCTGACTGTTGACGGAAAGAAGAGAGACCTCACTACTCATCTGTCTCTCGTCCCACAGACTCTGGCTAGGCTTGCACTGCCCTCCTCTGGACGCCTGAGCCCTTATCAGCGTCTGGCCAACACTACCAGTCACCCTCCGGTCCTCCTTTTGTAGTAAAAAGAAAATGGAAAATATTATGATAAGAAAAAGGCATATACATCATTAAGTGCTAAATATTATGCCAATTACTTTTTTTTATTATTTGTATTTTACCCTGTTTATCATGCCTGATGACCCTGCTGGTAACTGCTTTTCCAGACTGTTCTGTTCTAGGACCTTGTTTGAAAATAGGAACTCGTCTTGAAGGGGGGGAGGGGGGGGGGGACACGATGGGAGTCTGCATTCCAAGATCTGCTATTTTCATTCTCCCAGCGGCGTATGACAGAGGACTTTAGATACTGACTGAACGTCAAGGGGAAAAAAATCTGGTTTCCTTTCTCTCGTTCTCCTAATTCTTTTCCTCCAAACCCCCCTCCCCAGTCCCCGTCCTCCGTGTACGTCCGCCTTCCTCCAGTCTCCCATGCCAAAGACACACAGCACACGTCTATGCTGCTGTCTTGTTTATTTTCCTGCGTGAAACAAACACCATTGTGCTTCATGTTCAGCCTTAAAGTCCACAGATGTGCTGTTTTTGCAAAAAAAAATAAATGGAGAGCGTACTGCTCAGATGGGCTCATCAGCATTTATTGTATTTATTCTGGCTGGCTTCAGTTGCCAGATCCTGCCTACTGCAGTGTCGCACACCTTGTTCTGCTCTCTGCCGACCCCTCTGCTGGGGCTCCGGCCACAGTGACCGCTGTGATTGGCACATGAGCTAACGTATCCTTCGTCTATGTTGAAGCAGAGCAGCGTTGTCTGTGAAT
Organism: Hydrocynus forskahlii; assembly: GCA_037974365.1. Classification (NCBI taxonomy): domain Eukaryota; kingdom Metazoa; phylum Chordata; class Actinopteri; order Characiformes; family Alestidae; genus Hydrocynus; species Hydrocynus forskahlii. Next base: position 9,958,024 of record JBBPCX010000088.1, on the reverse strand, counting down.
GCATTCCAAGCTTCATGAGCTGGACCGGTCAGAACCTTAGGAAGGCCGAGGCAGTCTGCTGATTGGTCCTTCTCTTTGGTGCAGTGTTATGAAAACTCGAATTCATCCTTATGAGAAACTGTGCACAGCCATCTAGATCAGCACATATACGTAAAAGATTCCATTTGAAATTTATAATGCACTGTAAACCTTGTAATTTCCTCCAAATGTACTAATTTCTCACCAGGTTGAATTTATTATTATTATTAACTGCTCAGTTGAAAAACATGCCCATTGTTACATTTTTCATTGGTTTAGAATACTTTCAACAATGTGGCATGAGTGTCTTTTGCCAAAGAAAAATTAAGATACAGAAGTGTTTTGTGGTGGTTGGAACTCACACATCAAAACATAGATGCTGATAAAAGTTTTAAGTACATGAATTGATCGTTAACATTTAGACGTGCCATGACAAAATGAATAAACGTCATTCCTTCAAAACCTTGGATAATTCAAAAGAGGCGATGTTTAAAGGAGTTATAGAAAGTATATCAACACGCTCTCTAAAAGCCTAAATATTAAGCATGAGCCAAATGATGATAATGATTATTCCTTTATTTCAGTGAGCTTTCCTGTTGCTTGACCACTTCCCTTGACCATCCCTTTTTATTTCTGCACTGTGTGATGAGTTCAGAACACTACAGAGGTGTTTTGTTGTGTTTCGGTTACAAGGTTGCATGTCAAAGCTAAATTACCAATGCTGGCAGTAGGTGACGGGGCATAGCTGGGTGTTTAAACCCTATACGTGCTCAAATGACCATTTAATCTACTTGATCAACTGTTTTTACACCATTTCCACAAATTATTTGCCACTGACATCATTTCTTAAGTGGGACCACAATGATATTCACCAGTGTGTCGACCGACCCCCTTTTCTTGGGCCATGTAATGACATTAGGATAGTAGTGTAGGGCTGGGATGATCATTCATTTAGAAAAATCAGTGAAAACTATTTTTATCCTAATACAAAACATTTAAGACTACAGATATTTTAGCACATTCAGTATGTCTAGTTTCCATTTAGGCCAGATGGTGCAATATTGCCTTAAGGCCTTTTCAGACTTGTTTACTACTGCTAAATAAACACCCATTCAATAGATTATATAGCCGTTATTGATGGTTATCTGACAGTTGTGCCAGCCCTGCTTAAGTAGCAGTTCACATTAGGATTATGATTCCATTACATTCTTCAGGTTGCATCTTCTGGTGTATCTTGTTGGGAAAACGACTAAGTTTCTGTCATCTCTTTTTCTTCCTTATCTCACTTGGGTCTATGTGCAGTGCAATGAAAAACGGTGGAAAAAACTGTACGAATGAATGAATGACTTGAACTACAGAGCAGTGCAGAGAAAAAGAGAGCTACATTATCCTTTCAGACAGAAACTGTATTCACTGACTCAACCACTCTGTCAACGTCGTAAAAAAGGAGACACTGACTGAGAAGCTTTGGGACGCTTGTACACAATGTGTATATTCTTTGGACTTGGGTTTTTGTTTTTTGTTTTTTTTGTTTTTTTTGGGGTATGTGTGTCTGTACAACATACGAACATGTATCCTTGAGCTTCCAACAAGTCTCTGACAGACTTTGTCACATGACATACTCATACGTGAACACATTATGCTCTCTGGGGTTGTTCAATTTATTTTTATTGTTTGGCACAAAGATGTGGATCAATCTGTGCAACTGGTCCATTTACCATTTCAAACCTCATCTTTAAATGTTCACTCCCTGTTTCACATCGAAACCACTACCTTGCCTTTACAGAACCAAAATGTGTGCAGATTGTGATTCATTACAAACCATGAAGCTTTTGTCAGGAGGTCTGTTGTTCTTTGCTGAAGTTAAGGGGAAAAAATGCACAGATTTGTTTTTTCAAAATTTCATCATAATTTATTGGTTAAGGTGCCACCCAGAGTGGTTTGATGTGAAATTGTAGTTATAGGATATCTTGTTACCTTTACAGTGGTGATGATGGGAACCAGGGATCATTTCATGTAGTATCCAAAACTGTGAACCTATGACTTCTGAGTTTTCATTTATAATGCAGACAATGGTGAAATAGTGGTAAATTGGAAAAAAAAATACTTGCAAGACTATTTTTCCCTCTATGGACTTTTACCATTAATTAATTTTTTTTTAAAAGACAGTTTAGTCCAAAACCTCTTAAGCATCATGTCTTATGCATCATGCAGTGTATTCGTAACCATTTTATGTAATAACCTGAAACTCTTCAGGCGTCTGGTTCCATTTAGCAACAATTCTGTTGACAGTTCTCTAGAGCACCAAACCACTCTGAACAATTTTGGTTCCATATTAATTTAAATAGGCAGAAATTTTGAAAAAAAAATGCTGGAATTCCTCTCTTCTGTTCTCCACACTGAATTGAGATATTATGCACCTTATCTCCTGATTGCCTCCATCTTTCTGACTTAAATGTAACAAAGAATCATCATCCCCTTTTGTGTCTTTTGGATTGTTTTATACCCCAAAGATTCTTCTCTTCCATTTTCCTCATGCTAAAGGAAGACTGAGGGAAGGGGAACGTAAAGAGAATCTTTATATCGATTCTGACACATGCCATTGTTATAACTATTATTTGAAGTTCAAATTTACATTTTATGAGGCATGTAATGTGTTACCTTAGTAAATAAATGCATATTAGTGAAAAATGATCAGTGTTTTCTTTGGGGGAGGGGTGTCGGAATGCTTGTGTTTGAGGACTTATAGTAATGTATTGTTTTCCCCATCAAAAGTGCTAACCGCAAAATGTGCTTTTTTTTATGTCTAAAAGGGTTTGGATTCCTCCAGGTCACTGAATTATCTAGTAGTTGAATGGCAAACCAAATGGACTTGTACAATCTTCACATAGAAAAATGCGTGAAAAATCAGAATTGGAAAACTGTAATGATCCCGGAGGAAACTACTTATGCTAAGACTGCACGGACGAGAAGAATTTAAAATATAAAAGTCAAATAAAAACACTGCTACATACATAATAGTTTGATATTTTTAGGAAGTACATTGTTTTGATGTCAACTGCCTTGAAGCTTTAAGGTTTACCACAGGTCCACTCAGCTTGACCTGGAACACCCTGAGGTCACCATGACCCAGGGGGTCACTGGAGGGGTTAAAAGCCCGCAGCACTGGTCTGTGGGGTCCTCTGTAGAGAGAAGGCTCCATCCAGTACATCTGGGAGATCGCAAAGTTTTTGTGATCCAGAACTGATCCTCCTGATCTTAGTAATGAATGCAATCGAATTCTCACGGCAATGAGGCACATCTGGAAAGGCCATGCTAAATGTTGGAACATTGCTCTGAGGATTTGATGGCATTCATTACTGAGATTTCATAAGAAACACTGGCATCTGCAAACTTTGGGACAATTAAGTGTGGGTAGTGATCAGACTGTGAAGGGCTGCACGTGTGAGTGCTTTTGTAAGCCAGCAGCATATATACAAAAGTATTGGGAGACACCTGTTTTTCAAGGTTTGGGCTAGGCCCCTTACTTCCAGTGAAGGTTAATCTTGATGTTTCAGCACACCAAGACATTTTGGACAAAGCCATGCCAACAACTTTGTGGACCCAGTTTTGGGAGGAACCTTTTTTATTCTAGCATGACTGTGTACCAGTGCACAAAACAAGCTCCATAAAGACATGGTTGGATGAGTTGGCGTGGAAGAACTTGACTGGCCGCACAGAGCTCTGACCTCTGACCAGCTCATTTGGGATGAGCTGGAACGCAGATTGTGAGCCAGGCCTTCTCGCCCAACAAAAAAAAGGTGAAAGGTGGAAGGTGGAAGGTGGGAGGTGGGGGGATAACACATTAAAGTTTATGTATTTGAATGCAATGTTAAAGTCCCTGTTGGTTGTAATGGTTATACGTCCCAATACTTTTGTGCATATAGTTATAGTGTGTTTGAGAGAGTGAGTGGTTAGGTGTTTGTAATCTCTTGTAGTTACAAAGGGTGGTGGCAGCTCTATATTAAAGTCCATGTATTTGAATGCAGTACCTGTTATTTGTAATAGGCCTCCCAATACCTTTGTCCATGTAGTGTATGAGTGTGTGTGAGAGAGTTTTTAGTCGCCATCTTCAGAGCAAAGCTACCGGTAGAGTAGGAGCTCCAACCACACACACACGCACGCAGTCTCTCTCTCCCTCCCTCTCCCTGTCCCTCTCTCTCTCTCTCACACACACACACACTCACTCACTCACTCTCCCTAGCCTCGTTCCAGCACCATGGCAGACAGAGAGCACTTCGTGTACCAAGCGAAGCTGGCCGAACAGGCCGAGAGATATGACGGTAAGGTTAACATTTTCTTTTTTGCAGCTCCTGGGTGAACATTGCAGTATCTTCTCCTCACACACACTCTCTCCTGGCTGCTAACGAGCTAGCCAGCCAGCTAGCTCCCCTCCACTCCAATTTAGGCCTTTTACTTTCTTCACTTTCTAATTTTTCGTGTCTTTTTATTAAATTGAATACCTTATCTTCCATCCTACTTGTTACTATATTGCCCGTTTGTGTCTAAACCGCTTAACTCGAGGTAATTGAACTGCTATTTTAATGAAAAGGCCCCATTCTGCTAATCTGTAGCCTCTTGCTCGAAATTTCGGGTCGACCTTAAATTCTGCAGTGGCTGCAGTGGGGCGCCTGTGCACGCTCCAGGACGAAACTCTAGGAATATTTAAGGTGGAACGGGAAAAAATTAGAAGAGAATCTAAAAGCTAGTAGCTAGTTCTCAAAACTAAGGCTATTACTATGGAATTACTGAGATAGAATCGACGAGATGACCGGCGGTACAAGAAATTACCCTTTTGACCCCAGTAGATGTGAAAACTGTTGTTTTAATGGAATACGTTTAAAAAGAGGTTTTGGTCATGTCTGGGGTGAGATTAGAGTAGCTTGACTGAGTCACGTTATTAGCCAGAAGCTAAATGTTCAACTTTTGTCTTTTGTGCTTAAAAACATAGAGGAACATGTGACAAAGTCTGTCAGTTTTAGCTGTGAAGTAAGTGAAGTCTCTGATTTATTTTTTGTACTTTAAGATTTGCAGCAGCTGTGTAACATTACTGGGATTGGGTTTCAGCAGCAGATTAGCTAGTTAGCTACCAGGCTCTCCTGTTTAAAACCACGGAGATTTTGACATTTCAGTCGTGTTTAAGTCTCTTTAATGTTCAAGATCAATGTCATCTGAGTTGTAAGGTCAAGACCAAATAACGATTCATCTTCTTGCATTTGGGTTGTGTTCAACATGGCAAGATTAAACCTGACCTTTACTGCAACCTGTGTAGTGAAGTTAAAATGACTGTGAACTTTGTTTACACCCCCCAAAAACAATCAAATGTGGGACAAGCAAAAGAGTTTAAGATGACAGTGATAGGCCAGGTAAACAAAGAAAGCCAGATGATCTGTAGATTGGGCTGAAAAGCAGTGGAAATGCTGATGCTTCATTAGTGGAGTTTGGGACAGAAGCCGCACCCTCGGGTGACATGAACTCACTTTCTTCTCCAGAACAGAGACTTTAGAGATGAGGACTGGACATAGAAACAGAGATAGAGCTATCCTTTTAATTTCTGTGTGGTACTGACACTAAAAAAGCTTTAAAAATGTTGACATGAGGTGCTTCTGTTAAAGCCTCTGTCCTGATCAGATTGCTGTCAGGAGGATGCACCAGTGTGGGAATTATCTTGTTATTGTGCAGATCCATGAGCAATTTATGAACGTATTAATTTAACAGAGGAATGGAGCATTCATTTGCAGAATTAGAAGTGCAGAAAATGAAGACTTGTTCTTGTCTTTACTGGTGCAATGACTGGCATGGAAATATAGTTATTTTGTAAGATTGAATCCTCAATTTTTTTTTTTCCTGATATCGGTTTGATAACCGATGTCTGATCTGTGCATCTCTAACAAACACACTGAAACCGAAACGGAGATACTCTGCCTCTGAAGTGCCCAGCAATAAAGCAGTCAGTTGCCATAGTAATAAGGCTGTCATCATTGTCTAAATCAGTGTGTGCTGTGTTAAGAGAAGGGGCTGGGTTTTGTGTGTGTGTGTGTGTGTATGTATGTTGTGCTCTAGCAGATACAGTGCGGGAGCGTTGCAGGCTTGAACGTGCTGCTGCAGGTCCGGTCACTCTCTAATAACTAGGCCACAGAGGAGAAAGTGGCCAGCGAGACCATGCAGGGGAGTTCTTGTGCATAAAAACAGAAAGGAGTGCATAACTCGATTAAATTAGCACATTTAAGGAAAGAAATTGCAGGGTTTCTTTTTTTGTAGATGCCCCCAGGTAGTTTCATCCCCTTATGTTGTAAAATTCTGGTTTATTTTCCCAAGATCTTAAGACCTTGTTCCTGGAGATGTTTTGTGGTTACTGGTATACTATTATATTGACGTGCCATGGAAGCCTTTCAGTTTTAGCTGTACATCTCATGGATAATGTACATTAGGTCCATTCCCATAAAATCAAAATCAAATTTGAGCACTTTACTTTGGATATCTGATACCTGACAGTTAACTGCAGTGTATGTCGCTTAAAGGTGATTGTTCTGGAAGAAAAAAAAAACTGTTTAAAATCCATAAGAATCAATTAAAAATAGCAGATTTCTGTTTTGGAATAAGCGTTCATTAACCTAATTAAATGAATGATTATTTATTACTGAGTCAATATCAGGGCTTTTACTATTGATTATATAAGTAATCTGGTGATTATGTTGCCAGTTAATAAGTATCTGTTAGAGGGGGCGTGTTTCTTTGTTTTTCCAAGGACAGAAGAAAGAGGGGCTTAACTGGAAACAGCTAGCAGTGTTCACTTCTCACACAGGGTTTAATGTCACTGTCCACTCGAAGTAAACATGGACGTCTGAAGCTTCCTATCATAAGTGATGAGTGTTATTGGCATCCTCTTGTGGAGAACATTCAGTCTGCAGAGCACAGCTTTATAATGACCTGATACCCAATCTGCAAACAGATTACGAAGCAAATTCATTGAGAATGTAAAACAGCTGTTTCTTTAAATTAGGTAATGTATTTCAACTGAATAATTGTGGCAAGTCTAAATAAATACCATATAAGAAAAAATGTGGGCAAAATCCAAAAGACATATCAGTCAACATTGTATTCATCCCTGTTCACTACTGTTAGGCCTTTTTTTCTGACCCTGAATTTTCTGACCCTTTCCTTGTTTTTTCCAGGTATAGTGAATTGACTTTTATTTCTAAATATAATCCTGCTGTGTAACTAATCAATACGAGGAACGTTCAAAAAGTTTCTGCAAGTTTTATATTTTCGTTGGAAATGGTGAAGGCTGGAAGAGTAGTAACACTGGTTGTGTTTGTTAAATAACGAGAGGAAAACGGGAATCCTCAAAATGCAGTGCTCTTCTAACCTCAAAACATTTGTTTGTTTTTTAAATTATCCTTAAAATTACTTAAAGACGAGCCAAACTGTGTTAAACACCTCCTGGACTGAGTACGCGCTGCTTCATCTTTACAGGGTCTGGTGTGACCTGTTCAGAAGTTCCAGAACGTTTTCCTTCATGTTGCCTGTGATGTTCTGGTGTGAAGCAGGACACGCCCTTTGGTGCCTGTTGGGTGTGTGTTGTTTCAGTACAATCTGCCCTCAGCCAAAAACTGCTTCTACTGACCTGCTCCACTACTTTTTAAAATCAGTCTCTTAGCTAAAAGATAATGGGTGCCAGTTTATTCCAAATTGTACCAAAAGCCTTATCTTTTTTCCAAGCTCAGCTGTGGGCAAAAAGCTTTCATCTTTTTGTTATAAAACTTATGTCTGTATTTTTGAATTGGATTATCAGCCCAATTTCTGTATTGGAGTTGACGAACCCTTTTCTGGAGCATCTGAGATTGACGTGAATCAAAGGGAAATAGTAATCAAAGGGAAAATAATGTTAAATTAAAAAAACATTCTCTCTCGCTTTCACACACACACACACACACACACACACATATATATATATATATATATATATATATATATATATATATATGTGTGTGT
>JBBPCX010000088.1:9902702-9914926 GCA_037974365.1 Hydrocynus forskahlii | reverse complement strand
TGACCTCATCAATGCTCTACAGAATGAATGGGCACAAATTCCCACAGAAACTCCAAAATCTTGTGGAAAGCCTTCCATGAAGAGTGGAAGCTTTTGGTGTAATGGCCAGGCGTCCCAATACATTTGTTTATATAGGATACATACAGTGATGCCCAGCCTAATCTGTGCATTAGATTGTGATGTAATCCCATCTATTGGGAATGGAAAGAAATGAACCTTCGGGTTATAGTGTGATTATAGAAAGTAAACACTTAAGTATCCACCACAGTCATCAATCACTTAAGTCATCAATCATTAACAGTTATGAAGAAAACTTATCTGGCCAAACAGTGCCATATATTATAAGTAATTTGAGGCTTACACTAACCTGGGACATGGAGGGGTCGGAAGACTTCATCTCCATCATCTTCTTCCTCAGGCTGAGGGTTGTCTGCTGCTTTCACTCCTCCATCTCTCTCCATCCTTCCTCCATCTAGGGGTCTGTCCACACTCCCTCCGTTCTCGATCCCCCCGGAGCCGAATGACTTCACAGGGCTGCCCCCTTGCCCTGACTCCCTGATCAGTCTCTGTCTCTGGAAAACAAAGAGACATGAATAAACAGACTAGTTATGGTGCAGGGGCATTTTATTTCTGACTCTACAGCAGTAATACACTGCAAAGGAACAATGCAGATACAGTGATCTTGTACTCAACATGTACACTGGCAAGTTCAACAGTGCGGGCTGAGGACCAGCAGTGCAAAAAATCACCAATGCACTTTTGGAAAGTCATTATAATGAATTGTAATAATATTGTAATAATATTAAACATGGTAATAATATTCAATAGATCATGCTCCTTTTCGGTCAAACTTTTTAATTCTCTATACTGATATTAAAAACCTCAATATTGATAAATAATGATAATCTGCATGCGAAAAATAATTGTGCTTCACTTACAAACTGGTTATCACATTTGGATTCATAATTTGATTCATTTTCCCTGCGATATTTGCTCAGCATTTCCACAAAAATACACTGACAATTAGCACTGGGTGTGTCTTACTGAATGTGTAAGATATGAGCGTGTCCCAGTAGGACATTCCAGTTACCCAAGTAACAACGATTCTTAGTAACAAATTAATAGTTTGCAAACCACAGCGGTGATAAGTAATTTGTGTGTGTGCACACAGGTCTAGAAGGGGATCAGGTTTTTAATTTAGCTGTGTGATTTAGGCGGGGTCGGTTCTCAAAACTGAGGGTACAGGTCGGGTTTGGGCTTCAGTCTGGTCAGACCTCCGCACCCTACCATTCAAATTCAAGGTTCTGGTTCAAGGTCACTTTCATTTTTTCTCCAGAAGGCCCTGATTAACTGCATCAGGCTTAATATTTATCATTTAATAAACAATAGAAATAAACTCTGCATCTCAGAAAACCACCGGGAATGGATTAAGGCCCGTGATTGCTGAGGCAATTACACAAAAAAGGTTTTCATCAAAGCCATTATCACTTATGATCTATTGAGAGATTTACACCCCTGTTCTATAATGAGTGTGTGGTGCCCACCTCACTAATGAGCACACGGCTGGCCATGCTGAGGCGGGTGCGGGGTGAAAAGTGCGGCGTGATCATGACGCGCAGTCCAGCTTCTGGAAAGGAGAGCTGGTGTGGCCTGAGGATCAGCAGCTCATCCACCATCACCACCGGAGACTCCTGCTGCCCTGCACCAGGCTGATCTGAGATCAGTCCAGGGAGATGTGTTTCACATTAAAACAACTGTGCAAGGGAGAGAGACTGAAACTATTTTGAAACAAAGACATTATCTATACTGCAAAAAGACAACTAGCTGAAGACCAGATAAAAGGAGTATTGCTATAAATTGTGCTTCAGACATTACAGAGGTAACACCCACACTGAAAATACTGAACTTATACGCTATGAGCAAAAGTATTGGGACGCACCTGTTTTTCGGGGTTTGGACTACGCCCCTTACATTCCAGTGAAAGGTAATCTTAATACTTCAGCAGACCAAGACATTTTGGACAACGTCATGCTTCCAACTTTGTGGACAGTTTGGGGAAGAACCTTTTCCAAATTCCCACAGAAACTCAAAAATCTTGTGGAAAGCCTTCCAAGAATAGTGGAAGTTGTTAGAACAGCAAAAGGGAGACCAACTCCATGTTAAAGTCTATGTGTTTTAATGGAATGTCATAAAAATCCCCGATGATGTAATGGCTGGGTGTCCCAACACATTTGTCCATATAGTGCGTTACCCCTGTTTTAGAGATATTACCCCTATTTGAACAGAAAATCTGCCCACTTAGTACGATGTGCTGCACCTATGAAAATATCTTCTTGGACTTGTTGATCTCAAAGCAGAGTACAGAGAGAGGCGCTCTTACTTCAAAAATAAAACAAGACAGGGCTACAAAACTGTCCTCCTCAAACACATAGACATCACAGATAAGGATGTGGCTATTGCAAAATACTGCCCGGACAGAATGTTGACGGTGCCAAACACTCTTGTATGCGCACACACACACACACACACACACACACACACACACATACACACACACACACGCACACAAACATCCGAACAGACTGACACAAGAACATAAACACAGCGGTCAACGCTAAATTAGGAAAAAGTTACAACAACATCATGAAGCCCCGAGCTGAAACAGCACAACTGCCAGATTAATGATGTGACTTAATCAAAACAGTATTTCTTATGACATTATTACAAACTGGTCTATAGAACTGACGATTATGCTAGTTGCAGTAAAAAATGAATATTTTGTAAACTATAACGTCATAACCTGATTTTGGACCATGTTTTCATTCCTGACTTTAATGACTGCACCACTCCTATCACTGCTGTTGGAACAAGACTTTCTCCAGAAAAGTAAAAACAAATATTCTTAAACTTCAATTTCAGTTAATAAAACAAGATTCTATTTCTTTTGGATAATTCTAAAGCATGTCTGTCATGACATTTTTACACAGTATAAACAGCAGCTGGTACTGCATATTATGTTAAAAAATGAAAGCAACAAAAATAGAGATGCGAGGCTTTTTCACTACAGCGAAAAGATTTGTCTGGTAATGTGTTTTAGAATCGTGTTTTCTTTCATTATCTCTTTTCTATTGCATTAATCTATATTCAAATTAAATCAGGTTCAGAACATGTTATCAGGTTCAGAACATCCCTATGCAGGGCAACAGTATGTCATGCTAGTCATGGTCATGCTTGTTGAACAGGTAAAAGCCATGCTGGAGCCTTCCACACCTTTACGAAAGAACAAAGGCTTAAATTATTAAGACACTGTGGGCTAATCTGAGGTCTTTTTGGATTTTACGAACTAAAACGTCCAAATAAAGACTCTTTCAAACCAGAGAACGTGCAAGGAAAATGCTGAGGAATGTATCCATATCTCTCTATACGTAAGATATGGATACATTTCGTAACAATGGTTGACAAAATTATTGCTCTTGTTTTTAAAAAACACATGGAGATTCACTGTCTCACAGAGGTTGAGGAAGTGATGTGAGGTGGAGTTTGAGGCTCTACTTCAGCTTGGAGCTCCGAGATTTAAAAGTAGCGATCACACCATGAGCATCCAAGACCTCTGATGGGAGAGACATTTTCCTTGCTCTGATGTTTATATTTTTTGTAAAACTTTCTATAGCCTTGGGCTTTGACACCCACTTCTCTCCTTCCACATAGATGTAAGATGATCAGACCTTTTCTCAAGAGCACCATAGAGGTATTGCAGTTCGCTCCATCCTCCACAGCCTCCTCGTTTCTGGCATTCTCTCCTCTTATGCAGCAGCGGCCTGGACCCCCAACGCGCCTTTCCACAAAGCTCGCGATCTGACTGTTAAACCTGCACAAACAAGATTTGCCAGAATACGTTCAGAATACACCTTTCGTGGTACCGCAACTCAATGGCCAGTTACAATCACCAACCATACATGAGCAAGTTTACATGTACTGACAATAACCCATCCGTAACTGCACAATATATCGATCCCCCTTCTACTCCATAAATCTAAGAAAGCGACTACCGTAGGACCCCCACTGACCACATATCATCTTGAATGGTGGACCGTTCTAAGTGTGGGCTATAAGGCAAGAATATATCAGGCACAAGGTCAGCACTGGCATGGTTAGGTTGAAAATAGTCTTTCGATTAAAAATATTCAGCCAGGAGCAGGCTTGTGGTCAGAGACTGACCACTGGTGAAAGGCTAGAGGGTGGTTAACATCAAATATGTATGATTACAGTCCCTAATTTTGCACAAGCAGTGATTACCAATAAGCCTAATCAATATTTCTCTAATAAAGTGATCAGTAAGTCTGCACAGTGTCTAAAATTCCGTCAGTAATTGTTAACCTACTAAGTGCAGCTGTGCATATGGTATGGGTTTCTACTACAATAGCCAATGATACAAATTAGGTGTATCTATCAAACTGACAACTCAGTGTATATATATATCACTCATAACTCATCCACTTAACAGAGTTCATACTAGATGTTTTTGCGAGTGATGGACTCCAGTAAAGCGCACATGATCATTTCTACTCACTTCATGATGAGAATGTAAACTCCATACATGGAGATCAGGAGCATGGACTCCCACCTGGAAACAGACGGCAGTTAGATCAATAATCAATAAGTTTATGTGAATCCTGTGTTGAAAACATAATGTTACTGAATTATTGAAAGTAATAAATATGTTCTGATGAGCTTATTCTGTCCAACCCTATGGCCAAAAAAATGCACGGCTACTTAAACGGAAACAATTCATTTTCTATGATCAGATTTTGCCAATTAGGCGTTGGTCAGAGTTGGAACTGTGCCAATATCTCAAACAGCCTCAGAGGAGAAGCGGCACCATAATTCAGTTATAAAAAGAATAACAATTCAGAACAGTGGTAAGAAAGCTTAAGAACAGACGCCCGGAGAGCAGTGTGTGGGGATGGTACCTTGCTCAAGGGTACCTCACTGGTGTCACTAGCAGTCCCGGGATTCGAACCCACAACCTTCTGATCGCAGAGGCAACTGCCTAACTACCAGGCCACCAGCTGCCTCAAACCGAATGACCGGGAATCAAACCCGGGTCAACTGCTTGGATGGCAGTGTGGACCAAATTGAATAAGTGGAGAATGACAATACTTTAATACTGAAACAATCCTTTAATATAGTTTACATACTGTGGGGGCATTCTGGGCCCTTTAATGCTCTATGAAGCACTTTCCAATCCTGGTCTTGTTACAAACCCAGTGAATATTCTTGAAAACCCACAACAGGCAGTAAGCAGAGAGACACAGGAGTTTTGAACTCAGGAACAATTTACTGAGGAATGTACCTTCAAAAACAAAAGACCTCTAAACAGAACAGGAAATTAAATGTTAGCTGTCTGATAGTTCTTTACTTTTAATAAGCCTTTGATTCCGACTCAATTCATTGCGAGGCCCCTTCTGTCTGAGCGAAAGCACAGAAGTAATCAGTTGATATGAGAGCATGTTTGATGCGCTCATTCGTGCCCGAGTGTAATGAATGGCTGTAATTAGACTTACCACACAACCCTCTCATCATAGATGACCTGCAAGAGTGGGAAATAAACGAAGGCACAGAACTAATAACGGTGACCTTGCGGTAGCATGAAAAGCTGTTACAATGAAATGCGTCATTATTATTGCAGAGATAAGTCAGAGTTCTGGTAATGGCTTGCATGGAAATGCTTTATTGCTCTCATCAGGTTTATTTTATTTTATTTTATTTAGCCAGGGCTTTCACTCAGAGAACAATATAGCATTCGAATGTCAGTGCCAATGATAAACTTGATCTCAGGAGCATTTCTCACACACACACATATACTCACCAATATTAAGGCCAGGACGGACAGGATATAGTAAATAGAGTCTCTGAACAGAGACCACCAGGTAAGAGCCACAGTCTGTAAGCAAGAGACAGTGAGATACACATAACTGACCACAAACATCGGTTCACTGATGTCTCCATCCAACAAACATCTTTTTATACCATCTCCCAAAACAGGCATCCCAGAATTGACCAGACGTCAGTGAAGGACAGGCTGCCACATGTCCTAGTGATAGGAATCAAGATAGGAATCGGTTCCAAACTGTCTGATCCATTGGAATCCACTGGATATGTCTTAGAGGTTCCTGATTTCTTTTATCAACGCTGGCCCGCTTTTCTGTTACACAATGCAAACAACTCATGTGTAACGTCGTCAAATTCTGAGTCTGGAGACTTTCTCCAAGAAGGAATCAAAGCAGGGGAGGAAGAAGTGGTGCGAAATTTCACAGAGAAATAAAGGAAATGATGCTATATCTGGAATATCTGTAAAATCATTTCAAGTAAGGGTGGAAACACCAGCATTGACGCCGAAACATCTTTCAATGCTATTTGGGCGGAAATTCCAGAAATGTGCGTTTGACACTGTTCGCATGAGTTCCACTGCTTCCCAGCACGTCCATTACTGAGGATAAAAAAGCAGTAGTATAATAAAATTTGTGCCACCCAGTCAGTCTTTGACTAAAAAAACCTAAACAAAAACAAATACTGTATAAATATTCTCTCATGCTTATCTCATGCTTCTTTTTCTGCAGAAGAATTCAAGCTTATTCCCTTTTGAAAATAGTACTGTAATTTATTCAAATGTTACTACATATACATACCTAGTTTCCTAAATGAGAACTGTTTATTTCAGAATAGTTTAAACACAGACATTCTGCATTGAGTTTAGAGGTAATAAAACAGCTCGGTTGATTCTGGAAACCTGTGTTTGGTATATTTTTAACACAAAGGATTGATCAGGAATTGGTAAGGGAATCGATAAGTGTCAGACTGATGAGCAGAATCGACAAGACAATGGTGTAAATTTTTTTTTTTTTTAATTTCCATCCCTTCTGCTTCAGCACTGTAATTGCTATGTTTCTGTTTTAATTACAGTTTTGAATACATTTTAAACATGATGGAAAAAGCAGATCTGTTTAGAGGCAACAAAATCACAATTTTTTACACATTTTTGTCATTGTAAGCTTCGGAACAAAGACCTCTAGACACCATTAGTGCAGTGTAGTAGTGGTAGTAGTCTATCATACTTTTAAAAGCCTTTCCTTTAAATAGCATACAGTTCAGATGTCTGAATGTATACCAGAATAGCCACTATGGAACAGAGAACAAAGAGAGGTACCTGGCCGGCGAAGATGCCACACACTCCAATAATGACCAGGACGTTGAAGACAGCTGAGCCCACGATGGTCCCCACACCTACATCTCCCTTAGTGATGAACACACCTGTCATTCAAACAGAAGGCCTTCTTACAAAAGTGCGAAGAGATTCAGGATTCCAATCAGAGTGGTTCAGGAAAGGTTAACAGCTGTGGTAATGATGGCAAATTTGAATCACGACCAAAAACATTCCAAAAACTGTAATGATACTGCTGTTGCGAAAAACTGTATTGAGGTCTGTATCAAAAGGGAGAAATCAGGTGACTGTTCCCAAACAGCGTTTCACCAGCTGTTCTGAAACGTTCCACTTGTTCGTTACATACTGGAAAGACATGAAACTAAACCTGATGACTTATGAATGATTTCCCAGTCAGTACATTCCCACGAATCTCTACAAATCATGAACTATTCCACCAACCAATTAAAAATACACATACACTTTATTAAATAACACACATATATATTTGTGTAATAAAGTATAAAATAAAGTTAAAAAAAAGATGCAAGCAATATGCAGATGCTGGTCAGAGAATCCTGAAAGTCATCATTAAAAGAGGGTGCTGGTTTCTAATGAACATGTATTGAACATTTTGAATTGCAACAGTATTCCTGCACTAGAGATGACTGCAAAGTGAAGTTTTGAACGTACCACAAGATCGAAACTTGTGCTGAATCACTTGTTCCATTTGATTTGATCAAACTAACAGTCATTTTTTTGCCATCACTAATCACTGGCCATCTACCTTGTATTTTTATTCACTGACCACTTTATCAGAAACACCCACCCTGTACATCTATTAAAACTGGCTAGTAAGCATACACAATATGGATAAATGTATTGGGACATCTGACCATTACACCCACAGGGACTTACGCTGCATTCAGTTTCTGTGGGTATTTGTGCCCATTCATTCTTTAGAGCATTTATCATACACCGGTTTCTGGTTCATCCCAAAGGTGTTGGATGGAGTTGAGGTCAGGACTCTGTGTGGGCCAGTCTAGTTCCTCCACTCCAAACTCATCCAGCCATGTCTTTCTAGAGCTTGCTTTGTGCACTGAGACACAGTCATGCTGGAATAGAAAAGGTTCTTCCCCAATCTGTGTCCACAAAGTTAGAAGCATGGTGTTGTCCCAAATGTCTTGGCATACTGAAGCCCTTCACTGGAGGTAAGGGGCTACCCAAATTCAATAATTAAGAGGTGTGTCCCAATACTTTTGTCTATATAGTGTGTGTGTTGCGTTCTACACTCCCAGACAGGAGTGCTAACAGTGCCTCGGTTCAGTTGTACAGTTCTTCTACTTCTTTGCCTGTGTTTATTACAACACCTGTTGTAAAGCTCAGAGCTAAACCTAGGATAAGCAAAATGTTGTTCCAATTGCTAATTAATTAAAATGCTCAGGCGCCTGGATTTCCACTTATCTCAGATATAGTCAGTCAGCCAAAAAAATCTGGAGTTGTCACAAAACAGTGATAAGGAGGACTGATCTTGGATCATATTCCTCCAACTTTCAGACGATTATTGTCAAAGGCTGCCACAACATTTGGGTACACAAAACACAGTTTGGTTCATTTTTAAAGGTCACAGTATGTCACTCTGTGTCCTAAACCCTCTGACAAGTCTTTGCCACCTTAATGAAGGGGTGGATGTGGTTTTACTAGGTTGCGAGAAGTTTTGGAGAGGTATTTGTGAAAAAGATTTGGGCGATTGTTAATTCTAGTGCTTGTCAGCTACATTGGGTATAGAAAAGAATAACCCCCTTGAAAATATTCATGTTTTGTTGCTTTGCAACCTGAAATGAAGTCACACACAAAAACAAGTTATTCCAGAAGCATTTACACAATGCAACATATAATGTCCTACTGAAAGACATGGCAGCAACAGTTCATAAAAAACTAAATCACTGAGATGGACAAATGATCACCACCCTACAAAAATACTTTCAGGTAAAATTAAGGTAATCACCTTTTTCACTGCAAAGTCAGGAGATGGATATTAAAAAATTCTAAGGTTTTATCAAGCCTATCGCAACTATGAAACCTAAGGCAGAGTGGCCGTTGTGTGCATGTGACAACAATATCATAAGTGTTCCACAATGGGAGAGTTGCAAGAAAAAAGACACTCCTCAAGAAAGGTCACATTAAGTCTCGATTGAGCTTTGCCAAAAGGCCCCTTGAAGGTACTGAGGCCAAGCAGAAAAAGATGTTATGGTCAGATGAGATCAATATCTGATTGAAACCCCATACAGCTCACTGTCCGAAGAACACCATACCTACAGTAAAGCATGGTGGTGGTAGCATCTTGTTGTGGGGGTGTTTCTCTGTAGCAGGGACTGGGACACTTGTCAAGATGGATGGGGCAAAATACCGTCAAATTCTTGAGGAAAACCTACTGCCTTTTGCCAGAAAGTTGTCAATGGGAAGAAGGAAGTTGAACAACATGACAATGACCCAAAGCACAGAGCAAAACTGGCCACACTGTGGCTGAAGGACAAAAGGATGAATGTCTTTGCATGGCCTAGCCAGAGTCCAGACTTAAACACTATTGAAAATCTGTGGAATGACTTGAGATTGCAGTCCACCACCAGTCACCATCCCGTTTGACTGAGCTTTAACTGTTCTGTAGAGAAGTGTGGGCAAATACTGCACAGTCTAGATGTGCAAAGTTAGAAGACACATATCCCAACAGATTCTAGCCAGTAATTAAAGCAAGGGGAGGTTCCACAAAGTACTGAAACAGTGGGGTGATGCTTTCTCTCTGTTTATTTATTTATGACATGTCTTCTGTATGGCTGCAATCGTAACTTTCACTTGGCTGCTGTAATTTGCATTTACATTTACGTTTACATTTACATTCACGGCATTTAGCTGACGCTCTTATCCAGAGCGACGTCCATCAGTGCTCAAGTGGTCCACATTTGTTTCTAAAACCTGTAAAGCTCTACTTAAATCCACATCCACTATTCAACCAACAAAACTGACCAAATATGGCTGGAAAATTAGATTTATTTTAGGGGGGTGTCTTCATTTCAGACTCTAAAGCAACAAAATGTAGCCATCTGAACTTGTAGATGTACAGTTTCCAGTAGGTTGTGGTCTAACGTGGCCTACTTTAAGTGCACCCTAAGGTACTCTCTTTCCACATTTTACTGTGAAAGTTTTCTAAGGTGACATCTAGTGGACTTCTGCGAAGTTATTCAAAATATTCTGTGTTTAGACCTGTGGCCTGATTTCCCAGAAGTGTTAAGAACCTTTTGATCATTAGAGGGTCTTAGGTAATACCACATAACACCAACTGTCTGCAACACTGTGACCAAGCACACTACAGATACAGATACAGAGGGGAACCCTGAACTGACCAATGAGAGAGGTGAAGAGCTCGGGGGCTGAGCTTCCTGCGGCCATGAAGGTAGCTCCAGCCACATCCTCACTGAGCTGCAAATTCTGAAGAGAGAAATGCTACAGGTGAGTACTCAATAAGACAGTTTAAGGAACTTCTTAATCAACCTTAACATACCATAGGCATGAAATCTAGGTCAGGCAATAAAGGTTCATTTTATTTCCCCCTCTCTGGAACGGCATCCGGACACCACAGAATCTCACTACATATCTCATGGGATTATGATTCGATTCAATCCCATTTCTTTGGCTAAGCTCCTTTTAGAGCAGTCTCTCCCCACAAAGGCAGCATTATCTGAAGTTGAAAAGCCCCAGTTTAAAAGTCTCAGGAGCTGCAAAGAAAGGCAAGGCGGCCTAATCCAAAGGGAAACGAGCTTCCCAGATGCGCCTTGTTAGTAAGACCTTTCACTAGAGTTCATGACACCGCGGCGCTAAGATCTCGAACGGGGGGGAGAGCGAACAAATTGGGCTGTCATCACCTCGTGCAGGCGCGACATATGGTGCCCTTCTGGGAGTGCCGGATAGGTGCTGTTTCTCACCTCGGAGATCTTCTCCAGGGAGGGAACGAAGTAGTCATCGCATACAATAGCAAGAGCGTAGAACATGTAGATTGCCTGTAGGTGAGAGGGACAGAGAGACAGGGACAGATAATAAGGGAAAAATGACATATATATATATATATATATATATATATATGTTATTGTTCTAAAGTTCTAGATGCGCAAAGCTCGTAGAAATGTATGTCAACAGATAAGCCAGTTATTAAAGCAAAAGCAATAGTGAAAAACCACGTTGTTGTGATGCGGTTTACAAAAAGCCTAAAAAATGCCTATTTTTTATAATGTAAACCCTAAATATGCCCCCAAATATGCTCCAAAAACACTTTAGTTTCATTTTAAACTCATTACCATGTAAAGGTAAACCCATTTTCGTACTGTACAGTTTACACTGAACTACTGCAGTGCTAGAATGTAAATACCAATGTTACCCCTGTATAGACTGTACTGTGATTCATGCATGTGCGTTTTCTTTACTATGCTCTGTCGTTTTCTGTGGTATAAGCAGGTAAATACAGTAATAAATTAACTTAATTCACAGAAATAAAACACAGGGCTTTAGTACGAAACGAAAAACACGAGAACACTCGAGATGCTCCAAATCTGGTCTGCAGCGGCCACACATGCGTCACAGGGCAAAAATAAATAACATTCTCAGATTGGCTACTTTCAAACCTCCCGCCTGTGAGTATAGCGGTATTTCACCATCCCAAGACACGCTTTCTTTGTGTTCTTTCGTCAGTAACAAAACATTTAGTTATTTTTTATATAGAAATGTAGCTGAATTTGTGTTAATATTTATGTTACAAAATCAGTTTAGTGTGGGGGTTTCAGCGAAAAATGATTAGTTCGGTTCTCAGAAAAAGTCTGGGTTGGACTGAAACAGCGACTGCTGATCCGTGTTAAAGTGGGGGTTTACTGCATATACACACAAATATATATATACACATATACACACACACACACACACACACACACACATATATCTATCTATATATATATATAAATATATACATAAATACCCA
>JBBPCX010000088.1:9871292-9902174 GCA_037974365.1 Hydrocynus forskahlii | reverse complement strand
CACAGATATATGTGTGATTTCATTATAACAGAGAGGGAACTGCAAAAGCTCTCGGTCCAGCTATGGGCTGCTGCTGGCTAATTTTTTTTTTTCTCAGCGTCAATCAAAAATGCCGTAACAATGGCTTAACACCGTCTGTTGGGATATGATAGCTTGTCCATTATGCTGGGCGGACTGAAAGGTCAACCACATAATCTCTGATGATGGAGGGTCTCTTTCTGACACTTGTGTGTGTGTGCTTGTGTGTGTGTGTGTGTGTGCATGCATAAGAGAGAAAGAGAGAGAGAGAGAGAGAGAGAGAGAAAGAGAGAGAGAGATAGAGAGACAGTATTTCACTTACACACAGGACATGAAGCAGCACGGCCCCCCTCTTTCTTTGCTCCTTGGTAAAGATGTCTTCAGGGAACTCGTGGATGGCTGAAAAAGAGAGAGAGAGAGAATGACAGCCAATTACACTCATACATAGCGTAATCCTCACACACTTAGCACAGCGGAACCCTTCTATGATTACTGTGAGGTGTGCTGGGTTAGCCTTAGGGGAACTGGAGAGTGGATACCCCAAGGAATACAAACATGACATGCTTGAACTAAAATAACACACATGAAACAGTGAGAATTTGCATTATTCTTATATTGCTTGAATGCACCTCATTCTAATCAGTCATATATGATAATATGGGATAGATCCTCAGATTTGCTAGATATTAAAATAATATTTGATAATGCAATAATTGCATTTGAGAAAAGCACGTTTAAGTGACACTGGGCTTCTATGCTAAACTATTTACATTTTATCAAAATTATAACTCTACTTTAAGACGTGTTCTATGTTAAGCTACTCCAGGGAGAAGCAGTGTCAGTTTCTCCATCTTATAAATGTTTATGAATCAGTACAGATCTCGACAGATATGTGCATGACAAATATCAAATATTACCAACCGCTATTTCCATATTAGTGCATCCCTTCCAACTTATTAATATTATCGATTTGTATATTGCAACAAAAATCACAATCTTTTCTTCCACCGTTGTTGTCAGATAACAGGCCCTTCATCTGAACATTAGGCCCCAGACACTGTTAGCCTGGGTAAATAAGATCAGAACATTTTACCAGGTTATAGGGTTAGTCGACAAGGCAACAATATGATACTAGAGCTGGGCAATATGATGATATTTATAATTATTGTGATCAATTTTTCGCAATATGTCTCAATAAGCGCTGTGTATTTCTTGATACTGTCCGTGCTAAAACATTGATCAACTGCATGTTTTGTTACAAAGTGAGCATAATTAGTACTAGTTAATTAGATTTAGTGCAGAACAGTGTGTGAAACAGTGAATATTATTTTTAATAGTATTTAGTAGATGGTATTTTCTAATCATTTTAAATGCCAGGATTAATAGAATTTGAACTTCCATACCAAAATTCACTAAATGCCGCTTTTATGCTCTGTTTTTGTAGTTAATTCATTCTTGGCTGTGGGTTTTACCCATACATGCTTAATATGAATTATCCCACCAATAAAAATGTGTATGACGCTTATGTCAGCTCCACTTCTTTTCAAAAATCTTTATATTCATAATTGATACACATGGAAATATGTCTTGTTTCGTATCTAATATTATTTAATAATGTTTATAATTGTGGTTTATCTAGCCAATATTTGTTACCCAAGAAAAACAGAGCACCCACTTTTTCTGGCGTGAGGCTTCAACGCTGCCAATATGTTGTGGTTGTGTTGACGCACTCACAGTGCATGGAGGTTTGGCTGCTTCTGGTTGGACTAATTCATCTGCAGGTAATTAGGGTACATTTTCGCCCTTAAACCTTGTTTCACAATACAAGTCATCACTCAACCCTAATGATGTATCCCTAGCAATAACTAGCGTCTAAATTGCATAATAGAAAATTGCATTAAGATCAATAAGCAGGTCTGCTTTGATGCAGGGTGAAGCACCGAAGTCACACATAGCAACAGAATAGCTGCACATCTTGAGTAATCTTCACAGTGCTGCCATTAAAGCACACTGTGACTGATGCAGATGAGTAATGAGATCAGTCTAATTAATGAAATCAAATTCAATAAGGTCTGTTGCCTCAGCTAGACTGCATCATCTGAAATTGAATTATCTTAAATTCTACCTCTCACTCAGATGCTCCCTTGGGTAGAGGTGTGTGTTAGCATATGCAATCCTGTGTGTGCGTGTGTGTGTGTGTGTGTATACGTGTGTGTGTGTGTGTGTGTGTGTTGTCTCTCCTGTGTAAGCGCAGCAGGAGCCCCAAGAAGCCAGTGTGTGCAGGTTAGAACAGCAGTCAGGCAGAGGGGAAAATGAACTTTAACGACTGGAGAGAGCCCTGTCTATTTTTAGCCACAACGCATCACCACGCCACCGGAGGCCCAAACACACACACACACACACACACACACACACACACACACACATAATAAGGCTGCATCATCATGGCACTGGCGCCTCCCTCACTTACGCACAAGAATCCTGTCTCTTGCCTCGAGTGTTTAAGGATATTACTCTCTGATCCTCAGGTCTGACATATACAGGGCAGATGTTGCAGGGTCTATTGCTGGTGTGTACGCTCACCGCGAGTATTACTGACTAGCATTATCTTTATACCGTGTATGTGTACATGTATGTTCTCCTTAAACAAATGAACATGATTAAGGAAGTCTTGAAAATGATGTTCAAGAGAAGAGTGGACAAAGAGGCTTATGGTCTCTTAAGCCTGAAACAGCAACACTGAAAATAAAACCGTGTTTTTCCATGATTCATATGAGTCAATTGATTACACATATACGTAAAATGTTTTACATTTACACAGCTGCTGTATTTCAGTTCAATTCTTTTGGCATGTGTTCGTATTAGGTATGTGCTAAAATTTCAGTAATATTTTAAGACGATTAAGTAGGACAACAATGACGTCTTAAAATTTAAACAAGCAAATCGGTGATGAAAATCAGTGATTCGTGCAGATGAACAGTGGAAATACTGACCATGTGGAACTGTTTCATTGTTTCTATAAGGGAATTCAGACATCTTCACTAGCACATCTACACAACCTTGCCTACACTCAGATCTTCTTCTTCCAATCAACTCGCTTTTGTTCACCATGGGGTTTAGATCCTTTAGCAACTCCATATGGACAAAAGTATTGGGACGCCTCATCATTACACCAGCAGGGACTTTAAAGACACTGCATTCAAATACATAGACTTTAATATGGAGTCGGTCCCCCTTTACAGCTATAACAGCTTCCACTCTTCTTTAGCGTGTTTCTGCGGGAATTTCTGCCCATTTGTTCTGCAGAACATTTATGAGGTTCAGGATATTAATGTTGGATGAGAAGGCCTGGCTCGCAATTTCCATTCCAGTTCATCCCAAAGGTGCTGGATAGGGTTGGGGCTCAGGGCTCTGTGCGGGCCAGTCAAGTTCTTCCACATCGAACTCATCCAGCCACGTCTTTATGGAGCTTGCTTTGTGCACTGGGACACAGTCATGCTGGAATAAAAAAAGGTTCTTCCCCAAAGGTGGAAGCATGATGTTGTCCAAAATGCAGAAGCATCAAGGTTACCATTCCCTGGAAGTAAGGGCCCACCTGAATTCAATAATTAAGAGATGTGTCCCAATACTTTTGTCCATATAGTGTATCTATGATGCTTCATGAAATCTCAAATATCACTATGACTTCAATCAAACAAGCATGATTCAGAACTCTATTTAAATTCACTGAAGAAATATAATTGTAGAGAAGCTGTTCATACTTATCTTAGCAGGACCAGGTATGGTTAATTTAGTTTGGCTGTAGCAACAAATGGCCTAAAAGCTACACCCTGACGGCTCACAAACAGTGGGGGACATTTCTGAACATTTATTGGCCGAGAGATTTTCTTAAAATACGGGTTAAACTGGTAGATTTTAAAGTCAGATGTGGAGGAGCCATGGGAAAGCGAGGACCTGCTTTTTCAGGTGAGCTAAAGCTACCGCTAACAGAGCTGAAACGTAACAGAAGTGGTAGCCTGAAAATGTAAAAATGGCGATGGTCTGATGTCGCACCTTCGGGTTGACATTACAATACACTGTTACACACCTACTTTATCAAAGCACACACACCGATGAATTTAAACATATACACTTGCATGTTTGTTTTCACACAAAGGCAATGATTTGAGGTTGAGACTCTCCATCACACACACACACACACACGTAATTCTCTTTTGTGTTGACTCCTGCAGCTCAGACTGTTTAAACACACATTAACGCAGCAATGCTGGAGAGCCGCCACATGGCCCAAGCATAATCCCACCTCTCTCTCTCTTTTTCCACTCTGTTCTTCATTCCCCTTGTTTATCTCACTCGCTCTCTCTCTATTCCTCTGCATTCTTCCTTTATTCTGCCACATTGTCTTTTTCTTTTCATTCTGCCTCTTTCCACTCTGCTCATTTCCCCTTCTTCTCTCTATCTTCTTTTTCTCCTCCCCTTTAGTGTTCCTCCTGCACGTTTTCCACCTCTCTCTTCTCTCTTCCACTCTCTCTATCCGCGTTTTCACTTCTTCCCTACATGTCTCTTTGCATCACATTCCTTGTTCCATCTCCGTCTCTCGCTCCACCTCTCTGTACTTCTTTCTTCCATTTCAGTCTCTTTTTCCTTCTCTTCTTTTTTACTTTGTTCCTAAATCCTTTTCTCCAGTGCTCTGTAATCCCCCCTTCCATTTCTCTCTGCTACCCTCTCTTTTCTCTACACTCCTTCCATCTCAACCATACTGCCTGTTCCCTCTCTTTCACCCTTCTTTTTCGCTTTCTCTCTCCACTTTTCCTTTTCTCACCCTTCACTGTTAAACCCATACACCCTCTCCTCTTCCTTACACTCTTTCCACTGAACTTCACACTCTCTCCTTTTCTCTACCTCTCCCATTCCACATCACTCTCTTTCTACACTCCTCTGCCTTTTCCTCTAACTGACACTCTGCTGCTGCACTCCACATTCCCTCTTTCTATCTCTCTTTCTGTCCCTCGTTTCTACCCCATGCCATAATCCGGGCTCCGAGTCCCGGGCTCGGGCCGAGAAACCCCGGGCGCCGGTGAAGGTTTTGA
Organism: Hydrocynus forskahlii; assembly: GCA_037974365.1. Classification (NCBI taxonomy): domain Eukaryota; kingdom Metazoa; phylum Chordata; class Actinopteri; order Characiformes; family Alestidae; genus Hydrocynus; species Hydrocynus forskahlii. The sequence goes on along the minus strand of JBBPCX010000088.1, from coordinate 9,897,066 downwards.
CGAGTGGCTTGGCGCAGGCAGTTGCCATGGAGACCCTCTCCCTGGGGGCAGTGGTTTGTTGATGGGCTGCGGTGGGGAGCCAATGTCGGCCAAGTGGAAGAGTGAGAAACTGGGTGGGGAGACGTGCTTTTCCCATGGACCTGATTTATTACACGGAAAAAAAGGAAGGAAGAGAAAGAGAGAGAGAGAGAGAGGGAAGGAAAGAGCGAATGAGAGAGAGAGAGAGAGAGAGTGAGAGAGCGAGAGAGAGAGAGAAAGAGAGAGAGAGAGCGAGAGAGAGAGAGAGAGAGAGATGACAGGCCGTTCAGAAGCGCAATGGCTAAAAATATTTATTTTTCCTCAGCAGCTCTCAGGAGAGAGTTTGAGACGGAGTACGACAGGGAGGCTCGCCTGTGTGTAAAACGGCTCTGGTCAAAGAAAACTAAGAGAGAACTAAGAGAGAGGGGGCGAGCAAGAGATAGAGAGAGAGAGGGAGGGAGAGAGAGAGAGAGAGAGAGAGAGAGAGAGAGAGAGAGAGAGAGCAGACGGGTGCCATTGGCCAAACTGGAATTTAATGGATTTTTACAACCAAACCCATTCTAGTTCATCATTAAATTTCATAATTTGAAGCATCATCTTGTCATTCTATGCCATTTACTGTTTGATAGAATCATTTATTCTTCTATTTCTTTCTATTTGATGGTATATAACAAATTGTATGTATTATATACATCTACTACTCTGTAAGTACTCAAACACCCCATTACACTGTAAAATTCAGGTACTTTAAAATGCACCCAGCTCTACTGAAAAACACTGACAAACGCAACGGGACCTGACGCAGCCTAGGGTAAGCGTGTCCAATGCTAAGCGTCGGATAGAAAGATATAAAGCCCCCCAGAACTGGGCTGTGGAGCAGTGGAACTGCACTTTCTGGAGTTATGGAGCTCCATTCAGCTGCTCTGAGATGAAGCAGAGTGGTGTTCTAGCACTATTCATTCAAGTGTAAGTGTAAAAGTGTGAAGTTACCATTCTGTCATACATGAAAACCCCCCAGCACACAGTGTGAACAGTGTGAAATTCTTCCTCTGCATTTAGCCCGTTCACCAAGTGCAGTAGTGGACAGCCAGGAACACAGCACCCGAGGAGCAGTGTGTATGGACGTGTCTTGGTATTCAAACCCATAAACGTCTGATCGCAGCGCAAATGCCCAAACCTCTAGGCCACCACCTGCAATAATTAGGGGTGTAACAACTTTAACACGGTTCACTTCTCAGTTTCTGAGACACTTCATTAGCACTATTATTCATGCAAGATTATTTGAAGTATTTTCAAAAAGAGAAAAATAGAAAAAAGAACTTTGCAACTCACAAAATTGTGGCCAATGTGAGATGAAAATCCAGGCATATGCAGTGCATTAACATGTTTTCTCTGCTTTGTCAGTTTTAACAGGAATTGTGACATTTTTATTCAGCTACAGATCATCAGTCCATTGCTCACTTGTGCGTGTTTCATAAATCAGTTGTCTGAAGAACAATTTTTTTTTTGTCTCCCATGTATCTCCCAAGTGATTTACATTTCAAAAATAAATCAAAGGAGGTGTGAACGGTGTCTTAATCTGCTCTTCAAAGTTCAGTCTTTCATTCTTCATTCATCTTTTACACCACAGGAGTAGCGAAAAGTGGTCTGCGTGCAGTTTTGCATCGTGACATGAACATTTGTAACCTCCTTCAGAATCTTGTGGCTCGAGCAGATTTAACCTTGATGGGAATCCTGTGATTCGAGCACATTTAATGTCAGTTGGAATCCTGTGGTTCGGGCAGCAACTGGAAACCCATGGCTGGAGCACAATTAGCCTTAAACAGAATGGCATTTAACAGTGTTCAGAATTGACAGTTTGAAACTGGCACACATCAAAGAACATGGAACGACACATTCTCTCAGTAACACAAAAAAATCTGCAGCTCACATCTCAAGCACCAAGAGCCAAGAGACTGCTAACCTGCAAAGTCCATTTCAGAACCATTACATCACTACATCCAACAATACCTGACCTCATTAGTGCTCAACTCTTGCGGCTGTTTGCAATCAAATCCTTACAGCAATGTTACAAAATCCAGTGATTAGCTTTCCCAGAAGAGTAGAAGCTGTTACTATAGTAAAGGAGGGCAAACTCACTATTAATACCCCTAAGTACAGAAGATTGGTCAACAGGCGTCTACAGACTTTTGGACATGTCGCCATTTTACTCTTTTCTCTGAAGGACCTTGAGATGACGCATTATGAAAGTGTGCAATATAAATAAAATGTATTATGTGTTTTTAATGTTGTTTTCAGAAACATTGCAATTCATGTATTTTAACATGTATAATCATTATTATTATAACAGTAATTATTATTAGTCATGATAAAACGGCTCTGTCTGAAGGAGAGAAAACATCTGAAACATCTGGCAGTGACAGTAGCCAGTGCCCACCCCAGCCCCGACCTGTCAGGGCTCATACACATCACAACGACCTTTCACCCCACGGCCAGGGCCTCTAGACCCTCCCACTGAGGGCCAGGAGCCAAGCAGGACCTGGACACACTGCGCATCAGCCAATCAGAGGCCGGTCTGGCCGCAGCACAGCTGCACGTGTCCACAGCCCCCAGCGAAGGGTGGGGAGGGCAGGAATGGGGGAGGGGGGGGTGCTTGTCGTAACCACAGCGACGGCTCTGAGTCTTGCTTACAGTGCCTTTGACCACAGCAAGCTCCGGCTCCTGCTCTTCTCTCTCTCACTCGTTTCACAACTGATCCAATCATAAGTCCTGGTTGAGCGTCAACAAGGAGCTGTGATGTAGTGTAGTGTAATCTGTGTGTCTCTGTGAGAGTGTGTGTGTGTGTGTGTGTGTGTGTGCGCGTGTGTATGTGTGTGATTGTGTGTTACGTGTGACCTACGGGGGAGTTGGGGGGAATGAATAATGAAGAACAAAAATAACACCAGACTGAATACAGATGAAGATCCATCTGTATCTCACTTCTGTGTGTGTGTGTGTGTGTGTGTGTGTGTGTGTGTGTGTGTGTGTGTGTGTGTGTGTGGAGGGGGTTAGAAAGAAGTGTGTTTTTCTGGGTGTGTTTGAGATTAAATGAGTGAAAAAGAGAAATGAGAGTGAGAAGGAATAGAGTTAGAAAAGGGGTTAGGGTGAAGGGAGAGAGAAAGAGAAGAGAGAGAGAGAGATGAGGCAGATATAACAAAAGAGAGTGATCAAATAGAGAGGAGAGAAAAAGAGAGGAAACAGAGATAGAGGCAGAGAAAGAGAGAAGGGGGAGAAAAGCAAGAGAAAAGAGAAAAGAGACAGGTCAGAGAGAGACATCAAGAAAGAAAGAAAGAAATCAAATGGTGAACAGAGAGAAAGGGGGAGAAAGAGAAAGAGAAAATGAGAGAACAGAGAGATAGAGACAAAGAAAGAATGAGAGAGATGGGAGAGTGAGTGAGAAAGACAGAGAGAAAAAGAGCTAGTAAGAGAAAGAGGGGGGAAGAGAGAGTAAGGGAGTAAGAAAGGGGGGAGAGAGAAAGAATGAGAGAGAAGGGTGAAGTAAGAGAGAGATAGAGAGAAAAGGCAGAGTAAATGAAAGAGAGAGAGAAAAGGGAAGGAAGAGAGAAGAGAGAGTAAGTGAGAGAAGGGAGAAGAGAGTGAGTGAGAAAGAGAGAGAGAGACAGAGAGAAAGTGAGAGAGAGAGAGACAGAGAGAGTGAGAGAGAGAGAGAGAGACACAGAGAGAGTAAGTGAGAGAGAGAGAGACACACAGAGAAAGTAAGTGAGAGAGAGAGAGAGACAGAGAGAGACACAGAGAGAGTAAGTGAGAGAGAGACACACAGAGAGACAAACAGAGAGTAAGTGAGAGAGAGAGAGACAGAGAGACACACAGAGAGAGTAAGTGAGAGAGAGAGATAGAGAGAGACAGAGAGAGACACAGAGAGAGAGAGTAAGTGAGAGAGATAGAATGTTGTGTTATTGACAGCAGAGTCTGCAGGATGTCTTGGAGTCCAGCTAAGTTATCGAGTGGAAAACACGGCTCTGCTGTCTCCAACCCCAGCAGAGAGTCAGCACCAATACATGCACTAAAACCTCTGCAACATCCCACTGCTTCACACACACACATCTATCTCTATAGCACATGCAACAACAATCCAATACACTTCCTTTAAACACATGCATTAGGACGCTGCTGCGCTCCAGATTTGCAGCCTGGAAAAAGTTGACCTTTACAGAAAGAGGTTGCTGCTTAAGGAGCGTTCAGAGCGGCTCTGCTTGAGCCCTCATGTTTAAAGTTGATATTAGTGTGTCATAACCAATGTCAAAACAAGTAGGGTGCGATTGCTCAGGACAGTGTGTGAAGAGTTGTGGTGAGTTCAAAAATGTGTCTACAGCTCGCACAAAGAAATGCAACTGGAGATTCACAGAGAAATTCGACACAGAATTCCCAGTTTGCTAGCATTTTGTAAAGTTGCTCTTTTGTATAAACAAGTGAAAAAATACAACTGAACTGCACTGATTATTAGCGGTCAGAAAAAAGAGTACTGCACAGGTACACCTCGGTTCATCAAGGTACGATGTACTCTTAAAGGTACAATAAGGTTCAAACAGATATTAAAGGTTTGTTCACCTTTTGGGGGAAAGGTATTTTAAAATAGAAAAAAATAATATAAGTAGCTGAAAAACAGGATAAAATACACTATATGGACAAAAGTACTGGGACACACCTGTTTTTCAGAGTTTGGGCTAGACCCCTTACTTCCAGTGAAGGGCTTAATCTTAATGCTTCAGCAGACCAAGACGTTTTGGACAACGCCATGCTTCCAACTTTGTGAACATCATTCGGGGAAGAACCTTTTCTATTCCAGCATGACTGTGCCCCAGTGCACAAAGCAAGCTCCATAAGGACATGGTTGGATGAGTTCGGTGTGGAAGAACTTGACTGGCCCACACAGAGCCCTGACCTCAACCCCATCCAACACCTTTGGGATGAACCAGAATGGAGACTGCAAGCCAGGCGTTCTTGTCCAAAATCAGTGCCTGACCTCATAAATGCTCTACAGAATGAATGGGCACAAATTCCCACAGAAACTCCAAAATCTTGTGCAAAGCCTTTCAAAAAGAGTGGAAGCTGTTACAGCTGTAAGAGGGGGACACAGAGAGAGTAAGTGCAGTGTCATTAACGTCCCTGTCAGTGTAATGGTCAGGCGTCCCAATACTTTTGTCCATATAGTATATCCAGTCACTTAAGCCTCATTCATGTTCGGTGATGGGAAACAGAGTTAATACGGTGACTGACCAAATAAATCTAATTAATGAACATAACTGAACTTCAAAAGACAGGGTGATGAGATGTCCTACTTCAATACAACACTTATTGTACCTAACAGATGAAACAGTTTTACTGAACTGAATGTCTATTACATTCTTGTTTGTCAAGTATTAAGCTTCAGCTGTCACAACTTGCTCCTGCATCACCTTTGGAATTAGGGTACATCTGAAAATGCAGAATCTGTTAGACGTACTGCACTGTGTTGGGTAGTCTGACCACTGCAGAAATTGAGAGACTAAGTGACAATCACCGGGGTCCAAGCAGAAAGTGGCCCAAGTAGCAAAAGGCTGAATGATTTGACCACTTCAACAAACGTACAGATGAGGAAAACAAATGATAGAATACGAGAAAATGACTGTATTAACCTTAATTAAATGTGAATAGTTCAAATATGCAGTTATGTGATAAGACTAATGAATAGAGATTAAAGCATCTAAATAGTGGCACTAGAATGGTTCCGCTCATTTATGGGGATTTGCAGTTTTGTACTGACATCTTTTCTTTTTGAGTTTCTGTACAAAAGATAAGATAAGCCTTTATTAGTCTCACAAGTGGGAAATTTGCATTGTCACGGTAAGAAGTAGACAGAACAAAGGTAAGAGTGGCAAATATTAAAAACAACAGAATAAAAACTATACAAACAGAACAGTATAAAAAGTACACTGTCTAGAAATCTACAAATACAAATATGTATTTGTGTATTGAAAAATATATATGTGTATATGTAAACTTAGATAAGTACTGTATATGTATGTATGTACACACAGAGTATATTTATGTACAGAGTGGATGTATGAACACTGAGGAGATATATATATATATATATATATATACACACACAATGGAGTGACAGGCATTGACAAAACTCTAATAATGTGGCAGAAGAATTGCAAATTTATAAATTTGCACATTTCATGCAGTAATAATATTCCACCCCAGAAATTACACATGTAAAAAAAAAAGACACCACAAAAAAGACACCAAAATGTGTCAGTATGGAAGTGGAGAGGAACGAGTTGGAACTACTGTCCCTGGTACACAATAAATAAACAGGCATGACTTCAGAGAACAGGCAGGGATGCATAAGAACACTAGTATCAGCATATAATTGCTTAAAGAAATTATCAGCGCCGGACAGCCAATACATGATTATATCTATTTTTTGGTCTTCAGAAAAGCAGAACGTTTAGGTGACTCTGGACTGTTGTGCCAAAATATCTGCCTTTAATTCATTTGGAACTACAGATGTAAATGTTCTATTTCACCATAATGCTTCTCCAGGTAGATTTAGTCTCATTTTCTACCATTTCTAAATGTATCCGTATCGACATCGGTAGATCTGAACATGAAAAGTTCCGGATCACAATTCTCTGTGCACCCCTTGAACAGGCATAGTGAGCCTTATTCCTCAGGGGAGGAAGGTTGCTTCACCGCTGGTTCTAGTAGTAAACATGTCTTGTGACTGACAGCACCAGACAACAAGGGACCACGAAAAGAGGTCAGAAAAATCCCACTATACACGAGGAAGGACCTGGTTAATAACAGCAATTTCAAAGTGGGAGCAATCTGTCAAATCACGACGGCACTTCAAAATACAGCACAAACACTCAGACACTCAAAGAAAACACACACACACACACACACACACACACACACACACACACACACCACACACACACACACCACACACACACACACACACACACACAAACAAAAATCGCCATGACCAAGAATGATGTCTTAGTATAAGTCAAACCACTGCAGCAAGGTTGTGTTAACCATGGAAATATCTGCTCTGCCTGCTCTCATATTCAGGCACAAACTGTTCTGAGTGGAATGCACCAACATTGCGATGCCGTGCTGATTTGTGTAGTTCTATAAATTTACATAGTTACATAATTTCTGGAGTATTTATGCATATCGTGAACTGATTTAATGGCACCAGTAGGAAAGAGGGGTCCTTGTCCTAAAATAGCATCCACAAGCTAAAAAATCTCTGCATCTAAACCTCTCAGACAATTATGCATCACAGCTGAGACGGATGAGTCAACAAATTATTCAACTGATTGCAAATAAACGCTGGAGACAGATAAATAGGTGAAGACATGATAGGTCAGTGAAAGTAATCGACAGTTAATGCGTTCCTTAATACCGCAATGCATGAGCAAAGATCTGCGTAGCACTTGTTACTCACAGTCAAATTCAAGCTTCACTAGATATACATAAACTTGTACAAGCACAGAGAGAAATCACGACACTCACAGTACTGTTCAATCTGTTTATCGCATTTCAAAGTCACAAAAAAAGATCTTTAAGGTGAGCAGAAAAGTATATATTCATATGCATAAACCAAGTTGCTTTAAAAAATGAAATGGTATTCAGGCCTTATATTAAAATACACATTTATACGAAGGCTAAAAAATAAATGAAGTAATGCCGGAAAGAACACAAATAAAAAAGTTCTCATGCAAATGAGGCCTTTTATATTTGTAAAAGACGTTGCCAATATTTCAACAAGTAGCAATCATAGTGAAGGTGAAGGAGCATCCTAAAAATTCTCCTAGACAGCATTACTAAACAATACTTTAGGATAAAAACATAGCAAAGACCTCATGCATTCCTGCAACTATTTTAACAATATGCTGTTTGAAACCTTAAGGAGCCACAGCTCGGACAGGTGTGCCACCAAACATTTCTCTCAAACTAATGACAATCCAGCTTGTAATGTCTGGAGAAAGAAGAATGATATGACTGCAATAACACCATTCCCACGATGAGCATGAACTACGAAGCTGGGAGCATCATGGGCTACTTTTCAGAAAATACTACATAGCGTTTAAGGAAGTGTTAAATGAGCAATTTATCAGAGAATATTATCTTATCAGCCGAGAAAGGAGAGAAGATGGACATTTCAACATGACAATGACCCCAAACATATGGCCAGAATAACTCAATAACTTTCTTTTTTTTTGGGCTGGACTGTCTCCTGATTTAAATCAGAAATGACAATGGTAGTTGGTAGTTCAGTATTTCAGTACTGACAATTAAGTCCTTTCAATAGAACATTAAGTAGGTCAGTGTTCTTTAATTCAAGTACTGATGAAAATCCACAATCAAAAAAACACATTATGCCATAGTTTATCAGGAGAATGATAAATATTGCGATACCGTTCACCCCTTGAGTACGATTTTCAATTCTGATTAAAATTTCAATTACGTCCGTGTTCCAATTTTAGCCAATTTTCATGTTAACAGTTTCTCTGACACAAGTCTGGGAAATCGTAAGTGCACTCAGTTGCCCCTCACCCACGACATCATGCAATCACACAGTGAGAGCTTTATCTGTCTCCCGCTCTCTCACTCTCTCTACGAGATTAAAGGTGACACCAGGTTAAAAAGAATCATCGAATTTCTCTGGTTAAATATATATCAGGTACATCCCCCACTCAGTCACTCATCCCTAGTAAAAAGAATATCTGACTGTGGCAGCATCATGATGGGGCCAAATTCCCAGAGCCTGAAAGACCACCCCCTGTTTATGAGCCTCAGCCAATTCGTGTAATATTATTTGACACGAGTGATGAACTGCTCTCATGACAACGGCCGGCTCTGCAGAAAGGACATTTTTATGATCCGTTCTGCCAGCTTCCCGTTCTCACTAAAGTCCCCAAATGCATGCTAAAATATCCAGAATGGAAAAAACGATCGATTCCAGCAAAAATGTCTTTTCTCGACGGCCAACGCAAACAAAGGAATGCAAAAAAAATCCCACTGAGCGCTCGTTATTGACACGTCTAAAAATAGCACCTTCCCTTTTATTCTCGTTATTTATTTATTTCTCTGCGGCCCCTCTCTCTCTCTTTCTCTCTCTCTCTCCCTCCCTCTCTCTCTCCCTCTCCCCCTCTCTCCCTCCCTCTCTCTTTTTTCTCTCTCTCTCTCTCCCTCTCCCGCCTCTCTTTCTTTCTCTCTCACTCTCTCTCTATCTCTCTCTCTCTCTCTCTCTCTCTGTGTGCCTACATGGCTCCCGACGTACTCTTCCAAAATTTAGCATTCAGTTGCCTAGCAACGCCGGCCTCAAAGGGTACTCGTCTGAAGACGGGGGCTGCCGTCTCCTTCTTTTTTAAGAAACAGCGAAAGAGAGGGAGGAAGCGTAAGAGGGAGGAGAAAAAAGGAGGAAAATAAAGATGTGGGAAAAAAGGAGAAAGGGATCAGCCTCTTCCTCCTAGACTGGATTCCTCGACGGCAGAGGACTCGTCTGAGCGCGGGCTGATTGCATAATCAACGCCGCTCATGTCCAGTGAAAGAAAGAGGCTGCCGTCTCATTTCGTATGTATAGCGGAGCTGGGCCGAGAGTGGTCAGCTGAAAGTGCTCATCTGATGAGCTTCACCCGTCTCTTTTGGTCAGGCTGCAAATTGACCTCCTGGGCAAGTAATCTCCCTGGAGGAGCAAAATTACAGAGTTAGAGACGGCGTGAAGTGTCATCTACACTGAGCTCAGGGGTGCAACAGCGCTGGATTTGGTGCAGTGTATGAATTAGGAATTCAATTGCTTATTCAATAATAAGGCAGCGTATGACCCCGTTAGAACAGAACTACCTGGAGCCTGAAGTCGGGGCGGAAGGGCTGCGTATGAATTGTCTGCAATCAGGGCTGCGCAAGTACAGACTGTTCCAGACTGAAGACTTTTCCTCCTGCGCACTACTGTGAGAAGAGTCAAGGGCTCGCTGAAAATCACCAGTTATTAGAGCCCCAAATCCTTTGAACATTTGCTCGTTATTTTGGTATTCACCTCCTTATTTAGTATTTAAAACTTTCGAATTTGGTTTAGCCTGTTGGACCCGACCAGGGCTCTAGCTCAGTTTTCAGTTAGAGGCTTGTTTATCCATGTTTTAAACATTTTATCAAACAAAAAGAGACTAAAATAGAGGGAAAATAGCAATCACTTAATGATGAATGCGATGTTCAGCTATAAGAATCAACTCGTGCCACCCTTCCCACACTTTAAAGAGAAATGCCCAAATGCCCACTCTTTATTTCACTCTAGGTTTGACGGCTGAGGGTGAAAATGCTTCGAAAGAAAGACGTTAAAGGATTTATGTCTTGAACCAATGAGGCAGCTCCTAGGTCTCGGGACCCCAGAACAATAACACAAGACGTGCTGCTAGGAACTATGAGCTAGAAGAGAACGGTAAATGGAGTGGCATGTTCAGGTTTTTGATTTAAGATGTGCAAAATAAAACGTTTTAAACAGGAGTATGAGTTACACATCACTACATCATCTGTGCCTCGGGGGGGACGAATCGAAGTCTGAGGGGGACACATCCCTGCATTTTGAAATGTCAGACCCAAAATAATTTTTACCTTCATTTATTATTTGTTATATGCACTTAATGCGGCTCGATCCGTAGCCTGCACCCAGGCAACCTATATATCAAAACGTTCAGCTCGGCAGCACAAGATGTGGTATTACTTTTTGAATTACCGTCGCGATGCTATTCGGCAACAAATATGGCAAAAATGCCACAGACAAAGACTGGGGTTTACCTTTCAAATCCACCAAACTTCATGTGACACCTCAGGCCAACTCCCATGACACACGGCCGGTTTTGATCCATTTTAAACTTCACATGAAACGTCCCCACACATATCCATCCCCTCGTCAAAGCTCTGCGCTTGTCTTTTCATTTGTTTTTTCATGCATCCCATTTTTCCTCAGTACACTTCCATTACAGTTTTGGCCACATTTAAATGAATGGATTTCTGCTCATTCACACTTCATATTTAAATAAATGGATTTCTGCTCATTCACACTTCACCATACGTCCACAAAGCTTCATATGGTGCAGACTGGCCACTTTATTAGGAACACCAGCTCATCTGGCACATTCGCAGGAGGCCCATCTCAAAAGTTCTGCAGGAATTTTCTCTCGTTTACTCTTACTGTTCAGCTGGTGTCAAGAAGGAGTCTCTGCACTAGCTGAGCATTTTTACTTGATGATCGGTGGTGTAGTGGGAGGGAGAGCAGAATTTCGTCTTTTAAATGGTACTGTATGACAAGCTAGGGATAAAATGGCCAATGATACAAACTAACAAAATAAAGAAGGTTTATTTTAATTTCAGTTTAATGTTTTACGGCTGTTAACAGTTTCTTTTCCAAAAGCATTCTTATCTATCAAAAACATTTTGAGAAGCTAAGTGTACCCAAACCTCAGGCTCATTAACAGCGACACTGACATGCTTGCTGACATCCACCAATTTGTTCAACATGGGTATGTTTTTCTTGTAGCACTGTTTGGGATTCTTCTTCTCCACCGTGGCCTGTAAAACAGTGGCCTGTAGTCTGTTATTTTGCATGTCAGTCAAAGTAAGTGGTTCTTGGCCATGCAACAAAACACATCAGACTCGAAGAAGTCTGAGATTAGGGGTCTCCAAACATTTGATGGGCAGCATGTATAAAGCAGGAACAAAATACATTATTCATATAAATCTTTAAACAGTGTTATCACAATTTTCTAATCTGATGCTTCAAACCATCTGTAGTAGTGCAGAATGGAGCCCAGCTGGTGCGCTGCTGCTCGAAATGGCATGTTCCATTAAAAGCTCCTTTGATAAACAGTATTTCCAGTTATTGCAAGGATTTTTTACTACCACAAAACAGCATGAGTATCATCAGTAATATTAGTAATTCATCAGAATATAGTGGACAGTGCTCCAAGGAGATGCAGGATAAATCAAAGGGCAGCAAATTAGCAAGCAACGGCCTCTGTTGCTCTCTCAGTGATGAAAAAATGTTTTTTGCATGTAGCATGTGCATGTGAACCCCGCATTCACACATTGTGAATTACTGATTTATTTATTTTTTTGTCCTATCATAGCTATAATGGAATGTAGGTTTTGAAATAAACCACAGCTTTCTTTAGTATCAATTTTGGGTAAATAAAACAACTGCAAATAATGATAATTCACTACACAACATATTGTAATGATTGAAACTGATATGATACATTCCTCATACTCACTAATCAAACAAAACATTAAAACCACTTGGCTAATATTATGTAGGTCCCTCTTGTTCAAATGAGTTAAAAGAATTTGTTATTTATCAAGTCACGTCACCTTCTTTTATTGCTCCATAGTTTATTTCTGATGACTATCTGCCCATTGTAAGTGCCTTCGGTAGTGAACAAGGGTTTGCATGGGCACTCTGACTGGTCCATGGCTATGCAGGCTCACACACACCAAGCTGCAATGCACTGTGAACTTTTGAGCAATTTGTGCTACAACAGCTCTTCTGAGAAGATGGACTAGCCTTCGCTTCCCATGTGAATCCCTGAGCCTTGGGCATCCATGACTCTGTCACCAGTTCACTAATCACTGCAGACCAGGAACGCCTCATAAAATCTGCCGCGGAGATGCTCTGTTCCAGTCATCTACCAATTCAAATTAAGTCAAAGTCGCTCTGGGCCTTGCCCATTTTTCCTGCTTCTAGCACATCAACTTCAAGGACTGACTCTTCACTTGCTGCCTAATATACATTTTTACAGGCACCCGCGAATTTGTGATGTGGAAAAAAAAGGTCTACGCCTATTTTTACAGTGTAAACCCTAAATATGCCCCAAACATGCTCCCAAAACACTTTAATTTCATTTCAAACTCAGCTTAATTCATTACCCTTAAAAAATGTAAAGGTAAACCCGTATACGTGCTGTACAGCTTAAACTGAACTGCTGTCTCCCAAAGTACTAGAACATAAAATGCAGATGTTACCCCTGTATAGACTGTACTGTAATTCATGTAAGCGCGTTTTCTTTGGTATGCTCTGTCGTTTTCTTTGGTATAAGCAGGGTAAATACAGTAATAAATTCATTTAATTTAGAGTAATAAAAATACAGGGCTTGAAGAACAAAAAGAAAAACACGAGAACACTCAGTAAAACACACTTCCACACGGGAAACTGTCTGATGCAGGAGGGCTGGACTGCTGCTGCCAGAGATGCGTCACAGGGGAGCAGCCAATCAGCAGCCGGAGAAATGAATAACGCTTTCGGATTGGCTACTTTCAAACCTCCAGCCTCCGAGTACAGCGGAATTTCACCATCCCAAGATGCGCTTTCTTTGTGTTCTCTCAACAGTACCAAAAATGTATACAGTTATATTTTATATGGAAATGTAGCTGAATTTACATATAAAATTATATACTGCCACGAAAAAATAAAAAAAATAAAATGCAGAGGTTATCTGCGGTTTCTGCGAATTTGCGGGGGTTTACTGTATATACGATTTTCTGCAGTATACCAAACTTTCTGACCTCTTCTCTCTATGTACGTCCAGTCTGGACAACTTAACCACCGCAACGACTTATGAATCAGATGCCATTATGACTGCTGGCTGTAGCTGAGTTTTTATAGTTTATTCTTGGTAAAGCCTCGTCACAACCCTGTAAAGTTTACCTGCACATGTCTATCCTCACTGTCGCCTTCTTTATCCTCTGTTCTGTTTACTTTATGTTTTTCTCTCACTCCTTTATCTTTTCTGCTGCACATCTCTGCCAAGCTCCTGCTCCCACTGCAGAAAGTTTTCTCTTGTGGAGAAGCCAAGTTTACCTTACAGAGCTTTTAAGTTTGGAGAGTCCATGCGACTACTGTTTGCCTTCCATTTTGCTGCCATAATCCAACACACACAGCTAAAACCCCCGACCAATATTACTCAGACGTAAGCCAAGGCAGACAACCTGCCTTTCCTAAGACCGGTTTCTCCTATCAGCTCTCAGACTTGGCTTTAATTGTGGGCCAAAAATGAAATGGCACCAGTGGGGGCGTTTTCTCACCTGCTCGAGGCAGCTCTATAGTGAGGTTCTCGATTCCATCCTGCATCAGCTTACGTCTGGACCAGTCAGGACTAACATCTTCAGCCGGGTCTGTCCCTGAAGGCTCTGTCTCTGTGAGAGGAGAAAGAGGGGAGAGACTGAATTTACACAACAACGAACGAACAAGAAATACTCACTCTACCAGGTACTGATACATTAACACAAAGGTAACATTAAGCATTTGAAGTTGAGTTACTACACTTGGTTTTCTATCTGATTATACACCGATGTAGTAACATGTATTTCTAGTTACAAAAGAAAGCACAAGAGGCCATGAGTAACAGTGATTTTATGACAGATAAGGGTGAAACACACAGCCACCATGGACTGCTGAAGGAAGATAAGACATGTTCAGCCGTCCATAGTTGTTATTTTACATGCTTGGCAGTGCAGGGATGCTTGGCAACAGTAACACACACTACACAAACTTCATTTTTTGCTAGAAGAATTGTTTATTGCAATTAACATGAATAGTAACAAAGTGCATCAGTTCTGCATACTGTAGCAGGGCTGAACTAAGTGTAGTATCAGTGGTATTAAAGTGAAGCGGCCCCTTATAGTTACCCATGGACACATCACGTTGTGAACTGTGTGAAATTAATTCTCTGTATTTAACCCATTCACCAAGTGGAGCAGTAGCCAGCCACCGACACAGCGCCTAGTAAGCAGTGTGTGGGGACAGTACCTTGCTAAAGTGTACCTCAGTGCTGCCACTAACAGTCCTGAGATTCGAACCCACAGCCTTCTGATCGCAGGGGCAACTCCTTAACCACCAGTCTACCAGCCGCCCCATTATTATTAATCATTAGTTTTGATATTTTATGTCCAGTGACACATGTGGTGGATCTTTCTTGCAAATATTTTGTTTATAGTCATTCACTAAATGATACTAAAGCTATTTTTAGACGTTTGTGTTTGCGATAGCTGTTTATATTGTTTATCATTGCATTTTTGGCTTTTTGTTTTTTGGACGAATACCTTCTAAAGGCACTTGGTTAAAGATTTGTTTATACGTTTGTGATAGTTGTTTATATTGATCTCTGAGCTGCTGTTAAACATGTTGCAGGTTTCACTATGTGGAAAGTCGCTCAAGTCACTCATGTTGTTCTTTACAAAATTGACACGTTGAAGAAGCATCCGTGAGAACAGTGAATCTGTGTGGTGTATGAGGAACAAGGGCATGAACAGGCTTTGCTATCCTGAAATGCAGAAAAACAAGCATTGAAAAGCATTCACACATTGCATTATAAAATCGGTCACACTTTACTCACACCACAGATGCCTCTTTTTTTTTTGTTCTGTGAAAAATGTGCATCTGTGTGCTTGGAAAAGCTTTTGACTACAAGTAGTATTCCCAGCTATCCTCTCTCACTAATTTGTCTCATCAAGTCAAGAGGAATAAAAAGCACAAGGCAAATATTGCAGCTTCGTAGTGGGCGTGAGTCACATTTCTCCCCTGCTGATTCAGTCAGGCACTTTGAATCATTGTGCCATGTATTATGACAGAAGGTCCCTGTTTACTTTGGACACAAATTCAGTGAGTAATCATACAGTAATAAGAAGTAATTACTGTTAAACATAATGGTCTGTTCAGTCGATGGGTCATTTCTCAGGAACAGTTAAAACTGGCAGTTTGGGAACGGGGGAGACTAAAGTAGAACAACAAGAAAATACAGCTGGCTTGGTGATGCAAGAAATGGTGGCGTATTAGGTTGCACGTTTACCTAGCTGCCAAAATGTGTAGCTTTTGGACAGGGGATTAGGGTTTCGGAGGCATGTGTTTTGAAAGCGAGCTTGAGTTTAAACAAACAGGCTTAAATCTGAATTCAAGGTAATGAGCAAAGGGAAGCTGTTTCAAGTGTGGACCACAGATCACCAGCCAGTGTCGTGGAGAGAGAACAGATGTGGCTAAACAGAAAAACCCAATTAGAAGAGGAATTGCAGTAACAGTAAAAGTTTTTATTGCAATAAAATGCCCAGTCGGCCGAGAGACCTTTTGAGATCCGATATCCCACGAGATCTGCTCTGGGCCTCTTTGGTTACAATATACACTATACAGACACACCTGTTTTTCAGAGTTTAGGCTAGGCCCCTTACTTCCAGTGTAGGGTAATCTTAATGTTCTGCATCCCAAGACATTTTGGACAACGCCATGCTTCCCACTTTGTGGACACAGTTTGGGGAAGAACATTTTCTATTCCAGCATGACTGCGTCCCAGTGCACAAAGCAAGCTCCATAAAGACATGGCTGGATGAGTTGGCATGGAAGAACCTGACTGGTCGCACAGAGCCCTGACCTCAACCTATTTGGGCACATTTGGGATGAGCTGGAACGGAGATTGTGAGCCAGACCTTCTTATCCAACATCAGTGCATGATCTCCTAAATGTTCTTCATAACACAAATTCCCACAGAAACACAAAATCTTGTGGAAAGCCTTCCAAGAAGAGTGGAAGCTGTTATAGCTTGCAAAGGGGGACCAACTCCATATTAAAGTCTATGTGTTTGAATGCAACGTCTCTGATGGTGTAATGGTCAGGCGTCCCAATACTTTTCTCTATATAGTGTATAAGCCTATATTTGATCTTATTCTTGTAAATGAACCAACACCTTTCCATCCTATTCTACTACTCTGGGCCCTCCTGAGTATGTGACCGTATTCTTTGGCTTCACACCTCCTATTACCGCAAAGCTCTCCCAGGTGTTCTTTGAACCACTATTGTAAGGCCCTGGAGTTATCTTCTGTCTATGACCACCATTGTTTCAAAGTCCTTGCAGGTGTTCTCTCTCTAAGCCACTATTGTTCATTTAAAAAATGGCCAAACGCATCTGGCCTACATGTTATGTTCAGTGGGGTTTAGTAATTTTAGTACATTCTTGTGCTCTGTAATACCTTGTGCTGTACATGAATGTAAAACAAAATGTAAGTAGTAGTAGTAGTAGTGGTTAAAAAGTACTATACCAGCCCATTTGTTGGTTCTTTTCCAGTATTTCCAGTGTTCTTTTCTGTTCTTTTCAATAGAACTGAACAAAGTAGTCAATACTCCGTGTCACCTGGTTGAAGTGTGCTGAGTGAATAGATGTATTCCAGATATGTAGGTTTATGAACAGATTTACGCAAAACTGTGAATTCCAACTCAAATGACATTTTGCTGATATAAGCTGATTTAAGTACAAATCCAGGGAACAAATTTAAATATGTCATGGCTGCAAGTTTGCGTTAGCAGTGCTATTTACATGCTGAATTGAATACAAAAAATCCAAAAATATATGTGATATATATTTTTTTCAAATATAAATTTGCTATATCTTTAGCACAAGGTCAAATGTATTTATGTTTATATTCATGAACAGCATTGTGGCTTAAACTATGGTTCTAAGATCGTAAGTCTGAGAAAGCCGACTGGGTGGCCCTCCCTCTCCTACATCACTCAGAGCAACAAAGCCATCCGTTTACTGAAATGGCTTTTATTGTTTTCTTTGTAACTTTTCAAAGATCAACAGTCATAGAGAAAGCACTTGCTAGCATACATGGTAGCAGTGCATGGTAGCAAAGTATAGAAGAAAAAAAAACCCTGAGCCATATATAAAGATATAGAGCTTCTTTCCAGTAGCATGTCTTTGACTTCAGCGAGGCCTTGTCATGTTAATTTTGAGAACGCCGCAAAAAATAACACTCCAGTAATGTAACTCAGTTTGAATTACATCAGTAGGAAATTCCAGATTGGTTTCTGGATGAAAATCAGGGCTGATATTTTTTCCCACTAGCCTTAAGTGAGACCCTCGAATGACTTATTTTAGTAGTTAGGTTCACTTAGCTCAATACATCATTTGCAGGATCAAGATCGTGACAGTGTCGCTTCCTTCAGAAGTCTATGTACGCGGCCTGTGCTGACTGGCTGGTGGTAAAAACCTGGTCCTTTATCTGTGTGTGTATGTGTGTGTGTCTCCCTCTCTCTTTGCAGGACAGCCTTTATTTGGACGTCCACTTTACCGAGCTATATATGGAGAAAATCAACAGTGTGTTTTACTACATCGCCTCATCGTCCATGGAAAATAAAAATGAAACACGGCTCTAATGCCACACACAGAGATGAGTACGTCTGTAGCAAGCCAGGTATATTTACTGCTGAATGATACACACAAACAGAAGAGAGTGCTGGCGGGGAGACAGAAAGAGAGAGAGAAAGAGAGAGGGGAGGGGGACAAGAACAGTTTGTTCTTTTATTCATATCTGTTTAATGATCATTAGGTAGTAGCCAGTGGTTGTTCTGTTTTGTTTTGTTTTTTTCTTTTACGGTCCCATCGATTCATCTGAGGGGCAGAGGGACATGGCAGTGGCCGCTCTTGGCCAAGAATGGCACCGCGCGGCGTCTTTCATGTGGGAGCCGTGAAGAGAGCGCGGCCCTGGGCCATATGCAAGTCAAATGAGGCCTGTCGATGTTAGCGACGCCGCCCGGCGCACATCACACGCATAATAAGCATACACTCTTAAAAGGTTCTTCGGGGGGTTCTGTGGATGATTAATGATTCTATGTAGAACCACTTCCAGGGAAATTACCGGTTTTGAAGAAAGACCCTGCGAGGTTTCTGAGAGTTCTTAAAGGGCATTTACATCTCTGTAGGTTCTCTGTGCTCTCAAGGTGGGGTTCTTTCGTGCAGGTTCTACATGCTGCGAGGGGAATTTCGCCCATTTAAAAAAAAAAAAATCTACATATTTCAGTTGGTGATGTTCGTCATTCAAAGGCAGAAAATGAACGGCTTCCTTCTTTACAGAGTGACGCCGACAGGAACCAAGAATTGTGACATCTCCACAAAATATAGCCATTTTACTCACCATTCCAAACCACTGGCGAACCTACAATGTTGGATTTTTAAGAATACCTAAACCTTCTCAAAACTACAGCGAAACAACGGAACAGAACATTATGTGGTGCCTTTTAGGTGCCATGAGAAGCTGATTTTGCAAAGAGCCCTAAAACCACACGCAAGACGCATCTGTCCTAAAATCAGTTTGCAAAAAATTGTGTCCAGTGTGAAACACCCTTGTAAGTTTCCCATTAACTGAGCATTTCGCACAAAACTATTCTGAATGACTAAGGTTAAGGTTATCTTTATAGTCAAGAACAATTATTCAGAATTTTGGGGAAACTTGTAACATTCTCAAATAATCACGAAGAACTCTCCTTTCTCCTCGTTGGTTTCTTAAAACGGGTATTTATTTGATATTTTTTCACTGTATATGCTAGACATAATGTATAATGTGACCTCTGGAAGGCTTTGATTAGAAGGCAAGACAATCGCATATCAGGAAAGTAAAGTAATTCTAAAGTAATGGACAGAACAGCCACAATTGATAATCATTTCTATTGAATATACATCACTCTGAAGGTAATCATTACTAACCTGTCAAGAGTTTGAGACAAGAAAGCTGATCTAAATGCCAGTTTCTACCATGAGTTCCACACTTAGCTGATAAGGCTGCCTGGTGTGAGCCAACAACACACTTGGGGATTAATAGGTCCCCGAAAAAGGTCAAATGGGACATGAATTAAAGTACAGCCATCATTTATTCTCTGAGTTGTAATGGCTCTTTGGTGAGAACCATGCACTCATGGCTACTCTAAGAACAGAAGCTGGTTTCTGATCTCTGAGGCAGCCGGCCTAAGCCCTTCATTTTTTCTGTGCTGCAGGTGGATGAATGAAGAAGCACCCAATTGCTTTTCTGGACAGTTGTTCTGACCTCCTGATCCCTGTCAAGAAGTAACAGGTGAGCGGTGGGAACCAGATGGTGGGGTTAGCAACAAGCGACACGCCGTACTGGAACCAAATCCTTTGTTCTAAACGTAATATGGCAAAAGCTTGCATCTGGATTTTTTTCCCCTTCACCTAATCTGACAGATACAGAGCAAAGAAGAATGCTGGCTTCTGAAGGATCCACTGGTGTTCTTACTGTCTTAGTACTGGAGCTGTTTTACATCCACTATCTTAGTACTGATGTCACACAACAATATTCAGTTTGCACACACCCGCTCGTCCAACGTTTCTTCTGAAATCAAGGGTTTTAAAAGAGAGTCTGTCCAGCTATGTGTGCTTAACTGAAATCATGTGTCAGCAACGTGTGCACCAGTAGCTGAATTCACTCATTAGAAAAAGTGTGTGGACATTTTTGGACACAGCATACTTGGCTAAAGTCTGACGGATATGGAACTATATGTCCAGAATCCCAGACAATATCTAATTGCGGGTCAACTCAGAAGGCTCAATTCAGGATGTGGTCCTGGACCAGCACGCTTACTCTGTGAAGTTTGATCCATATGACCTACAGGGCAGCCAGCTGTTGAAAACGAGGTTTTTTGTTTTTTTTTACCATGTCACATACTGCATCGTACTCAGCACTCTTTCAAAGGAATATATCTGTACTGACCCTCTGTCTCTCTCTCTCTCTGTCTCTGTCTCTCTCTCTCACACACACACACACATACACACACACACACACACACACACACACTCTGCCCTTAACATCACTGTTTTAATTGTTGCAGGTGTAAAATAATGTAAGAGTGTGATGCATGATTTGTTTAATTAATCCGTGAATTAATGCATGATTTGTGCATCACTGGCCTCAGTTTACAGTTCATCTATTAGTTTCTTATGTCATACATCAAACAACGTATCATTGGTTTCCATGTTTTTATTATTTAATGATATACCTCTAATCAGAGAAATATGTCCATTTTAATATGAAATTACCACGTCTAACCAGAATCGGTGCTTGGGTGGTTTATCAGCCGCCCTCCTCAAAACTGATCAAACTGTTACTGTCTGTTACACCTGAACTTCTGGATCAAGGTTCATGTTGTTGTTACATTGTTTACATTTGATCTAGTGAGTTTCAGTTTCGTGTGGCAGTTTTGCGAGCGCCTTTATCTCCTGCTCCGCCCTTTTTGATCATGCTCCGCCCATATCACCTATGCCCCACCCTCGTAGTCCGATCGGTCTGATCTGGATCGAGGCCGCCTCTTTTGGTTCAGACCACATCTTGCGGCACCTTTCACCCCTGCTGTTTTGGTTCAGACCGAACTGAAGCCTGAAGGTCTGGACCAAATGAAGCAGGTGTGAAAGCGCCTTCAGTTCCACTATCTCTGAAGTTACGAACTCTCCTTAATCACCCCCTCAGTTTCGTCTCTCTGTAATCTGCTCAGCGCTGACAGAGTGAAAGAGCCTCAGAAGACGCTGCTTCATCTTCCAGATGTCTGAGCCCCGCTGGTTGTGACGGAGCGTCCCTGGTGCCGGCGGTGTTTGCGGTGTGAAATGTCACGCGGTGATTGGAGAGATATTGGACGGCGATGGCAGAGCGAGACACGATAATAAACCCCTGTGATAAGAGGAACTCCCGAGTGGGAAGAGTCATCACGAGTCTGTCTGACTCGAAACTCGCTCAGGAACAAACTTCTCACTGCGGTCTGTGTTTTTTGCTGTAATTTTGTGGGTTTTCTGGAGGGCGAGAACCATTAAATACCGCATTTATGCATTCACCTGTTCACGGAAAGGTCTCGCCAAGTTATGCCTTGATTTGATTACCAACAATAAAAATGCTCTCAGACTCAAATTCTTTCAGTATTGCATCATTCCTTCTGAATGTTCTCCCTTCCTGCTGTAGAACACAGTGACAAATGTCAGGTCCTCCCACAGGGTGACGCTGCTCTGTTCCTCCTGCAGGTGGTGAAGATGATGATCATCGTGGTGGCGACCTTTGCCGTCTGCTGGCTGCCGTACCACGTGTACTTCCTGATTACCGGTCTGAACAAGCAGCTGGCCAAGAGGAAGTCCATCCAGCAGGTCTATCTGGCGGTCATGTGGCTCGCCATGAGCTCCACCATGTACAACCCCATCATCTACTGCTGCCTCAACAGCAGGTAAAGCCCCGCCCCCACACCGGAGGGAGATTTTAAGGGCACATACTCAGGGTTAGATATAAACTTTTAGCTTCCATTAAGTTTGATTCAGGATGTCTCTCTTCTCTCTGACCAACTGGATGCTGACCCTTGACCTAGGCTGAGAGAGCCAGGAAGTGACCGGAGCAATAAAGTAATTTAAGAAGTCTTACCAGTTAAAGGTTAATACAGGAATTTGTCACAGGTCAGAGGTCAAGGGCCAGATGGACAGTAAAGAAGAGGGAGAGGACCACAGGGCCATTGGTGAGAATAGGAAAAGTGCTGAGAAAGAACTGAACATCCAACTCACCAACTCAGTGCCCAGTTGGCTAGGAGATGTGATGTCAGGGGTGTTACACTATGGAGGGGTTATGAAAGTGAACTGGAACGTCAGATGGTCAGAGGAGGCCTGGCCCGCCACTCTCCTGGACCGCCCCTCTTTCTTTTAATGAAGTAGAAAAGCTGCATTTCTCCCCGACTGCGTTTCGTTTTTAAATTCAGGTTTGGATCAGGTATACGTTCCGTTTTTTAGCTTCGACACACCCAGCCCCTCATTCCCTTATTAGGGCACGGAGAACCTCCCCGCCCTCTCGGTGCACCTGGAGGTCTGGGAGGGCGTGGCCCTCAGAGCCCCTTCACCAGCCGGCCTCCCCCCAGCGGCCCCGACACGAAAGACCTGCAACCCAAAGTGCTCTCCTCCGTCCCGGCTGAAAGGGAGCCGGAGTCTTTGATCACTCGCCACGCGCTCCCGAGGGAACCGGAGCGACTTCAAGTGCTCATTCAGGATAGATTTTTACACGACGGTGAGTGACGAACCACCTCTCTGAAATATGAAGCAGCTGGAGAGTTCGGCTTCGCGAGTTGGCCTGACGACGCCGGCTAAACGAGGATGGAGACGAGAAGAAAGCAGCTCTAGATGTGTAGCGTCTGTGGGGCGTGTTCAGAAGGGCCGTCTGTTAGTGACGCATTCGCGTCACCTTTACGTTAACCGCATTTCACAGAAGCCTTTAACCACCGTGACGTTCACGAGAGCGTCACAGCCGGGAGAACAGGCGCCCCTCACACCAGTAAACCCAGACTTACCAGTAAGAGCTAGACTAAGATTCTGCCAGACCCTCTCGCATGACACTCAGAAGAGTTTTGAAGTTATTTGTGAAGAGTGTGTTTTGTTATAATTATTGTAAAAGTACGCGAACACATTATGTAGACAAAATTGATGTAATATTTAGTTCCTGACAAAATAATACCCTTCTGATCCTTCTGACCCTAAACCCATCCGGTCACAGCTGCGTCCTCCAACAAGAGCTGCTCAGACATGAACTTTCACACGAGCTGCTACACTCACACACCTCAGCTGCCTCACACACTCCTCTCTCGCGCACATCTAATAGACGTTTCTGAGGAGATCAGGCAGATCGTCCAAAACTGGAGTTCAAAAAGTGATGGAGTGGAAATGGGGCTGAAAACCTGCTGCACCACCAAAACTAATAAATTAAACAGCGCTTACCTGCGAGATCCACTCGGGCTTCAGATTTGAAGTCCAGCGGCGTTCCTGTCCCTCCGTCCACGGTGAACAGACGACCGCGAGCCGCGGGACTGAAATGATGCTCAGATGTTCAAGAAGAACATTACTGGAAAAAGAAAACGGACAAAAAAAGGAGTGTTAGAGCTGATGAGTGTAACTGTGGATTAGTGATTAAACCATGAGCAGCAGAAAATGCATCTTCTGAGACTTCAAGGCACATCAAAGCAAGTTTCCTGGGACGATCGGTACACATTAGGTACTAAAAAAATATTATACACGGTCCCGTTGTGGAACTTTCTGTTAAGTCGTAACAATATCTTGCCATGTTGAAAGGGTGTCAGACTTTCCTCTTTATCTTCCACCAGAAGATTCAGAGAGACGCTTTATGGAGCAGTTTGATTAATGGAGGAATGGGAGGGGCAACAACAAAATCACTGGCAAAGCCAAAATGTCCTTGAGGTTTCGGTGAATCTTGCTTGAAATCAGTGACGAAACTGTGGTGACAAAATGGTGTGGAGCTGAGGTTTCTTCTTTTCTTCACAAATATATACTGTGATATTTAAATCTGCTTCATAAATGTTTGCTTCGGTTCTTTGCAGGTTCCGGGCCGGGTTCAAGAGGGCGTTCCGCTGGTGCCCCTTCGTGCGCCTGTCCAGCTACGACGAGCTGGAGCTGCGGGCCACGCGTCTGCAGGCGGCGCGGCAGAGCAGCATGTACACGCTGTCCCGCATGGAGACCACGGTGGTGGCGGTGTGTGAGTCCACCGAGCCCCCCGCAGGCCCCGCAGGCCCCGCCTGCCCCGCAGGCCCCGCCCACCCCGCAGGCCCCGCCCGCACCGCCCGCCCCGCCAGGAAGAGCCTCCTCAACCACAACGGCTGCTCCCACGCCACCAAGAGCAGAGCCGCCGCCTACACGCCCGGCGACCCCCAGGAGGAGTTCTGCTGAGGTGAACGTCTAGAGAAGGCCCAGCAATGCTGCAGAACTCGGGGAGAACCAGGGAGGAACATTTCACCTCATTTTCCATTTCATCTTATGAGGTTTGAGAGTTTGGGCTCATCTGAGGGCCAAACGAGCAACAAGAGCACAACCAGACACCATGGAACTTTTTACAGAGCCATTTATCATATCGTCAAACATGTCGGAACTGAAGAACTGTGGAGAACATCTCGTGTTGCTCTGTGTGTTTAAATCACCAGAAAGCTCTGGTTTTTAATGCTATGATCCAAAACTGTCCCAGAGGTGGACCGGCTGTCTACACATCACGCTTAACGGCGTGAACGTGAGGAGAAGGTGAAGAGAGGAGAAGATGAAACCACACTGAAACGCCATCGTGTGAACCAGTTAAAGGTTCACGACTGCAGAACTGTTTTCTCAGAACCTTCTGGCACCACATGCGGTCCTGAGATTCATACGACATTTGTTTTGTTTTAGTGGATAATAGAAGTTCTCGATTGAGAAACATCTACTCTGAGGTTTCCCAGCAGCTTCTCATGCCGGAGATTTTCTGCAGGAGGAATTTGATTCTCTTTAGAGAAAAAAAAACAACAAACACAAACCCCTGCAGAATGGATTTCCCACCTTCTGAAACAAAAGCTCCTCCATCACTGCTGCTTCTCTGGAGATCCTCTAATGGAACGGACTAGTGCAGCCCTGCAGACGCTCCCGGCCCGTGTGCAGGGCTTCAGGCGGCGAGGGCTTTCAGCTGCTCCACTGTCGCTGTGGGGCCTGCAGCTCCACCAGGGGACGTTCAGAAGTGAGCTTCAGACGAGAGGGCGCTCCGGGGAAGCGTCCTGCCGCGCTCGCCTGAGCGCCCGGTTTAGCTGCCGCCCGCAGGAACGGCCCGGCCTGTACAGCGGTCAGGTCACGCTGAGGGAAAAACAACTGAAAAGACGAGCGGCGACAGCGCGAGCGTTCCTCTCCATCACCGCCGGTCCTCTCGCGCCACGGCTCTGCGGCTGAACCCTCATCACTGCTGCTTTTCCAAACTGTACCCCTCATTACAGCACTGTGCAAAAGTCTTGACCCCCTTCATTTCTTCAGATTTAGTATGTTAATGTGTTCTTGAGGAACAGTTCTCCAGGCTTCCTGAAGGACTTTCAGAGACTCTCATTTCCAGTCCA
>JBBPCX010000088.1:9842901-9859826 GCA_037974365.1 Hydrocynus forskahlii | reverse complement strand
ATATGATATTTGATAATAAGTCCTGATTCTGAAGGAGCTCTAATTATACTCATACACAGAGCAGAAGAAATCTACTAAACTGTATTATGTATAAATATATATATAAATATATATATGTACACTAAATACTCATTATCTCCCCATGCTGACTCGGGGAGCATCATATAAATCTTACAGGAATCTTATAGCAGTTTGGCCAGACCTGCTCTTCAACAAAAAAACAGAATCATAACTTGACTATCCAAAAAATATATCTATAAAATTTTATAAAAAGTGACAGAGAAAAAATACAGTCATTTGAGCATCAGTCTCAGTGTGCATAGATGAACCACTAATTGTTCACATTTTACAGCCTGTATTATCTCCTGGAAGTATGATGGTTAAGCGCTGGCTTAAAGCCTGTGTTTTGAAACAGCTGTGTAGAGGGAGGTTTAGCATCTCTGAGTAGAGAAGGCTGTGGCTACTGAGGACATCATGCAAGCTGGACATTGTACGTTTAGCAAAAAGGGGCTCTATTGAATACCACAAAAGGAATTCTTTGAGTTGTAACTTGACCTTTCTGGTACTTTATAGAACCATCTTCAAAGAAATTAAAGAACCATTAACAAATGACTCCCCGTCATAGAGAAGAACCAGGCAAAGAGCCATTTAAGCATTTAAATGGTTCTTTGAGTTGTCATGGTTCTACATATAACCATCAAATTTATACATTTGAAGAACTTGAAGAACCTCTTTGTAATGATTAGCACAAACAACACACCAAACTACACTAGAAACACACACACACACACACATATACACACACACACAAAACACTTAGGAGGAGACACACACACTTCAGCATGAATGGAGTTTGCACACTTGCTCAGGAGGATAAAGTGTCAAAGATGGGTAGAAAGGTTAACCATGGTTGACTTTCCAACTGTTATTTATATAAATTAAGATTTGTTTGTGCACAATTTCAGCTAAACAGCCACTATCACATTCAGCATTAAGCGAGAAATGCCAATATTGGCCAATATTGATGATCACGGTTTTACAAGCAGTCCAGGCTGAAACTCTCTTTATAACTTAAGTATAAATGGACGCAGCTAAACTGCTGTAGACTGAGTAGGTGGATACAGGGGGTCCTTGGGTTATGACACAGTTTCGTTCCTACGACAGTGATGTAACCCGAATTTTGGTGTAAGTCAAAACACACCCTAGCCTTATCTATCCTAACACAGTCACTTATCTATCCTAACACAGTTGTAAAATCATAATCTACAACGAAAAAAACCCCCACCTAAGCCACAGATAAAGGAAAATACATAAATATACTGTCCTTGTACACTGTACTAGGGGGCATAAGCCCAAACACTCACATCTCCATTTTTAAAAGTTTTTATGGGAGTGAGCATCGTAAACTCGAAACATCATTTGTCGAGACTGCCGTAACCCGAGGACCCCCTTTTTTTGTGACATCAGAAAAACAATTAATTCAAAATGTGCTGTTTTTTGGATTTTAAGTTGTGGAGTCAAGGGTACGTTATACATTTTACTATAACAAAGGGAAGAAAGATCAGTTGTCAGTCTTTTTAGCCTTTTAAGAACAGTTTCTTTGATTTTATTTGAGTTTAAAACATCTCACTACTGAGAACCGACTGTCATATTTGTCAGTAAAGCTCTGTTTCATTAAACTTTATTCTATTATATTCTTTATCCCATTCAAATCTTTATAGGTATAAAATTTTAAATTGGCCAGGCCCTATAGAATACATTAAGACAAGATAAGTGGAATAAACAAAAATCTGTGCCGCAGTAAAACTTTTTTAGTGTGCTCTGAGAACCCTTTGCTTTACTGTAACTGTGAGGTGGCTGTAGACGGTCTGAAAGTATAAAAATCAGCAAATAAACTTTTATATTCTATAATATATTCCATGGTTCTCACATTTTCATTACCATCTTTAACAGGATCCAAATGATATTTAATGCCCCTAACAACAACAGTCTTCTGTTAGTGTACTGTACAGTTTCTGGTAGGGACTGAAAAGGGCAGTCCATAAATTAGTTGCTAAGGGCAGAAAATATCTGCGTCTGTTGGAAGGAGAAGGCAGACGAGACGTGAAAATGACAAAACAGAGCCACGAAGAGTAACAGGAAAAAGAGTTCGACAGCATGGTTGAAATTTGCGTGGATTTTTAACAAACTCTTTTCTATAGTCGCAGTAGCTCTGCTGTCAGGAAAATGAAGAGGTTATTTTTCAGTCAGCCATAATTAATAGATGAGGTGAGATGAGGGTAGCTTGTCACAAAGCACGCTAAGTGCAACAACATCAGACATACATAAACAGCTTATGACAGCTACATTAAGCATTCATGAGGTGCCATATCCGGAGAAGATGGCTTAAAATAGATTATGCCTGTGTTCCTAATTCCCAATCAGGATTTGCTGTGACTGAAAAGCCCATACCCACCCAATCTATAGCAATTTAATGTCTTAACAATGTAGAATGATAAATTATATTTGGACTCCGAGTGCTCTGTGGACCTCTTTCTAAAGCTGTCAGATTCTGTTTATGTATAGGTATGTCATACTTGTCGTGCTATGTGGCTAGTTTGGTTAGTATTATCATCATTCAGATGAAAAAAGCCAATTTCAAAAAGTGTTATATGCTGTATAGCTCATCTAAATGACTAGTCTGTTTTAGCATGGCTTTGTGAGGCCATTTAGCTTTGAAAGAGGTTTGAGGATTTGGGAGATAACTAAATCTACCGACTATCCAGCCAATCAAGAAACTGATTCCTAAGCAATTCTGCAATATGGATTAGGGGTAAACAAGTGAAGGATTAGAGAAACTAAGACAAACGACTGGAAATGACCTACAACTGGACCAGTGATGTTCAGAATATAGACTATATGGTTGGAGATATAGACTATAGGGCTGCACGATAATGACGTGAAATGCGCTGTGCGAAAACGCTGCTAAATATTTCAGTAACGATACACAAAGCTATAAATTCAGATTCTTGTGCTGCATATGACACCAGCCACTAAGGGTATATGGAAACAAATTTTCACATTTGACATAGTTACTGAATCATTCCATTTCTTTATGGATATGCCACTTCTAATGATTTATTAATCACTTATTATTTAGTATTGCTTATAACTATTGTGGTTTTTGCATTATTTGTGTTTTGCATAGGATTGTAATTGTTTTGCAAAAATTGTGTTTATTTATACAGCTTTTATTGGTTATTTGGGGCAGCTTGTGGCCTAGTGGTTAGGGAGAAGGTTGTACGTTCGAATCCCTGGACTTCCAGTGGCACCATTGAGGTACCCTTCAGTGCTGTCCCCACACTGCTCCCCAGGGTCCCCCCTTTGGTGGCAACCCACTGCATCACTTGGTGAACGGGTTAAATGCAGAGAGAGAATTTCATATTGTTCACACTGTGAGCTGTGGTGTATTCACACGTGAATATAATGGGCCTCTTTACTTTCTTTTAATAACGAAATTTATTTTGAACGCTACAAGTCACTGATAAACAAGCCATAGATGTTGGGGCCACTGATAAACAGTTTCATAGTAAGTTGCCTGAAACAGAAGGATTACACCCAATCTGGGAACAACCTGAGTGTGAAAGTGATAAGCAGTGGAGGACAGCAGAAAAAACTATGGCTTTTTGACCATCGTCTTTTTAAAACGACAAACTTTACAGTTTTACATTATTAAACATGGTTTTCAATTGGTGCATTTTACACAAGACTAAAAAGTATTTTTAAACATTTCATAGGCTAACAGTGTAGTTATTCGGTTGTTTATTTTTGTCAACTCTGTAATCATATGGATAATTAATTAAATAAGACACACATAGAAACACCACTGCTGTAGTGTTGGGCTTCACATCCTTTCTAACATCCCTATACCAGTTTGCTGTGGTGCAAGTGTAACACAATCCGTTCTGTTATGTGTTTATCGCAAAAACGCGCTTAATCGTGCAGCCCCACTGGAGAACTATGGGACATAATAGAGTTAACCATGCTCACTCTGACACTCTGATATCTGATCATTCTCTTTGAATATGAATTCACAATGGCTACATCTTTAGTCAGAGCATCTACTTTTCTCCAGATTGATGATAACACGGCAGTGGGTTAATGGTGAATGTGACAGAGAAAGGAAGGAGGGAGGTTACAAAGGCACCGATAAAGAAAACAAGGGTAGATTTGCTTATGTGGGAAAGCCACAAGATTATCTTGTTAGCTTGGCGATCTGATCAGACCCTGTCTCGCTTCTTTATGGAGGATGTCACACATTTTCAGAGTATCATTTGTGCCCCTGTCCCTGGAGATGCTACAGTAAGTTTTGCTGAGTTAGATGTCCATCCTCATGTCTGAAAGTGTCCCCTGGAGAAAACTGGAATTACTCTGACCTCTAAGGTCGACTCCGGGTGCAGTCTCGAGGATCGGATTCACAAAAGTATCTTCTTTGTTTTCCCTTACACTTAATCTTATACTATTAAGATAACTTGTTGCTTCTCTTTTTATCTTTAAACTTTCTATTAGAAACAATTCTAATGACAAGGGTTATGTCGACGTCATATTTTTTTGAAGGCTCTGATTGCTTTTTCCTACTTTGACCTTTCTAACCATACTTGGTTATGCAGGCTGAAGCCCAGCTGCTCGCATGCTGCTGATATGACTCTGTGAGTGCAGCCCTCTTGTTCAAAAACGCTCCAGCTATTCCATGGGTGGCCTCCCAGATAAAAGTTATTTGCAGTTATTGAAGAAGCTTATTTTGTCCACTCATATAGCAAGAACAGTGTTTCTTTAAATTACTTACAAAATAATTCATTGTGATTGATTATTGTCTTAAATATACTCTAAGCAATTCTTCAAATGTTTTACTTCCTCCACTGTCACTTCTGGTTCTTGTTAATCAAGTTGCTTATTATAGGCCATTACTTATGATAAGCTATTACATGTAACACAATATAGATGGACTACACGGCAAAACATTTTCTTACGAGCACATTTGAGAACTTCCTATGCCAAAATGCATTTTCCGAAAACAATATTTTTCTTGTTTGCCTTCAGATTCTTTGCAAGTTTTATTTCTCGGGGAAGCTTTAGTGAATCCGGCCCCTCGTTCTTAAATTTCACCCATGAGGCTCGAGACGTAGTCTTCCACCTCTCTACACTTTATTTTCTTCCTCAGCAGAATATTTGCCAATCAGATCAATTGCATTCAGCATCATCCGAATGTTTTTGTTGTTGTTGTTCAAGCTCATTTTAGTGTGCTTGCTTTCTGAATGATTTTACTCACTTCTCACTAATTCCCACATCTCACACATCATCTCACGGCATGTTAGGACACCTCCCTGGGTCAATTTCAAAAGCCCACTTTTCTTTTGTTTTGACAGGTAGAGAATTGAAAATGTGTTATTGGGTTTGGCTCTGGTTGTTTTAATTCGGTTTTGGCGCAATGGAGGAAAAATCTCATGCTGTACTTGCCTCGACTGCCATTGGTCGCTTAGTGTTGAGAGAGTGAGCATGACTGCCCAATGTCCCTCCAGCCATCTTCTCATCTCCTCTGTTCACCCTGCCCAATGACAAGACAGGTTTCTTTTGCTTGTCCCGCCCTACCGCTACAATCCCTCTGGTTTACTGCCTCTGTGAAGTCATTTTTTTTTTTGGTTCTGGGGTGGTTGAGGGCAGGGGACTGGGTGGGGCAATTAGGTGAGCAGGGTGAGAAAACAGGGTTGGGAGTATTTTTGGGGAGGGGGGTGAGGGACTCAGGAGCTCCGCAGGGATTTGCTGAGGGAAGGGGAAGTACCTTTTGGAGGTCATCCTGTAGTCGTTTCAGCATGGCCTCCAACTGGGACACCTTCTCCTCCAGGTGACTGGGTGAGTCACTGTAAGAGAGAGAGCAGAAAAATGTTTATAACACAGCTTCATGTTGCCTGGATAAAGCTCGTGTGAAGCTCCAACACTGTGTGAGGTCTCTGCTGTTCTTATGTTCTAAAGTACCATATAAGGCATGTGATAGGTCCTGACCCCCCTGAGGTCAGGGCAGCTTCAGTGGTGAAATGGTCCATATTCTGAGTATAGATGGGAATTTAGTAGCTGGTGTTCTGGTGGTTAGGGAGTCACCCCTGCCATCAGAAGGTTCCAATCTCAGGGATGCCAGTGGCACCACTAAGGTACCCTTAAGAAAAGTACTGTCCATACACACTGCTCCCAGGGTACTGCGTCTGGCTGAGCACTGCTTGGTGAATGGGTTGAATACAGGGTTGAATTTAGTGCTGTTCACACTGGGTGCTGTGGCGTGTTCACGTATGACAAATGGACTCTTCACACATTGAATTTACAGCACTACAGTAACTTGGGAATTCATCTCACCCATAGGAAGCCTGCTGACATTAGCAAAATGGGTCTGCCTGCAAGAGTGCAGACTGAGCAGAGACGTGTCCTTAGCAATAATCTGAAACTAAATTAAAATAAAACCACTGTTTTTCGTATGTGTTTGGAATACAAATTATCAGTTACAAATTATTCTCAGTTTTGCTTTTCTACTGCGAGTCCCACCTTTCTAATCCAGGCTCATTATAGGATTGGCTGTGCCGTTTCTTGCTGACATGTGATTGGCTGAAGCTGTTTCTGGCTTTAAGACACGTCAAAGTCCACTAGCTGCGTGGATGTAGGTGAGAAATACTACCAATACTACCAATTCAGGGCACGAAAATATATAACATATCATGATTCAGTAAGAGGCGGTAGTGTTGCATGATATAACAATACTCAGAAAGTACCACAACATCCAGCCTAGTTTTTATGATGTGGATTTAGTTAACAGTACTTTTATGTTTCGATGGAAATACAAATTTCTAGATCACTGTTCTGAAAATATAACAGTACATCCGTGGTACTTTGTTATTGGTTACAGGACAACAGTACCAGTCTGTTGGTAGCCTCTCCATACACACTATGTACATTTTCTTTGATGTTAATATGTGAAAGATGTTAGTGATTGCACTATGGTTGGAGTAAAGTTACCACTTTTCTGTCCCCATCAATGACAAAATCAAACCTGCGCTGTTGGGTGCCTGAATCAGTCACGAGTCTAATGTAGGTGACATCACTGTTTTCCACTGCTCTGTTAATCAGAGACGTCTGTGTGTGAAATAACAGCTGTGATGGTGAAAATATAGAAACTGGCTGACTTTTGAGGGCATGCTTGAAAGACGAGATGCTAACAGTGACGCAGCAGATCCAAACAGCCTGTATATTCAACAGTAATGCGTTTCAGTTTCTCAGATGGTATATACGTAATGAAGGGTGATGTATGTGGAAAACGCAGTTTTGGTTACTAGGTCTCCTATAAAAATATGAAGTAAAGAAAACATACTTTCTGCATAGATATTATTTTTAAACATAAACTACCACAACATCACCTCACACAATAAGCACACATGCAAACCCTTGTTAAAATATTGTCTTTCTCACTTTCTTTGTCTAGACAGTTATTATTTGGTAATCAGTCTCGACACCAATCACAAAACAAACCTTATTTCTTTATTTGGAATATTAATATTGAACTAGGGCCTGTGACCCTCAGCAATGTACATTCTTGTAACAGCTGATTTACTTCATGTATTGTTTGGGCAGATTAGGGTAGAGAGAGGAGGAGAGAGAGTGTATGAGTCAGAGTGCTGAGGGGGACAAGCTTAGAGAAAAATGCAGCATTATGAGTAAGAGACACTGGAAGCCCCGAATAGAAAAGGCCAGATAGAAAAGGCTGGCAAATGGGGCCATTTCCAAGGTCGACGCAGACAAATTACACCTCACTGACCATAATTTCGAGTCGCTGCACAGTTTCTCTCCCTGAATTCTCTCTGAGCATCACACGTTCAACACAAAACTATAATACAGTACTGACTTTTGACTTCAGCTTGAGAAACTGTACACTCCATTACCTGAGAGTACGGCACTGAAGCAGCAGTTCCATAATCTGCATCATATTCCAGGCCCAGGAAGGAGCCGAGTAATATATTTACAAATTTTTTGTTTATGTATTTATTTCTACTGGGTTTAGATGGTAGATGTAGGACAATGCTCTCCAGTAAAATGCCAGCTCATATTCAAGGAGAATGTCTATAATTTGTAACCAACCTTAGACCACTGTGCACACCTGACCATGTGTGTGTCAGTGAATGTGTGTGGGGCTAAAGTGCAATAGACGGTAATATGCAAACTCAATAGACGGTAATATGCAAACTCAATAGACGGTAATATGCAAACTCAATAGACGGTAATATGCAAACTCAATAGGCGGTAATATGCAAACTCAATAGGCGGTAATATGCAAACTCAATAGACGGTAATATGCAAACTCAAATGCGTAATTTCTACACTGTCACTCTGTTACTGTATATATATATATATATATATACAGCTCCGGAAAGAAATAAGACACCACTGCAAAAATGTTTCTCTTTAGCTTTTATAGCTTTTATAATGACTGAACTGAACAGCTTCACCTTAGTTTTTACGAAATACTGACAATAAGAACTGCTGACAATATAACAATTTTAAAACATTGCTCTTTAAAGCATACTTTTGACAATACATCAAAATAAGAGAAATGATGCGTTGTTTACAGAATTTGAGTAATTCAAAGAAAACAAATCTCTTGTTCACTATGGCAATAATTACCTTTGCCGTACTTCTAGTAGTGTTTGGCCATCTAACTGGTCACATTGTGAGAGGAGAGTGTTTATTACAGCAGTGGTTACAGGTTCTTTTTTCAGGTGATCACCTAATCAGTACCTCATAAAGCAGAATGAGGTGCTTGTGTAGGAATTTTACAGACACTGGCATGGAATGGTTGTCACACTCATAGAGATGATGATTTAAAAATAAATTGCAGTGGTCTCTTTTTTCTTTTGTTTTATATATATATATATATATATATATATGCTACATATAGTAATCAGTTTTTGCTCACCTGTCTTTAATATCTTTGAGCTTGGCGTCTGTTTGCCCCGACAAGGTCACAGTGTCTGCTGCTGCCTGGCTGCCGTCTCCCGCCTTCCGGTCTGAAACACAGCATTCCGCTCCATTACTCAGCCATATTAGTCAGGATCACTCAGGTTAGTCACCCCAGCAGCTCTCCACCGCTAACAGTGAAACAAATCCTCTCACTCACTAAAGCCTAACAGTCCTGAATACACTCAAGTGACAAGATACTATTTCATCCTGAAACCATCTTATTCTCTAGCACATTGTTGCTGTCAAGCATAAGATTTGTATCTCTAGAAAAAAAAAAAACTCAGCATCTGTTAATACAAATAAAACAAAATCTATTGGCTTATTTGTCATGCAGTGTTCACAAAGCTGCCATATTCAAATGATTCCAAACAAACAAGAGTAAAAAGAAATGACCTTAAATGATTTCATAAATCATCTCATGACAGCAACAATATCTTTTATGCACAGTAAGAATACCTCATCTCATTTAAACATCTCACATTATGTAAATAAGATCGGAATAAAATCTAACATTTACATCTAAGACTTCGTTTTAGAAACATATGCTGTTTGAGACCCTGGCTTTTCATAAACATTCTATTATGGTGAAATAAACCTAGAATTTAGACCATTGTGTAAGACTTGGATACACTTTAATCTCCATTTACAATGTAGGCCAGGACTACACCTAATTTCTGAACAAGAAACAGATCCTTGATTTATATACACCTGCTTGTCCAATGTTATTTCTTGATTCTTGATTAGAAGTTTATCTCCCTTTGCTGCAATTACAGCCTCTACACTTTACACTTTGCTCACATTGCTGTGAATATTTGTTTGCATTCAGCCACAAGAGTATTAGTGAGGTCAGGTTGGAGGATTAGGTCTAGTTCACAAACACCAGTCCAATGCATCTCCAGAGGACACAGTTAAAATGCTCCACAGACCAGTGCTGGAGGGCTTTATGCCCCTCTAGTTCAGACTTGCCACTGGTCACAGTGATGTTTGCTCCAAAGAATTCCACTTTCTATGGAGATTACAGTTGTGCTGAACAACAGGTGCACCTTAAAGCAGGAGAATACACCATTTTGAAAGTATCACTGGATACCTATCGTGTATAGTGTATAAGGCCATATGAGTTATGGAAAAGTAGATTAGTACTTAGTTTGTCTTTACGATCACACACCTTCTCGTGACAGGGCTTCTAGAATGCTCCTGCAGGCTGTTGCCAGGTCAGAAATAGACTGCCACTCCTCCTCCGATGAATCTGCGGTTTCTGAAAGAACTGAAAGACAAAAAACACCTTTCAATAACCGTAATGTGCGCAAATACATTGCAGGCCAATGAACACACCAGTTAATATTCATAAGAATGATGCAAACAGACGTGATAGAGCACAGAACTGAATGTCAATGGCTTCAATTACCGGTCATATCCACCAGGGGGTGCTTACACATTGCTGTGTTCAGCAGCCATATCAAAAATGAGCCCCGGTGTGAAGAGGAAGGGTGCTGAGAGGCTGATTCCTTCGGTCCCCCATGCAAAAGCCCTGAGTTCTTACTGAAAGGCTTAGTACCCACACAGCCAGAATGTGCGACCACAGAATATGTAGTTTGTTCATCATTGTTGCGATGCTGGCCTGATAAATGTAACCATTCAGAACGTTTTTGTGTTTTCCCAGCAAGGTCCAAATGAGTTTGTTTTTCTGTGGATGTTTGGAGGAATCAAGTAATTTGTGTAATCCAACTAAAGTGAATAATTCTGGTTATTATCTTTAACCATGCCAACACCACTGCACTGTTAATATATTGCAAGCCATATTGCAATCACAGAATGTAGCAATATAATCACCTATCACTATCAATACTAGTTTTTTTGTCCATATCGTGCAGCCCCACCATAAAGGAAGCCTGTAGAGGAGCATCCACCCTACAAGATGAAGGCCAGGGACAAACCAGATGGCCCAGAGAGAGTCTCTTGATTTCGGGCAGGATAACACCCTCTGCCCCCCTTTGCCCCCACCTGGCCCTAACCCAGCCCCCATCTGTCCTCCCTTCGTTTAGGGTGTGGGGTGGCTTGGAGGGGGTGAAGAGGAGGAGGGGCATGGGGTTAACGGCATAAAGAGATAGAGATGAAAGAGGAGAAGACAAAGAGGGAGGTGGGAGGGAAGTATGGAGAGAGAGAGGATAATACCGAGGATTTTTAGGAAGAGAACGACTCCTGAAGGCACAATGGGGCAAAAAAAAAAGATTTGGGCTTAATTACGGTGGTGATGATTTTGGGGAGCTAGCAGCATTGTTCCGGTCCGGCCACAGACTGCCATTCGGGCTTAAAAAGAGAAGCTCTCCGCAGAGAATGAGGCTCCATTTACAGCAATTAACAATGACTAGCGCTATTTTCCCCAGCCACACTTCTGCACACGACGCCTTCGGGCATTTATACACATACATACACACACAGAGGCACACACCAAAACTCCAGCTATGCTCCCGAGGAACTGAATCCCAGGCTTACAGGCCAAAGCTGGATATGATCATGCTTTAAAATGGCTCATTCGACTAGGAGAAAAATAGGACAGTGTAAATGCATTCCTTCCAAAGAGGATCATGTTTCAGCTGATACATCTCCTTGGGCACAGGCACAAAAGACATACTTTGCTTTTAAAAAAGCATTTCAATAAAAGCCATCTTGTCAACTGTTAGTCATGAAAGTAGATCTGTTATGGATGTGTTACACTTTTGGGTTTGTGGCAGCTAGTGTCACAAGACATGCTGTGGGGGCAAAGGGAAGAAATAATTTTACAAACTATCAACAAACCCTGGAAGCTTATATCCCACAGTCAGTAAAGGAACTGAGTAAGAAGACATTTTGGATATGACGTAAAGATAATGATACAAAACATGCAACACAAATTAAGGTTTCCTAAAGGCCTTCACCATCCCCAAATTGTGAATCTGTAAATAACTGCTAGTCAACCTGTGCAAACATGGTTTTATGAATATTTCTAGACTAAAAGTCACATTTCCAGCTTCATTTGTCCATTATGTTAAATTCAGGAAAGAATTACAGGAAGAATGTCATATCAAAGTTTGCTTCAAAAGTTATTCTCATTTAGAAAATCAACAAAATGTTTAATTTTCATACTCAACTATATCTACTGCATGGTAAACAAAACAGGCATCAGACTCTGGCTTTACTGACCTCAACGTTGTCTAAAATAAGCAAACCTAAGATACAAAATACATAGTATGGACAAATATATTGGGACGCCTGACCATTACACCAACAGGGACTTTAATGACATTGCATTCCAATAAAGAGACTTTAATATGGAGTTGGTCGCCCCTTTGCAGCTATAACAGCTTCTACTCTTCTCGGAAGGCTTTCCACAAGATTTTAGAGTTTCTGTGGGAATTTGTGCTCATTTATTCTGTAGAGCATTTATGAGGTCATGCACAGAAGTTGGACGAGAAGGCCTGACTGACAATCTCCATTCCAGTTCATCCCAAAGGTGTTGGATAGGGTTGAGGTCAGGGCTCTCCAGTCAAGTTCTTCCACACCAACCATGTATTTATGAAACCCTGCTTTGTGCACTGGGGCACAGTCACTACTGTCTTGAGAACTGAAGTCACATGTTTTGTCCACTGCCAGCTGTACCTAACAATATTAATAAAAACACTGGAAGACAACTGCAAGACCCCATGGTGGGCTGAAGCCCTAACTGACTGCTTATACAACGTATAGCAAGAAACGGCTCTTTTCCTAGTAGCATGTGCTCTTCAGCGGGCTGTATTGCATAAAGGTTGTTATGAATATGTGTGTGTGTGTGCGGGGGGGCTGATGATTCAGGCTACAGCAGCACTCACTCTTGGTGATAGAGTTATGAAGACTCAGAGCTCTGGAGTTCCTCTCGGCTCTCTCCATACATGCCGAACGAAGGGGTACGTCACTCCCTGATGGCCTCTCTTCACCCCCCTCATCCATTCCAACCTAAAGAGAGCGAGATAAAGAGAGAGAGAGATAGAATAGATACTTTGTCATATACTGAAGATGCTAAATATTGACTGTCCCGGTGAGTAACTCTCTTTAGCGGTGATGAGTGAGAGACAGAGGTATCCGAATGTGGGAGAAAACAGGAAAGAGCGAAAAGTGAATGAGAAAGAGCGAGAGCGAGAGGGTTACAGGGTGAGGGATGAAAGCGTGGGGGTGGAAGAGAGGGAGAGAGATGGAGAGCGCATGAGGAGAAGAAGAGAGTGGGAGAGCTAGAGAGGGCGTTCGAAAGGTTAAAACCGCTTTGCGAAGTGTGCAGTCTTGCCTGAATCACTTCCCAAATATAGGAAATTTACATGATCCGGTCTAGGTGATGGTCTCTGAGTGGGAGGACAAACATTAATAGGCTGCAGGTGGAATTCTCTCATCATGATCGGCCTTAAGTCAGGTAGGTGGGTTTACGGGTAGGTAACGGAAGTCTTATTTTTAGTTGTTAGCTATTATTATAGCTAACCGGATCCAGTAACAGCAGCTTTGCAATGTGTGATGACTTCCACACACAGGTAGCAAAATTATAATTCATGACTATAAGCTTTCATGACTTTGTAGCTCTAGTGCAAAACTGATACAGCAAACTTCTGACACCAAAGGTCTGAGTAAGGAGAAAACTGCACATCTGGTAGTCAATCCCAGAAAGAATCGATTCTCGGATTCCAGGCATTTGGGAATCAAAATTGACTTCAAAGCCGTGGACTTGATTCCATACAGTAGCACTTCAGTTTGCCCACACCACGTTCATGCGTGTGTGAGACATTTTGCTGTCTTATCTCGATAGTTTGTCTAAAAATGTGCCTTTCACAACACACAGCCAAATTCTGGCTATGCTTTACTCTGGACAAAGTGGAAAACAAAGAACTTGTGATAGAGGACAATCAAGTACAATTTAGTCACGATAATTTAGTTCATTTTCTTGTTAAAGAGAAGATGATTATATAATAAAGACACTCTGTATCTCTAAAAAAATTATGGTCATTATGTTAAAGGGCCCATAGTGTAAATTTTTCTTCCATTTAAAAAAACAGTCAATTTGTTTGTATTTGACTATTTTCCAACTGTATTCCATACCTAGAATTTAACAGGCTGTTTTCGTTACAGCTGGTAGCCTAGTGGTTAGGGCGTCTGCCCAGCGAGCAGGAAGTTGTGGGTTCAGTTCCCAAAGACTGCTAAACACCTCTGAGGTGCCCTTGAGCAAGGTACCATCCCCACACACTGCTCCCGGGCGCTGTGTTCCTGGCTGCCCGCTGCTTCGTTTGGTGAATGGGTTAAATGCAGAGGAAAAATTTTGTGCTGTGGTGTGCTCATATATGACAGAATGGTGACTTTCACTTCACTTTACTGTGACTAATAAGAGGTAAACGACCTCTTTTCTGATTGGCTGCCCTATTTCGTGCCCTGTTTAAAAAGGTCTGGTAATAATGTCAGGTTTTTTTATAACCTGTACCCTCCCGACCAGCCCCAGATTTGACCTGCAAAAACGTACAATAAACAACAACCCAAACCCTGACCTGCAATGTTGTTGTGAAGTTGTTTATAACTTAGTTGGGACGTTGCTGTAATCTACTCTGACCAAACTCATGACGTTTTTTAATAAGCTGACCTAAACCCACTGACTCACGGACTGAAACCTTTTAACTTCAGTGTAAATGGTGGTTCTCCCACAGTCCAAAGACGTGTGTCAGGTGAACTGGGGTTTCTAAATTGACCGTAGGCGTGAGTGTGTGAGCGATTGGTGTGTGAGCCCCTGCCCTGCGCCCACTGACACCAGGATAGGCTCCGGGTACTAAGTGAGTGAGCGGGTGAGTGAATGGGTGGGGCTTGACTACTCTAGAATTAATAGGTAGATATATGTAAATGCATTGCTTCTTATGACATCACAAAAACAATGCTTTCAGAATTGACAGTTTTTGCAGTCACTGGACTCGGGTGTGAACTACTATTGCTATGAGACATGAAAAACATTTACTCTAATTTCAGTTTTTAAAAAATCAAGGAGAAGACTGGTTTCAATGATATGGACCCTTTAATATGTCCAATTACATTTCTGTATCTAACATCCCTAGAAAATTGAATGTCTATTATTATGGTTAAGCAACATGTCTCTGCTTAATACAGACCCAGTTGATTTAAAGGGACTCCCACCCTCCCCCACAAACCAATGTGTGTAAGTATGTGTGTTTTCTGACCTGTCTCTCGTCCTCCAGAGGTACTTTAGGCTTGACAGCCAGGATCAGGTCAGGGGTCGCATCTTTCAACTCTCCAGGGTTCTCGTAGATATGATTCCTCCCTTTCAGCCCAACGTTATCGTACACATGGCTGACACACACACACACACACACACACACACACACACACATATACATTTTACTGCTGTTATGCTTGGATCCTTTTCATACCAATCTGGACTTCACAGAGGATCTAAAACGATTACATGGTCTTTGAAGCTGTGGAGGTTTGGAGCCAGGAAAAGGCATTACTGTATGATTAGGGTCAAACGGGTCTCTGCTCTTCAGAAGCTCGTTTGGAAATATTCTCTATTAACTGCACAGCAAAGCCATATAACCAGCACAAGGTTAAGAACGATCTAGCTGTCTCTGTTCAAGCCACAGTCTTCACAATTTTCTAATCCTTGTAGGAGTAGATGATTAGCCAAGACATGGTCACCTTTACTTCTGCACATGAGCTTCCAGCGCTGCTGCGGTGAACAAGGAATGTGAGCTTAAACTGCACCAACTAACATCATGCTGACCGCATGCCTATATCATCACGTTTGTCTTAAACAAGTTCATACAAGAATATTATACAGTAAACTCTCATAGACTTGCATTAGTTGTTTCTGGCACTGGTTTAAATTCTGTTATCTGTTAACACGAAGTAAAAATGGCTACATCAAGACGGCTACTTCTGTTTTTAGCTCTGCAGTGTGTTGTCACTCAAAACAAATGTGCATCAGGATGACGGTAGAACAGCTCATTTTGCTCGTGGCACAACAGCTTATATGACAAGCACTATAAAAATGAAGGTTTGAATAAGACAGTCGTATGCAAAAGTTTGGGTGCCCCTGGTCAAATGACATATTTTGTTGATTTTTTAAAAGTAAAAATAAGGACATATCCTCAACGCTTATGCACATTTTTATGCACAATTACTGTTAATTTGCTCGCACATTATATATTTCATGTTTTTTTAATAAAAAGAAACTGTGCACTACATTCAACAGAAAAAAAAATCTATGATTAAATGCATTATCAAGCCATTTAGCCAGGGGTGTTTAAATTTTAGCATAAGACTGTACTGTTTATACCTTTCCATTTTTATAATTTATAGTTGCTCATCGTAGTTTTTGTGCTCTGCCACCAGCAGAATTAGCTTATCCATTGCCATCTTGATGCTTTGCCTGGACTGCAACTATAACAGCAGCGCTCTGATTGGTCAGCTGGATCTTTAATGCGTTCGTACAGTGCAGAAAATCGAGCTGGTTGTGATTAAAAACATTACACAGTCCAACAGTTTCTGACTCAGTATGAAAGGCGCTGTTAATCCGCTTGTTAAAATGCATTTATTGGTGGGTTTTGTGGGTTTAAGCATCTAGTACTTTCCCAGTCTATGCCACAGGCAAGACTTGGCTTTTGCTTTCTGCAACATTATCCTCATCAGTCCGGTGCAAAACCAAACAAGCAAACTTTGGATACAATATATGGACAAAAGTATTAGGACACACCTGTTTCTCAGGGTTTGGGCTAGACCCCTTATTTCCAGTGAAAGTCAATCTTAATGCTCCAGCATAGCAAGACATTTTGGACAACGCCATGCTTCCAACTTTGTGGACACAGTTTGGGGAAGAACCTTTTCTCTTCCAGCATGAC
>JBBPCX010000088.1:9804193-9842387 GCA_037974365.1 Hydrocynus forskahlii | reverse complement strand
CCCATCCAGCACCTTTGGGATGAACTGGAACGGAGATTGTGAGCCAGGCCTTCTCGTCCAACATCAGTGCTTGACCTTATAAATGCTCTACAGAATGAAGTGGCACAATTTGCCACAGAAACACTCTAAAATCTTGTGAGAAACATTTCAAAAAGAGTGGAAGCTGCTATAGCTGCAAAGGGGAACCAACTCCATATAAAGGCTATGTATTTGAATACAATATGATTAAAGTTCCTGTTGGTGTAAAGGTCAGGCGTCCCAGTACTATTGTCCATACAGTGTACCTAGGCTGAGCGACTGCATTGGCCATTTATCCAATTGGAAATCTGACTATACAGTTTTGCAGCTCTATCGCTTTAATATATGATCATGTAGAACAGAGAACTACTCAAACCCTCATTAAAATACAGGAAGAGCAAGGGCTGAGTAGAGCTGAGTTGTGTAACCCCAGAGTGACACATACACACCTCCCACTAAAAA
This sequence comes from Hydrocynus forskahlii, assembly GCA_037974365.1. Lineage (NCBI taxonomy): Eukaryota > Metazoa > Chordata > Actinopteri > Characiformes > Alestidae > Hydrocynus > Hydrocynus forskahlii. Next base: position 9,841,907 of record JBBPCX010000088.1, on the reverse strand, counting down.
CAGCTTTCCTTTGCCTTGGTGCTAAAGTCAGCACTGAGAGTTTGAACCGCTGCTCATGTCTGAAAGAGTGGGCTACATGAAGGTGTAATCAGCTGGGAGGAGGGGTCTAACACTTGCATCCTATGTAGGCTGGAGGCTATTTCTTTATGCCTTGTGTTGTTTCTCTATGCCTTCATTGCAGGCTGCTTGAGTCAGAGGGAACTGCTCCGTAGGTTCAGCGAAAGGAGCATGCACACTGTAACACTTGCTACATGTGGGAAATTGTCTATTTTTGTGCACAGAGGCTTGGTTTCGAGGACCTACTTTAAACAAGCTGCTGCTCTAAAAATGGCTTCCAGCGGAATATGTAGATTTTCACATTTAACCCTGTAAAAGCCAGATAATTTTGCATAACTATTTTCTATTTATCCCATCACACCTAATTAATTTCAGATAATCAAGAAATGATCTGCTATGTGGCCGACATGGATAAATTAATTTGGACCATTTGTCTCTGGAGCTGGCTTCCTAGTTCTAACCATGGATAGGGGACTAATGTTGTGCAGAAATGAAAGAACAAAGCTTGACCATGCTACACATTGCATTCTTGGTCCATGGTTGCAGTAACCTACAGTACTCAGTCTGTGTTTTGCTGTATAATGAGCAGCAGGCTGGAAACATGTTGTGTCACTGACATTAACTGTACAGAGCTGCTGGTAATATTACAGTGAGGAAATTGAGGAAACACTGATTCTTTTTTAGTAGCTCAGTTGCAGAGGAGCTTTCTGAAATTATTAATCTTATCTGAAAGCTCCTCTGTAATTCTTAGATGGCAATAATTCAATCAACATCAGAATCAGAATCAGAAAACTTCACTGATCCCAAAGGAATTTGCTTAAAAGAATCATTGTGCTTGTTGTATTCAAACTCTACAAGTATTGCGATAATACACTTATTGTATAGTCGTGTTTTTGTTTGGAAACAAAGGGGTTAAGTTCTTGGACTACTCAACTGAAAACGTTCCAGTCAGGATGTCTCTCTCCATGGTATCTAGGTCGATATGGCTTAGCTAGCGCTTTCATTGGTCAGTCCAACCATAATGCTAATGTTGCTTACTCTGTATGGAAGCTAGCAGTCAGCAGTTAGAACAATATCATTTAAATAAGTGGTGACTGCTGGCTTTCATTCATTGTTATCAATATTAGCATTACTGACTGCTGTCTGTTTTTTTAATGTATATCCATTTTATTTTCTAAGAGGGTCCAATTTCATTACTCAACAGAGAGGCTCTCGGCAGATGGACTTAGCGGAAGTGTGTGTATGTGTGTGTATACCCGTCACAGATGTCCTGGAAGGGCGGGTGTCTCTCCAGTGAGTAGCTGCGTGTAAGGGGTGAGGGGGTGACCTCCATGCCCTGGGGCAGGGGGCTGTCCTGCAGTGAGGCAGCCCGCAGCAGAGGCAGGCTAGGAGTGGACAAGAGGCAGGTGGAGCCACCCCCCTGTCCGGCCTCATCACTCTCTTCCTCCTCGGCTTCCCTCCCGTCCGGCTGAGTAATGCTGACTGACTCCTCCCCCTCCCCCTGCTCCCGCTCCTCCTCCTCCATCTCTTGCACTTCCTCTTGCGACTCCTCATTCTCCTGCTCGCGCTCATCCAGCACCCAGGCTTCACCCGACTGGCCCTCGCCGGACTTGCTCTCAGCATCCTGGATGGACTTTAGGTAGAGCTCAGAGAAACTCCTGTAAACAAACATACCCAGGACGTCAGGACAAGCTCCAACACTCCATCCACTCAATCCGTCTGACCTTTACGATGCTTTCAGAATTTAGTGTAAAATGTTTTAAAGTGTCCACTTGTCATACGTGAACAAACCAAAGCACACAGTGGGAACAGTGTGAAATTCGTCCTCTGTATTTAACCCATTCACCAAGTGAGGCAGTGGTCAGTCAGCAAAGCGCCACACGAGGAGCAGTGTGTGGGGACGGTACCTTGCTCAAAGGTACCTCAGTGGTGCCACTGGCAGTCCTGGGATTCAAACCCAAGACTTTCCAATCACAGGGGCAACTCACTAACCACCAGGCTACCACGATTTAGCCTCCACTCTGATTGGCTGTTTCTACAGTTTCTGAGAGCACTTCTCTACACCGACTTTTATCAGTCAGATGAGCACTACACTCTTGTTTATCAGGCGAAATGCCTGATTTACTCTGGTTTTGCACATGTCTTCTATTTTTGCACATTTGTAAAAATATATTCAGATTCTCAAGGTTCAATTTAACATGAAGACAATCTGAGTTAACACAAAATATCATTTTAAACAATCATTTGTTGAAGGAGAAAATGCAAAATTAAACAGGCTACTTAGTTTCTTAATCAATCAATTAACCAGATTTAAATGGTAATTAGGATCAGCTGGACTAGCCGCACTCAGACTTAATTACAGCCAGCCCTGTTAAATCTAAACACCTCTTAAGCAGAACCATATCACATTCCAGCAAGGCTAAAAGGGCTCAACATGCAGCACAAAATAAACATCTAATAAACAATAAACAGGAATTCTGGAGGAAATAAGAAAGAAAGTTTTTAAACATATCAGCCTGGAAAGAGGTATCCAACATGGAGAAAACTTGGAATGGTGTTAAATCTTTCCAGATGAACATCTAAGGCCATGCTTGCCTCAAGGACAGTTTTATACCCTTCTAGTGGATTTTTGGCATTGGGCATGGGGACTCCATTCTATTACCAATGTTTTTCTATGCAGATTATATCAGCGTGTGCTCAAAATGAATGCTTCCGCCAGCAATGGCTGCTCCTTAAATAGCTAAACTTCATAATTAGAAGCAGTGTCTGAATACTTTGGGACAAAAAGTGCACAAAGGTCTGTGAAAGTAAGAGGTTTTGACATGAGGAAGTATATTTACAGGCTAAAACAGGCGAGGTGTTTGTTGTAATAGAGGAAGAGTGTGTGCTCACTGCCACTCAAACAGCAACTGATGTTTTTAGTCTGTTTGCAAAATCAATTGGGTTGCCAGATATTTCAACATTTATCCACCCTAATGAAGTATCACTCTGAAAGATAGTCAAGCTCTCGCTTGCGCCGCTGGCAGCACACTGCTATTTTTATCCCGACTGTCACTGTTTCGTCAGGTTTAGTAATTCACAAACGCTGCACCAGGAGGTCCGCATTAGGCCTGTCCATCTGCCCAGCAACAGAAGAATTCTACTTCTGCCTCTCTCTCTCCTTCTAGCTGTTTGTCTGTGTGTGTGTGAGTGTGTGTGTGTGTGTGTGTGTGTGTGTGTGTGTTTGTGTGTATGTAAGGCCTTGGTGGGCATTGTTTGGCATCATTAGTAGAATTGATTGGTGGTTGTCCAGCTGGTGGAAGGCCGGTTGAAACGACGTCATTGACAATAGAACACAAACTGACCCCCGGCTTTTCTCTCCTCCGAGTGCCCTCCTCTCCCTCCATCTGCTCCCCACTTCTCTCTCTCCTTCCTCTCCTTCTCTGTCCATCCTTTCACTTGTCTCCTCCATTCATCCATTACTCACTTCTCCATGTTGACAGAATTCTCACTGTTTGTCCCGAGAGTCGTGTTCACGCTCCAGCACATTCCGCTCACTCTTCGCTTCTGGAATATGCTAAATGGGGGCTGTCGTGACTGCTCAGCTTTTTAAAAAATAATCCTGACCCTAATAAACCTAACATTACATATATTAAATACATTATCCTTTAACTCATTAAAATCTTACACTACAGTAGCTAGTGGGAATGCATATCCATATTAGTCACTGTAAATTGGATCACTATGCGGACCTGGAGCTTTCCGTGTGACCTCTATCTATAGTGCTTTCAGTTCTATCATTATAAAAAAGCTCCATGCTGCCCTTATTGTTAGATGCAGAGTAATCGTTCTGGTTACACATTCAAAATGCAATTCAAATTGTGAACACTTTTTGTAGGTGACAAAATTGTGAAGTTTTGAGCTGTTCATTTGTTTTCCTCTTAAAATTGCAGTTTGTGAATCAGTCCAACAACAGCACTGAGGAAGAACATCTTTAAAAGCAAAGAGTAGATTAGAGTGAAGACAGTTTCTCCCTAAAGACGTTATTAACATCCAATAAACAAACATTACTCGCTGCTGCCCTCTAAAGGTACTTTTAACATCCAATAAAAAAAACATTACTCACTGCTGCCCACTAATGGTGTTATTAACATCAAATGAACAAACATTAATGACCGCTGCCCTTTAAACATGTAACATCAAATAAATAAACATTCCTCACTGCTGCCCTCTACAATTACGGCATTTGGCAGACGCCCTTATCCAGACTGTCTTACAATTACTAGTTACAGGGATAGTCCCCCTGGAACAACTGAGGGTTAAGTGTCTTACTCAAGGACACATTGGTGGGTGGTCTGAACTCGCAACTTTGTGGTGAACGGGTTTAAAGACAAGTGTTTTACCCGCTGGGCTACTACTACCCCTGGTGTTATTAACATCAAATAAACAAACATTACTCACCGCTGCCCTTCCAACATGTTATTAAGCAACATCAAAAAACCAGGCCTCTGTTATTTGGCTTGATTTCTCAATTAATCACCGCATTTAATAATCTGTACTTTTCTCAAATGCTAATATAACTGACAGTGTCAGAACTATATACAATACCTACAGCCGGTTTCAGTATCTGCTCCATATCTAACCCCCTCTTACTGTCTCTTTCTCCCTCCCCCATGTTACTTTCTCTCTCTGTTTTTCTCTCTCTCCCTGTTTCTCTTTCTCAGCATTCGCTCAGTATCTACCCTGTTGTTTCTCTCCTTCTCTCTCTCTCTCTCTCTCTTGCTCTCTCTCTCTCTCTCTCACATCTGTCATCATATCCAAATCACTCCTCCTCCTCCACAAAATTAATGCAGCTCCCGTCAACCCCCTCCTCCTCTCTCATCCATCGAGCTGTCCATCTATTCCCAAGTCTGATCCACTCCATCACTCTCTTCAGCTGCCTCCCAAACTCTGTCTCTCCAGTTTTTGCCTCAGGGTCCCCCCTACTACCATCATTCATGTCTCTGTCCCCCAAAAACCCACTCCTCCATGTTCACAGCAACATCCATCACTCCATCCTCTCTGCCGCGCGCCTCCACTTTCCTATTCCCCTCACAGCCTTTTACACCTTCTAAAAGTCTATTGTTCTCAGGTTACTTCCCTGAGATTCCTGCATTTTGGCATGCAGCACTGAAGAAAAGCTGCCAGCAGAATTACTTTTGCACTGTCATTATCTCTGCCGTTTTGGGTTGTTTCACAGAGAAATTATCCTTAATATAATTATGTTGGACATGCACGATATAACAGCTGTACAGTTATTATTTTGTAACCCTTAGGAGTCACATCTTTCCCTGGCAGCAACAAAAGCATGCTGTAATTTGTAAGACAAACAAAGAAAAAAGTTACAGTTGTGTGGACAATCTTCTATATTTCTGCCATGTGTTTCAGACAAGGTATTGATCTGCTATACTTGTGTTTCATGCCGCTGTCTTTGTGCTTGTACGGAACGGTGGAAAACGAGGCATGCTGGTTGCTGTTAAACATGCTTGGTATGACATAAGTCAATACTTTGCGTTACCCAGAGTTATACTGGTGTTTCCCAACCATGGTCCTGGAGGCAAACTGCCCTGCAGTGCTTATACTGCTCCCAACACACGTGATCCAAATAAACAGCTCATTAATGACCTTTTACTGAGCTGTAGCGGGTGTGTTAAAGAAAGCAGTAAAATGTGCAGGGAAGTGTACTTCAGGACTATGGCTGGGAAACACTATATATATACACCACAGTTCAGGATCTCTCTCTCTCTCTCTTTCTCTCTCTCTCGGACTGACTCTCTCTCTATATATATATATATATATCTCCTCTCTCTCTTCATCACCCTCTCTCTCTCTCCCCTCCCTCTCTCTCTATCTCTCTCCTCTTTCTTCATCTCCCTCACTCTCCTCGCTCTCTCTCTCTCTCTCTCTCTGTCCCTCCCTCCCTATCTGTCTCTCTCTTTCCCTCTGTCTGTTTCCTCTCTTACCTGCGTGGTTTGCCGTTCTCGTCGGGTGGGATGACGGTGATGTGGATTTTGGGGGCGGTGCGCAGCAGCTTGCTCCTCTCTTCCTGACTGAGGTGGACCAGCGGCTGGCCGCAGAGTCGTACGACCCGAGCCCCCAGCTGCAGCCCACCGCTCTCCGCGTAGCAGAATCGCTGCAGTTCTGTCACAAAGCCCTCCTCACTCATGAGGAAGCCTGGCTGGCCCACGCTGTCCCGCAGAGGAGTCACCTCCCGCGCCTCGCAGCCCCGCGTCACCAGCTGCAGCACAATGTAGGGATGTTACAATATATGCCCATACACTATGGCTCATGTTCAGAAGCTTGGAAGCATTTGTATTAAAAGTCCTATGCTCTGTGGCCCCTTAAAACCTTTATGCTTAAGTTTTATATTGAAACAGTAATTTCTATAATACATCTTAACCTCTTGAGCCCTACTCTTATTATTCAGTAACTGATAGGAACTATTCATTACCTACTACGAACTACTACGTTATGTAGAGAGCAAGGAATAGCAATGTACAGGCTCTTCAGGTAAAAACAGTTCAAAAGAATAACTAAAGTAAAGTAAATAAAGTAAACTCTGATAGGAGGTTTTCCAATCATGCATGAAATTAGCTGACTTAAAATCAAAGGAAAATACCAATATAATTTTGTGATTCACATATTAAAACAAGAGATTTATTAAATTACATAAAGGTAAAGGCATCAATGCCAACGATAAGGTCACTGGGGCAATGCCCACCCCCCAGTCCCCGAGGCAAAGTTCAAGAAAATCCATATAAGTAAAACTTCACAGAGCTGTGAGAAAAGAACCACAATAGCAAAACTGCATTCAACACTTAGAAAACATTGATTTTAAGCATTTAGGGATGGAGCAAAAACCACTGCTGTTTTCCACTTGTGCATATTTGACTTGCTCTTTGTGCTTTTGGGCTTTTTGTTGTGTTTAAAGTTAGGATTTTTTTTCCTCTTGACACTGTTATTTGAATGAATTCGGGGCATATTTTTTAAGGACAGATGTCTAATTCATTTCCCCTCCTTCTGTGATATGATCCTGTTACAAGAGATGACATCAGTGCAGTGAGAGTTATCTTTGTTATCTCATACACTTTGTTATTAAATTACAAAAACTAATCAAACTAGATTGAAATATACTCTGAATGACTCATTTTGTTGCTCAGAACTTTAATTTCTGCTGTTTGGGCGTTAATGACATTTTGCTTTGATAACTGCAGATGTCCTTAATGTTGCTGAAGCTTAGTGTTTCTTTTGTAGCCAAGATGGGGAAAAATGAGGGAGATGAATTTGCAATTAAACTAAAAGCAATGCTTTATTAGAGTAAATTCTTTTTATCTGGCGTAACTTTGACAAAAGTGTGTGAAATGAAAATGATATAAATGCTCAAACACTGCTTCTTCTTGCTTCCACATTGATATAGCATATTGCATTTATATCTTACATTGGACTAGGAAACAAATGGAATTTCTTTTTATACTATATTTCACCAAAGTTGGCATCTGTGGCATTTAATGTATCTAAAGAGCTTTAATATTCAGATGCCCTGATTACCTGGATCAGGTGTGTTTGCCATATTAGGACTAAAATATAAATGCAGAACGATAGATCCCAGCCTAGAAGTTATCTCTTCATTTTGCTGGAGCTGAAGAAAAGTGAAGAAATGTTTAATTACCATCAATGACTACTGATTGGTAATTCTCACCTCAAGTCTCTGCACCACCTCTTTAATGTCCTCAGCCTGAGTCTCTGGCACCGTGATGGACACGGACTCTCCCCTCTCGTAAAAGATGTCCAAGCAAGGCCCGCCCACAGCCCCAGCCTCAGTCACTGCCTTCCAGCCAATCACGTCGCGGCAGGAGCAGTTGAACACCACCCTCTTGGTGAAGCGCTCAATCAGCACCACTGATTCGGCGGACACGCCCAGTAGGCAGGGCAACTTCGGCCCGCTGTTTTCCTGAGTGGCGCAGACGGCCCACACCAGGGCCCCTGCGCTGTGGAGCTCCGCCCCCTTGGCTCCCTTCAGCTTGTCCTTGCGCTTGCCCCCCAGTGACAGCAGGGGGAATTTGGTGGAGGAGTCTATGGGTGTGGTGGTCACGTAATTCTCTGCCAGGTCCTTCAGGTACTCCTGCCGTGTCCGTGTGGCCATGGAGCGAAACTTCTCCGACTTCTCGGCCGCGTTCTCGGCGTTGATGGCCTTGGCCAACAGGAAGTCGCGGAAAGCCGGGGAGCGCGGGAAGCGGGCACCTTTAGGGAAGAGAGGGCCAAACAGAGGGATGTCCTTCGAGCGAGTTACAGCAACTCTGACAAAGGAAGAGAAAAAGAGAGACAGGCATAGACATTATGGCATCAGACCGCAGTCTTAGCTAAAAGGATTCTACATTGTTTAAGTTCTTTGACTTGAAACAACAGCATAACCTTTTTTGGTGCCATAGAACCATCTTTAAAAAGGTTCTTTAAAGAACTACATGCAACAGGTTCTCCATCATATAGAGCCGTTTAACCAGGCCATTTGAACATTCAAATGATTCTTTGAGATGTCATGGTTCTATGTGAGAAAGAATTCCTGTTTTTTGACTTGCAATAGAATGTGCAATACAACATGAATATAATATCACAATACTTTATTAATACAGAATTTTTTTCAATAAAGACAGTATGTATTTCTATCTTGTTTTTCTGAGGTAAGTTGGAACAGACACAATGCACCAGTAGTGCCACATTTTAAACATGCTATCAGAAGCCATGGGTACGATTCTTTTTTAATTTCACAAGAATATTTCGCAGATTGATGTATTAAGATTTTCCTCTGCAGTTCTAGAAGTCAGGACTTAATCTGCTACTCAAGTTTTTTACGTGAGTGCACGAAAGGCCGTGCAATATCGCAAATAAAATAATGAGTCAACGGAGAGTGCCGTAGATCATCTCAGCTATTATGTAATTTGTGAGAACACACAGCCTCAAGTGTTCTATTGCTTTTATGTAACAGCTCTGCAAAATGAAAAACAAAAGTAAAGCAAAGAAGAACAGAACTTTGTACTGAACATGGTTTACATCAGCAATTCTTTCCACTATTAAAGTAGTACCCTTTTGCATTGTGGATAGAACCTTTTGCAGTAGCGAGTTCAGCTCTGCTTTTTGAACATTTGTCAGATTAAACGTGAATGTCGTCGTGTTTCAGATCTTTGTACCTGTAGTAGGTGTTCTCCGTGCAGGGTTCATGCACCTGGACGATGATGAAGACGTGCTGGAAGTGCGAGCGAATGGCTTTGGGTGTGAAGGGCAGCGCGCCGGGCTCCTGGAAGACTATCGTCACGATGTCGTTCCCTATGTGCCTCTTCCTCAGTAGCTGTGAGAGACAGAATGAAAAAAGAGAAACAAAAACACGGTGGTTTATTTGCCCCTTAAACTACTTAGGCTTATCCACAGTGAACGAGTTTATCTCTCTTTTTTGGTGGACAGCCAAATACTACCACTAATGATGCTGATGTCCTGTCAGGCCAGGTCAATATCGGTGCTTTCTAAAATGTTATCTGATCTTTGATACCATTAAATAGCTGAGGTTGTTGAGGTTAGAAAAGATACCAGTCTTCTAATCATCTTTTCAATCAGCCTGTTAGCATGTGTTACGATTATCATCATCTTGATAATGTTTATCTGTTATGTACGCTTGATGAGTTGTGCTGTGCTTTCTTGTTTTCTTCCCTAATTGCTCCTTGTTGCTTGTTTAGCTGGTGTTTACCTGTTGTGTGTTGTTGGAAGTGTAGGGGAGCATGGTGGAAACGTGGAACATGATCTCATAGTCCTGATAGCGAGTGTATAGAGAGTGTGTCCCGGTGGAATCCGCTGTGGACAAGCACACACACACACACACACACACAGCATTTGTTATACAGTCATTAATTTTTCTGATTTTTACCTATCCCCTATATTCAAATGTAATTACAGTTCTTTGTTTCTACAGATCAGATCCAACCTTAGGTTGGTTTATAGCACCAAATGGTTAAAACTACCAATAATGTTTCTTTCATCCACCTTATGAAATGTAACATTCATAGCAGGAAATATAATATGATATTACCAAAGGACTAGTGCTGTTATGGTGGCAAATATTCAACAATGTGGGGTGCCTTACAGTGCAACAATCAAAACGAGCATCACTGAAAGATGCCTGACATAGACACAAATGTGAGCATGTTTTATACTACTGAGCACGTTTTACACAACTAAGCATGATTTACACAACAACGTATTTGCACTTAAAAGTGTATATTTGTCATACGTGAACACACCACAGCACATAGTGAGAAATTCTTTATTTAACCCATTCACCAAGTAAAGCAGCGGGCAGCCAGGAACACCGCACCCAGGCAGCAGTGTGTGGGGACGGTACCTTGCTCAAGCATACCTCAGTGGTGCTACTGGCAGTCCTGAGATTGGAACCCACAACTTTCTGATCGAAGGGCCAACTGCCTAACTACCGGGCCACAAGCTGCACCAAAAGTAATTTTTGCCATACAGGTGTAAAGGGCAGATTAGTAAGAATTTCAATTGGTACATCACGCACTACGTAGCGGTAGAGAGTTATATCAGCGCTTGTCTAGTAAAAAAAAAATCGCACGTTACTGCATCAGTTACGGTCCATCAACTGGCACGCCTGCATGCATCACTCAGTAGCTCAAACAGACATTGTGTCCTGGTTACCTTACTTTCTATAAACACTGTATTAAAATATCATTACTGAGTATTGACACAAGAGTAGAAACTTTTTGTTTTGCACATTTTGCACATTTTGTGGCAGTTTCCACTTCGTGTAACAACTATAATCATCCAGCAGACTGATGTGTGATTTTCTTTTCTTTAATCTACTCAGAAATCTCTCTTTTAGATGCACATGTGAAAGAAACACATAAGGCAGCTGAGGTGTGTGTGTGTAGCTACATGTGTAGCTACAACCTTTAGGAGGAGCTTTTTTAGGGAGGACACAGCTGTAACTGGGCGGGTTTAAAGTTGCAGTGGAACAAATTAAATACTTATAGATTAGAAAGTATTCTTTGTGATAGAGGTTTTCTGTTTAATTTGGTGTTTTCTGTAATGAGTGTGAAGTGTTGTCTCACTCTTGGTGTCAAGCTGCGCTCTGTATTTCTCCCAGCCTTTCAGTCGCACTCTTTCTCCCAGCAGGTCCAGGAACTCGTCGAAGGCTGGTCCAGCACTCTCATTATTGTACATGTCCTCCTCCGTGCTCTGCCCAGCCCGACAATACATCACTCCCACTTTACGTTGGAAATTCAGCTGTATGTACACAAACACACACACACGCACAGGTCAATGACTGGATTTTAGGTTTTTTCAATCGCAAAGGTTAAAGGAGAAATTATACCCCACCAATTAGACTTCCTTATGTGTTTTTACCTACACTGCTGTAAAAAAAAAGCTGATTATCCATTGATTTCTTCTTTTTTTGTCGGACTTAATTGCCTCAGATCTTAAAACTAAATCTAAATAAAAGACAAAAATAACCTGAATAAAATACATAATATAAGTCATTTACTGTAGGAAAAAATGTCACCCAACACTAACTGGACATCTGTGAAAAAAGCATTCACTCCTTTAGTTACTCAGTCCACCAATTAAGCAAATTGACTTGATAATTAGGGTCAGGAAGACTAGACACACCCAGGCTTGAATACTGCCAGCCTTGTTGAATCTCAGCATCATGTCAATAAAAAGAACTTCCACCGATGTGGAGAGTATAGATAAACATTTTTAAAAGAAATGGTGGAACAGAGGGTTATAATAAAGGGTTGCAGAAACCTAAACAAAGGATTACCAAATGAAGCAAATTTGGAACTGTGGATGTAGGGAGAATACTAAGAGGAGCATAAAGGCTTGTTGATGATCTTCAAACATTTGGCAACTTGATAAACCCCACACATTTTGAATAATGTTCTGGGGACTGATGGGCTGAAAGTGGAACTTTTAGGAACCGATACTTCTGGCGTAACACTGCATTCTACAATAAGAACATCAAACCAACTGTCAAACACAGTGGTGGAGGTGTGATGGTGTCAGATGCTTTGCTGCTTCAGGGCCTGGGCAACTTGCCATAACTGATGGTACAATGAATTCTGCTCTCTACCAGAAAATCCTGAAGGGGAATGTCTGGTCATCTGGTTATTTGTCCATAATCTGAAGCTCAAACACAATTGGGTTATGTAGCAAGACAACGACCCAAAGCACAAAACCAAGTCCAGCTCTGAATGGTTCAAAAACAAAATTAAGGTTTTACAGAGGCGGATACAAAGTCCTGACTTGAACCCTATTGAGATGCTGTGGCAGGACAGATCATGCTCTAAATCCCTCCAATGCGACTGAATTAAAACAATTCCACACAGAAGAGTGGCCAAAATCCCTCCAAAGTGATGACTGATCTCAAGTTGTAAGAAGCACTCAGTTGCAGTTGTTGCAGCAAAGGGTGGTACCACTAACTATTAAGGTAATGTATAATTATGACACATGATAAAAATGAAAGAAATAAAGAAGCAAACTCCAAAACAAAGAAGCAAATATCAAACCATTCATAATAATAGCACTGCTTCTCAAATCTGTAACACTTGTTCCTTCACGCTCTTCCTCACACCAGGACACACACTCTTCTACACTAAGGTCGTTCCGTAAGCACCTTAACTTCACTCCCTCAGCATGTTTGACAGATCTGTTAAGTACAACAGAAGCACTAAAAGGCTTTTCATTAAGGCATCCACACGTACAATACAAGACCATGAAATATTGAGCACTACTTACAGCTGACCACTGAGCTAAGCGCAAACAGAGACTACAGTTAGGAGCAGATTTAGTCACAGTCAGTTCCAGTTAGGACTCCCTCACTCACTCAATGCTGTCAACACTCTTGAACTTCGGTGCCACAAATGGCAAAAGCCAGGACCCAAACACACGATCTGCTAAAGACGGAGCGCGCTCTCACACTCTCACGCCACTCAGACACATGAATGTTGTATACGGAAGCTGTTATTTTAATAATACTGACCATTATTTCACCTGTTAAAATCAGCATTTATTACTATGAGTTTTATGACACTGTACATTTCATAACCAAATTGCTACATTTTTAAGAATGACTGCAAAATAAAGAGATTTACGAATATAGCTAGTAAATAACCTTACCTAGTCTTTAACATATAAGGCAAAAATATCATTTTAGGATGAATGACAATGACATTATGTCAGTATATTTTCAGTGATTAAAAAATGACGGATCTAACAAGGGTTTCAGTAACTTCATAAACTACATATATAATGATTAATTAATGTTATTCATTTATTTAAAAATATTTTAATCACAAACATTGTAATACTTGTATTTACCTGCTTTGTGATGTCAGTGTTAAGTAGCAACATTTTTTTGAATAATTTCGCTTTGTAGGCGTTACATTTTTAAATGATATTTAAAATTTGTATACAACATGAATGAGTATAACATGTTCTTACTGAACAATAACTATACATGAGAGATGAAAACCTATCATGTACAAAATTCTGTACAAAAATGAAGTATTCATCAGTAATTACAGCAACTATACTTTTATTTATAAAAATATAGAGCACACGTTAATCGATGGTTAATATTAAAGTACACTGCCATTAAACATAAATCTATTTTTTACAGTTGAATAATGAAACGTACATTATTTATGGACAAACTTGCTGTCTTCTTGTTAAAATGTGCAAGGTGAATGAATACAGGCCACTTCATTAATCATCTTCTTGTCATAGACCATGGAGGGAGTTTGTTTAACGCAGTCTACTACAAATGAAAAGGTTTTAATAATGCCAGTGAGAAGATATACTGGACACTTACTGGAATAGACAAAGTCAAAATAAGCACACTAGCTAAATATGTTTCCCTTAAAGGGGTAAGACTGATTGCCTTTCATGGAGTAAATGTCAAGCCATGTGTCATTTGCTGTTGGGTTTGTGGGTTTAATGGAATGCAGTAGTAGTAAGATGAGTGAAACCGATGCTTAGAAAAATAGAACTGGGCTACAAACATCAAACGTTCATTCTGAACAATTTAGATATCTAAGCACTCGCTATTGGTTTAACTTATGCATGAAAATTGGTTTAACCGATGCATGAGTAGTAATAAATAATAATCATGTGTTTCCCTGTACAACAAGATTTGTTACGAATCTATAAACTGTGGGCTACGTTAGATCATGTTCCTTACATAAAGGCAACAGCACATAATTAACAGATATGGGTAGATTTTTCTCATCTGTCTTGCAAGGTTTAGAGTCTATAGTTCACTGAAACACATGGCCTTGTCTTGAGGAAATAAAAAACGGCCTTTCAGATCTTTGGACCCTATGAGTCGTTAGCATGACATATCCGCCTTAAGAGCAGACCAGAAAATACTTCCTGGCAATTAACGACCACCGGTAAAATTGCTCTGAGAGCAATGAGCTCACCCCTTGCTCATCCAGTTTGAGCAGTGTGTCGCGGACTTTGGGCGAGTTGGAGGCCAGCCTCAGACAGTGCAGGTTGAGGTCTGGCAGGATGAACTCCAGCAGTCTTTTCGGAGAGAGCCCTCGAGGGGTCGTATGCCGTGCCGCCGACGGCACTGACTCTTCCAGGATGGAGCCCCGGAGGGTCTTCAGCTACAGACAAGAGAGGAAACAGACGCACTTGAATATGAGGGTGTTTTCTGTAAATACAGGCCGATTTCCAAGACCAGTTAGTAATGGAATTTAAATTAATGTTATCTTTAAAAATAAGTAAATGACTGTTTTAAAACAAAAAAAAACCCCATGATATTTTTAACAGTACTAGTTTTTAACACCCTTAATTAATTTTTGAACCACCGGTAGCACTGCAGGCTGAAGCCCAGCTGCTCATGCAGACTCTCATAGAGAGCATGATTGTAGCGCTCTCATTCACAGCTTTTACCAGCTTTTAAAGCGATAAGCAGCTTTAGGAGGCCAGACTGAACAGTGCTTGCAGAAGATCTAAAGATAAATCAACAAGCAGTAAATGCAACAGCAATGTTAAAAAAAAACTAGTTCCCCTTTTGTAACGAGAAGACATGAGCTACCGGTCAAAAGTTTTAGAACACCCCAAGTTTTCTGTTGTTTTGTACTGAAATTCAAGCAGTTCAATGTCTCATTGTTCATTCTGCAGAAAGTTCTTCCCAACTATGCTGCAGAAGTTCCCATAAGTGTGCGGCACTTACAGGTTGCTTTACTTTCACTCTTCTGTCCAGTTCATCCTAAAGCAGCTCAGTGGGGTTTAAGTCTGGAGACTTCTGGCCACTCCAAGTTTTAAAGCTTCCCATCTTGTTCTTTTTTCTGAGGTGGTTCTGGCAGAGCTTGGACTTGTGTTTTGGGTCACTATCTTGCTGTAGGACGAACCCGACCAACCAGGCACAAACCAGAGGTATTGCATGGAGCTACAGAATTATTTCCCACTTCTGGGTAACTTTACCATTTTTAAACCTCTCGAAGTTCAGCACTGTCATTTGTACCATTTCATGCTATTCACTGGACTTGAACTGTTTGAATTTCAATAAAAAAAAGCTTGAAACACTGAGGTGTTCTAAAACTTTTGACCAGTAGTGTACATTGAATGACGGCTTATATTATGTATAGTTAATATATACAATATTAGATACACTTTTGGTTGGAACATACAGACACTGTCCCAAGATGTCAGTGATGAAACTTTGGAAACTGTGTTCACTCTGTGGATCAAATAAAGTGAAGGCAGGTAGATTGCTAAGGGGTTCGTTCTGATTCATTATTGCTATACATGTAAATGTCTTTGAGAATGGAGATAACATATGTCAGCTGTATCAAACACTTTTAGAGAGATAACAAAAAAGAGGAAAGGAGAAGAGCACATGCAAACGTACAGCACTGCAGACATGCATGAAGAGATACAGAAAGAGAAGTAGGAAGCAACTTCTCCCCAGGGAGACATATAATAGTACTTATATGGGGCTAAAGAAAGAGAGACACAAGATTCTACTCCAGTGGAAGTTAATGGTGATAAGGAAAAAGAGGGATGGAAGAAAGGTGACAGGGCAGTGGTAATGAGGGATAAAGGGTGATAAGAAAGACAAAGAATGGAATCAAAAAACAAACGGATTTGCTCTGAACGTAATTGATTAATTTGCATTTTAGCATTTCTGTAAGTATTTTCTATTTGTTTCTGTTCCTTTTTTTCACACAGATGGCCTGTGCTCCTGATTTAATTAAACAGTAGGTGTGGAAAGTCTTTTGGGAATCTGGAAGGAAGACAACCTCTCTTTATCCCCTTTTATCCCTATCCCTATCCCTATCCCTATCAATTTAAACAGGCTGTTTATTTTACTGTATCTTTAAGATTGATAAATACAAATGACCTCATTTCTGCCTGGCTGCCCTGTTTCGTGCCTCATTCAAGAAACTGAAAGTCTCAGCCTCAGACCCTCCGCCCACACATGGACGGATACTGTGATGTCTAGCAAGGGTGTTGGTGGCCTTGTTGGTAGGATACATGCCTCGAATCCTACCTTCAGCAAACCACCACTGGGTTCCAGAGCAAGACCCTTTATCCCAAGTTGCTCCAGGGAGACTGCCCCCTGTAGCTAGGGAATCGAAGTCGCTCTGGATAAAAGCGTCTGCTAAATGTCGTAAATGTAGCAAGTTAAGTTGGCCACAGCTGTCAGGATTTCGCCACTGCTGTTCTGTTTGGCTTCCCCTTTACATTTAGCTATTTTCTTTTTTCTATAATAGCATGAAGGGCCTGGACAAAACTGATGTTGTGTTGCACCCTTTTGTGAAACACAAATGGATGAATTCAACACAGGCTTAGTATCAATATACTGCATTTGTACTGTTAGGAAAATGTATGTTCCCATATTGGTGGCCTGGTGTTTAGGGAGTTGCAACTGCAATCAGACGATCATGGGTTCAAAGCCAAGGACTGCTAGTGGCACCACTGAGGTTCCCTTGAGCAAAGTACCGTTCCCACACACTGCTCCCTGGGCACTGTGTTCCTGGCTGCCCACTGCTTCACTTGATATATGGGTTAAATGCACAGAAAAAATGTTGTCCTGTTCATACTGCGTGATGTGTTTTGTTCACGTATGACTAAAGGACACTGTAGTTTAATATTATGGGCTTTTTAAGTGTGATCATGTTTAATTGTTTTTTAGAAGCAACACACCGTTTGTTCCTGTTTTTTGTCTCCGTGACCTCAGGTTTTTCAGATAGAGATAAATTGAGAGTTCCAAGGAGAGAGATAGGGGATGACGTGACACATACAGCCAATTACAAAAGAAGAAGAAAAACTACGGGTGGCAAACAGGGAAGGAAGCACAGAAAGCGGAAGAAAAAGTGATGGAGTGCGATAAAGGAAGACGTGCTGGACATATCTGAATTTTCTACAATTCAGCCTTGCTCAACTTCTGTGTAGAAGCCCTTACATAAGCCCACCTGTGAGTGAGTAAGTGAGAGAAAGTCTGTCACAGGAAGGTCAGCGTAGAAACCAACATACGCACACATGTACATGTGTGTAGGAGGGTGTGTTTGTGTGTGTGCTGCTGTGTGTGTACATTTTCACCTCTGTGGTCCTGAATATGATCCTATAGTTGTACTGAGCCCCACTAGACGCTTCCTTCTCCTCTCGCCGAAAACTGATGGCCACTGGCCCCAGCCGATCGTCCATCCCAAAGAAATTCTGATGGTCTGTGAGACACAGCAAGAGCACAGTGTTACATGATTGTTTTTTCACAAAACTGATCATTTGTTGTCTGAACCGTGCCCGTTGTAACGGGCCTCTATGTTACTTAATATAATTTAATGTCGCTAATTATTGTACTAGTACCAGGCAAATCCAATTAAATCATTTATATCAAAAATTCTAAAACATTTTGACAAATATAAATAACCAAACACTGAACAGTGTCCACAATGCCCTGTTACATAAGCAATAAAATAGCTTCACAGCTAGATGATGTAGAAAACAGTGTCACTATTAGCATGCTGCTAAGAAACAGACATCTAATGGCACTTGGTAAAGTACTGTCCACTGTGTAAGTGCTTTGATAGTAGAACACTGTAAATGAGTAGTGCAACAGTAGAACACAACTTGAATAGGTACTCTGATAGCAATATACATCTGCAGTAAGAAGCTGAAAGAAATGTGATAGCATACATGAGCTCCAGTAAGTAGTATGAGAGTAGTATATAACAGTAGTAAGCAGAATAATAATGCTACACAGAATATAATAGTATCCAGTTGTAGTAAGCGCTTTAAGTATCAAGATAGCAGCACTTAGTAGTATGATAGCAGAAATCAGCTGTAATAATTAGTGTGACAGTAGAACACACTTGTATTAAGTAGTATTATTGTAGTACACTGCTGTAATATGTAGCATGATAACAGAACACTGTAATAATTAGTATATCTGAACCAGGGGCATTGGGAGCATTTTTAATTTGGGGGGACACACTGCTAAAGGGGTGCTTGGGAACCACTCGGAGTTTCGCGTGTTTCCCTCATACAAATCGCTGGGTGGGTAAGTGGGAAGGATAAAACAAATGATTTATTCAAGTGGGGGGGGGCATGCACCCCCTAATATAATGCTTCTGTCCCCCATGATCTGAACACAGCTGTAATAAGTAGTATGATGTCTAAACACAATTGTAATAATTAGTTTGATGGCTGAACAGAGCTGTAATAACAGTGGAACATGCCTGTATTAAGTAGTATTATAGTAGTATACTGCTGAAATATGCAACAGGATAGTAGAAGACAGCTGTAATAATAAGTATGATATTTGAACACAGCTGTAATATTATGCATGATATCTGAACACAGCTGTAATAATTAGCATGAAAGCTAAACACAGCCGTAATTATTAGCATTATTTCTGAACACAGATGTAATAATTAGTATGATAACACAGCTGTAATCTTTAGTATGATATCCGTAAACATCTGTAATCATTAGTATGATGGAACACAGTTTCATTAAGAGCATGATAGTATTACACAGTTGCAATATGCAGTATGATGGCAGTGAACAGCTGTAACATGTAGCATAATAGCAGAACTGTTTAGAGTCGCATGACAGTGGTACACAGCTCTTATATCTAGTGTGATAGTAGATCTGATGTATGAAGAAGTATGATGGGAGTACACAGCTCCAACAAATAGTATGATAGAAGAACACAGCTGCAACAAGTAGTAACATTAATGGTACATAATAAGGTAATAAATAGTATGACTGAAGTACACAGCACTCATCTGATCATAGTAGAACACAGCTGAAATGAGTACTGTGACAGTAGAACACAGTTGCTATAAGCAGCATGATAGCAGAACAGTGGTGTGAGAAGTGGTGAGATAGCAGCAAATGGTTGTAACAAAATAATACAATACAATACAATACACTAATTGGGGCAGCTGGTGGTCTAGTGGTTAGGGAGTTGCCCCTGCGATCAGAAGGCCATGGGCTTATATCCCAGGACTGCTCGTGGCACCACTGAAGTACCCTTGAGTAGGGTACCGTCTCCACACACTGCTCCCTGGGCACCCCCGTGGGTGAATGGGTTAAACGAAAAGAGAGAATTTCACACTGTTCACACTGTGTGCTGCGGTCAGGCCCGGATTAAGGTGGGTCTGGGCCCCGGGGCAAGGAGATTGCAAGGGCCCCCCCTCCCCCCCTCCCGCTCCGAGCCCATACCAACCCGGTCGGTAATACGGCCCTGGCTGCGGTGTGTTCATACATGAGTATAAGGGGCCACTTTACTTCAAGACACAGTTATAACAGACAATAATACACTGTGGCAGGGACTATGGTAATATTACACAGCTGTAAAACAGCACAACAGTACACACATGAAGTAAGTAGCACTGTAGTAGCATGCTGCAGCAATCAGTGGTGTGGTAGCTGTAGTAGTACACGGAAGAAACACACAGGCATATTAAGTGTGATATCAGTAAGCAGCTGCAGTAAATTGTATGCTAGTAGGGCTAACATTTCCATCCTTCAGTTACATCAGATCAGAGACTGTAGGACAGACAGAGACAGAGAGAGAGAGAGAGAGAGAGAGAGAGAGAGAGAGAAAGAGAGAGAACAGAAAGAAGAAATGCTAAAAAGGCGCTCACTGTCACCAGCAAATATTTGTGACGGAGCTGCAAATGCAGTGCGTCACAAACAAACGCGCACACGTACACACACACATGCAAATCAAAGCAGACTTCCCAGTGCATGCTGTCCCACTTTCGCACCCTCCTAGCATCCCCATTTCGAGATGACAGATAGCGTTCAGCGAATCTAAGAGAAGCAACCAGACAGAATCAAGACACACACACACACACACACACACACACACACATACACACACCTCAGATAGAGAAGGGGAAGTACAGAGAGGAAAACATGTCTGCCACAAAAAGGCATTTACACACACCTAAGCGTTTTTAAATCTTGCTACCTCTGTCTATCAAACTGTATGACACTTCCAAGCACACACAATTACACACCTGCACACACACACACACACACACACACATATATATACACCCTTCACTAAAATTAAGACCATATTCACATTACAGAGTAATATGTGCCCAAATCTAATTTGTGCCCAAATGTGACACAGTCCTGATTTTTTGATATTTTGATATTATCTGATATTTTTACTTGTATGAGCATCAGAAATGTGATCTGATGCCACTGGACAGTAACGAGACCAGAATTCATGCTTTGTTTTAACATCACACTTAACTGATCATGCACATAATGTTACCATGGTCATCATCCAGCATGAGCAGCATTTCATCAGCGGCCAACATGATAAAAAATGTGTGTGTGTGCGTGTCCTGCTGGTGACAACCCCTTTCTATAAAAGTCATGCATAGACACAACCTAAACAGGCGTGTAATGGGATTCTAATGTCTGGCCACAGTTTGGCGTGGGAATAGGATAGTTAAGTTGCCCTACAAAGCTGTGGCCATGATGTAACAATCTTATTCCCACATCTTTCTTAAGTCATAACCGCACATTCGTATCCCGTTTTCAGTTCTCAGTTATTCCTTTTTATTTAAAAAATGACACTAATACGCTAATGACACAAATATGAACCATTAAAGCCATGAGATCAGAGTGAAAAAATTGAATTGACCAAATATTATAAATATAAACTACATTATGGGAATTGTGGTCTGATACTGATCATTTACAAAATCAGGACTAAATCCACCTGGATTAGCATTAAAGAGATTTACAGAGTGCTATAAATGATGTAATATGAATATAATGCACACATTTTAGCACAGTGACTCAGCATTACCTAAACATTCTGCTCTTAAACTATACTATAACATCAAATATCAGTCTAAAATATCAGTCAAATAACAGCAATTTCTTTAGACAATTATTTGAAGATCTTTGTAGATTATTTGAAGATACCAATTTCATTCCTATTATCGTTGTGCATCCTTAGCAATAAGGGTTGAAATGTTAACATAACAAGACAATTCTTACAAATGTTAGTTCTGTCTGATTGGTTCTACTGGTGCTATAATTCTTAACCAGAAAATAATACTTAACATAACTTTTATAAGATGAAATCTGATCCTCTATTTGCAGTGTGACAGCATATTCTGCCACTAAGCAAACTTAAAGCTCTTAAAGAGCTACTAAAGGAACTGGAGTTACCTAAAATCAGACAAATACAATCCAGTAAAAAACGATGGGCTGTGACATGCATTACAGACTGGCTGAAACAAAACCAAATCCCGGTTTATCTGACTAAAAAAAAAAGCTCTTCTTTGCTTTATCTCTTCTTCATTTTGCAGAGCTGCCGTATAAAAGCAATAGAACACTCAAGGTTGTGTCTTATGAAACTGGTTTTGTTTACATACTGGCAATATCATGCTCAGAAAAGCTAATTATCACATACTGTTATGCAGTTTAGCATGGTAACATTAAAGATCGTCATATTACCCAGCTCTAATTATCTGGAAAATATCAGCAAAAAACACTGGACCAGATAAACAGATTTGACGCAACCCCGTAACAAATTTGCCCTGAAATATACAGCATTTTAAAGCAACATAGTTTTTGAAGGGGGAATATCGTGTTGGTAACAGCGGACACTCAGGTTTAATACTGGAGCAGATAAACTACTATTATTGTCACAAAAATGATCCATCCATCCATCATCTGAACCATTTATCCTTAACCAGGGTCGCGGGGGGTGATGGAGCCCATCCCAGCACTCACACGGAGCAACACCCCGGACAAGTCACTAATCCATCACAGAGTAGACACACAGACAAATACACTCCCTCATACACACCTAGGGGCAATTTAGCCTCTCCAGTTTGTCTGATGTGCATGTCTTTGGACTGTGGGTGGAAACCGAAGTGCCTCACTATGAGGCAACAGCTCTACCCAATGTTCCAGTGTGCCACCCCATTGGGTCACTTAAATTACTGAATTCACCCCTCAGCCACGGAAGCTGAGATGTTCACAGAGAGGACTGCACAGAAATCATTTCGAAATCAAGATCTTGATTCAAAAACAGCATCAGTTCTGTAGACCATTTTGGAGACCAGCACCACAACGGTAGCATGGTGACCATGGCGCATTTTAGATCAAACCACAGTGCTTCTATAGCCTGGACCGCAAGCTGTAAACTTTCTATTACCATTCTCAAGATCTGCATTTGCTGTGAGCTTGGTGTGATTAGATTAGTAGCAGCTGTGATCTCATTTCAGAGCTGTTGACGTTCTATGTTCAAAAGACCCATGACAACATGTAGGCCTGTTCTTCATTAACAAATAAAGTTTTTCACACATGCCACTTTAACATCATTTAACACCCATAAGGCTGTAAGGCTTTCTAAAGATTACAAGTGAAATGGGTTTCCCTTTGGTCTGTTTTACAATGAGATCCTTGCGAGTATTTAATTATATATTACTTGATAAAGCTATGTAATAACAGATTTGTTTCCATTCTGTAATAGCTATTTACACTGATCAAGTTTACACTTGAGATGCTATTACACGCTTCAAGTTATGTAAGAATCTAGCAATTACAAAAATACAAAATACATATATTGTTCTTAAATTTGAGATGTTAAGGAATCCAGAGTAAAAAACCTTGATCAAGATTTGATTCACAATCAAACTGATTCACATTCACAAAAAGTGTGATTTGTTAGAGAGTCTTTGCGTATGGCAACTTCAGCGATATCATTATTGCAAAGGCCCATACTGCGCTTGTGTAGCCCTAGTGAGCATATGGCACAAACTCTCTTCTCAGATTCCTTACTAAGATAAGAGTGGGAAATTCACTCACCTTTCATGTAGAAATACTTGTGGTAGTAGCGTGCACCCAGGTCTGCATGCTCTATAAAGAAGTTGTTTTTCCCCTGTTGCTGGATGTGGCTCTCTCGGGGTTCCTCCAGCACAGACACAGCATCGTTGGGGCTCTGCAGGCTCCTCCAGCGACCACTGCTGCTCCCTGTCCTGCCCAGCCCGACCCTTTCCTCTCCACCCATCTCGTTGCGAAAGTGTGGGCAGCTCAGAAGCAGATCATTGTCGTTGCCGTCCCCTTCGTCCAACAGAGCCTGTTCTGGCTCCTCTGTGCTGGACCCACCTCCGGTTCCACCCCCTCCTCCTCCACCCTGAGACGGGGAAGAAGGCGTGGCCTGTGCCAAGGGGCGGAGCTGCGACGCAGCTGATGCCCCAGATGTGATATTCTTTTTCCGGCCCACACTGTCCCTGTTGGATGCTGCCTCCGACAAATCAAACAGGATGCTCTGCACATCGTAGTGGGCAAAGTTGCGCACCCATGCTCCGCCCACTGCCTGTTCTGGAGGTACCTGAAAGGGAGAGGATTTTGCTTTTTTCCCTGGTGCCTCTGGCTTTGGGGTTTTGATAGGTTTTGGGACATCCCCAGCAGGTGCAGAGAGGGCCCGGAAAAAGCCGTCTGGCTCGTGTGTAGTCTCCTGGAGGCCAAGCAAAAGGAAGGGATCCTTAAAGCGCAGAGCGCTGGGACTGAGAATTTCCGGCTCATCTGAGCATGGCTCCACAGGTCTAATCTGTCTCTCCAAAGATGAAAGACTCCCGTATTCTCGATGGAGGACTATCCCAGGTTCTCCCTGGCCCCCCGGCCCTGCGTTCTCACCCGCCGTCCGGGCCACTTTTACCCCAGCCTTTCCTGCAGAGTCTAGGTCCCCCAGAGTTACATCACTGTTGCTGCGCTGCATGATGTGGCCCCGTCCAACTGCTCGCAGGTTGAGACCCACCCTGCTGGGTGTCACACTCTCGCCCTCTGTCACCTCGCCCTCCCTCCTCGGTGGCCACTCGGCCACCACTCGCGTCCGCACGCCACCGTCCCGCTTAGGGTCGAAGCTCACGGTGGCCAGGGGTGGGCGCGGGCTCTGCCGGCGGAACTTGCGGATGAAGAGGTCGTCCGACTGCATGGTGCACTTGTCCACTCAAGACACCACAGTCCCTCACAATTCCTTCGTGTCTCTCTTCTCTTCTCTCCCCACTACCCTTGCCTTTTACTGTGGATTGACTGGTGAGTGGAGGAAACAGCTGACTGACACATGTGCACAATCCACGAAGGAGAGCTCATACCTCTGTCACCAACAGACGTATCCTCCACCCATAGAAGACTTGCAGAACTACTACTCAGACTCAAGACGTTATTGTGGACATGTTGCGACAAGAGAGCTGTTTCCCATCACTTTGAACAAGCTTGAACAGGAGATGTCTGCCTCATCTTGATTATTTGGTAAAGCAGAATCCACCTATATGGATTTGAAAGTGTGCCCCAGGTTGAAGCAGAGGGGGCTTTGGATTTCTAATGAAACCTTTGGCCAGCCTGAGTCAGGGGTACCTCGTCATCAGCCTCCCTCTTGATCAGCACAGCTGGTTATGCTTCAACATCCTGTGAACGAAAGAAAAATACATGGGTGAAATGTCAACAGTCTGAGTGTTGAATGTGAGGTTTTAGCCAGAGAATGTGTAACGTTCCCATCCTTACTAGAGCAAGAAGATACAGTGTTACTTTGAAAATTGCTATCTTACAGGGGCCCAGAACACTTTACCCTGCTCATTACCCTTCAGCTAAAGTATTACTAGGAGAGAGTAGGGCATGATTTAATCCGTTTAAAATGTACTATCGACATTTTGTGTGTTGGAGCAAGCAGAACAAATTATTGGTCAACTTCTCATATTCTCACGGCAGCTTCATCTATTAAGTTGAACAGTAAGATTTGGACTGCCAGATATTTCTCAAGATTCAAGCCGAAAACTATTTTAAAAGCAAAAAACAGTTTTTCCATGCTCTTGGTGTTCGTAATATAGCACCAATCAAGGCATGTAAATAACTCAAGTCAGCCACCACATGGTTAGTTTTAACACAAATAAATCCCACACAGACAATGACAGAAGTCCTTATACATTATACGTTATTTTTTGGACATGTAGGCACTTATCTATCTATAAAAGATGTAAATATATTCAAATTTCATAATGCTGATAGGACTTTGTAGTCAACGTGCATGTTAGTGTATTTTAGGATGGAATGATTTTTTTTAAATTAACTTCTCCTATGGGGTAAGGTGTACCGTTTGCACTCTGCTTTTGGCTGAACTGTTCATGAAAAGTAAGAGTTGGAAGGAACTTTGAAGTTGTCATTTATAGCAGAGATTGCTTGTATGAAACAGTAATCGATCACAAATCATTCATGGATGTATTAATGCGATATTTATTCCTATAGTATTCCAAACAACTATACCTAATCTCAATGCGAGCACTCGTAACAGAGGAATTCCGTTGCACAGACATGACAACACATCCAAAGAAGACAAATCAAAATATCAATCTAATATGCAGAAATCTAGACAAACATAACTAAACCGGGTACAAATAAGGTCAATGTTTCATAAGAACTTCATCTGCATGCCTGCAGGGAAACCTGCATGTCTGACGTGAGGTTTATTGTTCCACCTTACCTCGCCACTTCTGTTCCCTTTTGCTACAATTATTTATCCCCCTGCCAAAAATAGCCGGCGCTATCCATGGCCGCATGGTGTGCCGCATCCACCCAGCCCTTGCACAATGGCAGCTCCACTCACAGGGGCGGGGGCTTCCTGAGCAACGCTATGGCAGCAGGGGAGATACAGTAAAAAACTACACAATGCTGGAGAGCCAGCCAAACTTTACAAGGCTCTTGTCTACATGTTTGCCCTTCTCTCTCTCTCTCTCTCTCTCTCTCTCTCTCCCTCTCATTCTCTCTCTGTTTTTTCTTGCTCTCTCTCACTCACTTGCCAAAGGTCAAATGCAAAATTACTAGGGAAGAGGATAAATACGGGAAACTTTTCATTAATACAATATAAACAGTAAATCCCGGGTTGTGCTCTTGCTTGCACTCTCTCTCTCCCACACACACACACACACACACACACACACAAGCACATTCAGTCATAAATCCCTTTGATTCATCTTGAGACCAAAGAAGATGGAAGAAACGAAAGCAAGATGGCTCAGCAAGTTGTGGTACCATGTGCCCAAAAATATGTAGATCCCTGCTCAAGCAAGGTTTCTTCTGAAATCAGCAGTATAAATCGGGGAGTGTGCCGTCGGGGATAAATCAGGGAGTGTGCCGTCACTGCAGTAACAGCATCTACTCTTCTGGTGAGAGATGTTGTGAGCATCCCACCACAGGAGCATTAGTGATATCAGGTACTGATGATGGATGATCAGTCCTGGATCACATACACCACCCCAGCTCAGGCTTCAGTTACTGGACAGAGCTCTATCACACCAGAGTCCAGCTCCACAGCCTTAGGGGTCTTTACTCCTCTCTGACTCCGCTCCAGCTTAACGCTTGCTCATAGCTTTTTATGAGCAAGCTTTAAGATGCATTAACCTCTTCAGACGTCTTGTTCCAATCACCACTACTTTTCTTGACTGGAGCGTTTCACATCAGTCCACACTGCATTGACTTTGTTCACATTTGAATGACTTGAGTTGTGCAGAAAAATGTCTAAAAGGTCAGCAGCATTCCCCTTTAATAATACTGGACCCTCAGTCCAGGCCACACTGAGCTACCTGAAACATACCGCTTGTGGGACTCTGCATAACTTTTTCACTAAAATATATATATATAATATATAATATCAGAAAACGTTAATGATCCCGGAAGAAATTGCTAATGTTATGACAGAGACACGGAGATAAGAACAATATAAAATATAAAATGTAAATAAATTCAGTGGGGAAAAAAACTGTATAGAAAACTCACTATGAAGTACACTAAGCTATGTACACACACACACACACACACACACACACATATATATATATATATACTTTAAAATCAAGTGCATTACTCGGTGCAGCCGGTCCTGTGTTCGCCTGCTGAGATCCACAGACTGATCTGAAGTCAGACCTGTGTGGGACGTTGCGTGTCCGTCTGTAGGTCCTGTCACTGAGGAGCTGTTCTGGCGGAGGACCGTACCTCTAACCCGGAGGAGCAGAGGAGGACCCGCCATCGCTCTCGGCGCACGGTTAGCGCCAAGTCCACCGAAAACTCGCAAAACCACGCCAGGACGACCAGACAGAGACAAGAGTCCCGCAGTCCTCGCGCTAAATGTTCCAGTTAGAGAGCAGCTTCACACACACAGCCTCTCCCCACACACACAGTCTCTTCACACACACACACACACCGTGCTGCACGTGACGTCAGAGCCGTGAGAACCGAGTGCGTGCGGTGTGTGTGTGTTCACGCTCAGCAGTTTCCTGTCTCGCGCTGAGAAGATTCGCAGCGCCCCGAGCAGCAGGTGCAGCTAAACACTGCAGAGCTGCAGAGAGAGAGAGAGAGGGGGGGGGGGTTCTATCTTCCTCCCTCTTTTTTTCATCTCTCTCTTTAGCTCTCTTTTCTCTCATTCACTCCTCTCTCTCCCTCTCCCTTAGTATCTCAGCTGTCAGTCTTTTTTCTTACTTCATGGTCCTCCACTCTCTCATCCTCTGTCTGCTCTCTCTCTCGCCCTGTCTCTCTATCTGTCTCTTTCTCTCTCTCTCATCGGTGTCTGCCTTTCTCTCTCTGTCTCTCAGCCTGTCTGCCTCGCTCTCTCGCTCTCATCCTCTGTCTGCCTCTCTCTCTCCCTCTCTGTGTCTCTATCTGTCTTTTCTCTCTCTCTCATCTGTCTCTCTCTCTCTCTTTCTCTCTCTCTCGCTCATCCTCTGTCTCTCTCTCTCTCTCTCATACTTCCATTGTCTGTCATTCTATCTTATTCTCTCATTCCTTCTCATTGTTTCTCTTTCTGTGTCTCAATATTTCTCAAGTCTCTCTTTTACCTATTTCATCTCTTTTTTCTTCACTCTCTCTCTTCCTCTGTGTATCTCGTTCTCTATCCCATTTTCTCTTATTCCTCTCTTTTTGTTCTCCAATGATGATGCATTGGTTTTATAACTTTTTTGTAACTATTTTTTGATAGTAGTTAAGATGAGTTTTGCTGTGGCACTGAATTGGTCTACATTGGCGCTATAAAGCAGTGTTAAGTCTGACATATCTCTCTATCTGTCACACACACACACACACACAGCCTGCCAGGCAGGACACAGCTCACACTCACACTCACAAAGTCCCCCTCTGATTGTTCAGCATCCTAGTTTGACGCATCTCATATTGATTTCTGCCTCCGCCGTCTTATATTGCTTCTGCAAGATCACATTAGCCTTTCCTGGAGTGTCTCTGTCAATTTTTAAACAGCTTACCATTAGAGCACCCACCAGGCATCTTGCAGGAAACACAATAAAATCTCTGCTGCACAAAAGGATCCCAAGAAGGCATTTTGGCAGACGGGTAAAACTGCTTATAACAAACTTGCATCAGTCTGGAGCTAATTTGATGGCTTGCCATTAGAAACCTATCCATCCTGCCTTAAGAACTGACTGAAGGGCTTAGAGTAGCGATGCATGATATCACCTTCAAAATTGCTGAAAGCAATTCTGGAAGAGGAACGAGCACCCCATCATTATTCAAAACTCCATCATAAACTCGGAATAACTTACATTTACATTTCATCCTTAATATCCACAGACATCCTTAAAGGTCCCTTAACCCTTTCTTGCAATTTTTTTTACCATTGAAATCCACTTCGGTCATACACTAAATGGACAAAAGTATTGGGACACCTTTTAATTATTGAATTCAGGTGACCTCTACCTCCCGGTGAAGGGCAATCTTAATGCTACAGCATACCAAGACATTTTGGACAATGGCATGCTTCCAACTTTGTGGACTCAGTTTGGGGAAGAACCTTTTCTATTCTAGTATGGCTGTGCCCCAGTGCACAAAGCAAGCTCCATAAAGACATGGTGGGATGAGTTGAGTGTGGAAGAACTTGATTTGTCCACACAGAGCCCTGACCTCAACCTCAAGGACCCAACATTGCATAGTTTCAAACACAGATTAAGGCTAATTACTGTTACACCACTGTTCATCTAATGTTCTCGCTTGCTTGCTGCTGTTTAACCTGCTTCATTCGACTTTAATTACTCATTCATGCACACGACCGTCGTATTTTCTTGAAACAGGTGGTGCACGAAACAAGCACATACAGGCAGGACAATGGGAAACACACACTCAGACGGCACAACGTAGCCTATTTACTAATGTTGAGTTTGTAAAGAATTTTTCTGCATCAAACAATTTCAGTGACCCATGTCTATTTATGTCTATTTTTAATGCCTTCACTTTTTCTTCAAAAGGATTTCAAGGGCCCATGTGAATCACACATGTGCCGAAAAAAGCCCTCATTTGGTCATGACCTCTTTATCTCTTTAGCTCTTAAAACAGAACTGACTGATTTATATGTAAATACATTTGGCTTTTGTGGCATCACAAAAACAATGAACTACAAAGTGGACTGTTTTCAAAGCTTACGTTCTATATACAGTACATATGGGCTGAATGGCTCATTTTGAAATAGTGTCTTCATACCATATCAAATTTGACAACTCAGTGTTCCATATTTGAAGTCATTACATTATCTACTGTATGTGTCTGAATAACTTGAGCGGCTTTATGGACAAAATGTATTTCTTGTTGTGACCTGGGGGTGAGCGTTTTGCTCCATTTCCCAATTTCTCAAGTGCCACCTATAGGTGGCTGCCTAGTTTGCCTGTATGGAGGTGGTGGTCCTGATGACCACTATTACCCTTAAAAAAGATTCCCAGTTTCCATGAAACAGTTAATCACTTCCCATTTTGATATGACAGGTGGGTTTTCTGCAGAAATGAAAGAGGCGATGTGTGTTGGTCAGCAATTCCAGAGAGTGCTCTTTAAGAAAAGTCCATGGTAAAGTCCAGTGGTAAATTCCACCAGTGTGGCCCACCAGTGTGATCTCAAACTGAGAGTTCAGGCCACTGTTAAAGGAAATGATTTAATATAACCCTTTATTGCTGTACTGATTTACAAAAATGTATCAATAGCAAGGATTATCGCACTTAGGCCATAGACTACTGTGGTCAGTAGTAGCCTAGCATAGAGTTGATGCGAGTCCCAGAATGAAGCTTTGAAATAGTGGCAAAATTACCTTTGTCCTCCAGCAGTCAGCTCTAAATGTGCTCCTTTAGCCCACAGCAGATCTTTTTCTCCAGCATCGTGCCCCTAGGGCCAGTGTATTAGTTTGCTTTTTAGCCTCTAGTCCAGTTTAAAGGCCTTTTCTTGTGTAACATGGTACTCAGTAGTAACATGATGGCTATTCCAGCCCTGTAACTCACTTATGGGCTATTGTAAGGTTCAATTTGTGCACTCCCTCCTCTGAAAAGTCACCAGAAACAGTGTTTTTTTTTCTATAAAGGTCTTTCCAGGCCCTGCTAGCATCCCTGCTCTTCACCATGAGTGAGGATAAATACAAACATAGAGAACAAGTATTGTTTCCTGAACTACATCATTATATTTTCTGCATCTAAAAGGTCTCAAATCTTAATGTAGCTGTCTGATCAAAAGGTCAAATTCCTGTTTCTGCAAACACACACACACACACACACATATATAAACACACAGGTTGTATGAATCACTGGCTGCTGAACAGAAACTGAAGCAGTTTCCTGGTGGCAGTGATGCAGTGAAGATCTGAACTTGTTATTTCACAAAAAAGGAAATATAGGGTCCTATAAATACCATCTTTATAGCCACAAGACTTCCTGAGCCACTTTTGTTGTGGCTCAGTGTTAGCAGCTTTGTCACCGGCTAAAGCAGACTGCTGGTTGCCTTCGCTTGGCCTCCTCATTGCTGTGTAAATGAGACAAATGACAGCATTCAGGCTGCAGATTTGCAATTGTAATTCACTCAATTCATCTCGAGTCATTTGATGTATAAACACTCACCAGTTAGCAATTTAGTGTAGGAGAACTAACAGACAGGACATCAGGAGTTTGGACAGGAGTTTGAAGTCTCTTCGTCCCGAAGAGCTCACAGGAGGACAAAACATGCACATGTAGACACTCCTTAAAGGTAGAGGAGCTTGCAGAAGTAGATATGCACCATGTGGCTATTTTAATACGAATACGGCTCCCCAGAGACTTGATTCGGGCTCAAATACCAGAGATTCAAGACTTGACTTGGAGTCAAACCTCAGAGACTCAACCCAGACTTAAACCCCAGCGACTCAAGACTCAACTCAGACTCAAACCCCAGAGACTCAAAACTCAGCTTGAACCGAAACCCCAGAGACTCAAGACTCAACACAAACTTAAACCACAGAGACTCAAGACTCAACTCAGACTTAAACCCCAGACACTAGAGACTTGACTCATACTCCAAATCCAGCCCCAGTGACTGGAGACCCGACACAGACTCATATTGCAAACCTAGAGACTTGAGACTTGACTCAGACGTGACCCCCATAAATTTGAGACTTCACTCAGACTCGACCCCAGAGATGTGAGACTTTACTTGAAGAGACCAATGAATTGAGTCAGACTCAAACCCTAGATACTCAAGACTTGACCTCGACTTGAATTTAAGAGACTCTTGAATACATGAACCACAGCTCAGCTACGGGAGAGTCAGAGCAGAGCTGTGAGTCAAGTCACCATGTGAGTCTATGACTTCAAAATAAAAAAATGAATAAAAAAATGACTAATTCTGCTAAAGTTTGCGTAAGATAGTGTGTAGGTTACAATGCGCGAAGTGTTGTTCAGGTCTGCTCACTATTACCACAAGTTCCTGTTGAACATGCTGTGCTGAACAGAGGTGCTTGACGTAGTCATTTCTGTGAGACTTGCACGGTAGTGGTGAGCTTAAGAATGAGTATCAGATCCAGAAATACATGGAGGAGGTTATTTTCTCCGTCATTTCATCTTTCGTTTGCATGGTTCAGGATTTATTTTTTCGATTTACGATTGTACATAACAGCAACTGTGTAGCAAGTTTAATATGCTTGATATCAGCGGGAGAGATGGCAGATATAAAAACATCACTGCTAGACTTAAACACTGGTGCCGTACCCTCTCTAAATATTGAAACTGATGGTAAAATGTGGTGGTAAAAATGTTATTGATCATTTTAATGTGCAAGGCGTTGCCAAATCTCCACTGTAACAAGGACCACTGTTGTCGGATACAAATGACCGTGAATTTCATTTATGATAAGTGAACTGACTTCTTGTGGACTGATATGAAAGATGTGAATCAAAAGCCCATTGCTATTTTTTTCAGCAGTCATTATTAAGAAATATTGTTCCTCTTAACGCTGGAATAACCAAATCAGTTCAGTGGAACTTTCTGCAGATTTTAAGACATATTTTAAAGATGCCCTTGAGTGGATAACTTGAATGACATGTGACATCGTTCTAAATTACAGTGTGTGACCTAGGTACAGTGTAGCGATCATACAAGTCTTATTCTAATGTTCATGTATCATAAAAAGGGGCCATGTCTTAAAGCCTGGAGAAATGACTGTAAGCCATGGAGAGATTTCCATATTTTCCTTATTAAGCTTATTAAGTTTATTAATCTCAGGGATAACATGGGACAGAATGCAAAATGAAATTTGGGCTATTCCAGTCATCTCAAGAACTTCTTCATTTTGTATCTACTGAGAACCAGAACGTTCATATTATCATAAAGATCTACCAGTTGCAAATGTTATCGCAATGTAATCACTGTACTTTGCTTTATAAGTACACATTCATGCTAAAGCCCATTGGTCCCATTAAGCATTACTGGTAATGACTGGTTGCTGTTTATTGATGTGAATATCAGCAACAACAGCACATGTTCTCGTGTGCTGCATAAACTCATGACCAGGAAGGGTCAAAAGTAACCAGTAAGGCTCATTTAGCGGTTAAAAAAGGATTTAGCAATACACTCCTCATGGATATCATATACAATGTGTAAAACCATAGCAATGCTGCTGCAATACACACTGACCCACCACTAACACAGTGGATCTGAGAACGGTCCCCGACCAAAGTAAAATGTGAGCAGTGGTCCTACGGTGGTCCTTGTCCTTTGATTGATGAGATGAGATGGAGGGGGCTGATACACAGTAACAGATGGGCTATAGTGAGTCAAAGTATATGCTATGGGGTTCTAATTAACCGACAATCCATAGTGTTTTACTGTCATTATATTCGGTACACAGCTACAAAATAGGCTTCTACCAAGCACTCTTTTGGCTGAGCACATCCAGTGGGGCGACACACGCTGTAGATACTGCTTGCTCATGCTAGCAGGCCCAGCACAGCCTAAACTGCAACGTTTCTGTCGACTCCATCAGGAGATTAAGGCAAGACGGATTATGCTGGACAGGCAGGCAGAGGCTTAAACTGCTCTCCAGGACTGGCTGAAGATTGGGGAGGTTATTAACAAGCTTGCTGGGCTGTGCTTCCTACAGTCACACACACAAGCTGTTACTGGGCAACAGTTTACCAGTTCACCACTTTACCTTGCTCATCTCTTCCAAGAAAGCGCTCATCGCAAGCATTTACAGTGGAACGCACGGAGGTCACCGTGGCGTCGCTGTCAAAAACAGCTTCTGACGAATAAACATGGCTGTTAAGGGAATGGGCCCCTACATGTTAGAAGTATTGAGTTATTGTTATTTTGCTATACAATATATGACATTCGCATAGTTACATAATTACTAGGGGTGGGATCAGACAGCGTGATATGATTTTCATGAATATCACACATTACATATGCTGTTCTTGTGGTTTTTCATGAAAATCACAGATTACATACTGCAAATATATATATATATAACTTAATATTGTTATACTAATCATATAATAATGTAATCACCCCTCATTTCTCTATAATGTTGAATATGCTTATGTGATGCTACAATTGAATTGTAAACATACAGCAAAGTTTGAATGGAAAAGGATAATGTGAAAATAATGCAGAATATATAGAAACATGACTTGAAAAATCAGTCCCGTCTGTAACCTGTCTGGGCGTGGTCCTAGGTGGATCACGCTTGATTGACAGACCTAAGGCCAACATTAGCATCCCGAAACACCACTGAAGCAGTGGTGGGGGGTTGGGGGGTGTTTAGCCATCTTCCTGTTTGGCGCACTTGTGAAGCCAGTTACAAGGCCGACGTGTTCCCTACTTGCTCTCTCAGGATATAACAATGGAAAAATCAGGGTCAAAGGGCACCACAGCGGGATGCCATAACGATAGAAGACTCGTCTCAGGGAACCTGCACTTCCTTCACCTCGTTTTCCCGCCTACTCTGATTCTCCTCCTTTCCACGGGATGTGATGTCATGCGTAGG
Source organism: Hydrocynus forskahlii (assembly GCA_037974365.1). Taxonomy (NCBI): domain Eukaryota; kingdom Metazoa; phylum Chordata; class Actinopteri; order Characiformes; family Alestidae; genus Hydrocynus; species Hydrocynus forskahlii. Next base: position 9,807,008 of record JBBPCX010000088.1, on the reverse strand, counting down.
CTGACCCCAAGCATGCTTGGTTGAAGGGCATTGTCACTGCGGTGCTGAGTGGTTGAATTAAAGCAACAGGTCTCAATAGTTATAGGGGGGTAAAGTGTTTTTAGGTAAAGTCTAAAAAGTTAAGTGTCCAGTTGTCATACATGAACACATGATAGCACGCTGTGTGAAAAGAACAAAATTCTTTCTCTGCATTTAACCCATTCACCAAGTGCAGCAGCGGGCAGCCAGGGATGCCCAGGGAGCAGAGTGTGGGGATGGTACCTTGCTCAAGGGCACCACAGTGGTGCCACTAGTCATGGGATTCAAACCCATGACCTTCCCAGGCTGCTGGAGTGGCTTATTGCTTTTGTTTACATTGACAGGGACCAAAATGGAAATAACCTTTAACAAATTTATTGTGTGCAGTGGTCTATGTATCACTGAATACAAAATCAATCAATAAATCAATAATACAGTCTATTTAATTGGCTACTATTGTATTTGCCTTTATGGACCCATACAGTGCCCACACAGGTTATTTAACGCTTTCAGAAAAGTTTATTAAAGAACCATCCACTCAAGACTATAAACTGTGTGAATCTGCCCATGGAAAACCATGACAATTAGAGCTAGGACAACCATTTAAAAATACACTCAAAAATGACTTTTTGTAAAACACACTTTTACAAAAATGCTGATTTTGGATCCTATGGGATTCTGGCAGTAAGTTAGTGCTGATCTAACATCATTGCACATAAATGTTTTCAGGCATTTAAGACAACTGCTTGACTAGTTTAAAGACGAACAAACATTTGTTCCTTGAAATCACCAGGCCGTTACAGCCAGTGAAAACCAAAACTAAAACAAAAATAAAAATCATTGTTTTAAGAGTGTAACTATTTCAATATATTATACAAATAAAACATGTTATTAGGAATATTTTAGCATATTAAACAACATTGCTCATTTACTGTCTTTTGGAATGCATGGATTAAGGGTCTAGAAGCACCTAGTTAGAGTAAAGTGAGTGGAGAGGGGTGGGGCTTATGCTGCGAATGCACATGCTCAAATGACTTGGTTTTAATTCTGAAGTCACTATGGACAAAACTATTGTGTCGCCTGACCATTACAGCAACAGGGAGATCACTGACATTACATTCATTTTCATAGACCTTTGCGGCTATAACAGCTTCCACTCTTCTTGGAAGGATTTCCACAAGATTTTGGAGTTTCAGTGGGAATTTGTGTCCATTCATTCTGTAGATTATTTATGAGGTCAGGCACTGAGGTTGGACGAGAAGGCCTGGCTCGCAAACTCAGTTCCAGTTCATTCCGAAGGTGTTGGATGGGGATGAGGTCAGGGCTCTGTGTGGGCCAGTCAAGTTCTTCCACACTGAACTCATCCAGCCACGTCTTTATAGAACTTGCTTTGTGCACTGAGGCGCAGTCATGCTGGAATAGAAAAGGTTTTTCCCCAAGCTATGTAAACAAAGTTGGAAGCATGGCGTTGTCCAAAATGTCTTGGTCTGCTGAAGTATTAAGTTTGTCCTTTACTAGAAAGTAAGGGGGTCTAGCCCAAACCCTAAAAATAGGTGTGTCCCAATACTTTTGTACATTTAGTGTATAGTGTATAGGGCTGTGATTTTTAGGTCTTGTTTTGTTAGTGAACAAAGTGGCAGGCGAATCCATCTATGTAATATGGAATTAGAGCTTTGTATGTGTGAATCGAGCGTAACTAATAAAATGTCAAAATCAAGTCAAATATTGATTGCAGTCATACTTGTGATCTTTATCCATACCAGAAGTGTGAAATTTTAAAAGATGTGTCATGCATGCAAAGCTTTATGAACTAAAAGGAGTAGCTACATCTGAGCCAATCTCTCTCTCTCACCCAGCTTAAATTTGATGCTTTTTAAGGCCGCTCACACCAGTTGCAGATGCACTTATTTTCCTAGCTGGGACAGCACCAAATTGACGATAGCTTTTCGGATAATCATGATTGCAACGTCCAAAATATGAATCCCTAAGCTAGAGTAATCTGGATCCTTTCCAAGGAGGCAAAGCTCACCGCTGGCCAAGCATCGATTTTAATGACCAGCTACTCACACAAGCTCGCTAAAGCATTCGTATCAATTACTGTATAAAGTGTACATTGTGTTAAAACACCACCAGAATTACCTTGAAGGCTTTTACAGCAGGCAAATATTTTACCACCACCACAGACCCTCTTCACAGCTTAGATCCTGACTTATCACACCTACTGCTTTCTGAATTCTAGTTCAGACCGCAGGCGTTCAGTACCAGCCTGCCAAGGTCAAATGTTAGAGTCAGATGAAATGTTGGTGTACTGTTTTATGTTATTTTCACACAGAACTTTTCTTTCATTTTGAAAGAAGAAGAAAGTTTTTAGGTTTTGGACAGTAAGGCACTAGCATCCTAGGCTACTGAGTGCTGACTGACTGGCATTCTTAGCTACTGAGTGTTGATTGGTTGGCATTCTGAACTACTGAGCTCTGACAGGTCGGCATTCTAAGCTACTGTGTATTGATTAGTTGGCATTCTAAACTACTGGGTACTGACTTACAGGCATTCTAGGCTTCGGAGTGTTGACAGATTGGCATTCGAAACTACTGCATGCTTACAGGCATTTGAAGCTTCTGAGTGTTGATTGGTTGGCATTCTAAGCTACTGAATGTTGGATGGTTGGCATTCTAAGCTACTGAGTGTTGACTGGTTGGCATTCGAAGCTCCTGAGTGCCGACTAATTGGCATTCTAAGCTACTGGATGTTGGATGGTTGGCATTCTAAGCTACTGAGTTCTAAACGGTCGGTGAGC
>JBBPCX010000088.1:9781068-9796068 GCA_037974365.1 Hydrocynus forskahlii | reverse complement strand
GAGGAAAGCCTGAGCTTTTAATGACCTCCTGCCCAAGATGACCGTGTTCCTGGCTAGAACTGGAAGGCCGGGTTCTAGCCATTGGTAGCTATGCCAGTCATTACAATGCGCAAGGCTACATTTTGTGCAAACCAATACTGTAGCAACATGTCCACAGATGTAAGTTGGACAATGCTGTGTATACAACCTATTTAAAGAGACATAAATAAGACAGACGTGCTGTTAAACACTAGGCTACTTATTACAATTTTCACTACTGTTGATCAGCCATTTTGGATATCGCGGACAGCATTGGTGATGCTCCCACTTTCTGAGTCAGAAATCCAACTTCAGGGGTGTTCCAGTTGAATATTACTTCTAGGAACTTGGAAATTTTGTCTTCCCAGTTTAAAAGGAAGCAAGTAATGGAAGCTAACACCTCAGCAATCAGCACCATACTAACGGCATGCCTGAAGCATCTCAGACTGCGTTCCACTGTTGAGAGATCTCAAATAGACAAGCTGATAAAGTTTCCGATATATGACGTATTGTCTTCTACTATAAAAATAAGTGCAGAAAAAAATTTGGTTTCAAAATGACTGCTAGTACTGTTTTTAGCTGTGTAAAGTTTGTCATGCCTGAACACATTCACCAAGTGAAGTAGTGGGCAGCCAGCGACACAGTGGGGAGCAGCATGTGAGGACGGTACCTTGCTCAGGGTACTCAGTGGTGACACTAGCAGTCCAACAATTCAAACCCCAAACGAGTTTTAGCAAGCCAAGATGTGTCAAATGAATGTCTTAGGTTTGGGATGAGGGAAAAATGTGTTCGAATATGATTTTTGGTCAAGCTAATTCTTCAAGGATGGCCTTCGTTCTCGCTGTTTAGCATGAAATGTCAGCTATGCTGCAGAATTCTGAGAAAGCTAATGAATAGACTCTCTTCATATACTGATGCTGCACATGCTCTTCCAACTCATTTTGTTGCCGCTGTTGACATACTTCTCTAATGACATGCACTGGCTACTGGAAAGTATGAGTGATAACATGAAAGAATGAAGTACATCCATTGTTAAGAACAGACAGCTAAGATTTATGGAGTATATCAGATCATTACTACAGGAAAACCATATGTATACTAGGAAGAGTGAAAGATAGCATGCAAAACTGAAATCTACTCATCATTAGACTAACATTGGATTTTGCTGATAAGCCCAAAATGAAAAAAACAAAGTGCATGTTGCAAGGTTGGTTTTAATATATGAATCATTTATTTATCTTAATCTTTTAAAAGGTGAGAGGAAACTCCTGTTAGCAATGTAGCCTGTCTGCTTTTAGATTTTCACCAAAATGGAGGAAGAATAAAGACTGTTTATCATTCAGATTATAAAAAAAGAGAAAACTTTAAAAACAGCACAAATACTATGAGAAATTCAAACAACCTCATTGCTGTTTAACATGATCAATGTTACTCTAAAGACGATATAAAACTGTAGGCTGTAGTTACGTCAGTCTACTCGGTTGGCTAATATTCTTTCACATCTTGTGGGAGATTAGTTTTGTGGTTTTCCTCAAATTACTGCGGAATTGAATCACCGAGATAAAAAAAGTCTCTTGGAGAGACTCTCACCACCTTGAATTTTCTTTACAGTGGTGGTAAATTGAACCAAGGGTCATGATGTCAATTACACAAAAATGATTTACTGCCTAAAACCACAAGTGAATCTATGGAAAGTCCTTTAGAAGAATTTTTAGGCCAAATCGACTCAAAACAATCACAAAATAATGTCTCAGGCATGTATTACTATTTTGTGTAATAATAATCTGTGATTTAGCTTACAGAGCCATTAAATGCATCACAATTCTAATATGCTTGTACTGTGCAAATAATAAAAAATATAATGTTTTAAATGTTAGATGTGTCCAGAATGACAAACGGGCCCATTGAAGATTCTAGAATGATGTAGTAAGACACACGACACTGAGAATTAAGTACTTACATTACATTACTTACATTATTTCAGAAGTGGTGGTCAAAAATCAAGACAGATAACATGACTAAATGAGCGTAAATAGATAATTACAGTATATTAGTTATCATTTACTAACTTATTGTTCACAGAATAGTTATTATGGCATACGCGACTTCTAACCTTTAAACACTAGTACTGAACATCTTAGTAAAAGATGCTAAAAGTGATTAAAGCTCAGAGCAGTGGTACAATGCAGCAACAGGAACTGAGCACCTATGAGAGGTGAAACTCTGCAATGCTGAGGCCCTGCTCTCTGACCTAAATTCAGACTGAAGCACTGCTGCTTCCATTTCCTTGCAAGCGAGTGGCATCAGTTCTCAGAGTATATGTTTTTCCGTCTCGCTCGCTCTGCATGTGAATGCATGTGAGGGTTGCAGCTTAACATGCAAGAGATACACGAAATCTATAGATAGACCCTCTCTCTCTTTCTCTCTTTTTCTCACTCTTTCTCTCTTTCTCTTTTTCTCGCTAATTGTCTGACCACTGAAAAGCACCTTTATCAGATCACAGCTGGACCATACATCCAGCAGGAACGAACTTAAACAACTGAGCGATTGTCAGGATTCAGACAGAAGTAAATTGAGACGGCTCACAATCGCCTTCTGTGTGTGTATGCATGTGTACATGTGTGTGTGTGTGTGTGTGTGTGTGTGTGGACATTCTTAGCAGAATGCTAAACAGGAAAACCCATACTCTCTTGGTTCCCTGTCGTTGGCCTCTCTCTATCTGTCACAGTGTAGCCACCGCAGAGTAAAAACGTAATCCGAGCACATTGATCCCATTTTAAATCGATGTTAAAGGGTATGATAATGTAATGTGTAGACACGACTGTGGCAATACAGTACACATGGAGTAAGGAGGCGAATAGGATACTGTGGGCCTTCAAATAGTCCTGCAGAGCTAGACGTGATATCATAATGAGAATATACATCTGGGGACAACAATTTTGGTGCTGGATTTCGCAGCAAACAAGGCCCCGCCCACGGCGTGCCCACTAAAGCCCGCCTCTAAATTCCTTCATTCCCTGCATTTTGTCGTAAACTAATGTAGCATGTTCATTCACTACCCAAGCTCATCCTATCCTTAATCAGGGTTGCAGGAGTGCTAGAGCCTGCCCCAGCACTCCAAGGGCAAAAGGTGGAGAAACCCAATCACTTCTAAGGGCAGAATCTCTAGTTCACTGATGACTGAAGTACCCAGTGGAAACTCACACAGACGCGGGAAGAACATGCAGACCACACATAGGAAAAGACCTTCTGGACCCTCTTGTTGTGAGATGACAGCGCTAACCCATGTTGCTGTGAAGTCAGTAAACTTTACAGTAAACATACTGTTTTGTTTGTACATTTGACAGAGGGGATTATCCAGAGTGCCTATATTTAATCACATTAGCACACTGTCACAGTAGTAGTCTTGCCCAAGGCCTTGATGTAGCATGTAGAGTGCTTACTCAGGTGGGGGGTCGAACCCTGTCTGATGTACAGAGAGCAGCGTTAACCACAACACCACACCAACCACTGTCGTCATTTACAGCATAACTAATGAAACTTTACGTATTTTTCTGTAGCTGAAGTCACAGAGAAACATTGGAAACTGATTCTTTTTTTCTAGTAAAAGTTAGATATAGTGTGTGAACATTGTTAAAATTTAAAAGCATCTACTTTTTAGTCCATAGATCTGTAGGAACGGAGCTGCAGAAGCAGCTTGGATTTATTGTTTTGTGACATCACAAAAAACAACACATTTGCAAATGTCCAGCTATTCACCTACCAGATGACTTACAGGGCACACAGGACAGCCAGTTTGCCTTAAACACACAGAATTACAGCTACTTTTAGTACAAAAATACCATCATTGGGCCTCTGGGCAAAAATAACAAGAAAAATGCAGGTTTTGTACTCTACATCTACCAACATTTAGGTTAGATTCCTTCCTGGCTGTCCTAGACATTCTCGTGACAAACAGCTCCGACCTCAAACGCTGTAAGAGGAACCGAAAAACTGTGTTCAGTACAAGATACCAGACACAGTTGAATAAATAAGCCCCAATGGGTAATTCTCAACTTTTATTTGATGTGTTATATTGAAACTCTGGCACTGGCCTGCTTGTGGCATTTTGCCTGTTAATATAAACATATAAGTAAAAAAGTTTCTACCAAAAATAGATACTGAGAGTGCAGGGATGGATCGGTGATGCACTGGCAATAGCCTAGAGTTAGAGGACTTTAAAAAAGGCTTTAAGCAAAGCGTGTGAGTTTCAACTTGGCCTGGTGGATGCCAAGGCCACACCGCTGCACGGTGTGGTCACATCCTGTATGTATTTCCTGCTCAGAGAGGACAGAAGCGAGTTCAACATCTGCCAACCAAGCCACGCTTTCAGCAAAATGTGCTCTAAACAACGAGAAAGAGAGATGATGTCACGTTTTCCTTCCCAATACCACTATTAACACCTCACACCTTTTCTACTGATATCAGCTCAATGCAGAGACACTGTACCACCTCTAAGAAGAACCACTTGCATAAAGAACCATTTGCCTCTAGGCACTCTACTATAGAACGCTTGAAGAAGGTGGGTGTATCTCTTTCTCTTCCCATTCAGTCACTGCATCTCTTCCTCTCCACAAACAGACTATGCTTTCAGAGAGGCCAGAGGATTTAATTACTCCACTACAGACATCCTTTCCCCTTCCTTTCTTTCCTTGCTTGAGCCCGTGTCTTCTGCCTTATCGTATACAGTCTGATGAATACAGCCTCTGCCTTATTTAAAAGCCAACCGAACCAATTACTCAATAACACCCCCCCCCACACACACACACACACACACCAGTATCTGCTGCACCGGGACAGGGAGCTAATGCTAAAACACCCCACAGATTCTCTCAGGCCCGTTCATTGAAACTGATGCCTTGTGAGCACATCGATGAAGCAGCGCTTTTTTTTCTGTGGTGGACAGATTTCGAGAGAGATTTCATGGGTTTGATCATCGCTTGCTGACAGCGAGCAGACGGCAAGATGCTGAGAGACATAAAGCGTTTGTCCGTGTCCTCCTAGCCGAGCCGAACTTGTTTTCCTCTCGTCCAAACGGCCAGTCATTAAAGAATAAAAAGGCGTTTGTGTTCGACATTCAGTTCGCCTTACTGTCGAGAAGGTCACGTTAATGGGCAACCCGTCTGACCTGCAGGCCTACTGGGGAAAAACGTAAACAGAGTAGGCTTGTGTGTGTGTGTCACTATTGGTAAACCAGCACACCCATTTCCATCTACTTCCCTGACTATGGATTAATATATAAACCAGTAGTAAAATCGACTGTCCCGGCAGGATGCTTTTCATTAGGCTCCCCAGAGTCGGCCTGCTAGAGAAACGTGACGTTCCCTGGCAGTATTTTTGGAACACGGAGACTGGAGTGGCCCAGGGTGTGTCTCTAATCAACTTATAGCTCCAACTCCACAACCAAAGTGGCCGGCCCGATTAGGACATAAAGGCCAATACACACTGAATAAATGACACAACATATTCACATCAAAACCATGTTGTGCAAAAAAAAAGAAGAAATAAACCGAATATGCTGTTACCGAATATGCTGTAACATATTCTTTGGGTGACATTGGGTGAATTACTTTCCATTTTGCAAAAGGACAGAAAGTTTCATCAGGAGTTGAAACACATTGATTTGGCTCAGCTTTGTGTAACCTGGTATGAACTGCTTCTGGAGATGCTAGTAGTACTGAAGGACATCAGACTACTTCAGACATCTGTGGAAAAGTATAAGCTCTGAGGACACCAATTTTGCATTTTTGCTGTCTGCAGTATTGGGTATTGAGTATGAGCCATCAGTAGCAGCTATGCCAGTGTTTGAATGCGTTTATTGATGTCCATATAAATTGCTTAAATAAACTGCACTTAGTTTGTAAAAGCTTTAAAGTGGACTCCTCTGTAAAAGGGCAGATTGATTGACTGAGCAATCTGAATCCAATCCAAGTGTTTTTGAGGTTTGAATTAATGGAATGCTCCTTTTGTCCATCTAACCTGTTTGTTTTGCTTTGATTGCTTCTGTATTTATTTGAGTTATTTGAAATTTCCAGAGCACTACACTGTTAAGAGCATCCCTCACAATCCCCCCCTTCCCCCTTACATTTTGAGGTGAAGGGATGTCTGAAAGGGGCAAATGTTCTAGTGCTAAATTCTGGAAGAAATAAATGCACAACCCCATTAATGGTATTCGCACAAGGCAGAAAAAATGTACCCTCAAAAGTACAACATGGTCTTTATATACCCTAAATGAGTTTTGTACCTTTTGTAGCCTCACTTTTTTCATGTATAGCATCAGCGCAACTTATAAAATATTACACAACATCGTACAAACATCTTCTCTAAATCAAGTTACCCTTGATGGCACCACCACAGTGACGACGTTTTTACACAGAGAGGTACAGTTTTTTTCAAAGTGCAGGATAAATCCTACTGGGCCAGAATGATCAGTTAGATTAGAATATAAGGATCGATTTGTGACCCCTGTTTGCTTAACTTGTGCACTGGATGTGTCATATTTGCCATCAAGCGTGTGAGCAGGAGAATGCACAGCAAACCACATTCCATTTATAACTACAAGGAGTCTGACCTCTGCAGAGGATAAGACTGTGATTCAGTCAAACGAGGCTGCGTTTATAAGATCCTTTGGTTACAATGCGTGAGAGCTAACAGGCCTCATCTTTATACCACTGCTGATCCATAATCTCCAAAACAGCATCACATCATCCCAAAATGGAAGAGAGTTTATTACTTCTCTGTATATCTGTATAGAGTCTCTCTCCCTAACGGCCTTCCCACTGCTCCCATGATCAGGGGTTGATGCACCCTGCATTTAAAGCAGTTCTCTGCCGATCTGAGGAGACGATGAGTCGTTCAAATTATCGCTATCTGAATCTGTCTGTTTTGTCCTTTGCTCGCTCTCTTTCTGCTCTTTTCGTCCTCTCCCTCTATTGTGCAGTCTGTCTCCATTCTCAGCTGGTGCTGGAGGATGAACATAAATCTGAGGATGACTTCAGCAGAGGCAGCAGCAGAGAGAGGGAGAGAGAGAGAAAGAGAGAGGGTGGGAGAGAGAGAGAGAGAGAGTGAGAGAGGGTGGGAGAGAGAGAGAGAGAGAGAAAGAGAGAGGGGAAGGCAGGACTGGAAGCTTGACAGAGATAGGGAGTGGTAAGAGACAGAAAGGCAGAGGGAAAGAGAAAGAGAGGGAGAGGGAGAGAGAGAAATATATATATAGAGAAATATATATGTGTATGTATAGAGAGAGAGAGAGAGAGAGAGAGAGAGAGAGAAAGAGAGAGAGAGCTGAGCTGAGCTTCCATCAGTAACATGGTACTAAAGGACAGGTGACAAAAGCTGGCCTGGGCATTTGTGTCACCGTGAGCCGATTAGAGTCTCAATGGAGAAGCTTATACCTCCACCACTGAGCGAGCCTCGCTCTTCTCTCCCTCTCTCTCCACCCATTCTCCCACCTTTTCTTCACACTGGTGCTTCTTAGACCTGGTGCTGGAGTACCCGAATACCACGCAAGAAAGTACAATCGGGAAGATCCCAGCCCCATCATTAACAACCTGTTAACCCTTAAAACCCTTCAAATCTGATTTCAACAAATAAAAACGGCATAAAACTGGCATTCCCTCTCCTACATGCTCGCTATTTGCTGCTCCTTCACTCGGTGTGCTGCTGCTTGGCCGCGCTCTGGACCCCCTCCCTCGGCGGCTTTGCCCCGCCCACTTGGGGAGACTATCCTGAAAGTTCTCCAGATTCAAAGATCTTGCATTTTTTCTGTTTGTTTCTAAGACCAAAATTAAAGAAATTTGGGCATTTTTGTTCTTTATGGGCATTTGCATGTGATGCTATTTTTAAAACTCCAGTAGTGTTTATTATTCATTCATTCATTCATTCATTTTCTGTAACTGCTTAATCCTTACTAGGGTTGCGGGTACCTGGAGCCTCTACAGTTATTATTATTACATTTTTTTAAAAACTGTAATAACTTTGGTTTTTATAGTTTGCAATAAAACAACCGAGTTTACACTGTTTTCCACTTTACTGAGATGTGATCAATCAGCCAACACATGTTTGGAGTCTGAGCGGAGGCAAAGCGTTCAGTACCCACCCCAGTCAATGTCGACCCCAACTGTGCTTCCAGCTCTTCATTATAGTGCAACAGACCTGTGGGTGTGGATTAAGACACAGTACGACCTTTTGTGAGCTATTAAAATTAACAAAATTGTACCACTACAGACATTCCCAAACATTACAGACACAATTTCACACAATACACAAAGCAGCCATAAGGAGGACTGATCTTGGATCTGATGATGACAGTCATTGCCATGAAAACTGATTTTAGATGAGTGCTCCAACTCCTGAGGTGAAAATAGACCATGTTGCCTATAAAAATGATGCCCACAGCATTTGGCTGGTTTATTCATTTTTATAGCTCACAGTAAGTCATGCTGTGTCCTAAACCACATCTACATCCCTGTATCACCTTAATGAAGAGTTGGATGTGGTTGAAGCGGGTTACAATTTTAGTGACTGTTTCAAGTACTTCTAGTATTAGTCAGCCTGGTAGGTCCAACTAAAGAAACTAAAAATCAAACATGTCTTCCATACAAGGTACAAGGAAATGGTGTATATTTTTTTAAATTTGAGCTCTGTGTTCTCTCAGTATACAAATACAATGACCTCTTCTGGTCATCTGGGACTTCTTCTTGTGGCGGGTATGTGCAGGGTGGAAGGAGTAAGAATGAAACTCATTGATCTCATTTGACAAAGTGACATCGATTGACTTTGTTGATTGGCTCCAGTTGAGCCACCACGGAAAGCTTTGTCTTCTCCTTGGTAATCCAGTGCAGCGGTCTGGCTTGGGGTTGTGGGGGTCTTTGTCAGGTTGTGATTTCAGCTTGGCCTGGTCAGCCCTCAGTCTGTAATATGAAGGCACTTCAATGAATTTTTAAAACCCTTTTGGTAATTCCTTTTGTTGTCCAGCAGTTGTGTCAAGGTTAAATGTCATAACATAACATGGTGTAAAATGTCTGATTAGAAGTGTAGACAGTAACTTTATTATGCTGTTTCCTGTAGCATGAAAGGGAGCTACTCCTGATGCTTTCTTTATTATCTTCAGGCCCCCGACGGGTTGAACGTGAAAGTTATTTGATATGTTAATTCATTCAACGTCACTGAAATCATAGGACTTGTGACTGGAGGTCACATCTTATATAATTTGAACTGGGCCTGTCACAATTAGTACATAACTAATTGACTGCAGTTATTTGAAAATGATCACCGTTATTTAAGCTGATTGCAATCATTTACTAAAGTTTGTAAGTTTTACAGTCAGAATGTATCATAACAAATAGAGCGTGAATTGGATGCAGTTTCACAAGTTGGCTTGAATCAAGCAATTAGACATATAAGAGAGCAGGAAACAAATTCACACATCCAGCAGGACTTGTTCAGGCACTCAACGCAGTAAAATTCAGTTGGTGGTAATCTATCTCTTTGTGTGCGAGCCAGTTTGGGTTCAGGTTCCAAATGTAGCAGTCGGGCCAGTTTGGGTTAGCTCTGATTTCATACCCCCAGAGAGCAGTCCTCTCTTGGAAATACCATGAACTGTGTCTGTAACACCAATAACGGCAAAACGTTCTCCCTTCTTGGCCACCTTAGTCGAGTCATGTTTATTCTATAGCGCATTATTATAATAAAGGTCATTCAATGTGCTTTACAGGAATAGAATAAAAAATAAAAATAGAATAAAATAGGAGAAAAATAGAAGAAATAAAAGAATACCTAGAAAATCAATAAAAGAAGATGCAGAGGTGCTGAAAGAAGGCAGAGGAGAATAGGAAGGTTTTGGCAGCTTTTTAAAGCTACAGTTAGTGTAGATCTGATATTGATTGGACAGCCTTTCATCATGGACAGTTTCGGCTCTTTTAATGACTAGCTGACAAGCTTCTTTACTATTATAAAAACAACAACAATTAAAACACTGGTAACTAAAACAATTATTTCCATAATCAGTCCACTGATCAAGCATTATTTGCTCAAACAGTTTCTTTTTTCGTTGTGCAAGGACACAGTAGAAGCCAAACTGGCCGTCAAAATGGGCATATATGCTATATGAGAGTTATATATTTCTATTTTTAGGTAGGTCATACACTGATATGTCATCTTTCTTCCATAATTAATGAGGGATGTCGTCAATGGTATCCTCATTGCAAGAACATGCCTACTTAAAAAGGGCAAGAATCCTCGACTGCGAAGCCGCCCAGTGTTCTGCCGCTGTGGATTTTGTCTCAGCGATAAGGTGCTGTGGAGGAGAAGTGAATAGAGTGCATTTTCTCGCAGGGCCCTGATGGGAGCCTTTTCTCCTGCTGCTAATGCGGCATGCTGCTGCTTTTGTTCGAGGCTGGAGCGTGGAGGGTGTAACGGAGGCCCGGAGGCAGGCGGCCCAGGCGCTCTAAATCCTGTTCCGCCCGCTCTGGACAGAGATGGAGCTGGCTTTAATCGATTACTGCAATGAGGCGCTCTGTTACGCCACCCACTTCAGCCTGTGTGGCTCACGTCGCCTGTCAGACACCACACACACACACACTCTCACACACAAATAGGCAGAGACACATTCAGCTCATACAGACTTATACATACAGACAGACACTGTACCTGTCCTATAAATACAAATAGTATAAATGGAATATAAACTGTCTCTGTGCTATGGGCACTGGGTACTGTACTTAAATTAAACATTCTCGATATAAATCATATACTGGGTACATACTGGGTGTCCCGTAATGTGTCTTCATATTGTTAGTCGCTTTGGATAAAAACGTCTGCCAAATGATTGTAATGTAATGTAATACTGCATCTGTCTTACTAATAATGGGAACATACTGGCTTAAATACTGTATCTATACTATAAATGCTATGTATCTACCATATGTATACACTTGGTTGGGTACTGTATCTATGCTACAAATACTAGTTTATATACTGTGTCCATACTATAAACTACTACTATTGAATGTACTGTATCTATACTATAAATACTATAAATATATATATAAGTATATATGAGCACATATATATATATATACACACCTTAAATCCTGAGTATATAACATATAGATTTTACAAATATCTGCACTATAAGTACTGTGTATATAATATATACATAATATTAATATTAGATGTCGAAGCTACCAAATCTACACTACCCTACGAACTATATCTACACAAATACTACATCAATATTGTAAATATTTGGTACACTGCAACTATATCTGGGCCATATCTGCACCGCATACTATGTTTGAAAATCTCAATAATAACAACTAAAATTGAATCAATTATATTGCATGCTTCCATTTTATAGCCATTTTAATTTTAACATTAACATTTATCACTACATATATATATATATATCACAGATGGAGAGCATTAGAGACACACACATACAAACATACACACTTTGTGTGGCAGCATCATGCGTCTTCCTCATCGGCTGTTCTCAGAACTGCTCTGCCTGCACCAGTTCCTGTCATTTGGGTCAAAGCATCTAATATTTAAGTGGGCGTTGCGCTAACTACAGCCCACTGGTGTGTGAGAGAGCAAGGCGTAATGAGATCACTGACAGTTCTTATAGTCCTAAACACATTACCATCTTTACACTACAGCGGTGACGCCTAACACACGCAAACAATGAAGCAGAGGAAACATCTTCAACATCTCATGAATGCTGAGCTCGCATCTCAGTGTTTACTCTCAAGCACACATGGGCCTAGAATTCGCTGTTGGGTTAGTCTGGAGGTGAAGGTAGACAGCAAATGTAACTTTAATTGGCAACTATGGCACATTCATATAGATACCTTTCAAAAAAAGGTATGGGTCATTTATCATTGCAGACATCAGCACAAAACTGCAGAGGGACCATTTGCAGGCATGTAGCTTGGGTGTGTGCAGCAGTGGGTGTGTATCTGACATGCAGCTGACCACACATCACAGGCTCTTCTGCATGGTAGTGTAACACTGTACTTGCGTCCTGAGAAAATTCACATTTGTGGCTGGTTTTGTTTCTGTGTATGTAACCTGACTCTCACGGTAAAGCCTGGTGCGGCTCATAGGGCTGTGGGAGCTCATAACTAACTCCAGGCCAGCCAGAAACACACCCCAGTTTTGTGACAATTAGGCCAAACCAGTGCGGACCGACCTGGTGTGATCCTCGCTGGAAATGTTCGTTTGTTTTGTTTTTTTGCAGTGCGAGAGAGTATAACCTTGTACACACCCACACTCATACACACTCACACACGTGCAAAGACATAAAAAAGGAAATGTACAGCCTGCTTTAAATGTCGACTGCTTAAGACTGCTAATTGGCATAATTATTAATGGTGAAAAAGCATCTAGAACATATGGAGAATATCACCAGTTTCATGATCATGAATATATATTATCTTAGATTGCACTTTTAAGAGAATACAATGAAACAAATGAAAAGAATCCAATCCAACATGGTGTGGAAACCTTTGTACAGTCTTACACCATTCTGTAAGAAACTTTACACCATTTTCTGCCATTCCAGAAATCCTTACCATTTCACATCATTCCACTAATCATTGCAGGATTTCACACTGTAGGTATATTTAAAACTTCGTATGCCATGCTAAAAGTCTTCAGTTACATCATCTTACATAGTTCTTTATTCAATAAATCTTTATGCTGTTTTGCATAATCCCATATAAATCTCTACTTGACTCTAACTCTAGAGATAAAAAACCATTGACACCATTCTTAGAATCATTACACTATTTTATGCAACTCCATAGAACTCTTGATACTATTTGGCACTCTTCTGTCATCACACAATAAGGCATCACTTTAGAAACCTCAGTCCCATTTGACACAACAAGATATCATGGACACCATTAAAAAAAAAATCATTACACTATTTTAAATCACTGAAGAAATGGTTGCACAATTTGACACCATCCTAGAAATTACTACATCAAGTTTTCACCGTTGCTGAAACACCACTTTACGCCATTTTTAAAACAGTCCTGGCAATAAAAAGAGAAAATTTAATTCCACATTTTTAGATGGACAGATGTTCAGCTTCAAACTTGCTCCCCCTGTATTTGTGTGCCTCTGTGAGTATGTGAACATGTGCTCGTACATGTGTAATGTCCGTGTCCCTCACATTCCATCACTTAATCAATCCAGCCAGGCACACATTAACTCCAGGGTTAAAAACACGCTTCACCGGCAGTGACCTCCGGCCCTCACTTCAACACCTTTCACTTTTTCTCTTTGAATGCTAATCCTAGACCCTCCTACACTCTTCTGATCATAATGGCAAAGAATGACCAACACTGGTCTCAGATCAGAGTAGAAATTAAAAGTTCATATGCAACAATTCATGCAACACAGTTTAACCTTCAGCAGTCACCATTACGGCCATAACGAACGCAGGTTGCAATATGATATCACTCATAGCTCATTAAACTTTCAATCCAGACTGCATTTGTATTATTATGAGATATGATCATTTATGAATTATGAATCTGATGAAATGTGTTGTGAAGTATACAAGAAACATCTTTTTTGAGGTACATTTTTGAGGAATTTTTGAGAAAATGTCAAGAACGTAAAGGGAATCTTTAGCCTCAAGTGTAATTACATATAGGCTGTTATAACTTCATTTAAGCAGTAGAGCAGAATATTGATTTATCTTTTTATGTTTTTGTCCCAAAGTCTTTTTTCTTTATTGTAGTTCTGACCCACCTGCCTACAAATTGGTTCCGCAACGCTCTGTTTCATCTCTTTTATGTTTATTGTATAGTTGTATTGTATAGTGTGAAGGCAAATGACCATATGTCTTATTTTGTTTGTATGTATTGTTCCTGGCTTATAATGTCAAGCTGCAGGACCTACAGTAGAACATGAGCCACTAACTTAGATTTTATGCAAAGGCTGGTAACAACACAGTGCAGAAGACTGGGATTCCCCACCCAGACAAGCTTGGGCAAGACTCCAAATGTCACATTTGCATATATCTGTAACCTGATTAAATTATTAGTCATTCTGGATGTACTTATCCATCCATCTATCATAAGAACACCTGCTACATGTATCAATGTAAATTATAAGAACAATGTTAGTTTAAATATATGATTTAGGCAATAAAAGGTAAATAAGAGACAGAAAGGGAATTTAAGGCCGTGATTCAGTGACTGATAAATAGGACTGCCATTATTTATTTATTTATAGTATTTTTTTTTTGCCTTGGTATTTGATCACCACTTCTCAAATATGATTCTTTGATACCTAGTTCTCATTATAGAACAAACCACAGCTCTTTTCACTATTCTAGATGCATCTGCCTTTTTACTGTCTTATTTTAAACAGCGTGGGTTTTTGCTTTTAAAAATGTCACACACAAATGTAGTAAATACAAGCAACAAGAGTATATGAAACCATATAAGATATCTTTTCGTATCTATTCGTTAAATTCTCCCATCAGCACCTGGTTTAACTGAACAAAGCAGTGATTAGGTAAATCAGTAACTGAATGTTTAACTCAAACGTTTGTAGAATAATTGCACACCTGACTGAATGACTGAATGAGGATTCCAGACCTTTGAAAGGTGCGGTGTAAATCATATAAAATGAAGTATTTGAAGAGATATGGGCGTCCGACTCTGCTGGTGGCTGAACCGCACACACAATCTGGGCAGTGTGTAACATGCAGGACAGAACAGCAAGGTGAAGTGAAGCTGGAGATTTTTTTTTTACTGATGTAGTGTGTGAATGTGAACAGGCCTTTGCGAGGACGAGCACAGCACAGTGCAGCACTAGCAGAGAGAGAGAGAGAGAGAGAAAGAGAGACAGAGAGAGAGAGAGAGAGAGAGAGAGAGAAAGAGAGAAAGAGAGAGAGAGAGAGAAAGAGAGAGAGAGAGAGAGAGA
>JBBPCX010000088.1:9729743-9771317 GCA_037974365.1 Hydrocynus forskahlii | reverse complement strand
CAAGAAATTCCACTAATGAACTCTTGATGAAGAACACCTGTTAATTAAATACCATTCCAGGTCGATTCCTCATGAATTTGACTGAAAAAATGCCAAGCGTGTGCAAAGCTTTCATCAGAGCAATAGGTGATGTTTTCAACATTAATCTACAATGTAGCCAATAATAAAAACAAAGGAAATTGTCCAATGTGTCCAAACTTTTGACTGGTAGTGTATATCCAGCAGTCTAATTCTCAATCTGTGTTTAAATGCAGACTGAAAACACATCTGATTTCTCAAGCCTACAGCCTGCCTCAGCTTTGATTTATTCTCAAATATGCCCGGACCTCTGTAATGCTGTAACATTTACTGATGTGTCATTCTGTTCTGTTGTCTGATGCTGGGTGTACAGTCTCTATTGGAAGCTTTTTGGGTTTTTGACAAGTGTATTTTGAGTATTATTATGACGACGATGATGATGATGATGATGATGATTCTTGTTGATATGCAATTACTTAACATATTGGAAAAACTTAAACATAAAATATGGCCTGTGCAACAATTATGGCACATTGTATTTTATTTGTTTCTTGTCCAATTTTTTTTAAACTCAGCAAATAAATAGAAATTATGTTGAGAATACTGGATGGGGTTGGCACAGGATAAAAGAAGATTTGGTGACTGATTTTAGTGAAGAGACATGAGCTATTTGGGTGATTATTGTCTTCTAGTGTTTGCTAATAATGTTAGCTAATAATGTTAGCCTTGTAATGTTAGCCTTGCTCCAGCGGTATACACAAGAAGCAAAAGTTGGACAAACATAACTACACCTGGGATAAACTGTATGGAACTCTAAATTTCACTGAATTGTTTAAGTTCCTTGAAGTACCCACTCACTGGCGTCTATTACAAATTTGTTTTAAGTGAAGGTTTTCATTTTTTTACCACTTCCAAGTGGCAGTTAAAGATTAAGCTGAAAAACACTAACATGTTCCTTGAAATGCTTTCTGAACTGGACCCTGGTGATCTGAAGAACTTTTTCTGTTCGCATTGACAGGCTTTCACCATCATGGACCAGAACAGAGACGGCTTCATTGACAAAAATGACCTACGGGACACTTTTGCAGCTCTAGGTTGGTTTAGGCAAGTTTCTCACCCGACTGAGGGTGGAGATTTCAACTGAGTGTAAAACAATGAGTTAAAAACAATATCTAAGTCTGTCTTGGAGGCCTTTCTTTATTGTCACTGCAAAACACAGGAATATACAGTGCAACTAGATAAGATTTGCCGATCTGTAGATTCTTGTCTCTTTTAACTATACGTATAAAATCTATAAAGCAAGTAACAAAGTGTGATATCAAGTGGAGACCAGAATTTAAGGAGATAAAGTGTTATATCTAGTGTAGAATGACTGCTGTACCAGAACATACCAGTGTATAAGGAGATAAATAAATGACTAAGAACTAGCAGCATGGATGTGATAAATAAATAGATATATAACTAGAACTAACAGTATAGGTATCAAAGTCTGTATCAATAATGAATAACGCACGTTTAAAGTTTTGCACTATTATTGCACTAGACCAGCCCGTAACAGTAGTGATTGGTAAATTACTGCAGTATGTTTTATGGCATTTTCTGTACTGACAAAGTAGTACAAAGTAATGACTATAGTGTAGGGTGTCCAGATTTGGGATTGGGAGAAAGAGGACACCTTAGTGCATACTTTCTGTACCAGCTTGGCCGTAGTTCCGGAGGGGTTTGCATCTTGGCCGAGAAGTACCTTGGTTCAGCCGTGTTTTAGGTTATGAGAGATGCCCATGACGTGATGAATGTTTAGGCAGCTCAAAATCCCAGAGAATTCTAAAACCCCGGCCGGACGCAATTTCCAGGTCTCAAAAAGAGGACATGTCTGGAGAAAAGAGGACGCCCTACTGCAGTGTCTAAACTTAGCAACTGCCCATTGTCTTCTATTATAAACTTGTTTTGACAGATGCAGCAGATTGAGATTAGGTTGAAAAGCTCTGGGGTATTCTTTTAACAAGCGGCAGGTGGCATTTTGAAATGGTGCTTCCAAAAAAAGCAAAGATAGCAGCTCATTCATTGTTGGGACTCAAAGAAAGCATCTCTTTGAGTGTGATGGGCCTTGTTCTCCCCCTTCCCCTCATGCTAGCCAGCAAGGGTTTCTGTTAGCTGACATAACAGGATTAGCAGTTGGAGTTGACCTCCAAGAGTGTTGAGCTGGTACTTTAGCAGTAGCATAAAAATGGCTAGAAGGAAGCATATGCTAGCCTTCACCCTCCCAGCTTGGTAGCATTGTGTGAAAACAAAGAGAGACCTAGCTAAAGAGTGGAATTGGCCACAACTACATTGGGGAGAAAATTGGATTAAAGACAAGTCACTTTAAGATATCGTAAGGTCTTTGACTCTTACTAAGTCTCTTTAACCTTGAGGTTTTTAAGCGTCATTCCAAATACCAGAAGGTCCACTGTCCCTTTCTCTCTGGAATAACAGGACGCCTCAATGTAAAGCAGGAGGAGATCGATGACATGCTGAAAGAAGCTTCTGGGCCCATCAACTTCACTGTGTTCCTCACAATGTTTGGAGAGAAGCTTAAGGGTGAGTATTTCAGATATGGAATACTGATAAAAGTGATGTATTGAATTTAAACACGTACAT
The DNA here is from genome assembly GCA_037974365.1 of Hydrocynus forskahlii. NCBI lineage: Eukaryota > Metazoa > Chordata > Actinopteri > Characiformes > Alestidae > Hydrocynus > Hydrocynus forskahlii. The sequence continues at coordinate 9,768,659 of JBBPCX010000088.1, read as the reverse complement.
ACATTTACATATGAATAAAAAATAACCTCAAAACAATGTTATCTTCACTTACTTAGTTTGGACAACAATTGTGCTGATTCTTCATAAGTGTCGAGATGATATACATATTACAAATGATGGTCTTCCAACACTGAATTGAGTGTTCCTCTGTAGGAGCTGATCCAGAAGAAACCATCCTCAATGCCTTCAAAGTCTTTGACCCCGAGGGGAAAGGCGTCCTGCGGAAGGAGTAGTGAGTTGCTGCCCCTCATTTCTTTATATTTTGTTTTGAATCACTGTATTGGTGTAAAAATACTATTTTATTCCTTTCAAACTGTCTTATCTTTTGCATATTGAGTAGATTAAATTAAAGAATTGGAAAGTGCTGAAAAGTGCCCAAAGATACAAGGAGCCTAGATAAAGGAGTTCCAACCACTCAGCATTCAGCACCACCAGTATACTGATCACCGCCTGATCATCTGGAATCATCTGCACCTGTTTCTTCACTGGTTCAGGATTTAAGTTAGATGTGCTTTGTTGTGGTTAAATGATTAATGCGTTGGTCACTGTGTGGCCTCACAGACAAAAAACTCTGAATCTTATCAAGTTCAGGGACTGGACTGAAAATGACAGCCTTTGAGAGTCCTTCAGGAAGCCTGGAGAACTGTTCCTCAATACAACTTTTAAAAATATGAGAAAGTCTGACTCTTTGGAAGCAACATATGAAGAAATACAGAGTGGCTTGAAAATGCTGAAACATTCTGAATGCTTTGGCATGGTTTAGGTAGCTTATGTCTTCTAGTGAAGCTCTTATTGTTTCTCTGTTACTTCTAGTGTTACTGAGATGCTGACCACACAGGCCGATAGGTTCTCTAAAGAAGAGGTGAGAAAAGACCAGTGCACCAGACCTGAGGAACCTTTTCATATGTTTCCTTAATGTTTCATATTGAGGTATGATGTATCATATCAAAGACATAAAGAACTCTCCAAACAAAGGTACACTCCTGTAGTTTACTACCTTCCGCCAAAAAATCAAATATAGGAGCAAATCTAATGTTGTTGTACAATCAGAGTGTGTTTGAATATTATTTGGAAGCAGCATGCTGAAATATCTTATTTCAGATGTCAAAAGAGACATCATAATAAAACTTTTCTTCATCATCCTTACAATAATCGATATCGCTTTCATCATCAGATGGAGCAGATGTTCACGGCTTTCCCCCCAGATGTGTCAGGAAACCTGGACTACAAGAACTTGGTTCACATTATCACCCATGGGGAAGAAAAGGACCAGGAGTAAAGCTTTGGCCTTTCGTATCCAGCTGCTGACCACTGCCTCCGCACTTATAACCTGCTGGCTGATTCTCCAAATGGCTGTGAGGTTTTTTACAGCTAAATATGTAACTACTGTTTACCCCAAAACGTATTGTTTTTGTGTATAATCATGAATCTCTGCTTGTACGATAAACAGCTTTTGCATTTTTGTCTCTGGCTTATCCTTTGCATTTTAAGATTTTCATAAGAAGGGTGTTTCAGAAGCAGAGAGTACTTAAATTGACTAAGGTCAGCTGAACCAGTATGATTTTACTCTTAAAGTGAGACTTTTGCCTTTTTCCTCTTGAGTATTGTGAGCATTTCATGACTGTAGCATAAACATGGACATGGGTATAGGGATACCCATGGAAAGACTGTAATGTCTTTATGGAGCTTGCTGGAATAGAAAAGGGCCTTTCCCACAAAGTAGGAAGCATGGCGTTGTCTAAAATGTCTTGGTATGCTGAAGCATTAAGATTTCCCTTGACTAGAAATAAGGGGCCTGGCCTGAACCTTGAAAAACAGGTCTGTCCCAATACTTTTGTCCATAGTGTAGCTCCATGTTAACCATGGAAATAGGTGTAGTGTAACAGCAGAAATTGCAGTGTAATCATGACAATAACTGCCACACAGCAAAGGAAATGGTGTAGCCCAATGATCCATATGGCAATGACGTTGTTCAGTGCTTTAGATGATGTTTATCATCAGCCTATTATAGAGTTCTGTTTCTATAATACATGTTATCCAGGAAAGTAGCTGTCAACAGTGGGAAGCTGGGTGAGTTGGGTTTGGAAGAACTTGACTGGCCCGCACAGAGTCCTGAAATCAACCCCATCCAACACCTTTGGGATGAACTGGAACGGAGATTGTGAGCCAGGCCTTCTCGTCCAACATCAGTGTCTGACCTCATAAATGCTCTACAGAATGAATGGGCACAAATTCCCTCAGAAACTCCAAAATCTTGTGGAAAGGTTGTTATAGCTGCATTAAAGTCACTGTTGGTGTAATGGTCAGGCATCCCAAAACTTTTGCCCATATCGTTTACCAGCTGTTTTTTGACAACCCTGCAACCCAGTGTACTCAAAATAACTTGTGCTGCATTAAGTGTATGATAATGAAAACAAAAAGAACTTTGCACTCAGTGTCTAAGTCATCCCACACAGAGGAGAAAGCTGTATGAGTCGGGTGATAACGTTCTACTAACGGTCTCCTAACAATCACATACAGGTATGGCAGACCAACCAAACGTTCAGGTTTGCTGGGGTTTGTCTGAGTGTGCTCTAGCCTTAGGAGCCTGAGAGTGTGTAGCACTAGTGTTGTGTACTCTGGCTTACTGAGTGATGATGCTAACAGGTGCTTATTGGCTTCTCTTTTTTCTTACTAGGATAAAGACAAAGCCATGCTGTGTTATTTCTGTGTGCATGCTGACGTGTTTGCTGTAATGTTATACTCACTAATGCACTGGAGAAGGACAGTGGGCAGTCTCCAACTGATCCTACTGTCATTAACACTTGAGAGTGGGCGCTGAGGTTAAGTTCTATTGTAAGGGGCTCCTGGGATGCTTTAAAGAGTGACATTTCTGGACGATATTTGATCAACAGCAGAGACAGTGCCAGGATTCTTAGAGGTTAATACCAATTAGAGCATCAAAGGCCAGTTTTCACATATTTTGGACAAAGAAAAGGTTAACTAATGTGATGATACCGGCATACAGTACCAGTCAAAAGTCTTAATGTACCTGACTAAATGCTTTTCATATGACATTTTGATCTATCAGTGGTCCAACAACAAAAAAGTTCATAGGGTTCGTAACAAACACCCAAAGAAGGGAAACACTGAAGAAACGCAGATTTCCACAGCTTTGCCTCCTGCCTTTGTATCTTTTTGGTGGTTACCATGACCTTTTAATTATTTATTTTAAGCATACCTGAACGGACACTAAATTTGCCACATGAACTCTCGTTCAGTCAAGCTAAGCAGCTATAGAGACCACAGCCTCAGATGTTAAACTCTGGATGACATTTGCAAGTCTGTTCTTAATTACTAGACACTTCCGTGGCCAAATTAAATATGACAATGTACTACAAACTATAACTTTTACTGAACTGCGAGTGTACTATAATCTTCTATCTGACAAATAAAAGGCTTCAACTCACACTGGTGGCCCATGTCCACTTTTGAAAGTCCATCCATCCATCCATGCTGGAGCCTATCCCAGCTGCTACGGGCGAAGGCGGGGTACACCCTGGGCAGTCGCCAGCACGTCGCAGCACTTTCGAAAGTATCTGTTATTTTACAGATATGATAATAAACAACACTTTTTATTCTGATCATCTTCAGATGGTCCCAACTGTGAAGCAAAGGTAAGAGCAAACAGTAACAGTGAGCCGGAGCCCTTCAATACAAGACACTACAGAAATGATGATTTTGGTCTTGCCAATCATTTTAACTGTTGATCATTGTCTTTTCATAAACTGTAATCAAGAAAACGTCAAAACTAAAAAGAAATATAATTCATTGTGTTTAGGCACTTCACGTCCACTTGCATCTCACTGTATTTTTAAAAAATGCAGCAACTTCCAATAAGGCTTAGCTCTGCCCATATCTGGCATAATCATATTGTGTCATGTATCACTGTCTCATGTATCACTGAGCTAGCAAATCACATTCATGACTTTTTACATGTTCCTTTCTAGCCCTATTTTAAAAAATATCCTAGAAAGATTTCAGAATACATTGCATATAGCTAGATTTAGTATAAAAATTTTTTTTTATAATAGTGCAGTTTTTTCCAAATGATTTCAATAATCCATTCTGTAAATTGTATTGTCTTAGTGCACTGCGGGATCCCAGTGTTTATTCAGTACAGATACACTATATTTACAAAAGCATTAGGACACTTTAGGACACAGTTTGGGCTCACCTCCTTACTTCCAGTCAAGACATTTTGGACAACGCCATGCTTCCAACTTTGTGGACCCAGTTTGGGGAAGAATAAAGACATGTATGAGTTCCATGTTGAAGATGCTACAGTTATTTCCACGGGTATCCCTATACCCATGTCCATGTTTATGCTAACAGTGTTTTAAACCACTGAAAAAGGTTTCTTTCTCTTTCTCTGTTATTCAAGAGTGCATGATGGAGTTACTGATGGGTCTGGCAAATTATGTGTTTAAATGGGCTGAGGAGCAGCACCTGCCACCCCAGAATCCTCTTCTGTTGCCCACTAGACCACCCACCCACTCTTAGCAGCCTGTACCCCTAAGCTTATAAACTAATCTTTTCCAGTTTATTTATTCTTAAATTTGCATCCAGATATATAAATAAGAAATAATCGACTTAAATACGCAAATGTTTGCCTATTTTTTACACTTCTTCCCAGTAAGGAGTTCACTGATAGCCCCCAAAGTCCTGAGGCGGTCTCACACACCTGTTTGAGTCTCCAGAGCATCAGCCTTGTTACACTTCAGCTGTACCTCAGTCTGAGAGCGAAAAGGAGAAAGAGGGGCATGAGGGAGGACAGGAGGAGAGAGAGATGAAGGGATGAAAAAGAGAGAAATGGAGGGAGAGGGAGAGGGAGAGAGAGAGAGAGAGAGAGAGAGAGAGATAAAGGCAGAGAGAAGAGAGAAGCAGATGCACTTACACTGATTAAGTTGTTATGAATTTAACTTTTAAAGTAAATACTGCACTTCCGTCACTTAATCTTTTCCTGATGAGGGTAATAGCAAGAGAGACCTTGTAGTTTTTTTCATTTACACAAAATGAAGTATTGATGCTTGTGCAATTTATAACCAGTAGGTGGCACAATTGCGAAGGACAAAACAACACTGGGTACGATCCGGCCATTTCAAAAAACGGGCTGTAAAACTGGGCTTACACTACAGAAGTACCAGAATCTTCTGGGAGTGTGAGTGTGTGTCAGTGTGAGTGTATATTTGTGTGGGACAATGAGAGAGCGTAACAGACACACACTACAAAACTACCAGAACCCTCTGTTAACTTCAAAACTAGCTGATTTTCAAAGTTCCTGGAATCAGCGGATGCCCTTTTTAGTGTAAAAATCAGCCCGGCAGTGCTGAACAGCCTCTCGCAGGCAGCCGAGAGGGGTAGTGGAGTGTTTAACCTCAACGACGGGTTGCAAACTGCTGGGAAAGACTTCAGTACCTCCACTGTATCGCCTGGACACATCAAGTAAGTCTCCAGTTGTTCGGGTTTCGGAGAACTGGTCTGCTTGATTGCAGAAAAAAATATTGTCCTCTGGAGAATGGGAGGTTTCACCTCAGGTCTTCACAGCTTGTTCTTTCAGTTCACTTTTGATAGTCAAGGCCTTTGGAATACAAACCGAATTAGGACTTTAACCCCTTATACCTCACTTTTGTAGTACTTACATTTACGAATTGGACCATGGACCTGGATAACAGTATTGCAACACTAAGATGGTTTGTAAAATGATTTTGATACAATTTAGAAGGATTACATAAAGATTGTCATTTTGTTTGCACTAGTTAGTTTGACTCACTGTTGCATGCAATTGCTCAGTATGTTAGGGATGCTTCAGGTGCCAGAACTTCCTCTAGCAAACATAAACAAACAGTGCAACACTTATCAGGTTTTTGGATACACTCATCACTCATCATTGTCCAGCTGGTCTTGAATTTAGCTTTTAATCTGTAAGCACCTGTCTAGATCAGTTGTCAAGGCCTGATTGAAGTGCATCAGCCAATGACCCACAGAACTTGGAGGAAATGTGAAGGTGCTGGAGCTTCACCCTGAGCAGAGTTATTGTAGGTACCAACCAACCCACCAGCACACTGGCCACTCCCTGGAGAACATCAGTCTTTACAAATGTTAAACTGCCAGAAACCCAAGCTCAGCAGGAGTGAACCTTTTTTAAACAAGAAACAAAAACAGTGGCAACAAAATGTCACGTTTATCCCGATGTTTTGAAATGTTCACTGTTTAACAGCGTTTTATATTTATTATAAATAGCCGTGCGCGCGTGTGTATTCATTGCATTTCGCACATAGTGGAAAAGTATCAGTAAAGTCCATTTTAATGTATCCTTGACTGTAAGACATTAATATTAAACTGCTGCACACTGCAGTCATTAAGCTTTAAAATAAGGGGGCAGGTACATACATGAGTATCTTTAGCGCACTGAAGACTGCTGTAATGGCTCCTTCTCCTGGTTCTCTTGCAGTCCTCTCCACAGCAAATAAGAGTGAATGTCTCATTTGGCCTCCGGAGTTTAATTTGTTTTCAGTGATCTTGCCAGCTGTGGTTTAGTTCCAAAGACTTGAGGACCTTGATCCCTCAAGTGCAGGTTCAGGATTAATGTTTTCATCAGGCTCACCATAGACTTGAAATGTTATAAAATTGGAGTCATTGTCAGTTGTTAAACAAATGACCTTTTCAAGGATGCTGTCTGTTGTCCTCCACACGAATATCATTGGTAATGCTAGTCATTTCATGGGCAAGAGTCTGAGAGAGTATAAGAGTTCTTGCTCTGTGTGGGTGGGTGGGAAGGCCCTCCTTCTCCCCTCATCCAACAGGGTAAAGCTGGCCAGTGTGTATCTATGAGTTGACATTTTGGCAGACACTTTTAGCCAAAGCCAGAAGTGGGCGAATGTAGTGTTTAGGCGTCTTGTCCAAGGAGTGTGGAGTGACACCCAGGGTTGGACTTCAACTCCTGTTTGTAAGCCAGTGATCTTATCCACTACACTAACCAACCACACAAGGAAAGCTTCACGTTTTTAGGTGCTATCCTTCTGCAAGAGCCATGCTAATCTTCTCTCTATTGTGCCAATTGTAGTATATGTGCTGCCATAGCAAGCACATTTTTATCACAGCAGAGCACACAGTGGGATCAATGTCAGAATCTTTCTCTGCATTTAACTCACTCACCAAGTGAAGTAGTGGGCAGCCAGTGACACAGCGTTTGAATTGGAGTAAATTCAGTGATCTCAGCTGTTGTGCTTTTGTTCGAGAGTCGCTGATAGAGGGTATTGCTTTTGAGTCATCAACTGTTGACACCAAGCAGAGCAGGTGGCTAGCGCAGCGATCTATCACCAAGCTATAATCTTCATCCATCAGTGTTCTAGCATCAACAAACTCAACACCCACTATGTTTCCCCCCTCTTCGTTTTCTTCATCAGCATTATGATCTTCACCTCTCTCTCTTTCTGCTGGTTGACTTGCCCTTGCACCCTCAAGTGCAGGTTCTGGATTATTGTTTTCGTCACCATTGACTTGAAATGCTTTTATAAAATTGGAGTTGTTATGCCATTGTCAGTTGTTATGCGAATGATCTTTTCAAGGATGCTCAGTCAAAGATGTTTTCAAGGATCACATACCATCAAGCATACCAGCAAGGACAGAAAAACAACACAACCCTTGTGGCGTGTTGGTCTAGAGGTATGAATCTCGCTTTGGGTGCAAGAGGTCCCAGGTTCAAATTCTGGATGCGCCCGAGTTTTGGAGCAGCTGGTGGTTAGGGAGTTGCCCCATGCAATAAGAAGGCTGTGGGTTTGAATGCCAGGACCACCCATTAATTAGGTACACTGCTCCCCGTGTGCTGCATCGCTGACTGCCCACTGCGAATGAATAAAATGCAGAGAACAATTTTGCATTGTTTGTACTATGCTGTGGTGTGTTCACACATCACCATAAGGGGCTACATTACTATAATTTACATGTCTACAAGCTAAAAGCAGCACAACATCTCTGCAGAGTTGAAGGCTCAATCCAGTGAGCTGTCACGCCTTTGAAATTCTGTGTTGTCCAGCAATCAGTAGTGGCTGCGATAAACCCAAGTTTACTCAAGGCAGTTTCAGTTTACTTTTCAAAACATGTGCTAGTTAGCTCACATACACTATATGGACAAAAGGCCCCTTACTTCCAGTAATCTTAATGCTTCTAATCTTAATGCTTCAGCATACCAAGATATTCGCAACATCATGTCCATCATCAGCGCCCTACCTCATAAATGCTCTACAGAATGAATGGGCACAAATTCCCACAGAAACTCCAAAATCTTGCAGAAAGCCTTCCAAGAAGGGTGAAAGTTGCAAAAGGAGGACCAACTCGATATGAAAGTCTATGTATTTTAATGCAATGTCATTGAAGTCCTAGTTGGTGTAATGGGCATGCGTCCCAAAACTTTTGTCCATGTAGTGTATCTTTGCACCATTTTCCATGTTTGTACCAAAAATCTTAACATTCAATTGTACATAAGCATTTGTGTGAATTAAACAGTTCATTTGTATTGCTGGGACTCTTCTGCACCACCAGTCGAACTGAAATCTTCACCGGTTTTAGGGTGATCTTAGGGCATGTTTTGCATGTTTGAGCCTTAAGGGTTAATTCATTATAGAGGTTCCTGTGAATGATCTTTGTTGACTAAGGGAAATGTGTTAATGATGGTGTGTTTGCTGTTCTTAGTTTAGTGTTGTTTTTAGCTTAGATAAAGGAGATGCAGGACAGGATCCTGGATAAGAAAAAGCAGATGGCAAAGAAAAAAACAAAGCCTCTGAGGAGAAACATTCCTGCCTTGGAGAAACGGATGCATCAGATATGGCTAATGACAGAAACACAGGGAGAGACAGTGCCAAACAGAGGAAGTCTGAACTCTACTGTACTCTTTAGTCCATGTCCCTTTGTCTCAAGATTAATAGTGTCCTTTTTAATGGACTCTGCATGCCTATTATGCTGCTGTGCTAACCTTGTGTAAAACCTAAATCTATCCCTGGATGGTTATGCCACAGTCATCTCATGGCCAGGAGTCCAAGAGAGTATAAGTGTTCTTGCTCTGTGTGTGTGGAGCAGTGGGCAGCCAGAAACGCAGTGCTATGGGAGCAGTGTGTGGTGACAGTACCTTGCTAAAGGGTACCTCAGTGGTGCCACTGGCAGTCCTGGGATTCAAATGCATGGCCCTCTGATCACAGGGGGAACGGCCTAACCAACAGACCACCAGCTGCCCAGTTAGCGATTAACATTGTCCTCCAAGTGTGTTGAATTGCCCAATGACATCTAGTCTTATGGCGGACTGAAGTAGTGAATGGGAATTGACCATGACTAAATAGTGAGAACACTGGACAAAGGTCCCTGCCCCAAAACGTATGTCTGGAGAGCAGGCAGCACTGCTGCTGAATAAAGAGTTTGAATAATATTATGTTGTCACTGACACTTTTCAATAGGATATTTATTCAAATCCAGTCTTTTCTTGGTTTTTGCAACACAAAGTATTAATTAGTATAGATGTTATTTGTATTACGTACAATTGCAATCAGAAACGAGGAAGAGTGCGAGGATTTACCAATGTAAGTCTTTTCAAAGTGCAATGAGTTGAGATTGAGGCAGACAGGAAGATTCACAAAACGTTTAATAAACTAACAAGAAACAATAATAGACATCAACAGGGGGTCCGAAGGTAAACATAGACATGAGGAAATAACAAAGACACTAAGAAAGCAGCACATAACAGTAGAAAAGTTTTTAACAGGTGGCTTCATAAGATGTGTACAAAGAATCCACAAATACTGGGCAGGTGAGGGGACAGGAACAGGACCCAGGTGAACAGGGGAGCAAGGGGGCAGGGCTAAGACCAAAACAACAAAAAATTCACATGGAAAACAGACACATGCCCAGGGTAATCAAAACAAAGGCTAATGAAACGGGGGGGGGGGGGGGCATACACAGTGACACAGATATGTAAATGGTAAAAAGCCAGAAGAACATTAGATAAAATGGAAAACAACAGGACAGATGTTAAACAAAGAGCCAGATTTTGCTTTAGATGACTTCTTTATCAGTTGAGTTGTAGGTAAAGTGACCAAAGAATGATGTCATGATGTATGATGTCATATTAATGAGTAACAGGATCCTTTATTAATATAGGCATGCCATAATTTTTCAAGCCCAATATAAAATTGCTTTTTAAAAAATGGACTAAAGTGGAGCAAAAGACTGATGAAGCCTTTGGGAATCCTATAAGGATCCCTAACTGGCTTCAACTGTGATGCATATATATATATATATATATATATATACACCCCACCGATGAAGGTGTTAAAGGTGAGTTGCAAACAGGAGATTGCAAGACTAAGCAATTTTCACAAAAGCTGAGAGGAAATTATTGTATTGCACCTGAAGGGTATCAATATAAGAAGCTCTCCCAAAAGTGTAATATTCCAGGAGGCATCAATGGGGCCTTTATAAAGAAGTTCAAAACTTATGACACATCTGTAAACCTGCCTAACTGAGGGAGAAACCTCAAAATTTCAAGAGCTCTTAATATCAAGAGCCCTCAGGACAACTAAGAAGTAGTTACTGTCATTAATATACTGCACACCAATATTTACTGTAATGTTTGTTTACATTAATTATACTGGGTTTTGTAAACAATTTACAAGACCATGTATCAACTGCGTGTGTTACTGTAATTACCAATATGCTCTGAATGAATCGTGCTTTCTGGCTGTATGGTATAACACCACTAGATGCCAGCATTTAAATTCTTTTTGCTTATCTGCTTAACGTATATTGCAATTTTTCATCTTATATCTCATTTGCAGTGCTCGTGATACAATTCATGGAAGGAGATTTATAGTCATGGCATATGTCCTGTTGACAGCTTGGTTGATTTTGCCGAAGGCTTCGTGCTGGGATGTAATATTTTAAGTGATGATGATAATTATTGTGTGAAGAGAAAACAGTTACAGAGCTGGGAGACATACCACCATGCATGTGTTGCACCTCAGGCATGAACAGGCCCAGCCATTTGCAGTATAGTGCAATGTTTACTGCCTTTTTCAAGCATTCCTGAACCCTGTAGTCCAATGACGAATGCTTGCAATCCAAACTCCCGAAGGGATACTCCTTCATATCCTACAATTGGTTTTTAACATGGCGATTTTCCAGCCTTCATCCCTTTAGTGTGAACAGGCTGTTTTTGTCAACATTACTGATTATATGTAAATGAGCGCTGGTCTGATTGGCTTCCCTGCATTGTACCTTATACAAAAAGTAGTCTGGACTGAAACACTTCTTATTGCTGTATTGTGAGTGGAGAGCTGTTTTTAAAACTTAGTTTTTGAAAACTGCTGACAATATTTCTCCTAATTTCCAAATAAATGTACTGATCTTTAAAACAGTATTTTAAAGGAAAGGGCATCAAAGAAGAGAAATGATGCTGTGTTTCAAAGAACACAAATCTCTTCTTCACTCTTAAACAAAACGGCAATAATTACCTTTGACATACTTCTAGTAGTATTTTGCCATCCAACTGGTCACACTGCGAGAGGAGAGTGTCGATTACAGCCGTGTTTTCATACTTTTCCTCATTAAATAAGATGTGGTTCAAGTGATCACTAATCAGTCCCTCATAAAGCAGAATGAGGATCTTGTGTAGGAATTTAACAGACACTGGTATTGAATGGTTGTCATTCTCATAGAGACGCTGATTTAAAATTAAATTGCAGTGGTCTTTTTTTTCCGGAGCTGTATGTATTTTCAATAATGCACTTTAATGGCTAAGTAATGTCACAGAACATTGAGATTGGGTTTCACTCGTTATTTATTTGCAACTCCATCTTCTTTTATAATCAAGCAGTTTCAGCTGTATCTGGACAGTCATGTGTTCCATCATATAAACGTCACATTTTGGATCCGCTGTTTTTGTTTCTTGGTTGAACAGGTTCACTCCTGCCGAGTTTGTGTTTCTGGCAGAGTTTCCCATTTGTAAAGACTCCTGATGTTCTCCAGGGAAATTGAATGGTTGGTACCTACAATAACTCAACTCAAGGTTAAGCTTCAGCACCTCCGCATTTCCTCCAAGTTCTGACTGATGCGCTTCTCTCAGGCCTTGAAAAACGACTGAAACAGAAGCTTACAGATCCAGAGCTAAGTGCCACTGTCATTCTTGTCCCTAAATTCAAGACCTGCTTGACAAGTGATGAATGTATCCTAACACTTGGTAAGTGGTGCGCTGTTTATGCTTATACTAGAGAAAATTCTGGCATTTAAAGCGTCCCTAACATACTGAGCAACTGCATGCAATAGTGAGTCACATTAACTAGAGCCAACAAAATGTAATATAATCTTTATAAATTGTATCAAAATCATTTTACAAACCATCCTAATATTGCAATATTGTAATCCTGTTCCATGGTCCAATCGGTAAATGTAGGTATTACAAAAGTGAGGTATAAGGGTTAAAGTCCTAATTTGGTTTGTATTCCAAAGGCCTTGACTATCAAAAGTCACTTGATAGAACACGCTGTGAACTTTCTCAAGAAAACACAGAACGGCTGGAGACTTACTTAGATGTCCAGACGAGAGACCGTTCAGCACTGCGGGACTGATTTTTACTCCAAAAAGGACACTTGCTGATTCCAGGAATTTTGAAAATAAGCTTTGTTTGAAGCTAAACAGAGAAATCTGGTAGTTTTGTAGTGTGTCTAAGTTACACTCGATCTCTGTCCCACACAAACACATGAACACTGATATACACTCTTACACACAAACACACACACACAGTCATACACTCCTGAAGCACTGAAGGCCCCAGTAGTTCTGGAGTGTGAACCCAGTTTTACTGCATATTTTTTAAAAGACCAATGTTGTTTTTTGCCCTTTGCATGGCTACTTTTAGTTTTATACTTTGTTTCCTGTACTTTTTCACTTTAACTTGAATAAAGAAGTAGAGTTCATATTTCAAATTATTCCAGTGTCAAATTATTTAAAATGCAAGGATCTATACTTCTACTTGAGTGAAGAATGTGTAAAAAAAAAAAAAAGATTTTAATCTTACAGGTTTGAGATCAGGAAATACTAAAAATGTCAAATTTAAAGTGTTTTTGTGAGAATAATGTGTGTGTGTGTGTGACATACTCAAATTCTATATAGTATATTATTTTCTAACTCTTTTGAACACAGGAGCTGTCCTTTACACTGTGTAAAATAAGTGGCTAATTTTAACAGCTTTATGTTGAGCTCTCAACTGACTCTGTCCCTGGGAGTTGGGAGACCCTGAATCTCATCCTAAAAAAAATCAGGGACATGGTTAGAAGTTTCTGTTTCATTCTTGACATGTTAACCATGTCTTTATGGAGCTTGCTTTGTGCACTCGGGCACAGTCATGCTGGAATAGAGAAGGTTTTTCCCCAAACTGTGTCCACAAAGTTGGAAGCATGGTGTTTCCCTAAATATCTTGGTAAGGTGAATAATTAAGATTGGCCTTCACTGGAAGAAGAGGCCTAGCCCAAACCATAAATTAAGAGGTGTGTCCCAATAAATGTGTTCATATAATGTATCTGCACTGAATAAACAATAGAACCCTCCCAGTACACTGAGGGGTCACACTTCATCCTAGTGAAGAGTTCACTGATAGGACCCAAAAGTCATGAGGAAGTCTCACACACCTGTTTCAGAGAGAGAGAGAGAAAGCTGAATAGAGAGTGTGGGAGAAAGCTGGAGAGAGTGGGAGAGATAAAGGCAGAGGGACCAGAAAGAAAAAACAGAGAAAAGGCAGATGCACTGACACTCATTAAGTTGTTACTGACTTAACTATTAAAGTAAATATTGCGCTTGCCCAAACCCTGGATAACAGGTTTGTCCCAATACTTTTGGCCATATAGTGTGCATGTGACGTATGCATGATCTCTGTCCCCCTGCCCTCGCCATGTATTCCTCCGCCCCACCGTAGGCCTACATGTGTGTATCCTTCCACCTCCCGCCCGGCACTCTTAGGTTCAGACAGTCTCCAGTGAGGAGCGGCTCCGGCCCGGAGAGGCTAAAACATCCAAAACACAGTTCAAATGAACCCGGGGCGCGTTTACTAAACTGTTTTTGTATCTAATTCGTTTTTAGCTGATAAACTAAGTAAGCTCAGGTGAGAGAAAATCCTAGAAATTTGTATTTTTGTCCAGTTATCGAGGCATGGCCGACATCGACAAGCTCAACATAGACAGCATCATCCAACGCCTCCTAGAAGGTAAGATTTCACAAAACTCCAGCCAACATATGTTTATCCAGCCAAATGAAACATTACATGCAAGTTCCATTAGTTCATGTAGTTTTTCTGTCGGTGAATTTAACGTACAGTTCTGTTTTTACGTGTCTTATGAGAAGAGTAGGGATTCGTTAGCCATAGCTAGCTACGTTAGTTAGCTAACGTGCTTTATATCTAACTTATTAGTATTTTACTGTTGTTATTATTGGTCAAATATCTCATACTTGCTTAGCTTAGTTGTTTTTTAACTACCCAGATATGATAAACACTCGAAAGTGATCTGTAACGAAGTAAAAAAAAAAACAAGCTGCAGAAAAGCTAGCTGGCTAATGACAGCTCAACATTAACTGTTTTATTTTTTTACTTTTGATAGAAATGCTGTTTGTGGTTAGTCAGATTGTTATTAAATGACTAACTCTTTGTGTTTAAGCCAAAAATACCATCCAGATTTTGGCTTGCCTTCCTGACTTACTTTTTAAGATTTTATGAAGCTGGTGTTTTTTGTCGTGTGTGACAGCATGGTAGCAAAAGGAATAAACACTTTCAGATGTTGCTGCTAGAATATAAATAGATGTTTTTGCTGCACAAACAGGTCTAAACCAGGTGACGTAGATACTAGCTAACGAAGACAGGCACACCTAGAGAGAGGACATCACTCAGCTTTCATAAACAACATGGACAAAAGTATTGGGACAACCTCTTTATTATTGCATTCAGGTGGCTCTCTGCTTCAAGCGAAGGGGACTCTTAAAGCTTCCAAGACAACGCCATGCGTCCAACTTTGTGGACACAATTTGGGGAAGAACCTTTTCAATTCCAGCATGACTGTGCCTCATTGCACAAAGCAAGCTCCATAAAGACATGGTTGGATGAGTTTGGTGAGAAAGAACTTTATTGGCCCGCACAGAGCCCTGACCTCATCCCCATCCAACACATTGGGGATGAACTGAACTGAACAGAGATTTCAAGCCAGGCCTTCTTGTTCAACATCAGTGCCTGACCTCATAAATGCCCTACAAATGAATGGGCACAAATGCCCTCAGAAACACTCTAAAATCTTGTGGAAAACTTTTCAAGAAGAGTGGAAGCTGTTATTGCAGCAAAAGGGATACCAAATCCATATTGAAGTTTATGTATCTGAAAGCAATGTCATTAAAGTCCCTGTTGGTTGCAATGGTCAGGCGTCCCAGTACTTTTGTTCATTGTGTATTTTCAGGCTGAGTGGATGTAGAACTAGTGAAGCATTGAAGGTCGGGTTGGGGAGAATGGTGTGGTTTTGGTGGTGGTGGTTGTTTTTATTTATTCATTTATTTGTCCTACACTGCAGGGGGGCCGACCCACTTTTTAAATGCGGTTTGCCCTGTTTAAGCTCCTCGCTGCACTCAGAGCCTCTTACAGAAAGCAGAGCTGTTGATGCTGAGCTCTGTTACAGCAGACTCTGCACCTATAACAGCTCACTCTGGATGCCAGCATGTCCTGTAGGGCCAGTGGACTCTTCATGTTTTGCATTTCAGTGAAAAGAATAGATGAACCTTCTTGTTTCCTGGAAGAAGTCTGCAAGTCGGCTGACTGCAGCAGTCAGGAATTGGCAAACAGTGAGTCTGGAGCTGATTATAAGTGAATTATTAATCTGTAGATCACTTTATTATTGGGACCTCAGTCTTTGAATGTGGTCTTAAATAAAGTGGCCCCTTATAGTCGTGTGTGAGCACATCACAGCACACAATGTGAACAATGTGTAATACTTTCTCTACATTTAACCCAGTCACCAAGAGAAGCAGTAGGCAGCCAGTGACGGGGAGCAGCGGTGTAGGGACGGTACCTCACTCAAGGGTGCCTCAGTGGTGCCACTAGCAGTTCTGAGATTCAAACCCACAACCTTCTGATCGCAGGGGCAACTCCCTAACCAGCAGGCCACCAGCTGCACTAAAATTATCAAAATGATTTGGACACTGTGATCACATTTGTTAAATACAAACAGCAATACAGTGTAGCATATCTGTCCAATCATATTTGTCGAAAGACAGGATGCAGAAACCGTAACCTGTGGGGTGACTTAACATGGCTGTACGTTAACAAGAAGCGGTTTCCAGGCTATAAACCATTTTTTTACAGCTTAAAACAAGAACTACCAAATTATACCAAGAACAGAGTTCATTTGCAAGCTTCTGACCAGAACCGTGAGCATGCGTATTTTCTCTGGTGGCCTCTCTGGCCTGTGCTGAAACACCTTAGAAAGATGCAGTGACTATTAAATGAGAGCCCTTAGGTTAGGGTTAGGAGTCGCTTCTCAGGCAGAAAATGCAGCCTCTTGGCCATGGCTCATTTAAGTCTGTGTATTCTGAAAACTATCAGACAGTTAAATGGTAGGATAAACAAATTAACCCATTATTCAAATCATTGTATTTACAACCTCAGTGCACGCAGGTATGTAAATAAATTGCAGTGGCCTTATTTGAATTACATACAAAATATTGCAATATTCAGATTTGTGCTTAAGGGCTGTCTCAGGTTAGCACGTAATAGAAGTCATCTTATATGTTTTGTCATTTTAAGACAGAATGTGCTGCCTGTTGTTACTTAGGAAAAGTTTATGGTCGAAAAATGTTACTGCTCCTAAATAATGAAAGAATCCATTAATTTTTAATAAATACCTAAGCCTCCTTTTAGATGTAAGATAGTGTTCATGTCCCTCTTCTTTAATTTTGCTCTTTGGAACAATGAAGGTATTTATTATTGTTTGTTATAAGGTAGGTTGGTTAACCTATCAAATATAACAACTTGGAGACGGCGAGTGCTTATGTGTACTTTGCTTTTTCTTCACAGTTTGATAGAAGTACATCACATTTTCACTTCTGAAATCTTGCCAAGAAATAAAAAAAACAGGCACTGGAAACAATAGATCTTAATATTGGCTCTTAATATGAATTCCAAAAAGGTATAAGCTTTAATAGGAAATGGTGGTGTCTTGATTAAATAAGTTTTTAATGCAGCTGAAATAAGAGGATGCTAAATGTGTCTTATGTTTGTTTACATTTTAGTTTCCTGATATTTCATTACATTATCCTACATTATTTTAATTGTAATAGTCTTGATTATCGTATAGTCATATATACCTTTTTTTTTTTTTTGGACAATGAATCAAGTAATTGGATGGTTTTTTGTGGGGGTGTTTTTTTTGTTTGTTTTTTGTTTTTTTAAGGGTCAAACACCAAAAAGGACTTAACTGACCCTTTGTGACAAAGATGCAAGTATTTGTGGGTCTGTGTTTATATATATATATATATACACACACACATACATACATGCACATATATATATATATACATACATACATACATACATATATGGATGGGTGTGTGTGTGTGTGTGTGTGTGTGTGTGTATGTACATACATACAGTAACCCCCCGCTTATAGAGGGGTATGGTGGACGAGGCCCTGTTGTCACAGCTTTTTCTGTGGCAACATATAATTTTTCATGCATTTTAATGCTAAATTATTAAGAAAAATACTATTTACTAATTTTGTAGCATAAATATTAATGTCAAGTCAGCTACATTTCCAAATAAAATATAACTGCATTTTTTGGTACTGTCCAGAGGACAAGCACGTCTTGGGATGGTGAAATACCGCTGTACTCAGAGCCTGGAGGTTTGAAAGTGGTCAATCCGAGAACACACTTTATTTCTCCTTGCTGCTGATTGGCTGCTGCCCTGTGACGCATCTCTGGCAGATTCCTGCGTGGAGCATCTCGAGTGTTTCGCTGAGTGTTCTCGTGTTTTTCTTTTTGGTCTTCAAGCCCTGTGTTTTTATTACTGTAAATTAAGCACTGACACTGAACCTGTGTGCATATTTATGGCCGTGTTATGGCCCTCATTTCAGTCTGGGAGTAGTAAACCTTATCTCCTTTCCTGGCATTAATGCAGGTTGTTCCTTTGGCGAGCCATTTACTTACGTAACTGCTCTCGTGGCTACTACAGGTGAAGAGGACTGGAGTGTTGAGTACTCTGTGTTTGGACATTTAATACAGGGGTTGCCAAGACTGTCACTCACTAACTTGGCCAGATGTAGTGTGTGTGTGTGCCTATATGTTTGTTTTCAGGCCACTTCTTTGGAGCACTTTGCTGGAGTTACGAGGGACATTCAGAAAGTTTCAGCAGTTTTTTTTTTTTTCATCAGAATTTCACAAACAAATAAATTACCTTTCCTACATAACCACCTTCCTTTGCAGTCCAGTTTTCCCAGCACCAAATGAGGCTCTTAAACACTCCCAGTTTGTACTCTTCCAGCCTTCACCGTTTCCTATGGAAATATAAATGTGCGGAAACTTTTTGAACGTCCCTCGTAGGTCTCACATACACACAGTAGTATATAGGTAGCATTATATAGTGTAGAACCGTAGGATTACAGTATGGTTATTAAACAGGGACTTTGATTTGTGCCTGACCTTCCAAAACGTTGTTAAATAACTGTGACTCATATTGTCTCATTATTGCTGCAATAGATCGTTCCACCCATCTGTAAGTTACATGACAGCATATTTTAGAACAGCATGAAGATTCAAGACAAGCCTTCATTCCTTACATTATCACATTGCAAGTCAAACATTAAAAAAAAAAATCAAGTCCATGAATGGAGAACAAACACTAACTGTTTTACTTGCGTTTTGCTCAATGTGTTCAAAATTGTACTGCCAAATGAAGAGCGTTTGTGTATGAGTACCACTAGTGAAGGAGGCATATTAAGATCATTCCATGCTCCTTTAGTAAGAAGCAAATACATTCTTTTAACCGAGAAAGCCTTCAAAGTCTGTAGTTACTGATTTATAAATGAGCAGTGCCTTCCAGTTCTGCTGTAGCCATATTGCAGCATTAACAACTGTCTGGAGAGCTTTGACCATAAGCTTTTGGCATTTTCAGGGCCCTTTTTATCTTATTTTGCAACTAACTTTGCCCGAAGAGAGCAAAGCAAAATCTTGAATGCACTATGTATCAGTGTTTAGAACATTTATACCACTAACTGAATTATTTAAATACCCCAGAACATCAAAAAAATCTTTAGTTCCTAAAAAGCCAGTTCTGTCAGCTCCAGTGAGGCAATAAGCTTTCTTTTTCCAAAAGCTTGGTTTGTGATTGACATCAGTACTATATTATTAACATCAGTGCTGCTGAAAATCTTGTGCCCTGCTGTTGTATTATTTGGAGAAATATATCAGTCCTGTCAGTAATCACACTTGGCCTAATGTTAATGAAGTTCGCTAAAGATGTCTAGATATCTAAAGGCATTATTTCATAGGTGTATGAGAACCGTGCTGTACCTAAAACATACTGTGATGGCACAGAATTTGCAGCGTGGTTTGATTTTCCATTGTGTCTCAGCCCAGTAATGGTGCTGCTGAAGTGTCAGTAGTGCAATTCTTTCCACCCAGTGTATGGCCGGTTTTATCTGTCAGAGCTGCTTTTGTTATTGTGGTCTTATTATTTGAAGTCTTGTTTGAATTCCTTTTTTCTCTGCATTTTTAGCTGTATGATGAAAACCTAACCCAGCTAACTTGATAAAGATGGACTGGTACCCCTTTTCATTTCTCACAGTGTTAAAGATAAATGTGTTTGCATAGAAAACGGAAATTTATCTTCAGCCAAAAAAGATAGTGCTTGTACTTTGTCGACTTCCAAGTTAGTTTGTTAGTTTGTATCTCTGTTGTTTCCTTGAGCGGGGCAATGCAAAAACAATGGCCACTTTGTTAGGACATCATTTCGACCAATCAGAAACCAGTGCGTCAGTCAGCTCCACTGTGGCACACTTTTGGCCCGGCTGCCGAGCAGGTCCATGACTGCTTGGGTACAGGATGCTTTACTTTGTTATAGTAAAACATTTGTTCGCCATACAGCACGGTTCCTTATGCCAGTGGAAAAGGACCATAAGACTTGGATATCTAAGTGTTATTTGAAGTTCTATTCTTGTTATTAAAGGATCAAGTTTTGCCTGTATGTACACTAAGTTTTGAAGTAAGTAACTACAGTTCCTTACAGTCTAAAACAAAGTAAAAACCTTTCCGTGAGAGTGTAGGGCTGTTTGATATCAGACATTTGCACAAGTTAAATGAAGTAGTTTAATGTAAGAGTTAATCAGATTTAAAGCTTTTAGAATGTAAGCAGTATGGGTGTCTGTCAGTACTCAAGATTTTATCAGTATTAGAAAAGAGAAAGCACTTGGTAAATTGTAACCCTGCACTTGAATGATCTCACGCCAGAGAGGAAGAACATACCAGGAGAGGAAAGTCACTGCTGACTTTTAGACTGGCACCATGGCAAAGAGGAGCCTCTTGTGGACTGTGCTGCATGGCTGGATTATGAGTCAGTGCAGCTGTAGAAACATATCCGCCCGGCGTGTGTTGAGATGGGACAGATTAGTCAGCTGTACCATGTGAACTGGCTGTACTGATACACTACACTATACTTATGAGTCGGGTAGATTTTATGCCCATTCGGTTTGGCTGCGTCGAAAACTCTGAATAACTTGCCATGTTGTCAATCCTGACCTAAGATTTATGTCTATCTATCTAACTTGCTTTACTTATGGTGGGTATTAACTACATTTTTAGTGAAACTGTACTCTTCATTCAGTAAATTAATTAAAAAAAAGAACATAATTACCGTCATGGTTAATTATGAGGTGAATGCACAGATACTTTGCTCAGCGACATGGACTTTAATGTAGAATTGGTCCCCCTTTGCTGCTATAACAGCTTCCACTCTTCTTGGAAGGCTTTCCACAAGATTTTGGAGTTTCAGTGGACATTTGTGTCCATACATTCTGTAAAGAAATTATGAGGGCAGACACTGTTGTTAGATGAGAAGGCCTGACTTGCAATCTCCATTCCAGTTCATCCCTAAGGTGCTGGAAGGGGTTGAGGTCAAGTGCTTTGTGCACAGTCATGCTAGAATAGAAAAAGTTCTTCCCGAAACTGTGTCCACAAAGTTGGAAGCATGGTGTTAAGATTAAGGCTGCCCTTTACTAAAAGTAAGGGACCTAGCCCAAACCCTGAAATACAGGAATGTCCCAATACTTTTATCCATATAGTGTATGCTACCAGAAAAACCAAAACCAACACCATTTAACACAGGTTTCTGGTGTTCCAGTGCATAGTTATACTGAGGAAATATGCAATTTAAATGCATTTTAATGCATTTTATTTTAATTTATATTGTCAGTGTTTCCACACAAATGTTGGTATATATTCAGCAATCTTATCAGCAGTATGGTGTAAAGATATGAAGAAAGAGAAGTGCTAAAAGAAGTTTGTTATATGCTGTTAGGCTGGCCCAAAGCCCACAAACACTGACTGCCAAAACCGCTGAATAAGCAAGATATATAAATTTTTAAAGGGTAAACTGAAAATGATTACTGACTACACTGGCCTGGTTATGTAACACAAAGCTCTGTTGCGCAGTAAAGCTGTAGGCCAACATTTAAAATCATTATTGGTCACAGAGCACTTAAATGTTTCTTTTACAGAGAAAGTCCTTGTGTTTTTAGATCTACAAATATAAACACCCTAGTGTGTGAGTGTGTGAACTGTTGTATCTTCGATGGCTGGATTCCACCAGCCCACAGCGCAGATGTCCCTCTGGTTTGAGTGCGTGTTAAAACCCATGTGGGTGGGTGGTTTCTTTGACTGGCTTTGCTGTAATTATGGCAGAGTAATTAGGTAATCAAAGCTAGGCAACCCACTTTTGTCTTTGTGTAATGGCATTAAAATGATCGTGGTCCCTGTTATTTATGCTGCTTGCAAGACCCTTTTTTATCAGGTTAAAGGAGCAGCTTTACCAAACCAACTAGTATGGCTAACAATAATAAACAAAGATCGAGTGACTGCCGGTTTGTATAACCTAATTAGTGTGATGGTACAACACTAAAGGACAAAAGTATTGGGACACCTGACCGTTACACCAACAGGGACTTTAATGACGACAAGTATTGAGTTGGTCCCTTCTTTGCAGCTATGAAAGCTCCCACTCTTCTTGGTAAACTGTCCACAAGATTTTGGAGTTTCTGTGGGAATTTGTGCCAAATCATTCTGTAGAACATTTACAAGGTTAGGCACTGATCTTGGACGAGAAGGCTTTAGCTTTTACTTCGATTTTTCTGTCACCTTCAACCACATTTGACTAGCATTCTAGACAATAGCGATGTAACAGTGTCTACATTGAAAAACTGTATTACTGTGATGCTGATGCACCCCTTTCCACTCTGTCCCAAGAGTCTCCTTTGCCGTATTTTGTGAAATCCAGTCAGTAATCACACTTTGACATTTAAAAGCATCATATTAAGTAAAGTTGGTGTAGAGGGGGCAGAGCTAATCCTTTACATCCCCTCACACTCAAATTGTTGGCTTAAATTCTAGGAGTTGTGATTTTTTTTGGGAGGGGGTTTATTTTGTGAGAGCAGCTGAAAAGGGAATCGGAAAATGTTTTGTTTGGTCTGGCACAAAATGTTCTCCATCTGTGAAGTGTATATGCAATTACACTTCTGTAAAGGCATTTTCATACATACAAACAAATACAAATGTATCACTAATGTAAAATACATGGCGAGCAGGATGCTCATATAACATTGTGTTTTGTGTTTTTACATAGAACTGAATGCTGTAGACTGTACTTGCCGGTCTGCCATGGGAGTGTATGAAATTTCATCTGCCCTCAATGAATTTGTGCTTCCCCCCTGGTTCAGTTATCAGCTTCAACCCTGTACACAGTGATCTGGTCCTTGAGGATGGAATGTGGCTGTTTATGTCTAGCTGACACCTCACTGTGCTCGCTGGACAGGTTTTTGAAGCTATAGGATTGTGTCTCTACGCCAGGGAACAGCGGTGTAGAGCCAAGTGCAATGTAATGATGCAATTATTTTTATTAGTGTTTGAGGCGTGGTAGAACATGCTGTACCTGAATTTTTAGAGAAGCAGAACAGCAAATATTCATATGTCCTATCCGGCACCGAGTACCAGCACTCAGGAATCGGAGACTTTAATATATTATACTTTGACCTGTGGAAAATGGAATGATCCTGAATTTTATCCTGCACTTTTATGGCTTGTGAGTTTTCCCCCATAATTATATGTTTCTTGTCTGTTAAACAGTAGCTACACATTTAATCCCTCCACCTGCTGTAGAAAAAAATAATTTCCAGTCTAATTAAACTCTCACAGCTACATTAGCAACAACAGATACTGACTTTTTTGATGCTTTAAAACAGCAAATAACTGTGAACCTTATGACTCTAAAATGAGTCAGTGCATTCCTGGTTTAGCCCTTATTGTGTGGTTTGTGAAATTGCATGTGACACTGCTGGGTGTTTCTGGATGAGACCATCTCATTTGATTAGTCAGCCAAACTGAGCCCTTTAATGCTCTATTCAGTTCCACTGTACCTAAACAAGAGGTAAATATGAATGTTGAGAGATATGGCTGCATGAGAAGGCTAGAAAACTTTACAAGGTGTGAATGCACACTTTGAGCTACAGCACACCCATCAACCATGTTTTTGTGCATTGTTGCATTCTAAAATGTGTCCTGGCAAAAGCAAGATACAACACAACTGCAATTCTGTGTGTACACTCCTCTACTATTTACTGTTTACTGGGGCAGCTGGTGGTCTGGTGGCTAGGGAGTTGCCTCTGTGATCAGAAGGTAAAGGATTTGAATCCTAGGACCGCCAGTGGCTCCCCCGAGGTACCCTTGAGTAAGATACTGTCTCCACACTCTGTTCCCTGGGTGCTGTGTTGCTAGCTGTCCACTGCTTCACTTGGTGAATGGGTTAAATGTAGAGAAAGAATTTCACATGGTTCACGCAGTGTGCTATGCTGTGGTGCGTTTATGTGACTATAAGGGCCACTTTATTGTTAAAAATTCATTCTTCGTATGTTTAGTTGTGACTGTAGGAAGTGTAGACTCTGATTTGTTCTGATTTGTCCCCTTTTGCCATGATGATTATGTGCACTGACGATATCCAAATGCTTCTTCTCGAGTAGCGTTTAGATCTCAGGTGTTATATATTGTAATATCACTCAGAATAATCACAATTTGTGTCATAACAGTATCATAACTAAGCAGGATCGTTATTCTATGCGCTGCACAGCTATCCCATTCTCATCAGAAGCACCAGGACACTGAAGGCTTTATTCTGCATTTGTTAGACTTTGTCCTCTAATGTGATTAGAGAAGCAGGCCATGGGGAACTCATTGGATTTAAACAAGTTATTTATTCCTTTCATCTGTGGTGTAGTACCTCGGCTAAATCCATACACACAAAGAGGAATATAATTTGCTTGATGGCCAAATCCAACGGATAGAATGGCAAGCCCCTGAACCGTATAACTGATTTTGGCACAATCAGTAAAGTATGTTTACTTGAAACATTTTAATATTTTAATATATGGACACGGTTTTATTGTAACAGAAAATGTTAACTTCATGAAAATAAAAATTGTTAGTATAGTGAGATGTATGGACTTTGAGAAGTATTTTTGGAGTTTAAAAATAAAGAAAAATGAAATGACAGCTGTGTGTGTATAAGTGCTACTCTAAGGTCACTTTCACGTGTGGTTTCTAAGGTGAAAACAGTACCTGCTTGAAATGTGAGTAGTCTTGCTCAGATTTCCAACGTGGTGTGTTTTATAGATAGATATAGTTAGCATAGAACCAAATATTATAATATTTAGAGTATCACAGATATTGTAGAGGTTCTTTATAGAACAATATACAGCATGTTTCTTTTTATAAACCAGGCATAAAACAGTTTAAATATTAAGTGATTCTGTATATAACCAAAGCCTCTACTCAGGGACCCTCTGTTTAAGGGTACTGAGTAAAATGAGCTAATGTTTTGGGTCAGACAGGTATAAGTGGGTGGTGGGAGGAAGTCGCATTTGTGCATGTGTACTGGCTGAAAAAACTTGGAAAAGCCTTTTTTCTAAATGAGGTATCACACATTTATACCAGTTTTGTCATTTTAATTTTTGTATTTGAAGCATTTTGTTTGCTTTAAATTTTGGGTGTTTACTCAGGCAGGTAGAGCCTGTATTGAAGGAAAAACAGAACTGCCTGAGGGCACTGCCAAGATGGGTTGACCACTGATGCAGCAGTATATTGTGAAACATTTGCCAGTATCTGATGTGCTCATCTGTATTGTATCACACTGTTCCTGGACCAGCACTAAGCAGCTCAGCCCCCGGTGCAGTGGTTTTGCTGCCGAGAGTTCAGTTGTTGCCCGGGACGGAAGGGTAAAAATAGAAAGAGTTCGGCGGCAACGGTGCGCACGTATCCTCTGACTGCTCCCCTGTGACCATGCGAAATAAAATGCAATCGATGTGAAAGCAGAGAGCAAGGTAGAGGAACCGCAGGATGACATGGTGCTTTTGGGAGTGTGCCTGTGTTTCATATCAGCAGTGTGTACCCTGTAGGTCACTTTGATGCTCCAGAACTAGGCCGTATCTGCAAACTGGTCTTACACACTGGGACAGAAAGCAGGGGAGTGGGAGAAGTGGGGGAGCTGAGGTAGTGAGGGACGTGGAGAAGGAGGGGAAGGGACGGGACATGGAAATGTTGGAACACCTTCATTTTCAGAGCCTAACCTACTTTGTGCTCTCTGTAAAATAATTGCAGTCAGTGAGCAGAGGGGTCTATTTTATCACTGGGAAGTAAGAGGCAAACAATATACAGTCCTTGGTCTCATGCAGTATATGAATATACTGTACTTAAATCTTACACAGTACTTACATTTACATGTGCAATATATAAATATACAGTAATAAGGTTTTATACAGTATGTTAACGTATGCAATATATAAATATACCGTACTTACGTCTTACACAGGATATAAAGTTGACACTCATACGGTACATTAAAATATACAATATAGAAATATACTGGCAAAGTAAACAAAATAAAAGCAAACAAACAAGAAAGCAATAAAAAATATCAAGATATGTTTTGTTTATAAAAAAGTAGTTGATATTTTGTTGAGCTTGTGAGGAGAACACGGGTTCGGTTCCAGATTCCTCCTCAGTTCTTCCGGCCGTTGTTTGGATTTGTGAAATTCCATCAGCAGCTCCTGATTTAATTTAATGAAGGACTGACTGAGTAAAACCAGGTTTTTGATGGAAACTACAAGTAATACTGGACTTCCATGGGGAACACATTGATATACTGAACATTAAATCACTGTTTACTGTAGAGTATTATTTTTATTTATTCTTTTTAGATTGATTGAATGTTTAATATTAATGTGAAACAAAAACTCACTGCTCATCTAAACAGTTTTTAAATATTATTTTCAGTTGTCTGCAACTGCACAGTACTGTATAATTTTGTTAATAAACTCGAGGGGTTGCAAAGATTTATTGCCACCTGTAAATATAGGATGAGGAGATGAGGAGACTTGTGCAAAGAAATGTGAGAACTGTGAACTGACAGTCTTATAAGTCACAAAACACTTTTTCGTTTAAGGTATTGAAGTCTGCTGAACACCATCTGGTTTTTACAAAATTTAAAATAGTTTTTACACATTGTGCTCTTATAAATAATGGATTGAGGTGGGAAACAGCATTGCCATCCATAAACCAGGCTTTCACGCAATTACAGTTTCATTATCTCAATAGCGGTTATATAACTGTAGTTGAATTAAAGTAGAACTAATTTGTCTCTGTTAGAAAGTGCAATTTTATTGAGTGTGTGAACACAGATATTTTGAACATTAAATCACTGTTTACTGTAGAATATTATTTGTATTTATTCTTTTTAGATTGATTGAATGTTTAATAATATTAATGTGAAACAAAAACTAACTGCTCATCTAAACAGTTTTTAAATATTTTCACAGTTTATAGTGTGTGTGTGTGTGTGTATCTGCAGTGAGAGGGTCAAAGCCTGGTAAGAATGTTCAGCTGCAGGAGAACGAGATCCGTGGCCTGTGTCTGAAATCTCGCGAGATCTTCCTCAGCCAGCCCATCCTGCTGGAGCTGGAGGCTCCTCTGAAGATCTGCGGTGAGTAGCATGACAACCCCTTTTTGGGGAAAAAAGCATATCAGTGGTTCATGATATATAATATTATGAATGTATATATAAAATATTCTAATTTTGCATCAGCTTGTGACCAGTGTTTGGAGATTGTGAATGTCTGGCAGGTAAAACTGAAAAGTATGGGTTGCTCTTCATTTTGCAGGTGACATCCATGGGCAGTACTATGACCTGCTGAGGCTCTTTGAGTATGGTGGATACCCACCAGAGAGTAACTACCTGTTCCTGGGAGACTATGTGGACCGGGGGAAGCAGTCTCTGGAGACCATCTGCCTTCTTCTGGCTTACAAGATCAAATACCCAGAGAACTTCTTCCTTCTTAGAGGCAACCATGAATGTGCCTCCATCAATCGCATTTATGGATTCTATGATGAGTGTGAGTATATAAGCCATGTGGCAGTAGTGATGCACATAGAAATCACTCTGATTGTTCACTTGACATACATGGGATCATATGGTATTTATTTTTTGTTGAAAGTATAACAACAAATAGGTAGGTCTTAAGACAGGGATGATAAGTGTTCTAAACTCTGTTCGATGCAGTAACTTTTTAAGCCCTGAAAAAACACGTCAGTCACTTTTTCAAAACTTTCAAGAAACTCAGTATATAATCAAATGGGAAGACGACACATGACTGAATGTGCAAAACTGTCGACATGTGGAATTGCTTAATCGCTGCTCCTGGAAAGTACTTTTTAATTTTTTTTTTAATTACCGTCTGCAGCTAGCAGTACAACATGAAGTTGCTAGCAGTCAGCAAACATGCAGATCCTTTGTGTTGAACCTTAGCTTTGTTGAAAATGGTCACAGTGTACCCATAATTCTTAACAGATGTTTACTTTAACCTTTTCTTTTTTTTTTTTTACCAGCCACAGCTTATTTTTGAAGACTCTAGTAAATGGATTATAATAGACTGAGTGAAAGACCTGTTTTTATTCTGTTACATGGAGGTACTTTTTTCTGTGCTAAATTGGTGAGATTTTGCTGTGCACAGTTTAAAGTTATATGGAAACAACAAACCTATTCTTTGATATGCAGAAGTAGTCCAAGCCTGTTTGATGTCATTTATCCTCTCTTCAGAGAATTGGCAAGTTTTGGGGCAGGTTTTGAAAGTGCAGACTAACAGGAAATTAGAACACTAGCACTGTAATGTGTTGATGCAACAAACCAGATACGTCTTAACTAAAAGAGCTTATAATGGCTGGTTTGCAGAATAATGGAGTGTTAAGATTCGAACCTATAGGTGATCATGAGTACAGCCTGAGGGTCTGTGTTAACAAAATAATGTTTGAAAGTTTAATATGTCACTGTAGGACTGAGAAGTAAACTGGAATAAAAACAAATAAATACCCAGAAAAGGTGAACAGCAAATAGCAGTGACGCTAATTCAAACTAAATGATCTAAATGTGAACACAAAACTAATATAGTGCATGATGTTCACATAATCACTACATATTAGATAATAGTGTGTTATAGAAATAACAATAAAGAAATATCTTTTGCTACTCTTACTCAAAATCACAGAGTAAGAAAAGCAACAAAAACAAGTCTCCAATAATCTTAGGAGGAGTAGGAAGGAGAAGTGTTGTCTAAAGAGAAGTTTTAGCAGAGTTTTGAAAGAGGAAACAGAAGGGCGGTCTCAAAAGCCCTTTGTACTCTTGCCATTATCGTGTCAACTACACTATATGGACAAAAGTATAGGGACCCATCTCTTAATTTTTGAATTCAGGTAGCCACTTACTTCCCCTTAATGATTCAGCATACCTGCGAGCCAGGTCTTCTCAACATCAGGACCTCATGATGAATAGAATGACTGGGCACAAATTCCAAGAAGAGTGTAAGCTGTTATGGCTGCAGAGGAGGACCAACTCCATATTAAAGTCTATGTATTTGAATGCAATGTCATTAAAGTCCCTGTTGGTGGAATGGTCAGGCGTCTCAGTACTTTTGTCCGTATAGTGTGTCTGTATTTAAAACACAGGCATAACTGCAGGTTTGATCAGAATTTGTTCAGATCTTCATCCTGTGGTGGTCAAGCCATCTGTGAAGGAGTGAACATTTCTCCTGCAGTTCCTAGCTGGATTGTAATCTTTCTTTTGACTTTGTGTCTTAATAAGCATAACATTCACAACTTTTCTCTTTTACTTAGGATGCCTGAAGCGTTCTATATTCTGCCTACTTCAGTACTGGTGATTTTAAGTTTTAATATTGCACAAGGAAATAAGACAGAGCCTCATCTTTTCTGTTTCATCCAGAGTTTTAACTCGCAGATGTGTACTGCTAGTGCATCAAGTTGAAATGCTGAGGTTTTTGCAGTATTTTCCCTCAGCATTTTCCCCCATTTTCCTTCAAGTATGTCCAAGTGAAATTGTTTGAGACACACAAAGATGTAACTGGTAGACTTTCGTTTGCTTTTTATGTATTATGCTCTCACGTTTTGGCCAAACTGAATTTCTTGATCTATTTTCAAATATAAATATGCATTAAATTGATACATTGATATAGCAGTGTCAGTGCCAGAGGAGAGCATGTGTTAAAGCAGCGTCTGACTATAAAAAGCCACATAGACACTGTTTTGTAGTTTGTGCATTGTGTGGTTGGCAGATTGTGTATGTGAGTATGCCATACTCACTAATCCTGACCCAGAACAGTAGGACAGGCCATCGCACCCTTGTTTTCATGTAATCCACCGACTGACACACATCTCGCGTTGTCAGTTGAGTCCAGTAGAATGTGCTCATTAAAAGATTTAGAGCGACTTCAGCATTTTTCGGTTTAATTGTTAGTCACTTTTCAAATACATGAGGTGTTGGTAAATCTCTCATATATAGGTCAAACAGTCCATCATTAGGGCCAGATATCCATCATGATGGCCAAAGACTCGTCTGTGTAGGATGAATTATTGAGCTTTGTTGCAGTTGTGTGTGCACGAGAGAGAGAGATGGAAGTAGCATTAGGGTGATGTCTGAGTTGAGAAGTATTTTTAGAATGCAGCCTTGTCTCTGTAGAGAAAAGCTCCCTTTGCACTACACTACCCACACAGTCGAAATAAAAACAGACACAAAAAACGCTTGGTGTTTTTACTGGTTATGTAATCGCTGTGCGTTTCACATCCTGCCTCCAGGCCGAAGGCGCTACAACATAAAGCTCTGGAAGACGTTCACCGACTGCTTCAACTGCCTTCCCATTGCCGCCATCGTGGATGAGAAGATCTTCTGTTGCCATGGAGGTGGGTGCGGCTATCTGGCAACATCACGATGGGGAAAAGCCTCTGACAGCACAGGGAGAACATGCAGAGAAAGAAAACAGCACTATCTCTGAATCAAATCCCATAACTAACAAACCAGCAACATGAACAAACAAGTTTGTGGAAGGGTGGCTTTATTTTAGCCTCTATTTTAGGAGCCAAGTTTTATACCAGCAGCTCATTTTTTTTATTTCCTTATCACTCTTTTGGCACTGATGTAAAAAAATAAATACCTTTATAGGTGAAGGAAACAGTCATACAAAAATATATGGTCAGTCATTTTGTAATATTCAAGAAAACTGAATAATCGTCTTTTATTGTTCAGGTTCTTTTTTTATTGATACAATGTAAAGAAAAGTTTTTTTTCTTTATGTAATCAGTACACATACAGTAGTACGATGTGAAAAGATGATTGGTACATACGTGATTTATTTTTTTTTGCTTACTTCAGGCTTGTCTCCAGACTTGCAGTCCATGGAACAGATTCGACGGATCATGAGGCCCACGGACGTGCCTGATCAGGGTCTCCTGTGTGATCTGCTGTGGTCGGACCCAGATAAGGATGTCCTGGGCTGGGGTGAGAACGACCGGGGCGTCTCTTTCACCTTCGGAGCTGAGGTGGTGGCCAAATTCCTCCACAAACACGACCTGGACCTCATCTGCAGGGCCCACCAGGTGAAGCTCTCTTTTTTGCTTTGGCAGCATTTCTACGGGCCATATGTGAAGCAAGCAGACCCAGCTCACAAAAAAAATCAATAGTGAAGAACACTGGGGAGTGCTCACCAACACCACATATTTCATTATAATGGCCTATTAAATAATGCATGTATAGGCATTGAAGGACATAGAGAGAGTGGGGAGTGCAGCGCTTTAGGGTAGATAAAAGACAAGGGCTCATGATGTGTGAACCTGAATGAATGTGTAGACCAGGGGCCATCACGTCTGGTCCTGCACAGTTTAGTGATTTTTCTGGTCACACATACTTTGTTCAACTCATCAGTTAATTTTAGTAGATTTAACAGGGAAGTGAGAATATTGTGTTGCGATCCAGCGCTCCAGAAACATGATCTATGATTCCTGCTGATGGGATGCTGACCTGAAGGAGTGCCTAGTTAAAATATGATAATTTGGTTGTAAAAGAACTTTAAGTAAGACAGAAGAAACCTAAACTGATATTCAGTCCTGGCATCTCATGGGCTGTGTCTAAAACTCCACACTGAATAGAATCAAAATTCCACCCTGAATAGTATATAACAAATGGTGCACTTCCATTAAAAGTGTTTTCATCAGTATAGTACAGTTTATGTGGATTAAACTGTAGCCATGCTTTCTCTTTTTTCCCCTGCTCACATACCTCACTCATAAAGTGTTTGTTTATTACTCAGTGAGTTGTCAGATGTGGTAATTAGGGCATTGTTCTATCAAACTGGTGCTTCAATTCCTGCCCCTCTGCACTGACCCTTCTCATGGCCAGAATAATAATTTGCTCCATTTATATATTTCTCAGATTTTTATACAGGTGCCTGTTTATCTTATTACTTATGGAGATACAGGTACTATTCATACACTGTAGGAACAAAGGTATTGGGACTTTGACATTGCATTCTATTGCATTGATTAGGGAGTTGGTCCCCCTTTGGAGCAACAACAGCATCCACTATTCTTTGAAGGCTTTCCACATGATTTTGGAGTTTCTGTGGCAATTTGTATAAGAAGGCCTGGCTCGGAATCTCCGTTCCAGTTCATACCAAAGGTGCTGGATGGGGTTGAGGTCGGGGCTCTGTTCGGGCCAGGCAAGTTCTTCCACACTGAACTCATCCAGCCATGTCTCTATGGAGCTTGCTTTGTGCACTGGACCACAGTCATGATGGAATAGATAAGGTTCTTCCCCAAACTGTGTCCACAAAGTTGGATGTGTGACGTTGTCCAAAATGTCTTGGTCTACTGAAAATTAAGAGGTGCCCCCCAGTACTTTTGTCCATATAATGTAGAGTGCAATAATTACAAAAACATAAAACCTTGCAGTGTGTGTGTGTTTCTGTTTTTTAACCCCAATATTGCTCAATCCAAACCACTGGTCTGAAATAATCTAGTCTGAGTCAGAGGCCCTGACTGATCTGGGTTGACCTCTGTAACTATGACTGTGTAAATGTGTGTGTGTGTGTGTCTGGCTGTTGTTCCGATGGCAGGTAGGATTGAGCGCTAATCTGTGTCCACTCAGACTGAAATGTAATCTGCCTCAGATTACAGAGCGGTCGTGTGTCTGCTTTTCAAGAACACCTCCAAACTTGTACAAGTGTGAACGTGGTGAAGCTGAGAGGCTGTAAAACAGAGGACAGCTGTACACTGTCACACTGTGACGCATTCATCCCAGCTTCTGACCAATGTGTGGTCAGAACGCTCAACTGCTGTTTTATTTCACACATATTCGTCACTGAGAAGAAAGTGGGTTTGTTGTCCCTTCTGCCTGCGTAGCTGTTAATAATCATAATAATAAACCAGTTCTCTTTAATTAGATCCGTCCAGGTGAACACGATTATTACTATTGCAAAAAAAAACCCCAAAACTGCAGTAATGTTTAACAATATGCTGTGCACGTTTATTCCAGGTTCTTTCGTTCTCTTCAGCCTCCATAATGACTTCCATATGGTGTATCTCTCTCTCTTGTGTAGGTGGTGGAGGACGGCTATGAGTTCTTTGCCAAGAGGCAGCTTGTGACACTTTTTTCTGCACCGAACTACTGTGGCGAGTTCGACAATGCGGGGGCCATGATGAGCGTGGATGAGACACTTATGTGCTCTTTTCAGGTACAGCTTATTCTGCCTTTTTTTATTGTGAAAAAAATGTGTTTGTTTAAAGATCTGATAACTGAATTATAAACCAGGCTTTAAGGGGTTAAAGGTGCAGAGTACAATCTGTGTTTGGTGGGGATGTTGGTCATGCACTCTGATTTTGATTTTTGTTCTGGTAAACCATTTAGTAGTTAAGTGTAAATACCTTAAATAATGTGTGGGATTTTACTTGGAGTAATTCTTTTATACATCTGGTTAGAATACAAGCCAAATTCAAACATTTTCTGCCTTTCTCTGTTGCCCTCGCAGATTTTAAAACCAGCAGAGAAGAAGAAGCCCAACTCAAGCCGCCCAGTGACTCCGCCCCGGAACATGGTCACTAAGCAGGCGAAGAAATGAGACACTCTTGCAGTCCACTTTCCATTTTGGACTTGTATCCTGGTTTTCATTTATCACAGCTTCAGAGTTGCTGTCTGGCTTAGTTGTCGCGTGGACTCACTCGAAACTATTGAGCGTTTGTTTTCTTTATTCAAGTTTCCTTTTTTTTTGCCCCCATTTTTGTGTTTTCTCCCCATTTTCGCAGCAACCAAGAATAACAGCTGCCCCCAGGTGGAGTGGGAACAGGGAGCTCTGCACTTTGCATTCTATTTTTTTTTTTTTTTGGTCTTTTGAGGCTAAAATGGCTTTTTGTGACCTTCAGGATTGTTCAGGATGCACATTTCAGTCTCCCATTTTATTACTTGGCAGCAACATCACTCCCTCATGTGCACCAGTTAATACAGGGAAAACCTTCATCTGTGGAAGCACTCCACCACACTTAAGTTATGGTGCGATCAGTTATGGTGCAATTATTATTATTATTATTATTATTATTTTTATTCCCAGATAGTCATTTAAACCACTGTGAATAAAGATGTAAAATGTATTCACTTTAATATAAAGCAAATGGCATCTCAAGCATCAAGATCGATTTTTCACTTTCTTCAGCATTTTGTTCCATGAATGTGCCATGAGATGTGCTGTTCCATCAGATTTAAATTTCAAGAGGTTTTAGGATTTTTTTTTTTCTTTTTTAATTTTTCTTTTTTAAGTCTAATAGGAACACCACCATGAAATCACCCTCCACTAATGTGTTGATCTGTAGCACTATAGCAAGGATGCATGCAGATCCGGCTGGAGTGTGTGTGCGTGAGCGAGCGCGTGTGCGTTTTATGACCCAGATTATACCAGTATAAGTCAAATGTCATGCTATCTCCACAGATATATTGTTTTAATTGTTTTTAACGAGATGCCTTGTTTACATTCTTTTTGTCCTTTCTCTCGAGATATGAGATGTACTTTGTTTGGCTCCAGAAGCTTTTGCATCAGATACGAGCATGTGAAGATCTGTTTCTCATAGACTTTTTGTTGCATGCATCTAGGTGTAGACATGTAGGATACAGACAGGCCTTCAATTTTTTCTCAGGGCATGCAGGTTTTCGGCATGTCTTCAGATAATGTAGCTTAACGTCAGGTATATTGATAACTTTCGGATTCAGCTTTTTCGCTTTGTTTCGAAGATCTTTCACCATCTTTGTGTCACCCCGGACCCACTGTATATATCCAGAAACAGTTTTGTTCAGTCTTGGCAATAACTCACAATTTTCCACATTATGAAGAATTGTAATACTTGCTAAATAAATTCAACGGGAGTGGGGGCAACACGAATTCCGGAGTTACTGGTTTTATTCCTCAGTGGCTTTTCTTCTGTGCTGCGAGGGGCCGTGTCCTTTTACATTTAATTTGAGACCACTTTGCTGTTTCCCTGTCCAAGGCAAAAGGTTTGGTTTGAGCCAAGTTATGTCTGAACTTTCTTGAGGTTTTTTCCCCATCAAAGGGATTTTACTTTTTTTTAAATTAAGTACTCAAGTACTGTTTCACAATTGAACAGAAGTGAAACTGTCCCATTGTCCCAACTTACAATTTCTTTTGCACTGACTGCATTTGTGCAGTCAAATGATCAGAACTGTTGACTTTGCAACCGTAGTATCAGCAAATTTCCCAACACTAGTGAGTAATGAACTTGTGATTTTTTTAGTCACTACATATGATGTACATTTACATTGCTTTATTTCTTTATTATATAAACAAATACATTCTGTATTAAAATAAAAAAGGATTGCAAAGATTTGATTCAAAAAACAGATCTGTGCAAATTAGGTACAGCTCCCAAACCAACCCACCCACCATCCCTCCAGCACAATGTGTTCAGTGGAGTTGCCTGTACGCTAAGACTCAGAACTGAAACGGTGAACTTTAAGGTCAGATCACATCAAGAGTCTCCAACAAACACACATGTTGAGTTGGGTGTCATTGCTGTGTTCCCCTGAAATCCCTTTCTGACTGCTCTAGAGGGCCAAGCCCCTTTCACACTGGTTCGTTTGGCTTGTTAGTTCTTATTTTGGAACTGTATGAAACATTAGGAAGGTGTTTGCTGGAGAGAGCTGTGTGATCTGACCTTTAGAAGTCTGTACTAAAGCCTTTCACACCTGTAATGCTTGGGTAAACGCAGTAATCCAACTAGAAACTTCAGCCCGTTTATAGTACTGTTCTAACAATCTGAACACGGGCCAGCTCCTTTAGCAAATTTGGCCCTGAGCTCTATTTGAGCTCATTACAATCACACGGTATCCTTTCTCATGAAACACAATGCTGTAGTTCTCTTAAATTCTCATTTTAAGAAAACAGACCATCTGCATTTGGTATCAGTAACTAATATTTTTAAGTATGGAGTACCAATACAATCAAACATGGTCTGCTTTTACACATCTTAATGACTTAATAGCTTTCCAACCACATACAAGATGGAGAAATGGAAGCCAACGACTTAAAAAGTGTCTGGTGGTATAGATCCTTACACCGTGACCAATTAGGGGCTTTTCACGCAAATCTTCGACTTCCGTTTCTAAGAAGGGGAAACAATTTTATAACAGAACCTTTGTGTAAACAGCGATATTTCTGACTGCAGCATCTTGGTGTCGGAGAGTGTATCCTCTGTGTTGTGGAAGCACAGGAGCAGCTGCTGAGGGTTTTTTTTTTTTTGTTTGTTTGGTTTTTTTTTTTAACAGGAAAAGAAACCAAGGAAGTCTGTCAGAAGGCAATGTGGTGATGTGGTCCAGTGCTGTGAGGAAAAAAGTGCGCTCGCAGTCCAGGAGGAGGAGGAGGCGTGTTTCAGAGTTTTGGTGGATTTGTGTGCATGAAGAGCATTGCTAAGAGTCGGTGCATCAAGCGGTTCAGAGAAGAGTGATCTAGAGCCAGCTTTAACCATCCCTCCTGTTTTCTGTTCTCAGGGTCTCTGTATGAAATGAACTGGTATTATGATTATACTGCTAGAGTAACTGCATACGTAAACTAGTAATGTCACAAAACCTTTTGTCTGTTACATGAATGTCAATCTAAACATCCTTATCCGGGATTCTCTGATTGGTCAGGATGCTCACTGTAAAAAATAAAAACAAACCACTGATCGGGTAGAGGCTCATTTATAGATTGCATACTTGTGTGATCATCACAATTACAATAATAGGTATGCAAGGGACTTAATGTTAGAACAGAGAACTTGGAGGTAAAGAATATAAAGTAAAAAACTGATCCTAGATCAGCATTTGAATGCAAAGATGTTACTCCATGTTGACTCTATTTAACATGAATCTATTTAACAACCCAGCAAACTAATGCTGCCTTCAGGTACTTGAAAGTTCCTACAAACAAGTATGACGTGTTCGTGTTTTTTGGTGGGAAACAAGATGAGACGCACTGAGACTACTCTGAAAAATTTGGGCCAATGGAAAAATCAGCGTCTCCAATTATAAAATGTAACACTGTGGTGGTGTCCATGTGCGCTCGTCCCATCAATAGAAAAATTCTGCTACAGCTAGAAGGCAGTAAATATAGTGCATTTAAATGTAAATGTTAGTCAGAAAAACATAACAGCATGACTGATAGAAAATCGCGTGTTTAAGTGTAAACCTGCTCAACACGCCTCAATATTTGGGAGAGATTTCCCATGACTGGTCTTTACATTCTAGGAATGGTTTCTGCAATCGTCGTTCAGTCACAGTCTGCTTGAAAAGAGGAGAAACAAAGTGGTGCCTGTCCAGCGCATTTAGCAGATCTTGAGAAAGAAAGCAATCAACCCATCCATGCTCGGCCCAACGATGCGTCCCACTGCAGCAACTGCAGCTTTACAAAAACCCCATTCAAGCTGAAAGGATATTTAAGTGGAGTTTTGTCAGCGCTCTGTAAAGGCAGTCCAGTCTTGCAGTTGTTAGGAAAGAATGCTTTTTGTCCATTGTGGTCAGAGCACAGATCTGTCAATTTCAAGCTGAATTTGAGTTTCTGCGATTCCTTCGTTTCAGCAAACGGGAATAAAGTTGAAGCTGAAAAAACAGCGCTGCTGGCAACGCATGGACCAGGGAAATGCTTATTGCTAGTGTCCACCGACTAACAAAGCTGTACTGGAATTCCACTGTATCCACTTGTTCAAACTGATATAATGCTTACGTGACGTTCTTCATGCATATGAACATACTCATATGCCAGAAGCCAACTTTAGTTCTAACACTCATTTTCTCTTTTAATTCCACCCCACTGTTCAGGAACTACAGCAGAGGTTCTGGCCCTGGTCCTGGAACCCTCCTGCTCTGCACATTTTGTTTTTCCTGGTCCCAGCATTCCTGGTTTAACTACCTGGCTCGTTATTCAGCTTATCCTAGGTTCAAGTGAGTGTGTTAGAGCAGGAAAATGCCAAAATGTGCAGGGCAAGAGGGCGCCAGCACCAGAGATGGGAACCTGTGAGCTCCAGAACTAATATAGCAAGGGCGTGTATATTAAAAGTGACCTTCACTGCTTCACAATTGCTACACACTGGACATGGACTATATTCATGTATTTAGCTAATTAGCTGTACCATAGTTGTCCCATATTTGCCCCCCCCCCCATGTTTAAACTAGCTGTAATAAATCTTGGCTCAGTTTCTATCAACACTGAGTATGTTTACGTGCACACAACAATAAAATAAACGCAGAAAACCAGATTTCTGGCAATAATCCGTACATGATTTTAGTAACTCGTTATCTAAGTTGATAATGAGTCATTCCGATTCAATTTCTTTCAAAATATCACGATTTTCTTCTTATGTGGTTCTGATGCAGAAAACGAAGAAATAAGAGGACAGGTTTACACTCAGAGCCACTTTCTGTTCTTCCCATTATATAAAAAAAATGACTGATAAACACCAGAGGGCGTTTGTACTCTAGAGGGTTTGTTTCTCTCTTTCTTTTTTCATGTCTGAATTTTCTTCAATGTTTAGAGTAAAAGAAAGAAAGAATGACATAAAAAAGAAATGATAACTGACCAACATATTTCCGTTTTTCTACAGTAAACAGGTTTTGGCCAGTAGGCATTCAGTGCTGACTGAGCAAAACAAAAAAAAACAATAAAAAAAAAATTATATATA
>JBBPCX010000088.1:9703155-9714030 GCA_037974365.1 Hydrocynus forskahlii | reverse complement strand
TATATACACATTCATATACATACACACAAACATCTATATTTATATATTAATATTTTTGTATAGTGTCCTTTTTATATTAGACTTGTAGATTTGTAGTTTTTATTCTGTTGGTTATGGGGAGGTGGAGGTCTAGTGGGTAGGATCCTGTAGTTAGGGAAGGGAAGTTGCTTTGGATAAAAGTGTCTGCTAAATAATGTAAATATTATGCTGCTTCTACTTTCTTCTCTTGTTCTGTCCACTTTGCTATAGTAACCAAGTAAATGTCCTACTTGGGGGACTAATAAAGGGTTATCTTATATTTTAATCATTTATCCACAGTATTTATTTCCATCTCTCTAACTGACCACAGCATTTCGTGAGTAAAGCATAGTGTATTTAGTACAGAGATGTTCAAAGTATATTCTGGAGAGTTAATTTTGACTTAGTATTTGATCTTGCTCTTGTCTTTTGTCAATGTACGTCCATGCATAAGCAGTTTCCTCCAGGATCAGTAAAGTTTTCTAATTCTGTTAAATATCACTGCCTCAATCTGGCATTTGCATTAGTATTCTGTTTTCAAAACCAAGCTCGACTCCAGCTCTTAGATGTGCATGTAAGTAAGGGAACACAGAGCCCTTGGGCTAACATAAACACCTCTTACCCATTTATCCCAATATTTAAATTCCATGAAAGACATTACCCTGAAATTATGCAGTTTAATATAGTTTCATAAATATGCAACAAAAATTAATTTCATGATGCACCTTAACACTTCCTCTCACTGTATACATACTGAAGCAAAAGTATGTGAAGCACATAAACCTACCTCACTTAGAGATGCATCTCACACACACAAACACACACACACATAAATCACTCTTACACGGTACCATGTAGAGCTGAAGCTTAAAAATTGTTCTAAATAAGTCTCTCCTTCTCGCTCCTAACGATCTCTCTAATTATAGTGATGATTCCCATTATCTTCCCCCTCAATTAAATGACTCCTGTCACATGACTGAAGTCTCTTCAGGTCAGTCACCAGAAAAGTAACAATCATCATTAACAGCCTGAACACACTCATTCCTCAGTAAAGCGATAGTTTGGCAACAAAAGGTAATTTACAATTTCCCCCTCAGCCCAAATACAGACAGTCACAACATGTTTGGTTTCTGAAGTTTGTGTCTTGGGTTTTACAAGGCCAATTAACCTAAGAAGTAAGAGAAGCTCAGAGAGACCAGATTAGTGCCTGCATGCCTAAATCAAAACCACGTTGAGCTGGTAAAGCAGATTTCCATTTACTTTTTCAGTAAATATCACCACCACATTATTCATATCACCAACACTGCAAAAAAAAACTGGCGTTGGTAAGTTTCTCTTCAGTGTTTCACGATAAAACACTCTGAACGACCTTGATTACAACTGAATTATGCAGAAATTATTTTTTAAAAAGTACTCAGAAAGTCAGTTAAAATCCATTTAGGTAATCTCAGCTTGCTTATGTGGTTTTTGGAATACTGTTACATATAAAATTGGATAATGTGTCTGCACTTTTTGTCGCATTTTAGAGATAAGAGTGTGTTATCAGTGTGGTCTGACTACATCTGGGTTGGGGAGAAAATTGTGTAAATTAGATTTCTTATTCTTTATTTGGTGCAGACTGCCATTCCTTTCTTTTTATAACGAAAAATGTATGTTAATCAATGCAGCTTGTCGTATACATTAAACCTGAGGTTAATGGAGAGTCAGTGTGGCAGACAGTAAGGCTGGCACTATAGAGTGGTCTGGGCATAAGAAAGAAAGGGGCAAAATCAATACAGTTATAGGATCGTCCCAGCCTGGGTCTGAAAACTGATCTGGCTGATTCAGGATGCTCACCCTGGACACAAGAGCAGGAAGTAAATGAGCCCTGCATTTACTGAATAAATGGCAGCTCAGCATGACTGCAGAGTGACTTAGATTAGTGCTGACAAAGAGAAACACACTGAAAATCTCTGTATAGTCATTTGATTATGCACAGTGAAGGCGCTGCTAAATAATTCATCGTTTTTGACAAATATTTGTCTTTGTTGAATGGAATGCTGAAATATTCATAATATCTTGGTGTATAAAGGAAACTGTGGATTTAAATGAAGTAAAATACTGTTGATTACGAATCATCAGGGAGGATGTATCTTTTACAGGGCCTGGGCAATTTTATAACAGGGTGTATAACAGAGCCGATACTATCTGTTGACACTGCAAAAAAAAGAGAGAAATTCCTAAAACCACCAATACGGTACTGCTATGTAGCACAAATAATGTTTCAAATACTCATTCATTCATTTTGAATAATTTATTGAATAGACACACATTTAAGTATACACACGCACGTAAATATGTATTAAATATATTTGTGTGTGTGTATACACTGTGTACTACACTATATGGACAAAACTATTGGGACATTTCCAACTTTGTAGACACAGTTTGGGAAAGGCCCTTTTCTATTCCAGCATGACGGTGCCCCAGTGCACAAAGCAAGCTCCATAAAGACACGGCTGGAGGAGTTCAGTGTGGAAGAACTTGACTGGTCGCACAGAGTCCTGACCTCAACCCCATCCAACACCTTTGGGATGAACTGGCACGGAGATTGTGAACCAGGCCTTCTCATTCAACATCAGTGCCTGACCTCATAAATGTCCTACAGAATGAATGGTCAATGAATGGGAAACTACAAAATCTTGTGGAAAGCCTTCCAAGAAGAGTGAAAGCTGTTATAGTTGCAAGGGGGCGACCAACTCCATATTAAAGTTTATGTATTTGAATGCAATGTCATTAAAGTCCCTGAACGGCCAGGCGTCCAAACACTTTTGTCTATATAATGTATATGTGAATGTTTTGTGATATATCGATACTAACTAACCATAATCCTACTACTACTACTAACAACAATAACTACAGATATGCATTTTTTGTTAATAATATTATTAATACAGTTTCTTACTTGAGTTATTGTAACATTACAATATTAGAGTTACTATTAAAGGGGACATATTATACAAAACTCACTTTTTGCATCCTTTTGCATCATTTGAGTCTCTAGTGCTCCTACAAACGCTCCACGTGAAAAAAAAAAATCCATCCGTTTTCTGTGAGTCAACTGAAAGATTTTGGTGTCAGGAATTATGTGCTTCTATGAGCCATTTGGACAGCTCCCCTATTGTGACATCAGGATGAGGAAATTTGCATAAAACCACCCCTCAGCTGTCGAGCCCCACCCACTAGATTAGCTGAAGATCCGCCGTTTTTTCTCCTGGTTTTAAGAGCACACATAAGAAGCTGAGCGCTACGCCTACAGGCAAAGGCAAGTCACACATGAAGTGTTGTGCTCATCTTGCTCTGGGTCCAACTTGGGGTCAAACATATAGGGTGTCCAGCAACAGCTCATTTGCATAAAAGTGACAGAGCCCTTAAATGGCTCATTTTGAA
Source organism: Hydrocynus forskahlii (assembly GCA_037974365.1). NCBI lineage: Eukaryota > Metazoa > Chordata > Actinopteri > Characiformes > Alestidae > Hydrocynus > Hydrocynus forskahlii. The sequence goes on along the minus strand of JBBPCX010000088.1, from coordinate 9,710,583 downwards.
AGGGACTGAAACAGTCAAGAAAAGAGCTGGTGAGATCTCTTTATGTGCGAGTGATTTTGTGCAAAGAACTTTATTGACATGTTTTGCATAGCCCATAGACCTATAATAACTTGTTTAAAAAGAGGTATAATATGTCCTCTTAACTCTTACTACTAACAAAGCTAAAATTATACCGGCTGACGCTATTATTTATCAGCTCTTTAAAATTAGTCACAAAATGTTCCCATCAGTCAGAACCAAGAGTAAAATGCAGCAGGTTGAGGGAGGAGTTTCTCTGGATACATGAACTGAGACACTGAGCAGCTGAAACACACCATGCTAAAATTTTCTGTGCCTCTGCAGACGCAATGAAGGGAAGCATTTCTGCTCAGAATGCTGTGCTGTGCTCCCAATATGAGCTCGAGTCAACAGACTGCCTGCAATAAAAGCATCCTATTCTTTGTCTTGTCCAATTTCACCATTGGTGGTTTTTGCTGTACAATGTTCAAGCTCTGTGGGTTTTCACACTCGCTAAGCCATGGCATTGATATACTCAAACACAACTCGTTTTCATTCAGCGCTCTTCATTAGCATTGCATTAGTGACGCTAAATCACCAACGAGCGGCTGATTAGCATGCCAATGCTACCACTCACAAAGCGAAATCATATTAGCATTCATCCGGTTAATAGCGCTGAGCTCAAAGAGCTGCAGGAGTTTTAGGTACTGTATGGAAATCAGCTGGATTAAAGGACCAACTGGACTGTTATTTATACACAAGCGCAAAGAAACACACCACAGCCTGCAAAACAGCAAGGACTCGATCTGAAGTTAACATGAGTGTGTTGCCGGGGCAACGCGTGGATTGTTGGTCCTGATTCAGATGGTCCTGATTCAGTAGGCTAATTCAATTCTGAACAGCTTGCTGAACATTTTCATTAAATATTTAATTATAGTTTACTATTACTGACCAAGAACTGTTAAGGCAACAGAATGTTACAAGGCATCAGTAAACCATTAGGACACGTATAGCCAACAGCTGTCCCTGCTGTTGGTTTTCTTTAGCACGACATACTGACAAGACAGCTTCCATACATGCAGTGCTTAGACAGTTTAAATGAGGTGTAAATTTATGGAAACATAATTTATAGTTAATTCCAGAGTGACTTATTTGATGTAGGATGCCTCATTGTACCTCATGGGCCTGGCTTGTAATCAACTAACTGATTAACTGACTGTTCAATCAACTGACTAACATATTAAGTGAGTCACAAAACGACCAGCTGACAAACTGACTGACTGACCAACTGATTGGTTAACAAACTAACTGACGAATACCTGGTATTCATCGTACTATTGTGGGTTGTCCCAGACAAAAGGTGAAACAACTGTGGCAATTACTTTGGCTGTGGCTCCTAAACGGTGGTCCTACATCTTCCTGTGAGAGAGGTTCAAAGATGGCCTTCGTCACAGCAACCAAAGACAGCCTGTGATTATTTTCTGACAATATCAGAAATTCAGGACGGTTGCTACATCTACTTACTAGCCAACAAAAATGCAAGATGAAACAACATATACACCAACACACGGTGAAATGAAGGAACACCGGTACGTGGGACACCAATATGTCGCCTCTTCTTTGTTTTTTTCTCCACACACATAAAAATCATGACTGCCAGACAACATAACAGGGAATATTGTGTCAAGGAAAGATAGACATTTATTTAAAATCTTGTTAGCAGCCTGTAAAAAAGCTATCACAGAGAAATGGTATAAACCTGATTCACCAACAATGAATGACTGGCTAAAAATAATGACTGGAATAAACACCATGGAACAGTTGACTCATAAGATAAAAATCAGAGAGGAACAATGTTCGGAGAGATGGAAGAAACGGACTTTGTTTATGCTTCAACGACAGGGTGAGGACTGAAATGATTAGTGGGATTATTTGGTCATAAGAACTGGTAAAACAACGCAATCCAGGCCATACACAGGTTGAAGCTCTGAATTAGTTTGTTTTGTAAAGTTTTTATGTATTTACTTATTTATTTATTTCATTTGTTTTTTATTATTTTTATTATTATTATTATTTGTTTGTTTGTTTGTTTGTTTACTTTTTTTGGAATGTGCTTGTACACTGTTTTTTTTTCTTCTCTTTCAAAAAACAATAAAGAAAAAGTTTTTAAAAAATCACGATTGCCAGAGTGTAAGTCATCTTGTTCTGTTAGAGCACCAGCACAGTCTTTTGTTCTTCTATACTAACTTGTGTCGTAGCTTACGATCCAATAGGCGTCATCATCGTACAGACTTTGTACCTTCATACTCACCATCTTACATCTACACACATGTGGTACCCAATTTGTTAGATTAATGTTGCAGTGTGATTTGTCATGATCTTATAAGATTGCTGAAATTGCAGTTTGTAGAAGACATAACCGATTCATGCTTGACCAATCAACTGATTAACCAACAGACTGACTACCTAATGACTGACTAATTAATTAACTAACTGACTGACCAACTAACTAAATAACTGACTGATCCACTAACTGAATAACTGACTGACCAACTAATTAAACGACTGACTATCTGACTGAGCAACTAACTAAATAACTGACTGATCAACTAACTGAATAACTGACTGACCAACTAATTAAACGACTGACTATCTGACTGAGCAACTAACTAAATAACTGACTGGTCAACTAACTGAATAACTGACTGACCAACTAATTAAACGACTGACTATCTGACTGAGCAATGTACTAACAAACTAACTGATTAACTGACTAACTCCACTCATGTCTATCAGTGTGAAAGGGTCACATCAGGCTGAAAGAGACAAGCAAGTGATAGCCATGATATTTTAAAAAGAAAATACCATAATTGTAAACATCTGTGTCTAGCTATCGCCCAGTGTGATCTTGTATTTGTGGACTCAGCTAATGTGAACATGACACTTTAAATTCAATGGGTTTCCTGAGGAGGAGTGCAGCTCCAGGGCACTGTGCTCAATGTAATTAATTACCAATTATCTGTCACTCTTCTCTGACGAGCATGATGTGCATATAAATGCCATCTTGTCTCAAAAACAATGCACACACACACACATACACACACACACACACACAGACACACACGCACGCACGCACGCATGCACGCCTACACATACACATACATTTTCAAGAAGCCTATCATTGCATTTTCATTACAGTGTTGCAGTTCTGTGGCTCGCTGAAAGCAGCTCTAATATTGGTTTAAAAATGAAACATTTCATCTAATTGAATTACCTCCCACTAAACGTTTGTTGCATTTGGGAACACAATATTTGCTTTTAGACAGTGTAATTATCCCCTGCTTACTTCTCCATCACCTCAGCGCTAAGTTCAGCCTGCAGCTTGACTGCAGGCTTGATGAAACACGCCGCACCATATTTCAACAATCTGATTGACTGCCTGCCAGGAAAAAGACTGCTCATTTGCATGAAGTCGAAAAAGAAATGCAGTGTAAGATCTTCAAACAAAGTGCACTGTTAATCCAAAGGTTAAGATTCATGTAGTACTTCTGTGGCACACTGCACTGACCTTGGTCCCTAGCGAAGATTTCATCTGTTGAAAAATACATGAAATGGGAGGGAAAGCTGATCGCAGCCTTCACTATTATGCATGGAGTCTGTGTTGATATACTGGGATCATAATAAAAGAGGAGATGCCTTCACGGAAAATGTCTTGTAATTTATCACGACAGCCACCACAATTAAGTAATTAGGCAATGTGGAAAAGGGACGTCATTTCAGTGAAGGGTTAGCTTGGTATAGCCTCATTGGGCAATAAATGAACTGTTTTGTTGAAGGCGTTGAAAATAAAATACATCTAGAATCTGTTCAACATCTGAGACTGACACAGGTCTCTCAGGGTCAAATGTATTTGCCCTGCTGAGCATCTCAGGCCAGTTGAAAAAAATGAAAAATTAGATAATATGAATTTACTGGCTTTCTTTCCATGGCAGCATTCAAATTTTGCATCACCACATAATCAGCTCAAATATGCGGCAAACCTATTCTTGACTCAAAACAGCAACTGAAATGTGCCCATGCGAGTGTTTTTACGACAGCAGGGTTATCATTAAGCTTTCTCCAGTTTTAACACACTGATGCATTCACCCTGTGTTCCAGAAAAGTGTAACAGAGTTATATATGACTCAATGAGATGAACATTCACAAAAGCACATGCACACCCACAGACATACCTGGTGTGGCTGTTGGACGACAGGCTTTCCCAGGGCTGGACGCTGCAGCCTGTGACAGAGAAGGCAGCACCACAGCTGCCGTCCAGCCTGACCAGGAGGTCTTTAGCCGAGTTCTCCGCTGCTTTCCTGCAGTCATGGGCTCGCTTCAGGACCTGCGTTATGCTCTCCTCAGCACCCTGCTCTCCTATGAGACGTAACAAAAACACGGAAGAAGTGGTTAACATGCAGTAACGGATGGCCAGATATTAGCATACAGTACATGTAACTACAGAACGGAGAATGACAACAAGCTTTACTCCTTTAATTGTGCATAGACACACCAAGACACAGAAACAGGGACAATATAAAAAATAATGTAAAGACTAATTAAATGCAAATAAAAACTCTGCAGAAAATACTTATTAAAAAATACACTATGCTATTCACACAAATGCTGGGTCTAAATACTGTAGACAAGTAATGTACTGTTAAGTGATTTACTAGTAACACAAATGGTGGTCAGGAGTACTTTACCGCACATAGAGATCAGTAGTATATACGTGATGTTGTTATTTCCCATGGGAAGACTATTGCACATAATAATAATAATAATAATAATAATAATACTGCACATAATAAGTTAATAATGCACATAATGATAATGATTTTAGAACTGGCAAACTGCCTATGGTTTTACTGACAGTGTTACATATTTATATCTATAAAACATGTAAAAACATATTGCATAGCAAAAAACTATTAGCTGCTTATGAAGCTGAAACTCTGTCACTAAATGTGTCAATTTTTGTACATAACAGTGTGTCATACACTGCCAGAAACCACATAAGCACGTCTGTTTAAACTTGCTAAACAACTCGGCACAGTGTGGGATTATTTAGACAGTTAGCACTAGGGATGGCCTGAACTTCTTTTTTGATTCAGATACTGAAACCTTAAGAATACAATTATCTGATAATCTGATTTCACTTTAAAAACGTCTAAGCTTTGAAATGAGTTTGTACGACCCCAGAGAAAGAAATATCCAGCTACTAAACAAGACGTCATAATATGTGTGTCTGTGTTATTTCAGGTGAGATTTGTGACAGTATACTAGTGTTTTAACTCACACACATAAATGGTCACACATCATTCTTGTTTTGTCTGATCTACACTGGCTCCTGGTTGAATCCAGAATTCAGTTTAAAACCATGGTACTGGCTTTCAGAGCCCTGCATGACTCCTCATTCCATGCACCAGACCGAAGACACGTGAGAATCGTGCCTTGCACTCTGTTGGTCCAAAGCTGGCCAGAGCTGCGATCGACTGAATCTGTCGAACTCTTTAAATCTAAGCTGAAGACGCACCTGTACAAAATGACTTTTAGGTAACTTTTTCTGTAATCTCTGCTCAGTACTATTCTGCTGTTCTTCTTATTTTTTGTGACACTCGTCTGAGAAAGGCACTGTATAAATAAACTTTATTTACTTATATGCTGTATTTTCATACATAATAATACAAATGAATATTATGTACAACACAGTAGATTATAATATTATATTGAAGACCGTGGTGGTTGTGAGGGGTGTGTGTGTGTGTGTGTGTGTGTGTGTGTGTGTGTGTGTGTGTGTGTGTGTGTGTACTTACCCGGAGTGCTGACTCCGGCTGCTCTAAACTGGCCCAGCACCAGACCCTGCTCGCTCTCTGCTAGAGCCAAAAGCAACTCATAGGCCTCAATACACTGCTCACTGCAACACAATACAGAGGGAAATGAATACACTCACACACGCACAGGCATATAATATACATGTTTATACACGCACTCTCTCGCACTTAGTCACACACAAATGCATGGACACGACAGACACACAAAGAATGCTCTGGCCAAGGCAACTCTTTCCCCACATATATTGAGTGGCTGAGGAGCTGCTGATGTGTGTACAGTGGGACGCAGCAGGTCAAAACAAGCCCAAAGCTGACAGGGCCGGAAACCCCACTGAAATCAGGAAGGACTCTGGAGCTGCAGAACGCTATTGTTTGGTTAGCCGCTTGCTGTTACTGAGAGTTCAAATAAGCAGGGAAATTTAATTTACAGTGCTGAGTGTGTGTATATACAGTACCAGGATTTGAACACTCTTGACTTTGTGTTTCATAATCTTAAAGATATTTTGATTTCAAATGTTTACCCATTGAAGTCTAAAGTTACCATTATGTTTGTTAATAAGTGCTTGTTACCGCTTCATTAATGAAATTGTGGCAAATTACATTTAACACCACGACTGACCTTTTGCATTAAGAGAATCAAAAGGACAGAAAAAATCCAGTGTACACGATGGTTTTACTTTCTGCAAAACAAGACATGATAAAACATGAAGAAGTTTTTCCCTTTTTCTATGAGCGACAAGAACAAAATACATGTTTTTTATAGCTGGTGAGAACTGCAACACCTAAAGAATAAATGCTTAAAATATTCTGGATTACAGTATTAATGCATTTCCTTGGTTGAACCCTTCAGACCAAATACAGAAGTGCATTTTTAGAGCCAAATTTGCATCAATAAGAACCTGTGATTAATCACAATTAACTACACAAATAAACTGGATTAATAATAATTGAAAAAAATAATTATTTGAACCAGTTGGTCTCCTTACTTTATATATATTTTTTTTAATTTATAAGCATTTTCATATTAAGCTATAGTGAAATCGGGATTGGGTAAATATCAAACCACAGTTGCTGCATCACAGTAATTACTATGTGCGACTAACAAAAATATTATTTTAAATGTGTAAAGTTTTTTCCTGTATGGGTCGAAACAGCTTTATTTGGTAGAAGGCCAATATTTCAGGTTTTAGTGAATCTTTAGTGAATCTATTACCATAAAATGTGTGTGTGTGTGTGTGTGTGTGTGTGTGTACATATATATATATATTAGGGATGCACCGAAATAATTATTTTGGACCGAAACTGAAAACCGAAAATGAGGAAACACTTGGCCAAAATCCGAAACCGAAAACCGAAAGAAATTATTGTTATTAAATTATTAAAAGAATACATCTATTACAAAATTATGAAAATATTTATTTAGCATTCAAACAATGCACAATATAAAATAACATTTGAAATAAAATATTTTACTTGGCCTAACTCATGAATAGCCTAAAAGCAAGATGGCTGAAATATTATACAATTAAATATCTTCTCTCATAAAACTAGTGAATTC
>JBBPCX010000088.1:9667134-9680844 GCA_037974365.1 Hydrocynus forskahlii | reverse complement strand
AGAGAGAGAGAGAGAGAGAGAGAGAGAGAGAGAGAGAGAGAGAGAGAGAGAGAGAGAGAGAGAGAGAGAGAGAGCGCCAGAGTGGAGGCGTATAACAGGTCTGAACTAGCTAACTAGCCACTAAAAGGTGACCAGTGTGAGGTAAAATATTACAAAAACATAGACCAAATCATTTAAATATTCAGATTTTTGTTTGTTATGTTGGTGTTTGCTTCTATATTTAGCATATGGATAGTTTGTCTTCATCCCAACACTTGTCTTCTTGACATTTCTGGTTATATAACAATACTGGAACCCTTTTTTGGTGATATTTAACATTTTTTAAAGAAATTCTTAATTTAACCACTTACAGGTTTTCTATTGAATCCGACAAGAAACCAAATGGTTCTGAGTGTTCACAACTCCACACACAACCACTGCCTTTGCTAGAAGACTAAAGAATGCCTGAGGAACGATTTTTGTTTAGGTGCAGACCGCATTTACCAGCCACAGTCTCTCTCAAAACGGAATAAAAACATTACTGTAAGCTTGTGATGAAGAGGGACTGCCACTTTGCAGAGGAAGGAACAGCTCGAGCCAGCGACAGCCAGGCAATTAGAGCTCACTCAAACGAGAGCGACCTCCGACCCCCATTAAAACGGCCCCGGCGCATCTAGAATGAGATGTGATGAAGATAGGAGATGTCCATTTCCCCCCAAGACGTAAATGGAAGAGGCCGAATTTGCTTAACCCTCTACATGGGGGGGTTTGGAATTGGATTGGAATGGAGCGGTACAGAAGATGAGAGTTGGCTGATGAATAAATGCAAGCTGGAAACTTTCTTCTTATTTCACTGCAACAAACAGGGAAAACCATTAGCATTAGCATATTAGCACATAGCTGCTGTGTAGAATGTGGTGATGCATGGAAGAGCAAATCCACTCTTTTATCAATGCCCTGTTTGTGTGTGTGTGTGTGTGTGTGTGTGTGTGTGTGGACCAGTGCAGCTGTCGACCACATCAGTTATCTCACAGGAAAAATTATATTAGTGCTTCATAATGCACTTCCATTATCTATTTAGAGCTAGAAAGAGGGGGGGCAGTGTGTATATGTGTATGCATGTTTGGGAGATGGACACGGGGTGTTTTTACAGATGTTCAGGCACTTCACAATACTCTAGGGGTCTTGCTCTCAGACAAGGGGCAATCATCTGTCTGAACACACACACACACACACACACACACACACACACACACACACACACACACACACTACACTGCTCTCTCCATCCATGTCCAACAATGTCAAGAGCTACAAATCAGAAATGGTGCATCCCACGCAAGCAGTGACAGTAAAAGCACACTCATCCACCACGGTCATAAACGACTAACTCTCACCCTGCCTGAACAACATCATCTACAGCTTCATCAGTAAAGAGACCCTTTTCAACCATACAAGATATTTACAGCACTCACAGACCAGAAAAGCCATCCAGCCTTTAAGCATGCAGGTATGCCAGTGCATTCATTGGAAATCCAGCCAAACCAACAAAAATGTTTATTGGATATACTTAAGGTCAACAAGATGGGCCAAAACCACATTTGATAATACTGTATTGTGGCCCAACATCAAGATAATAAGGTATCATAACATCTGTGGGAATTCCCACCCCTACAGTACATGCTCACTGATGACCTCCTTAACATTTAATAACACTAGAATGTCGAAAATCACCCTCCGCTTGTGGGAGCTGTTTTACATGTAGCCCTGTGTGATTTTTCACACCTAATGGACCTAATGAAAAAGACTAGTCTGGTGAAAGTGGGTAGTAGTCCAGACGCACAGTGCAGCAGTGAGCATGGGGAAAGTTAAGAGGTCCAAATGAAATGATTAAACTATTTTATTATCATCATTATTCATGTACTATTATTAAAAACAACAGTATTCAATGAAATCACAGATTCAGCCTTTTGTGAGGAGCACATTTACATTTGGGAGAACCTCTTACCCACAGCAACTACACTGTTACATTGCAGATTTATGAAAACAAAGCATGGTGTAGCATGGGGTCCTTGTCCATACAGGGAATCAAATTACGGTCTGTTGCAATCGAGAGCATTACCTACAATGCTTTACCACCTGAGCAGGACAGGGTACCGACATTTACTAAATTAATTGTACTGACTGATGGTACTTTAATGGTACCGAGTATCAAAAAGGTGTCTGTGTAGTTCAGTAACTACAGTTCATATGCATGTGATCAATAGTAAACCCCCTACAGGATCTCATTCATTTCTGGTTTAACACCCACTTTGTACGTACACACACACACACACACACACACACACACACACACACACACACACACACACACACACACACATATACAGTACTGTGCAGAAGTCTTAGGCACCTTAGAAAATTATACTTCAAAGGTGTTTACTACTGGGCAATAGGGCAAAGTACGAATATTACAAAAAATGCAAATAACATTAATACAGAAAATAGTGGTTTGCATAACCATTTCTGGACCTCTTTCCTTATGGGAGCCTAGTATTACTTGTAGCTCCCACGAAATACCTGGGCTTGCTCAGATCTTTCATTATGTTAAATTAGGTGTGTTGCTTTTGGAATTATATAAATCAAAGCAGTGACTGGAGGCAAAGAGCAGAAATCTGGAACCAAACCTGTGTTGTTCTAACAGTCCCATAAAATATCAACTACTTAAAAAAGAGATACTTTTTATTGCTTACTTGTTTGTTTGCATTTACTTGTGTTTTTGCTGGCAGAAAGAAACCAAACTGCTGATACAAATAACAATTTGTATAGGCGCCTAAAAGTGTGGCATGGATGTTATATTTTTGCTGTATCGCCCACTCCTAGCTGCAGCCCTCACCTACTGCTCCTCTCACAGAGCATGAAATCACTACATGAATACAGACTGGGATTAATCTGCTGCTTAAGCTTCTAGTGTTTTTCACACGTCCGTTACTGCGCTGTGTTCATTCCGCAAAGCTGACCAGAGCAAGGACATCGTTCAAAAAAAAAAAAAAATTGACACTGGCTACTTCCTTTGCTTTCATAAGGTCTCTGGTAAAGTGTGTTTCCTCAGCAGCTGTGCTTGTCTAGCTGTGTGCGAGTGTGGGTTTTTCAGGATGAATCTCCTGAGGATTCCTCACTGTCTCCTCCAATTTTTACAACTAGGCTAAGATTCTTGCTCACTGTCTTCTTGCTCTTCAGAAAAATAGAGTTGTTGCTATAACACAAATATATTTATGTATTTCCATAATTAATTGCAGTTTGGGTTGGTGGTACCAACAAGGGATTAAGGGATTTTTTTTATGTTTATGAAATTTTCATGTTATGCTAAATAGATTTTTGAAACTGCCAACATCGGTGGAACTTGAAGCAGTCTTCTCAAGGCTAAGATCATCCATGACCCCCTTCCCCTCCATTAAATGTCAACTTAATTTACTTTTACTATTTAAAGTCAACTTTTACTTTATTTCCTGCCTTTGGTCCCTTTAAGCAGTCCTGTGTTTCTCTTAAATCTTTGATCATAGTGCTCATCTCTAAAAGTCTCCTGATGTTTGATTACATGACTTTGTACAAATGAAAGGAAAAATAGTATGAACCAATAATATCATAGCATGTTTCTTCTGCCCCTCTCAGCTATTATTACTATCTACCAGTCTCCCCCTTTTCTGACTGTACATACACGTATCTCAGCTCTGTTAATTGGAAAGCCATGGTTTATGTTAACACTTGCAAGGTTGTTCAGGGTTCATCAGTATTTGTGCTGTTTCTACCATGCTGTGAGGCATCAGCTGTTGAAGACAGACATGTGGAGACACCCCCACACACACACACACACTTATACGCACACACACACTTATATGCACACACACACACACACACACACTAGCCATTCTATCTTGTGTATGTCTTGCTAGTAACATCCTCAGGCTGGCCTACTAAACAATGCTTTCACCTCATCTATGCCTTAAAAAAACAAAAATACATAAACATTGCTCCTTCCAAAAACTGGAATGGTGTTTCAGAAAGTACAGAAAATACACAAGCAAAACTGAAATAAACACAAACTATTTTTTAATCATTTTCATGTTTTGCATTGTTTGATACCTGTTTCTGCAGTCCAGCTTTGCTCTGACTCCCATCTTCCTTTTAAAACACCCACCTTCCACAATCCAATCACATCCTAATATAACTATCAACTATTTCACACCTGAATATCTTGTTTTCACTCTGTAATTTGTTAAAGAAGAAAATGTATTTTATATTAATGCTCTGGCAGTCATTATGAAGTGGCACAGGAATTTACAAAGTAAAAAAAATGTATCCATAAAACTATCTAACATCCTGTGAAAGTCTTTTTCTCACAGCTTTCCAGACCATTACGAACTGTTTCACAAACTTGACCCTATAAAAGTCAGCTGTGACATTTAAAAATATCAATGTAATAAATTCTTTGTTGATGCAATGTAAAAAAAAAAAATCACAGACATTAAAAATTTTAAAGGTCAGAATGAAAATCTCCTTTCTACTGTAGGTCTATTTAAAAAGTAAAAAATAAAAACAAAGTAATACATTATGAGACGATATGCTAAACCCCCAGAGACAACCTGGAGATTCACACAGAAAGAGCTTAAGAGCACAGTCCAAGAGCTTAAGAAACACCAGAGGAAAAACATTCTAGATTTACTTACTTATATTCATGGCGCTCTGTATAAATTATAATAATAAATGTATTTCAATTATATTAAATAATCCCAAAGCACACACAGCGTTTACTGCATTATCAACACATTATTAACTTAACACAGTTAACTCATTTTCCTATTAAAACATTCATAGTTCCTGTCTGAAGCCCACCTGCTCATGTACTGTACTGTGTTATTTCAAGCTACTGCCATGGTGAATTTATTGCCAAAGCACGTCCAGTCAAATATCATTTACAAGTAAAACATACCGCTGATGTCGTATCAATATCAGTACTATCAGCAACAAACAGTGGAAGGTGGCTTCAGCAGACTATGCTGCTCGTCAGACATCTATGGATAAATCAATGAGCAAACTATTAAAAAAGGAAACCAAACTGTAAGGTTCTCATTATCCTCCAAACAAGACATAAAGTGGTTACAGTAGAAAAGGCTACAGGGAAGTTTGTACCATTGACCTTAGAAGATATGTACCAATCAAACCCCCTGGCTTATACTGAACTGGTCCTACCCATGGTGCCAAAACAGTTCTGCATGGACTCCACAAGACCCCTAAACTGTGCTGTGATATCTGGCACTATAGGTAGCATTCACTTTTTCAGCAATTTGTGCTACAGCAGCTCTTCTGTACAATCAGAGCAGATGGGCTAGCTATCACACATCATTGAGTGTTGGGTTCACCAGTTGTTCCATCTTGGACAACTTTTGGTAGGTACTGACCACTGCATACTGGAAACACCCTATAAGTCCTACCAACTTTGTGACATTCCGGGCTATTGTTTCAGTTTCTCATGTGGCACGCTTTATTTGAAAAGGTGTGTACCCATCCTTCATGTATCTCCTGTTCCATGTATACCTTGTGTTTTGGGCCCTTGTGCCTCTTTGTGTTTATGCTTTGAGCTCGTGTTTGTTAAATAAAACCCATAAAAGGAACCCTGTGTCTGCGCCTCGCTACAGTCCCCGAGCCCCGCACGTGACAAACTTCAAGAACGGTGTTCAGCTGCTACCTTAATATATCCCACCCCATGTCAGCCACCACTGTAATGAGATAATCAATGGTATTCACTTCACCTGTCAGTGGATTTAATGTTGCGGTCAGTGTATATGAATTACACGCTCAATGACTAAAATATGATATATGTAATATATGCATTCATTGAGTGGAACATGCAGCCACTTTACATCGGTGATGAAAACTGGAAACTGTATTCACCTTATGGTCATGCTGTGTTTATGCATTTTTGCATTCAGGCTCATGTTGGATTCGTGAGAGCGAAATACATTCCGATGAAGTGCTCATACAGCTACAAAAATCTACTAAATGAAAAAATCTTACATGATTTCTTTAGTTTCTTTAGCTGCGCCTGACTTCATGTAATGAAGGACTGATAAACCAGTACTGGATGCTGATTGTAAACACTGGCCTTGCCTTCTTTGAGTAGAGGTTCAGAAATCGTTATGCTAACAACCTCATGCACCAAAACACAAAGTCTTATCGAAATTTTATTCACAGTAATCTTGGACCATCTCTACTGGTCACTGGTCATCATGTAATAATAATTGCTAGCTCTAATAATTGCTAGTTCTTTGAGAAAGTTGAGCTGTTTTTAACAGAAAAAATAAAGATGTAATTCAGCAGTCATAGTCTAAGTGGTGAAATAGACAGAAATACTGTGTCTGAGGTGAGATTAGTCTGGGAACCTTATGCAGAAGGCTATTCTGGGTCAGAATATTGAGGCTGCATGAATCTTTAACTGACAGCTATCGATCGGGCGCCATGCCAAATCATGTTTCTCAAAAATCGGTCAGTTACTTTAATTGTTCTCTCAGGGTCTGTAAAGAGGCCTTGGGTAGCGCAGCCATCTTTCTCCCCTCCTCAGCCGCAGAGCTGGTTTGTGTGCTGTACATAAGCAACAGTGTTTCATTTATCTAATCAGGTTAGAGCCCGCAGACTGCCAGGCCCCAAATGGATCACAAGGGAACCGTTCAATAGCAGGCCTAATTGGGTACATTTAGGGCCAAAGCGTGTCAGAAACATTCCAGAACGTTCCTTCCTTCAGCCAGTTTGGCAGCTCTACGCGCTATATTTTACAAACACTTTCTCCAAGTCTTGGTGTCTGTGACTTTATTTATTTGGACTTATGGGAATAATTTATGACCAGGATTCAACAAGGTCACAGGGCTCTGAAATGCAACCCCTTGTCATTTTGCTACATGTTACATTTAATTGACATATACCTGTTAAATTTAAAATGCAATTCAATATTCAAATATAATTACATTATCTGATTTACATTCTTTATTGACAGGTTTAAATCTGGGCTCATTTTGGTGTTAAACTAAGAAAAAAAATAAGGTCAAGGGTGGTTTTTCTTTTGGCAAAATAAGTCTTTGCACGGCAATCACCTTTTATCAAATCATAATTGAGGATCTCCAGAAAACTTAGAATTTGTACCTATCAACAGAATGTTAATAATTTGAAATCAGAACATGTTTTTGTCATCTGTGACAATGTCAGTGACTCTTATGAGTGAAACCAGCAGCCAGACTAGAGGAGTGCATTTGGAAGGCATTGTAAGCAGATAAGGCAGTGCTCCAGCTGTTGTTTATGTAGTCACACAGATGTTGCAACACCCAATTTTCTTAGTGTGCAGGAGAAGCTCTGTAAATTCAGGCAGCATGTTAATGCTGTTTCTTCAGGATTACAATTAAGTTAAAAGCATAACCTACAGTGCCTCACCTCCACACCCCCCCAACCCCTACCCATTTCATGCACTCGGTGAGATGGGAGGTCATGGAACATCCTGTGCACAAATCAACGGGTACAGAAGCACCAATGCTAACACAGCATTCTGGTGGAAGAGGGTAGAATGCATTGACTTGGGGTGCAGTAGAAATCAACACTACAACTCTGTTCCATGAGAAATCAAAATTGGTATTTGGCAAGTTATAGGACACCTAGGCATTAATAACACTACACTAATTACATGTATAATACTGTAACTAATACTTTAATTACATGTATGGTACTCTCATTACTTATACAATACTCAAATTGTTTGTATAGTACTCTTATTACTTGTATGATGTTCTACTTACATGTATGACACTATGTATGATACTCTCATTGCATGCTTGCGACTAGGCATCATACTGTAATTATATGTATAATACTGTAATTACATGTATGATCTCCTTACATGCATGATACTCTAATTACATGTACGGTACTCTCATCACTTGTATAATACTTTGGCATCTATAATACTCTAACTACATATCTGAAATTCTGATTACTTGTATAATACTCCAATTAAATGTACGATACTCTAATTACCTGTATAATGCCATTTTGAAGCAATAAATCATTCATTTTCCCTTTACCCGAAACATAGACAACCAACCAAGAAACAGTAGTATCATACAAATTAATAAATGCCTAAATCACCACACATTTGCCTCAAATCACACATTATATGTTAATTACATTTTATTACTTCAGCTGCCTAAACACTGGTCCTATCATTGGGGGATGGTGAGGTTAAAATAGATACAACAAGGGAGTAAACTTCTTAAAATGACAGGAATTAGTTTAGCACTACACAGGATCATAAGGCATACTTAAATTTACAGCATGAAATTCATAGACACCATCATTTATATGCATTAATGAGGCAGTGAAACAAAACAAAAGCTGCCAATACATAAAACCAGTCTATACGAAGCAAACTAAAACTATAAAATAAAATAAAATAAAAACAAAGCTTCCTTTTTACAACTTCTTGATTCCCTTGCATCCCTAAAATACAATGTGCCACACAGTGTTAAACACTTCTTCAAACACAGTTTATCTAGTTCACTGATAGCTTGTCTAAAGTTTGAAATCTTTTAATGTTGGTTTGACATTGTTCTGTTATGTCTATTTTTTAATGTTTAAAAACAAAGCATTTTGCTTGCTCAATGAATCATCTGAATAACCTGCTAGACCTCTCTATTAATGATAAACTCAATAGTAGTAGCCCATGTAACAACATGGATCTGGGCTGGAATGAATGATTTCAGATCTGACTGTGAGAACGCAACTTCTTTCCACTTTCTAGCAAGTTCAAGAATTATATTTAGAGACTGCTACTAGATTAGGCACACATCTTCTCGCTGTAAATAAGAATTTACATTAATACGAATGCTTGCCGTCAGCTGTGTATATAATACAAGGCACGGATGGATAAAAAAAGACCTCCTAGAGTATAACAGCTTAACACACCACTGTGGAAAAGTTACTATTTATCAATTTATCACTGGAGCTGCTGGTGATGAATGCTTATGGAATTTGCATTTAAAAAGCTCCTTTGAGGCAGATATGAGTGAACATAAACCCCATATAGCCATTTATACAGTTAACCACACAATACCAGCGAAATGAACTGAATAAGAGTGTGCACTGAGAAAAAAACCCCCTCTGAAACACACTTATTCTATAAGGCAAAGGAGCAGGTCATTACAGAGCAAACGTACAGCTTGAAATGAGGGCAAAAAGAGTTTTTCCCCCACTTTATGAATACCTTGAGCCCCCACATTCCCTTTTAATTTGCCGCCTGGCTGACACACACGTCAGAGCCTCTTGTATTGTCCAAACGGAATGCTGAAAGGAATTTCTCCCACCCACTCATACACACACACACTGCATACCTCCCTTCAGCCTCTGATTATCTGTATTGTTAACTCACCTTTCATGGGCACAGTGATTTGAAGGCAGTGCTGATCACACTAGAAGCTCTTGTGCTTGAGATCAACCTCAGCTGTCCAGAACATCGCAGCCTTCGGGAAGCTAACGAAGCGTTTACCGCGCTCTGGACACTAAAAGAAGTGTGTGTGTGTGTATGTGTGGATTATTTGTGTTTGTCTGGAGCTGCTACGCTGGAATGAGCCTCCACTCACTCCTTTCCTTTCGTTGTTTGCGGCGCCCTTTCCTTCCTGACAGGATGGGGAGGGATGTCTTGTGTGCGTCTCCACACTAAGGCTCCACAACATATCTGGTGCCCGCTATCGCACTTCTGCCTTTATTGTTTTTCTGGGTTTACGGTCAGGCCAACACCAATATTACAGAGGACTGCGATGTGCAAATGAAATAAATTACAGGTGTTTTATTTGTTCGAGTTCGGCCCAAAACAGTGCATTTCATTGTAGCTATATAAGCAAAGCAAATACAATAATATAATACAATAATAAATGATGACATTTAACTTTTTGTCAGTAACTTTCACCAAAAAATGTTGTTTGTGATGAAACACGCATAGAAAAACTGCTACATAATGCAAGGCATAACATAACCGCAATATGATGCTATACAATTGCAATATGGAATTTGCCCAGTTCCATTCTTTGTTTTGCACCAGACAGTACAGCACAATATGATTACCCACACTACCACACCACAGGTTTTTCCCCACACATCCATTTATTTCAGAAACTGCATTTTGTATTTTTGTTAAGCATTGGAAAGTAGTTGAGAGTACAAATGAAAATGTCAAATAAAGCAAGTTTCCTGTATGAGATAGAACGAATATATACCACTGCATATTTGGCACCCTTTTAACTGGTTGTGTGATGATGCAGAGTCAAATTCTAGGTTGTCCTTTAACTTTAAATCCACTAATTAAATGTTTCAGTCCATTTGCTCACTTAATAGCTTGTTAAATGTCTGATTGCTTGGCGATCCACATTATAAATATATTAGGTCAAAAATATCATTTTCTTGCTAATAAAATTACTTAAATGGTAAACATCCTGTAAATGTATTTTTCAGCAAAGAATAGAGTGTATTTTCAGAAAATGTTAAGTAATATACAAATGTAGAAAATCTCAGCATGTGCCAACACTTTTGACTGCTAGTGTACTGCTTCCCTTTGTGAAACAGTACCCGTAAAAGTAGGTGGAGTTATGATTCTTTCATTACGTCAGACCAATCAATGGTTTCTACATTTCTGGCTCCGCCTACATTACCTTGTTCAGCATGTTTGCGAGCCTGGCAAGAATTGTAACCAAATTCATCATGGATATGGATCACAAATCATAGATTTGTAACTAGATTATATCATACCATACTGTGCTATATGTGTGATATATGCGCTTACTATTATTTATTATGGGCAGCCGTTGTGCTTGTGGTTAGGGAGTTGTAACTGTGATTAGAAGGTTGTGGGTTTGAATCCCAGGACTGCCAGTGGCACCACTAAGGTACCCTTGAGGAAGTTACCGTCTCCACACACTGCCTGGCTGCTCCACTTGTTGAATAGGTTAAAGGCATAGAAATAACTCCAGACTGTTCACGTGTGACTATATGGACCACTTTACTTACTTACTTACTTATTATGTGCACTTGGCCTGCCGGTGCCTGCCTGACTCAAGATCTTCCTGACTATACATCCTCTTTTTCACCCATAGATACAGTAATCTGACTCCTAGAACACAAACAGGATCCCTGCCTTCATGCTCACGGGTCTGGTTGGGGTGGGCACCGTTGCTCTACAGGCCACAATGGTGTGTCTGACCTCAGCCAAGCCAAAGGTCAGCGATCGTGACCTCAGCTGGACATAAGAGACACTGAGACTGCACTTAGAAGAGAATCAGAAAAACAAGCAAATCCCGTCACAATGCCCTTATTCACAGAAAGAGAGCAAGGAATGCAGGAAGTCGGATAAGCCCATTTGGAATTTTGTTTTCGTTAATTGATGACATAAAATTTATAATCATTGTTTAAGCCTGCTAGATTTACGGAGCCTGTGTTACCTGACTGCTAACACTTTATGGTAAAATAATGTTATCTGTAGTCCTGTATTAAAATTACAACAGACGGAATACATTTCCAGAAAGGAAATGTGTTATTTAGTTTTTATGTATTTAAAATAATTAGAAACTTACTAAAGAAGCTGGAAATTATTGATATGTATTATTAACAATTAATTGGCATTAATAATATCAATTAATACTAAATGTTAGAACTAAAAATGACTGTTATGTGCATGGGTGTCAGTTTGGCTTGAAAAGTGCTGGGACCTATGCTGACTGTATTCGTTGGAGTGTGTGTGTGTGTGTGTGTGTGTGTGTGTGTGTGTGTGTGTGTCTCTACATGTAAACCAGGAGGGGTGTGGGATCATATTTGTCAACTGGGGTGTAGCGTTTCACATCCCCAGAGTAAATGATGGTGGTGAGATACAAATACTGACATTCAACCAGTTGAAAGAGGAGTCAACTAGGGATGGAAATCAGCAGTGACCTCCTGATACAATATTATCACATTACCTATGTGCCAATTCTATATGTATTGCAATTGCAATGTATTATATCCCAATTTGATACTACAATTTCTTTACTATTTTAAAACCTTCATCCAAAAAACCCAATCTTTACTCAGCAGCTGCACAGCTGAAATGAACATGAGCAGATAATCTCCTCCCTCACAAACCAAAAGCACCGTTTAAACAATGCAAAACAACATCATATTGTACTGTATAAAGTTTAACTTACAATCAGAAGTTAACAAAAAGCTCCTACTGAACAGTGTGTGAACAGTTTTGAGTGCAACACCTGTATGACTCTAGAGGTACTGCAATTTCTCCCCCTCGAATTCAGAATATATAGTATTAAAATGATGTCAATACTGTCCTGTAGTGGGCGTGAGAATGAAAACAGTTCAGTGCTCAGGTCAGGATTTTGCTGACGACTGCTTGAGATATCGGGAAGGAGGATCTCCGCCCAGCTCTGTTCAGGACGAGAGTCAAGCACAGAAACCTCCAGAACAAAAATTCTTCTCGGCAACAATAGAGAGGCCTGTTCCCAAAGACCGTAGATAAGGATCAGCAAAAGTTGTACAGATGGACATCTAAACATTTGATTCAAAACAGCTGCCAAACTATTCATAGCTCGAGATACGCCAAACAAACCACCATTTCACAAGTCATTACCGCAAAACCTGAAAACAAGACCGGAACCACATCCCAATGTGTTTTCTCAAACAATTACATTTACAATTTTCTCAAACACCACCACTTTCATGGCTTTTGTTTGCTGTACAGCAAGCATATGTTTGGAGCTAAGCAGCTTTACACATAGGCTTTTACTCTTAACGTCAATCAAGACAAGTTTTTGCTTCTTTAGTTTAGCACCGGAAAGCTAGTAAAGTTAGCTATGCCCCCAAATAGCATAGGACACATTTACAGACAAAATCCAGGCTTAATTATACTGCTGCTTTAGTTTTAAGCTATCTAAAGTACATTTTGTATGCTTCTTTAGATAATAGTGTCCCCTGGGCATCCAAAACCTCACAAGCATTGTGACTCCACTGCAAAACTGCCATGCCTTGGCTGAGCTACTGTTTTTGTGGGGAAGGGAAAAGTGGGCAAACCCAATCATTCACGGAACTATTGCTTCAGCTATGCATCATCCTTCATGCACAGACAGAAGGTCCACGCTGAAACCGCTTATCTGTAAATAGGAAAGACAGCCGAGCAGTAAATAAAGTCCCCCTTCAGAAAAGAAAAGACAGCAGAGGGTGATCTGGGGATTTGAGGGCGTGTATTGGAAAGAGCAGCCCACGGCTTAGAAAGCAATCAGCACATCAAGGTCTAGTCATCAGAGACATCAAAGGGAGGATGGAAATGAAGGAAGCTAAAAGTGCTGGCTGCCCTTTTCAGAAACAGCATCTTTTCTTTGCTTTTAATGATGAAGACTTCGAACCTGAGTCAGGGAGCCTGGTATTAGACTAGTGGGTGGTATACTATTTGATTATAACAACAGCTATATATTAATTACATTGATACACATATGTTATATATGTTGATACACATACACATATGTTATCTAGTGTGTGTGTAGTGTGTGTACATCTAGTGTGTATGTATATATATATATATATATATATATATATATATATATATATATATATATACACACACACACACACACACATACAAATACAGACACATTAGACCCC
>JBBPCX010000088.1:9650755-9662050 GCA_037974365.1 Hydrocynus forskahlii | reverse complement strand
ACACTACTGCACTCACAACACATATGGAGGCATTTCTTATTTTTTACACAGCTCACACTGCAATAGTTCATAAAAGAGCAACAACCTGTACATTTTTCACACACACACACACAAACACAGCAACAAATTGTACAAACAGTGAACATGGTCTCTTATTTTTTCCAAGGCTGTATATTTAGCCTGCTGAAATGCCCCCCAACAAGTGGTTCTCAGCAAGTGTCTTTTGTCTTTACAGGGAAAACAATACAAGTTACTCCACATTTGTGCTGCTTGAGAGAATGCAGAGGATGTGTAGAAGCCATGGCAAGACAATTTATGAAAGAATGTATAAAGAGTTTGTATTTGCTGAACGTTTTTTTGGTCTCTGTCTCTAATCCCATGTGTTCTGCATTAGCTTCACTATTATCCTATTTGATCTGCTGAAATCAGGTGGACCCTGGAGTTTTACAGCCAGGATAGAGAGACTCAAGAAGAGCTTCTATTCTCAGACCACTAGCCTTCTTAACCAGAACATGACACCGCAACTTAAAAACATTCGTTATAACACAAACTGAATTCTCTACCTCACTGTATTTCAACTGCTAAATATTATTTATGTCTATATATTGGGGCAGCTGGTGACCTGGTGGTTAGGGAGTTGCCCCTGCAATTGGAAGGCTGTGGGTTCGAATTCCAGGACTGCCAGTGGCACCACTGAGGTACCCTTGAGTAAGGTATCGTCCCCACACTCTGCTCCCAAGTGCTGCGTCGCCGGCTGCCCACTGCTTCACCTGGAATTTCACACTGCTCACACTGTGTGCTGTGCTCTGCTGTGGCATGTTCACACGTGACAAAAATGAACTTTATAAACATCAACAGCTACTAGCACACTACACTTTACAGTACTCTATACTGTGCATTTCCACACATAACATCTTGTTTGCCCCTCTAAATGTTTGTTTACACTTCTAATGTTTATTTGAATATATTTTTTTCAACATATTTTTTGGCCTTTAATTTATCGTAAATACACTGCACAGTCTCACATTTGTTTCAGGAGTACATTTCACTACACGTTATACTTGTATAACCGTGTATGTGACAATCTAAACTGATTTCTAAACTGTGGGGAGAAAAAAAAGAAAAAGAAAAAAAAAAACCTTATATCCAGATTTACCCACAACAATGCAACATGGTCTTTAAGGTCCGGTTTTCTCAGAGTACTTTATCATAACCCGATGTTTAACCTCAATGTTAAATGTAAAAGTAAAAGAAAAAACGAGTCAGGATGGGGTGTATGGAGTCAATTCAACTTTAAAAAATGTAACTGCAATTGAATATAGTAGAACTATGGCTCCTAATTAAAGTTACTGAAGGCGTACACTCCAGTGATCTTTTTCTGGGAGTTTAAAGTAAACTATTAGATTCTTGGAATCTTAAGACTCTTTATACACTCAAGTCTATATTTAGCTGTTCAAAAGATTAGCATCTTCTTAGGCAACAAGATTCGTTTTATTGGATTCTGGCAAACATTTGAATGCACTAAGGCAGATAACACTAATTGAGTTTCGCTTGAGCAGAAGCATATTACCAGGTCATGTGATGAGTTTCTTTAAGATTATGGGTTAAACATAAACATTTATGCATTGCAGGGAGTAGAGCTTAAAGGCTTAAAGTGGGAGCACGGAACACGAACTGAACCCAGAACATGTGCACTAGCGGAATAATAAACTGAGAAGACCACTGTAGTCTCACTGTAGGAGGGGGCGTGGGTGTCCCTGAGGTCTGTCACTTTTTATGGAGTGGATCTGACTGTTTTAACATACTTGCCTCTTCCCATCAGCTGTAAACCCTCGAGGTAATACACATGGTACACAAAAACAGCTTGGGACACACTTGAAGAAAAATGAAACCTAAAACACTGTTTTGTACCATTTCATAAAACATATGACTGCTGCTCAAGAGACATTTTAGAAACTGCAAAAGTCATTACAGTTTCAAGATATGATATCATAACTTACATGACCAGCGACATTAACCGGCGACGTAAAAAGACAATTTTACTTTTAGCTTTCCTTTGAAACTAAAGTATAAGTATAAAGTATCCATTTGTCCATTTGTGAGACACACCATAGCACACAATGTGAACAGGGTGAAATTGCTCTCTGCATTTAACCCATTCACCGAGTTAAGCAGGCAGCCAGGAGCACAACACCCAGGGAGCAGCATGTTGAGACAGTACTTTGCTCATGGGTACCACTGGCAATGCATTCAAACCCACAGCCTTCCGCTCGAAGGGGCAACTCCCAAACCGCCAGGTCACCAGTTGCCTCTTAAACTGTCTGGCTTTTTCTGTTATTTTTAGTCAAAAATGGCAAAAAAAATCTGATTCAGAAAACGTTCTTGTTCCCGGAGGAATTTGCTTATGCTATGACAGAGACACAAAGACAAGAACGTCAAATATAAGTCAAAAGAAGAAAAAAAACTCTCCGGAAACTGTCCACTAAATACACTATGCTTTGTACACAGCTTCTGGCCAAAAATGATAGCTTGATAACACATGGCGGCTTAAACTTTAGAGCGTACTTACTAACGACAACTCTCCACCTCGAGCTAAAATGCACTTATTCAGACTTCTCCACAAAAAGTCCCTAATTGACACTGCTGAGAGAGATTACAGCCAGCACTGCCACAAGAACAGCACTAAGGGTTCCAGCCCTGCGCCCCCCCCCTCAGCCCCACTTCTCCCTCCACTGATTCTAGACGCTGTGTGTTCATCCTGCTGAAATATTCAGCACTTTCTGCACAGTGCCCACTCACACCAGGCCTGGAGTTGGACTGCTGATGGAGAATCAGTTTTTGTCCACATGAGCAGTATGACATTTACAACTAGATTGCATTTCCACGAGAAAACGCGAAGTGTGACTGATTTTATGCGCAAAATAAGGTGTGTTAAAAAAAAAAAAAAACTTGCACCATGGATTGGAACCAACGATCTTCTGTTTTAGTGCACTTTACTGCTGTACTACCGAGCCTGCACCAACTTGCTGGCTCTTATCAAACTATTTATAGTTAAGGATGGCTGAACGCGTAGCTGCATTCACAGGCTGATTATATTTAATTAAACCACAACAAACAGTGACACGTCTTTTATTATAACTGACCTGCACTTTTGCAGAGGTGACTTAAAAGAAATTTTTTAAACGATCAGTACAACTGATCAAAAATCTGAATAAACATACTTTAACGGATTAACAGATGCTCCTTGACGTTGGACTTTTGTCAAAATTCAATACGGGCTCTGACAAGAAGTGCCGTTAAAAAAAAATGGGTCGAATAAAAAAAAATAATAATAAAATAATAATAGTAAAACTTAAGAAGAACAATAGTGTGATTGCTTCCACAATCACACTAATAAAACAGACAGAATGGTGCTGATCTCTGATCTGCTTGAGGACGCATGACTGATATAGCTGTGGAGCCTAATGTGAACAGTCAATGGGTAGAAAGTGATGAATATTTCAGCAGGAATGATGAATTCCCACTGCCATAATTCTGAAACTCTTGGCTGGCACAGAACATAACAGCATGACAAAGCCAAGTTACCAGAGATCTGTTTTGGGTCATCAAGAGTGAGACAGAGTCTAGGTATGTGCACCTTCCTTTAACTTTCGACGACTTTGACTGTCCTCAGCCACCCAAAAGAGAGTGAGCCCTTGGGGAAGTGATAAAAGATTAATACGGAGGAGCTCTGAGCCCGCAGAACAGTGATTATTATGATGAAATGAGATAATTAAGACGTGGCTCTATCATGAATCAGCTTCTGCTTCTCACAATCAAGAATAATTCATGTTTTAAAATGTGAAGGATTCAGCTGTTCCAACTGTGCATGACTTAAACCGCAGATGGTTAGAAGTGCGAATTTTAGAGGCATCTTAAAGGCAAAAAAAAAAATCACTTCACACGAAATGCAGTCAATCAGCCAAGGCATGTTTAATGTTTAAAGTTTGCTTCTTCACATGTAATGACATTGTATAGCTTTCTTTTTTTCTCTCCACAAAACAGTGATGTCTAGTTGGGCCCACTAGCTAGGACTCCCCCAATCTCACGATACCACCAATACATGGAGATGAAGGCAAGCATGTGGTAGTAGCTTAGTTGGTCACTTGCCTGTGAACCCGATGACCACAAAGTCGCAGGTTCGATCCCCCACTTTCTACTATTGTGTCCTTGAGCAAGACTCTTAACTCTCAGTTGCTCCAGAGACACTGTCTCTGTAACTAATGAGTGTAAGTCGCTCTGGATAAGAGCATTAGCCAAATGCCCCCTTTCTGTGCTTCCACCGAGACACATGAAGCACCACTACATCTTTTCTACCTACTGCTAGGACATTATTTGACAGTTCAACATGCTTGGAGGAGAACATAAATTGCTAATTTGTTTACACCAGCTAACAGACACCACAATGGTCGGGGACCATCCTACCCATCCGGACAGGCCAGGTATGCTCTTTCAGACTCCTGGCCTTAGATAGCAGTGGCATCGCTCTTGACTGAAATAGCCGTTTCCTGTTGGTATGGCTCAAAAGGCTGCACCACTCTACCCTGAATTACTTTGATATCTATAAAAATGTACAAAACCACACAGCACAGCTAACAGCGGTGGCAGCAAACCTGAGGCCTGAACAGTCTTTCATGTTGTAGCCTAAAAAAAACAAATAAGTCTATTAAGGTATGCAGTTTGCATAACACTGGTGGTATAAGGTGTTAGTATAAGGTGTTAGCTACATTACACTCCATGTTCCAGCTCTAACCTTCAGACACCATGTCTTGATTGACTATATTTGGAATAAGATTGGACTTTTGGGTGAACTATAAGACAGAACAACCCCTGAACACTTGAGGACTGACCGGCAAATTGCGGCGATTAACTGATTGACATGGGGCTACAAATCTCCATAAGCCCAGCCAACACTTTCCTATCCCATCGGAAGAATAAAAACAAAGCTCACAAAAAGCGCACTTTCAGCAGGGGTTTTAGTGGACTTCATCGGTTTGGTAAAGCACCTCATAAATACGGTGGGAATAAAGCAGCGTTTCTTGCGTCAACACTGCGCCTTTGTTCCGGCCTGGCCTGTAAATTGTCTCAGCGACTCCAGCACAGCGTGCTTTCCTCTCCAGCGAGTTTGTCTTCCCTTCGGGTGAGCCGTAAATCAAAATGTCGAGCCGTAACGGTGGTCAAATTCAGCCTCTTCATCCACTCTTCAATCCTGAAGCGCATCGGTCAGACGAGAAGAGCTTTATGATTCACCGGTCGCCGCAGGTTTACGTCTGATGACCGTTAGTCAAGCTGCCGGACGAGAGGAGCTCGGCTGGATGATAAATCTGAGGACAGCAGGACCCCGAAGCATCACGGAAGGGATTTCTCACTGGAGAAATGGAGATAGGAACATGATTTGGGACGGTGACAGATAGAGATAGAGTTTTACAGCTGCCCAGGGTCCTAGAAGACAGGTGAGAAAAAAATTAATTTTTCACTTTGCATGCCTTCCCACTCTCTCTCTATCTTCTCCGGCTCTCTCTATCACCTCCTCCATCTCTCCAGGACAAGAGAGGTCAGATAAGGATCTCCAACGTCAGTGGACAAAGCAGTTTCTCGCCTGGGGGCCTCTGAGCCGCTGTGGATTTCCCTGAACGCTGGCAGACTAAAGCTGCTAGCTTAGAATGAAGCATCAGCACTTTCACCCCCCCAGATCCCCCCATACTCCCCCATTCTCAGCACTGGAATTCTACCCACCTTTACCGCCACTGTTGGAGCCTGCACACCAGCTAGCCCTAAATACAGCACAGAACAAAAAAAAAGGATAGTCTTTCTCCGGTGACCTATGAACCAGAGAAGTTCAAATGTTTCTGAATTTTTACAGACTTATAAAATATTGACCAATAGGGGTGTAACCACACACATTTTTTTCCACTTTGGTACAATATTCTTAGGTCAGAATTTGGTTTTATTTGATTTTCAGTGACACAAAAGACCCTAATTTTAATGACTGACAGTAGTTTCTATGAAAGACGGCAGATAAGAAATGCTCGAAAGAGACAGACGGTCATATCGGCAAAGCACTTAACTGAATGTAACTGAATGTAATTTTTTTTTGCCATACCATATTATAATTGTTACACCCAGTGACAACAGTACAAAAGTCATACGCAACAAATACAGGCAATAAACTACAAGAGACAGCATTCAAAAAACTACGTAAACATTAAGTACAATGAGGGTAGTCCAACTGAATAAATTTGATCCTTAAAGTATAAAAAAACTGTAAAGCCCTTCAGATTAACTATTTTATTCATATATTATGTGCCTCTGTGCATCAATTTATATCAGACTAGCAGGAAACCAACCTCCATTTCCTTAGCTAACAATTAGTTTTAGAGATCTAATTTGAGGTGATAACAGTTTTAACAGCAACACAAGCAAGTTTTCATTGGCTTCTTTTTACTAGATAGACAGCCGTCCGTCGACTGCATTTACGAGAACATACAGGCTGGTAAATGAAAACATACAGGCCAGCAGGCTGTCCGGAGCAGAAGGAAACTCAGAGCTGGCGTTATGAGCAATAAATCAGTTTTCGAGCAGTTTAAAAACCTACCTCAGCCAGCACTGACCCTCACGTAGACTCTGAAACATGATCACTCCCCATACTGACATGAGTTAACCAAACCACTTTTCATTTTTTAAATGACAGAACAACACTGCTGGCTCTGCTCTCCTGCACTGTCAGAATAAACCTATTCAGTGTTGCCAGTGTTACCATCCAGAATAGCATTTTAAGTTATTTCACATTGAAATAAGAGCTTTTTCGGTGATGTTTGTCTTACCTTGTTATATTTGTTATATATATAACTCATTATTCAATATAAATGTGCTCCAGGTGCGGTGGAGAGCAAAGTTTCAGAGTAAAGTCTTGGAAACTGGGTCCTGCCATAGTTATTCTTGCTGAATGAAAATGTGGAATCATTAGGGATGGGTCTAAGTAGGATTTTACTGATATAAATATTCCGTTATCGATATTACTCTCAGTTATTTGGTCCAATACAAAGACACCACATCAACAGATGTGAAAAAATTCAACAATTATTTTATATATATTTGAGAAATAAGGTAAATCACGTTCAGAGTTCCTGTATATATAATGAGGGAGGAACGCTCACTACCAGTGTTTGCTCAACGAATGTCTGGCAGTGATGAACGGAGCATCCCTTCTGTCTTTCCCACTCATGCATTCTAGCATCAACCAGTTGAAAATGCAGCTATGTCAGAATGCATTAATGCTGCATAAATACTGATAGAAGCACCGTTTGTCCATGAGCTTATCAATCTTTCAGCACTGACCAGTCAGGATCAGGTACCAGTTTAGTACCAGTTCTCAATATCCATCCATAGGAATCCTTGCGCTTTGCAAATAGCAATTTAGTTTGAAATGCCCACCTCAAATAAGAATAATACAAAAACATAAGGCCAGACATTTTGAAAGGCTATTTTGTTGCTGGCTAGGACATAGAAGTTCCTAACTTGATGAAGTCATATGATGAAGCTGATGTATGTGTTTGGGTAACGGAACTGTTTTTTCATCAGTGCCTCAAGACAAGCTGTCAAATCAGCATTAGATAAACAGCATTTCTGGACAAGAGTAAATAGGCAAAACTTTATAAACACCTGGAACACATGAGCTTGCACAAGCCTCAAAGCATCAAACCTCCATTACTTGTACCAGCTGCACTGAGTACCAACAAACAAGTTTGGGGTTTTGGATAATGGCCTGCTCTGCTAATTAAAACATGTTAATCATGCGGTCCAAACCAAAAATGTTCCCCATTAAACGTTCTCCCATGTTCCCTCTCAAGCCCCATGTGTACACAGCAGTGATACACACTGCACCGAGCAGCAAAGAGGCTTAACAGCACTAACATGAGCTTCCATTAAACCTTTCGGATGAAATGATACCAAAACACACACTCTATAATAGAGTACTGAGTAATATATGGGCTATTAAATGCACATAAAACGACTCGAATCAAGCTTTCTTTCGCATAAGAAACTAATTCAATAAAGCTCTTCAAAGTTGGCCCACATCTTCCGGTGCCTTTACAACATGTGGCTGTGGTGAATGGACCTTTAACTGGTTTCATGTGTGGAAAGCCTGGAGCTAGAAGGGAAGGGGGGGGGGGTTGCTGGACAAGAGGACCTGTGCTTGCTATGTTCACCTTCACGTGCGCTGCAGTTGGAGCTGCACAACATTTAAACCCGACTGTCACAAAGTTTTACAAGGAATGAGTGAGGAGGGCAGAGAGAGAATGCCAAAGAGAAAAAAAGGAGAATGGGAAGGCACCACTGAAAAAACAGTAAAACACTGAAATCTCTCATTTCAAATGTGAATTACTTCTAGGGCTGGCCTAAATACGATTTTTATAAGTGCTGAATTTAAGGCAACATGTCACCCTCAAAAAATAGCATGTACATTTTATAATTAGTCTTATTGAATTATATATTTAATTACAAGATATTAATAGTCAGCTGATGTGTCTTATGTTGCTGTAGAAACCACGACTGTAGCTTTTAGGAGCTTTGTAAAAATTACGGTCTGTGGAAGAAACTCAAGCAGATGATTGAGGATCATTAATAAACACTATATTGTCTGCAATGATAATCCAGGTGCATCTACTTTATTTGTACAGGTTATTTATTGTTACGTATCAACACTGGTAGATACATGCAAAAATATCAGGCATCAACCTACTATTCGCCTCTTGGCGCATGCCCTATTGGTAAAGAATTGTAACAGCAAACACTAGAAAAGCATCTTTTTGTGCTTGGACCCCTAACGTATTTGAGCCGATTCGTTGAACCAGGTGTGTTAGAGAACAGAAAATTGCAGGAGACCAGAGGACCAGTTTTAAGAATTAAAATATCAGGATAATGAAGAGAAAAAAGTGCTGAAACTGAAAAATTTAAATTACTTTGTTCAGGGTGTGCAATAAACTGATAAACTGGTGATGCCTTCACACAAAGCTGTAGAGCTGTAAAGCTCATGTACGGTTTCTCTGGAGTGGTGGTTTAAAAGAATCATGAGTAGTTCCCTAAAGAATCTTTCAGTTAATAGGATTCAGAGTTTCTTTAAAGCCATCCATTAAAAGTTCTTTAGGGAACTAAAAGTGTTGTTTTATCATGCCTCCTTTTTTGGGCACCTATACTTTTAAGAGTGTTGAACCACTAGTTTGGCATATCACCAAAATCTGCAGTACAAGGGCACTCCCAGACCAGCAGTGACTGCCACTGCCAAGCGGCACCTTTGATGACTAAGGCATTCTGAGCAGTCGCGCAAACGGGACGAGATGGAGTGAGAAAGACAGAGACAGAAAGAGAGAGATAGAGAGATGCCCATGTCCTCAAGAGGGAATGAGCGCAGCAGTGAACACACCCCTCCAGACCTCCTCTACCGAATTGCCGCTTACCTCGCCGTTCTCCTGCAAATCGCTTGCAGCGCCGACAGCAACTCCGGAGTTCATGGCGTCCCAACTCTCCAGGTTAGTTCAAATTCCTGGGCTAGTATTCCACAGTTGGAGGGAGCCGGAGCCGGAGCCAGCAAAAGGGTAAAAAAGAAGAAAAGAAAAACAGCGCAGGAGAAAAATGTAATCTCCTCTTCCTCTCAACTCCCTCAGGCTTCCACCAGGACATCCTCAGTGCCTTGGAGAATTCCAGAGGTTTTTCTTTTAAGATTTTCCAAAGGTTTTCCAGAGGTTTTTCCAGAAAGAAGGAATCCGAAAAGCAAAGAACAGGGAGCTTCAGAGAGCCTGCCGGAGACTCCCGGCTACAGCTCCGCACTGCTCATAGCCACACACACACACACACTGCCAGGGGAAGCGAGTGAGAGAGAGAGAGTGTGAGAGAGAGAGAGGGAGGGAGGGAGAGAGGGAGGGAGAAGAACCTCCCTGGGGCCTCACTGCTGCGGGGAGGTTGAGCAGACCAGCGTGAGTGTGCATGTGTGTGCGCGCGTGTGCAAGAGTGAAGGGAATCATTCACTGCCTGCTTTCACAATCCAACCCATCAGTAGGTAGTCACAGTCCACCTCCCTCTCTCCCTCCCTCTCTCCCTCCCTCTCTCTCACTCCACATCAAGACTTTAGTAAGCAATAAACAATAAGGTAAACAAGAACGGGCAAAACAGTGCATAATACTAGAAATAACACAACTACAAATAATAAGTGTAATAAACACGGAAATATCACAAATATTACTACACTACTACACTTACGAGACTTTATTAAGCTCTATCACCATTAATTGCTTGGATGCATCAATACTTAATTCTGCAACCCCACTCCTTTATAACAGCATCAATCCTGTTAGGTAAGGATCTCCCAGACTCTTGAGATCGTCTAAACATTCAGCCCAGTCCTCCACAAACTTTGTGCTTCATGTCCGAGCAGAACACAGCACTGACACTCCCACATTCCAGGATGACAACTGTAGGGGTGTGTGTGTGTGCGTCTGTCTTGAGTGTGAGTGTTCATGTCTATGTGTACTGGCTCAAAAGACAGGACACTTTGACTAAGCAGTAAATCTCAATACCAACTCTCAATGCGGAACATAAGTGAAATGTCAAAGCTGGCACACATGAACTCATGCTGAAATGCCCCCAGTTCGTGTACGAGGGGGCTCAAAGGGGTAAGAAATTATGTATGCATTACTACACATACATTCACTGGAAACTATCAAATCAAGCTCAATCCCAAACATGGGATTTTCGCATAGTCTGTTAATTGAGTGAGTAGTAAAAAATTCCCTATTATTATATATATATATATATATGTATATATATATATGTAGTGGGGGAAATAATTATTTGAAGTTATAAGTTGATTTGCATTTCACTATGAAATAAGTATTTGATACCCAAGCAAAATATGACTTAGTACTGGGTGGAGAAACAGCAGTGACGTTTCTTGTAGTCGGTCACCAGGTTTGCACACATCTTAGGAGGGATTCTGGCCCACTCCTCTTTACAGAAACTCTAAATCCTTTAGGTTTCTTGGCTGCTGCTTGGAACTCGAAGCTTCAGCTCCTCCACAGATTTCTATAGGATTGAGGTCTGCAGACTCCAGGACCTTAATGTGCTTCTTCTTTAGCCACTTCTTTGCTACCTTGGCAGTATGTTTTGGGTCACTGTCATGCTTGAAGACCCACAACCCATCTTCAGTGTTCTGGCTGAGGGAAGGAGGTTCTCGTCCAAGATTTTACGGTACATGGCCCC
>JBBPCX010000088.1:9619629-9643453 GCA_037974365.1 Hydrocynus forskahlii | reverse complement strand
TATATATAAAACTAAGCTGACAAGAATTAGATGTATTATTCATCATACATAAAATATAATATACATTATATATAATATACATACAGTATCTCACAAAAGTGAGTACACCCCTCACATTTTTGTAAATATTTTATTGTATCTTTTCATGGCACAACACTGAAGATTTGACACTTTGATACAATGTAAAGTGTACAGCTTGTGTAACTGTGTAAATTTGCTGTCCCCTCACAATAACTAAACACACAGCCATTAATGTCTAAAACGCTGGCTACAAAACTGAGTACACCCCTAAGTGAAAATATCCAAATTGTGCCCAACGAATCAAAATTTTGTGTGGCCACAATTATTTTCCAGCACTGCCTTAACTCTCTAGGGCATGGAGTTCGCCAGAGCTTCACAGGCTGCCACTGGAATCCTCTTCCACTCCTCCATGACGACATCACGGAGCTGGGACCTTGCACTCCTCCACCTTCTGTTTGAGGATGCCACACAGATGCTCAATTGGGTTTAGGTCTGGAGACATGCTTGGCCAGTCCAGCACCTTTACCTCCATTTTCTTTAGCAAGGCAGTGGTCGTCTTGGTGTGATTGGGGTCGTTATCATGTTGGAATACCACCCTGCAGCCCAGTTTCCAAAGGGAGGGATCATGCTCTGCTTCAGTATGTCACAGTACATGTTGGCATTCATGGTTCCCTCAATGAACTGTTCCTCCCCAGTGCTGGCGGCACTCATGCAGCCCCAAACCATGACACTCCCACCACCATGCTTGACTGTAGGCAAGACACCCTTGTCTTTGTACTCCTCACCTGGTTTCCGCTACACACGTTTGACATCGTCTGAACTAAATAAGTTAATCTTGGCCTCATCAGATCAGTTATCCATGTCCTTAGTCTGCTTGTCTTCAGCAAACTGTCTGCGTGATTTCTTGTGCATCATCTTTAGAAGAGGCTTCCTTCTGGGACGCCAAGTAGACCAATTTGATGCAGTGTGCGGCGTATGGTCTAAGCACTGACAGGCTGACCCCCTTCAACCTCTGCAGCAATGCTGGCAGCACTCATACATCTATTTTCAAAAGACAACCTCTGGACATGACGCTGAGAACGCTGAGAACTTCTTTGGTCGACCATGGCGAGGCCTGTTCTGAGTGGAAGCTGTCCTGTTAAATCGCTGTATGGTCTTGGCCACCGTGCTGCAGCTCAGTTTCAGGGTGTTGGCAATCTTCTAATGAGGTGCCATGTTGAACTTCCAGTGTCTTATTTCATTTGTTTTCATGTCAACAAGTGTCAGCTATGCTCAATCTGTAAGTTAATCAAATTTTGAACAGATTTTGTCCTTTAAGTCTGTATGATGGCTCTTGCTTACCCACTTAAGACAGTTTAAAATACACTCCTCCAAGTCTCCATCACAATTTAGACTGGGGCAGCCAATCTTACCCACAAAAGACCGCTGTGGCTGCAGGTTTTCATTCCAGCAAAGCATTAGCTCACATAATCAATTGTTTGAAGCCTGAGACCGACCGAATAAACGAGTGTGATCAGGTGAGCTCCAGCTTGTCGGAATGAAAACAGCCGCACCTCATGAAACAATAGTCGTGATTCTGGTGGAGTCAGCATCCTCCGGAAGACTTATTTATCCCGGAGCGATTACCAAGGTTGCGGCTCAAAGCTCTTAGTCTAACGAGGCCGATAATGAGATGGCGCCCAACGGCCTGTGACAGGCATGAATCACAGCAGCGATGGATGAGGCAGCACTGATGGGATTGGCTGATCTTGTTGTGGTAAGCACATCGGGGAGGGATTCAAATGCCAAAGCTTTAAGTCAGCGTTCTACTCCTGACATTAACTGAAGCTAAAAGCCCT
This sequence comes from Hydrocynus forskahlii, assembly GCA_037974365.1. Lineage (NCBI taxonomy): Eukaryota > Metazoa > Chordata > Actinopteri > Characiformes > Alestidae > Hydrocynus > Hydrocynus forskahlii. The sequence continues at coordinate 9,641,594 of JBBPCX010000088.1, read as the reverse complement.
CTGTCCTTAAACGAGATTGGATCTTGGGAAACAGGACAGAGACTGCAGATAGAGACAGAGAGAACAGGGAACACTGAGTGGAAACTCCTTCTCTATACTGGTCCATCATCCATAACCAAACCATAAAACCATTAGAAGTAACTCTCTGGGCCTTTGGCCATTTTGCTGTACTGTGTAATAAGGGTGTCATGTCATAAATATTGAATCTTTTTTTTTTTTTTAAAGAATCTTCTAAATAGTATATAAAGTTTTTTCTACCTCTTTTTAAACAAGTTATAGTAGGTCTATGGGCTATACAAACATGTTCATGAAGTTCTTTGCACAAAATCACTCTCACATAAAGAGAGCTCAGCTTTACAGTTTCAGTCCCTTTCAAAATGAGCCGTTTAAGGGCTCTGTCTCTTTTATGCAAATAAGCTGTTTCTGGCCAAATGGCAGAAAACAGAGGCGCTATCCAGCCCTGTATGTTCGCCACCTAGTCAGACCCAGAGCAAGACGAAGAGGAGCCACCTGCACAAACACCTTCACGAATGCAGCAAGCGGTTTCTGAATGGTTAGTCAACTTTTTAAATTCACTTATTTGTTGTTGTTTATGCACATGCTCGTAAAACCAGCAGCCAAAAATGGTGGATCTTCAACTAATCTAGAGGGTGGAGGCTCGACAGGTGAGGGGTGGTTTTATGCAAATTTCCTCATCCTGACGTCAGGATAAGGGAGCCGTCCAAACGGCTCATAGAAGGATATGATTCCTGACACCAAAGTCTTTCAATTGACTCACAGAAAACAGATGGATTTTATTTTCATGCTTGGAGTGTTTATAGGAGCAGTAGAGACACAAATGCAAATACAAAAGGATGCAAAAAGTGAGTTTTGCATAATATGTCCCCTTTAAAACTGATCGCCAGTGTACCCTTCGCTGTCCTCTTAGGGACCCCTTTATCATCTTTCATAGTAACCACTGAGTCTGAGACCACTGAATTAAACGCAATAACAGTAAGTAAATTACATAACATAATGAATGATGTATGTAATGTACAAAATGTATATTATGTAATGAATTCTATTTCGATTTAATTTATTTTCTATTCCACACGGGTTCAATTTTCATTAATTTTCATGTCAATGAGCACATGGAGCAAATTCAATTCATCCAAGGAAAAACATTTGGGTTCCGGCCTGCTTGGACCTGTAACAAAGTATGGGGACTGCAAGCCCAGAATGTGCACTTTCAACAGAATTTTATTTAATTTTTTTTCAAGATAATTCATATAAAATGACATTCTTTTGTTTGTGATGACTGCTGCTTCTGAGGTTAAAGCCAGACTGGACCTTGATAAAGTACGCCAAGACAGCTGACTGATGGAGGCTTTATAGCTACAGGGGAAAAGAGCAGGGCAAAGTAGAGGATAATGAGATTTCGTGTCAGCATGTAGCCAGACAGCACACGGGTACAGAGCAAACGGGGAACGAAAGATCGTCCCAGAGAATGAAAGGGGACGGTCCACAAAAGCCATCTGTCTGATCTCTTTAGTCCCCTGATCAATTACCTCATGCTTTAGGCTGTCACTCATTATAAGAGTACCCAGAGGAAAAAGACAACTACACACACACACAATTCATACACATACACAATATGGACAAAAGTACTGGGACACACCTGTTTGTCAGGGTTTGGGCTAGGCCCCTTACGTCAAGTGAATTTTAAAGCTACCAGTGCATACTAAGACATTCTGGACAACACCTTGCTTCCAACTTTGTGGACATAGTTTGGGAAAGAACCTTTTCTATTCCAGCATGACTGTGTCCCAGTGCACAAAGCAAGGTCCATAAAGACGTGGCTGAACTTGACTGGCCCGCACAGAGCCCTGACCTCAACCCCATCCAACACCTTTTGGATGAACTGGAACGGAGAACACATGCGTACACACACACACACACACACACACACAGACGTGTACACACACACAAAGACGTGTACACACACACGCACATACATGCACACACGCACACACACACACACACACACACACATCTTTACTTTCACAAAGAAAATTCTGTTAGCTTTAATTATGTGGAACTGACTGACAGTTCATTACAAAATTACCCGGAGGGTTTCCTCGAAACTGTTATTAAGTGTCACGAGATACCTGTGGAAAGTAACACCTTCTGAAGAAACATATTAAAATAGAGGTATCTGAGAAGATTTATTGTCATTGTGTGACAATATCTCATTACTGACGCTAACTAATCCAAATTCTCAGAAGAGTAAGAACAGTAGAATAAGAAAATAACAACAATTACAACGAGCCTAAAACTATACACAACCTATCTAACTACATGTACTGTACCTTACATCACTTATCCTGTTTTCTTGGTTTGCTTTTTGCTTTCTTAGCCACATTTTCCTATCGGTGTGAGTATTGCCATGTTTCTCCACATTCCAGAGGAAATTAAGCCAGTTGAAAAACAGCCAGGAGTTTAAAAAAAAAGGAAGGGGGAGGGGGGGGGGAATGCAAATGTTCTTGCATAGTGCAAAAAACCCTTTAACTGTTCAGTAAATGTTTAATGAGGAGTGTTGCAAATTAACTAAGGGGAAAAGGGCCACTCTTCAAACACAGCATTTAGAATCCAAAGACGGTCTATGAAATTCATTATATTCATGCTCAGGACAGGGACATGGTGTATTGACAGCTTTGATGTAGAGTCAAAAATATGCATAATCAATTTTATGCTACCTTATGCAAGCCTGTGTACAGACAGTGTGCTCCACACAGTGACTACTAAATCAGATGCCTTCAAAATCAAACATGTGGAACAGCCAGAAAGGCACCAAAAGCTATTCGGATAGAAAACATCTTTTTTACACTGATGAAGGGACTGTTGTCTGTACTGAAAAGTGTCTCTACTTAAACTTCTGTAAGAGAAAATGCTAAACTGTTTTAGATCAAATTCATAAGAAACAAAAGCTTGCAAGTTAGAGGACTATTCCACACCAGTAAAGCAAGAGACAAGTAACAAATCTGAAAAAAGGCAGAAGGGGACACTCCCCCCTGCTGCCTTCACAAGTGTACTGCAAATCTGCTTTAACCTACAATCTGTGCTGTTTATTGCACTGGCGGAGCTGGATTAGCTCTGCAATGAAATGAGTGGTAGGAGATAAAAGTATCTGAGTAATTTCCCAAAAATGTGAAATAATGAATGTAATAACAGGTCACGTCACACCACACACAACGCAGCATGTGTGTCTGTTAGGTTTCTTCATTGCATTAGTGTGAGGTGGACTGAAATAGGAATACTGAAGGAGCTCCGTGTTCTGACATCTGCAGAAGGTCATTTATTTTTTTATAGTTCTCATTGTCAAAGCACACATAGTAGGATTCACACTGGATTAAAATCTCACCAGTTAAACCACAGAACCAAAAAGCTAATGAATTAAAGTGACTAACGATCAATTAGTATTATGCAAGTGGAGTCAAGCTCATTGATAAACGCTTCAGGAGTATTGTGACCCGATCAGAGAGGCTCAGGAAGAGTTTCTATGCACAGGACAAATGACTCCTTAACCAAGACACAACACAATAACTTTAAAATCGTTCACTAAAACACAACTGTACTCTGTACCTCACTGTATCTGACTTATGTCTATAAACATCAACACCAACTAGCACACAGTGCTTTACATTACATGCTCTATTCCATGACATCTGCATACTTCAGATCTTGTTTACACTTGTTTATTTCAATTTTTGTTATTACTTCGTTGTCATTTTTTCTTTAATTTGTAAACTGTGTAAACACAGTCTCAGAGGTTTCAAGGTAACATTTCACTACAAGTTGCATTTGTGTATGTGACAAACAAGGAACCTCGAAGCTTGACAGCTTATTAGTGCTCATTAAAAATTAATTTAGTTCATTTTGTACATTTAGTATATCTGTGCGCCAGTCTATCCAAATATCTATCGCTTCTCAGCTATCTTATCATGTTTGAGAAAGCTTTTCCTTTGAGTTAAATGTTCCGTTTGAAAACTCATCCCCTTTCACAGGAGAATTCGTCTTCAAAACTGCAATGATCAAATGAGTCTCTTGCATTAAATCAGCCGTCTTTTGCATCTGAGGTGCATTTTGGCTTTAAGATTTCCCTCCACTTTAAGTAAATTGCATAAAATCTCTTGGGAATTTTAAGTAAAAAATATTAAGAAATGAACTTTAGTTTGGTTATTTTCAATTGCAAAATATTTAAATCAAAAGCTCTTAATTTATCTCTTAAGCACTTACGTAAGTGGCCAGAGGTCCTGAGGCCTGATATTTATTGTGATTTTGTGTCACGGTGCACATTTCTTCACGAGCAGTAGCAGAGTAGAACATCACACTCACTGTGTTGGCCAGATCCAGGCAGCCTCCCCCCACAGGGGTGTTACAACCTGAAGGCGGGGAGAGGAGCTTGTGCAGGCTGGCTGGAGGCTCCAGGACACCGCTGGGTTGTTCCAGAAACTTCTGTAGAAGCACTGAGGACTGCTGCTGCTGCTGCTGCTGTGGAGACGGCAGGTCCGGACTCTGGAGATCTCTGGCCCCCGAGTCGTACTCCCAGCTTTCCTTGGCCCCTGAGAGCGCACCTGGGCAACACAACATATTCCAGGAGAGAACTGTAGGAGTGTTTTACGGTGTGGGTAAAATATCAGCATTGACTGAATACTCATACTGCTTTTTCAAGTTCTTCCACATTTTTTATAAATAAATTAACAACTTCTGTAACCTACAGCTAATACCTACCAGCTAGGATCTCTTGAAGACTCATCTACTCAGAGAGCACCTCCCATCGTGATGAACCATGTATCGTAAATCACACTTGTTCTTCTGATTAAGTAAAAGTAAAGCGGCCCCTTATAGCCACACGTGAACACACCACAGCACAGTGTGAACAGTGTGAATTTTTTTTCTGTGCATTTAACTCCATTTACCAAGTGAAGTAGTGGGCAGCCAGAGACCAGCACCTGGGGAGCAGTGTGTGGGGACGGTACCTTACTCAAGCCTACCTCAGTGGTGCCACTGGCAGTGCATGGATTCAAACCCACAACCATCTGATCACAAGGGCAACTCCCTTACCACCAGGCTACCAGCCGCCCCAAGCTTACAGTTCACTCCCTTATTAAAGATCTAGCATTAAGAACTGTTATCTGGTTCTCCAACTGTCCTAAAGCTTCCTCACGTTGTAAGTCACTTTGGATAAAATACACTACTGTCTTGTTGACTGAACAAAATGGGTTCGAATTCCAGGACTTTATGCATGAGAAAAATGACCACTTTACTTTAAATCTAGTAAATGTATTGCCTTTGTGTTCTCAATGCAGAAAGGCTAATGCTGCTCCTCCCCTTGTGAAATAAGATCCTTTACTGTCCTTCACTCTTGACCTACCCAGACTGTTCTCACTGCTGGTGGGCCAGGAGGCGATGCGCTCCCTGAGCTTCCTCTTGTCCGAGTCGCTGGACAGGAGGGAAAGCAAGCCCTCCTCTTTGCGGATTTCACTGACCAGCTGCATTCGGCAGCGCGTGAAGTCCTCAAACGAAATCCTCCCCAGTTCATCTGCTCCCAGCTGGCACATGATTTCAGCCACAGAGTCCTCCATGTTCAGCTGCCTGCACACCATCAATAAGTCATTCCTGAGGGAGAGGGAGAGAGAGAGAGAGAGACAGAGAGACAGAGAGAGAGAGAGAGAGAGAGAGAGAGAGAATTTAACACTCAAGTTTTTCTACATTTGCACGTTACTCACTTAATATTGACTAAAACTACAGCAGATACTCTTTGCCAACAAATAGAGTATGTTCACCATTTGAGTACCTTTGTAAAAATGTCGCACTTTCATTCATCTCTACTGACCTATAAAAAGCCAGCTAATATACTTAAAAGTGGATCACCAGACAACTGTTATGTTACGTAACAAGCTATTAAGTGAAAACACAGGGATGAAAAGTTAACGGTGCATTTAGAGCGCATTTGAAGTTAAAGGACAGTCTAGAATTTCTCTGCAACACCACACAACCAGTTAATAGGATGTCAGACATGCAGTGTTACAGATTTTTTTTCCGTCTTATAAAGGAGACTTGTTTTATTTGACATAATTCCAGTAATGCTTTTATAATTTCATTAATAAACAAAGTGAATGCATCATGACATTTCATAGTGATTTAATCTTATTGTTTGGGCTTAATGCTGGAATTATTAAAAAAAGGGCCTACATATACAACAATCTATCTTTTTTTTTTTTAATGAATACATTTCATTTTGGCATATTTTATTGCAACAGGTTTTAAATGTCTCTAGTTGAAGGCCACCTTTGTGAATAGTAAGTGCCATCCCCTACATTCAAAAGAAACTGTAGGAACTAGATCCAGTGCAGCACAGTGTGAAGGGCTGGGTTCAACTCTCAGGCCAGAGTCCTTTCTGTGCTGTGATGGACTGGTGACCGGTCCTGGGTGTTTCACTGCCTTTCACCTTGACCATCAGATGGGTGGGCTAGATCCTCTTGGATTAACGGTATAGTAAAATATCCCATAGGATTACTGTCGGGTTCTAAATGCAGCAAAATGAATAAAATTCTGCTATTTTAGCATAGATAAAATAATCCTTTATCAGTCCCACAGATGGGAAATCTGCATTGTTACAGCAGCAAAGCGAACAGAACAAACAAAGAAAGCAGAAGCAGCAAATAACCAATAGAATAGAACCTATACAACACAACATTTTAATACAAAAATTATTGTAAATATGACCAAAATATAAATACAGATTGTGTGTATGCATGTACACACTGGAGTATCCTCAGCTGCCTGGTAGCAGAGGGCCCGTGCCGCCGAAGCATTCCGCAATTCTCGGGTACGATAAATGCGTCATCAAATATCAGTTTTAAATACTGCTCAAATCTAAACATCACAGTTCTTCAATGCATTTGCACCACAGTTTGGAAAATTCTGCAACTTCTTCCCCCTCAAAGCAACTGAAAAAGCACACCAGGCATGTTTTACTGCTGTGAATTTTCACAGCTAAAGCTAAAGCCTGTTAAACCGTTCTCTCACCTCGGCGTCAGGACTAGGCAAATATTTACTCACAGTCAATTAGAGCAGCTCTGCTTTGATGCAAAAACAGCACTTAGCCCCATAAACAACTCTCAGTTGAGATGAGGTCACGTCAGGGCCAGGAATAAAAAGTGTTGTCTTTCAGTTGACTTGCCTTTGAATAACTTTGTGGATGCAGCATGTTTTAACCAGCTGGAAATCATGCACGCCCTTAAATCAAGTAAAATTAAGGCGGAACAGAAGTATTTTGGTCTGACGTCCCTTGGTACCCAATCAGAAGAATATATAGACCGTGTAGAAGAAGCAGAAATAGCTTCAATCTTAACACTGCTGTGGTTGTTTCAAACAGCAGGCCAGGCAGTAGGGAGTTTCAGCTTGTCAGCCAATTTCAGCATGATTTCTGAAGAACTGTATGGCTAGATCAGAATCAGAATCAGATAACTTTACTGATCCCGGAGAAAACTGCTTATGCTTTTAGGCAGTAACAGGCTACATATTAACAGTAATGGAAAAAAAAGAGTCTTCTTGGTTAAATTATTCATCCTTATTTATATATGGGGGGTTTTCACTGTTTTTTCAGTATTTCCAGTTTTCACAGGTTTGTTGTGGGGTTTTTTTAACTGATTTTTCTATTTAACACTAAAGATTAGCGTTTGATAAACCAGAGCTTGTGCTGAGTCACAGGATATACAGTAATCCCCCACTTCTCGCGGGGGTTAGGTTCCAAGAGCACCCACGTATAGTGAAAAAACGCGTTGTTGTGTTGTGGTGAAAAATGCCTAAAAATGCCTAGTTTTATAGTGTACACCCTAAATATGCCGTCAAAAATGCTCCCAAAACTCAGTTTAATACATTACCCTTAACGAAAATGTAAAGGTAAACCTGTGTTCGTACTGTACAGTGTACACTGACCTCCTGCAGTGCTAGAATGTAATTACCGATATAGACTGCACTGTAATTAATGCACAGATGGTTTTTTTTTGTATAAGCAGGGTAAATACAGAAATAAATGAATGCAATTATTTAGTATTAAAAATACAGTAAAATATACGGGTAATCACCAATAATTTTTACAGTTAAATAATTTACTGTTCATCGGGCAGCGCATCTTATTCAGGCGCTTCAGGAGGAGTACTGTAGTGACCCGCCGGTTAAAGCAGACACTGGACAGAGACTGAGCTCAACAGCCTCTTTTCATTTAATTTAGAGTAATAAAAATACAGGGGTTTGAGAAGAACAAAACGAAAAAAAAAGAAAAACTCAAGATGCTCCATGGGGGAAATTCTGGACAGCTGCCACAGTTGCATCAAACAGCAGCAGCCAATCAGCAGCAAGAAGAAATAAATAATGTTCTCAGATTGGCTACTTTCAAACGTCCTGCCTTTGAGTCCAGTGGTTTTTCACCATCCCAAGACGTGCTTTCTTTGTGTTTCTCTGGACAGTACAAAAACATTTATACAGTTACACTTTATATGGAAATGTGGCAGAATTTACATTAATATTTATGTCACAAAATTAGTAACTTATATTTTTCTTAATAATTTAGAAGTAAAACGCTAAAAAAAACACTGCCATGAAAAAAGCAAAAAAAAAAAAAAAGTTGCAGTTTCCACGTTATTGTTGGGATTTCCACATACAATTATCAGTTAGATTCTCCAAAAAAAAATCAGTGTAAGACTGATTCCACGACTCCTGAGCCCCATAAAAGTGGGGGATTACTGTAGATTACTTGATAACAATGTGGCCAAGATACAATAAAAACAAATTAAAATATGCTCAGCCAGCCAAGTTTCAAAGCTGCTATTGACCACCTCAACACAAAAATAATACCAATACTGCTGACAACACTAAGATAGACTCACTAGTGCCGGAATGAAAAGCATTAATGCTGCAATACAGACCAAAGTGCAACCCCAATAAAACACTACACTACAGCTAGCAGACCCCCCAAACAGTGTGTCCCTCTCACATTAAAAATGCTTTCGACGTCCCTGGTCCGGAGACATTCAGTTCCATCCCTGGAGGGCCCCATACTGTGTTTTTACAGTGTTTTCAGCTCTAGCACAACTTATTTAGCTCATCATCTATTCTAATTACTAAATACCCCCTGAACTGAAATACTGTAGTCCTCCAGTGTCCCGACTGGCTGCCTCAATATCCACATTCCTGAAAAAGGCCGATCGACCTCACCAATAAAAAACTTCAGCACCCCACCACTGGCCTAATTTCAGTGGTTCCACCAAAGAAGGTACAGAAATCACAAGCTGTGGATTTGAGTATAAGTGCAAATAGGAGGCAAACATAAGGCACAGCTCTCAGCTCAGTCTGAGCGGGCTAATACCTTTTAATGCCTTGAGCATTTTCAGCCGTAGAAAGACCATTAGTCTGCTGGAGTTCACATAAGCTCAGGTAATTAGAGGGTTTGCCAGTGATTAAATATTGTGCTAAGCTGTAACTTTTCAACTTTCTCTTAAGCAGGCTCGCGAGACCGGTGCTCAGGCTTTTAGCCATTTCCTGTGTCTCGTCTCTGAGGCCGCTTTCGGAGGCGACGTCACAGGCGTGTTTGATGTTCCTCCGTGCATGCAGTGCAAGACTTTGATCACGCTTTGATCACATAGAGGTGAGAACACTGTGGTGGTGGTGTGGAGCACAGCAAAGCAAAACCCACAGAGCTAAATTTACTCCTGTAGGGTTCAATGGACTCAAAAGGGAATTCACCTTTTTTTCCAAATCTTCAGCATAATAAAGTCAGTAAAGACAAACAGTCATTCAGAGTGGTGTAATAAGAAACGCTCCATTTTAGAGACGCTTGTTAGAATTCTTCTCAGCTGTACTGATAGGAACCAGACAGGCAATGTGTTTAATGGAACTAAAAGTCACTTCACAGAATGCTTTCACATTAAATTGTTACCAATACACTGCTTGCCGTCTGAGACAATGTTTTATCAGGTTTTAACGGGAAAGTTTTAGCCTAATGTGTATTTTTAACAACACATTCATTGCATGGGTTAAGGCAACCCTGGGCTTTATCAGTATTTGACCATCTTTAACACAACATATAATAGCTCAGAGGACATGCGTAGGTTCACTGGTTGGCAGTAACTAGAACGATGTGGAAAGATGTGACACTACAAAGTGTTGTTATTATATAGTATTAGTTTTCATGTCAGACTCTACTATATGCCCACACACACACACACTAGTATAGTCTGCCAAGACAACTGATGTTATATAGTAACGACACTATGCAAAAATAGCATTGTGTGCAATCATCTATAGTATAACAATCAATACTATTACTGTTACTAATAATGACTTTAAGATGCAAACAGAAACAGTCTTGAATAATATGAATACTAAAATAAGAGAGTCAGAGCTACTGCAGTATTCATTTTAAGACTGTTGTCCAAGACTTGCCCTATTGCTGGGCGCTGAGAGTTCAAATCCTCATTTATTAAAAACCAATGCTGTATTATCAGCAGTAGTTCTGCCAATACTGATAAATTCATGGGCGGCCAGTATAAGCTTATTGTTATGTTGGTAGGGCTCTACACTGTAAGTTAGACCTCACAGTTAGCTATTCATTACGTGGCTTTTGAAATACTAACATAGCAGAAAAATTCAATATACAAATGAGCTCTTGAATAAACCTCAAATTCAGCCCTGTGAACAGTTTCAAGTGTGTTTCTGTGTGTAATCAGCCTTCGGGTAGTAGGCCTACTAATAAGTTTTTTCTACATATGAAAAAAAAAACCTTGGCCACTTACCCTCTTGACCCTAGGTTTTTTGCTAACTGTGTATTAAACTGACTTTTTCTTTTTGACAGGGTGTGTGACTTGGTTAAAAGGCTTTACAGGTATGAAGTACAGATGTGGACTACTTAAGCACTTCCTTAAGTAGTCATGCTGGAATAGAAAAGGGCCTTCCCAAATGGTCCACGAAGTTGGAAGCATGCTGTTGTCCAAAATGTCTCGGTATACTTAAGCATTAAACATGAATTAAATAATTAAGAGGTGTGTCCCAATTTTGTTCATACAGTGTACCAGTGAATGAAATACAGATCTTCTTCTCCAAAGCCCTTACAAAGGATCTTTCTGGTAAGATTGAGTGACAAAAGTAGGATTTAACCAAAGCTACGAATCAGAGATAAGCTTGATACTTTTCATGTCCTTTTCTAGTTCATTTAATAGGAGGTCAGACTGAAGTTTATCTGACACCTCTGTAAAGACCCTACAGGGATATATTCAAGTTACTTCCCAACATAATGTTAACTGAACCGTCTCTGAGACACTCCAGCCGTGCACAAAAGCACTACAAAATACATTATTATACTTAATTTTGCTTTAAAGTATCTTCTTTATAAAAAAATATAAGTTGTAGCAGCTAGCACCTAGCCGTCCCATTCCAGAGAGCAATCTCAACTTCAGTCTCACTCTTTAAAAGTGTTTTAAGTCTCTCTAAAACATTTTTCTGCTGCATTTCGCGTTCGGTTTTGGCAACAAACGGGTTACAAGCTTTTCTGCGAGGATTAGCAATTAACACAACAACCAAAAAGTATGAAAATAAAAAGGTGAAGCCCCAGTTTGTTGACTTTCAGTCTCAAATCTCTAAAAGAGTTAACACGAAGCTAAGTTACAGTTAGCCGGTAGGACGGATGTATGTATACAAATATATTTTAAAATAAATATATAAACTGGTCATAAAGTGTTAAGTGCAGTCTGAAAACGTTTTTGGAGTGTTTTACCTGTTGATGTAGCCGTCCCCGTCTCCGTCGCAGGTCTGAAACAGGCTACGGATCCGTTCCTCTTCAGCGGTGCTGGACGAGTCGCTGCTGCCGCTGCAGGCGCTTTCCCGAGCGGCCGCCGCCATCAGCCCTTCCCCTCTCCTGGAGGAGACACAAACTGGGCTCCAGACCCTCCGTCTACATCCAAATCACCAGCTTAGAGGGGGTTTTACATATAAAACCTGAATACGGCTTCACTCTGAATGTGAAACCCCTAGTTTAAGGTCAATTCGACCAGAGAAGTTGTTCAATTTACGAGGTGTACATCCACAGTGAAGGTTGGTGGGCTGGTCCTTTCCGCTGAAGGCATTCACATGGTCACATCCTTCCATGGCATGAATATTGAACATAAAAAAGTAGGATAAAACTGGACTTAATAATATTTTTTCTTTGAATGGGGAGGTTTGAACACATTGACAGCACGCCACGTGGTCTGCCATTCAGCATCCTCAGTTACACTATCTGGAAAAAAGTATTGGGACACCTCTTAATTAGTAAATCTAGGTGGCCCCATACTTCCAGTGAGCATTTTAATGCTTCAGCATACCAAGATATTTTGGACAACTTTGTGGACATAGTTCGGGGAAGAACCTTTTCTATTCCAGCATGACTGTGCCCCACTGTACAAAGCAAGATACATAAAGACATGGCTGGATGAGTTTGGAGTGGAAGAACTTGACTGGCCGCACAGAGCCCTGACCTCAAACCCATCCAACACCTTTGGGATGAACTGGAACAGAGATTGTGAGCCAGGCCTTCTCGTCCAACATCAGTGTCTGACCTCATTAATGCTCTACAGAATGAATGGGAACAAATTCCCACAGAAATACTCCAAAATCTTGTGAAAATCCTTCCATGAAGAGTGGAAGCTGTTGTAGCTGCAAAGGGGGGACCAGCTCCTTATTAAAGTCTATTTATTTGAATTGAAGTCCCTATTGGTGAAATGGTCAGGCTGCCCAATGCTTTTTTCCGTGTATTGTATTAGCTAATCAAGATTACCGTATCATCATTTGAATCATTACTGCTATCATTTTTTTAAACATACCAACACATCATATTCACAATCCACAACCTTTTTCACTGGCTTCTGAATTCTGAACACAGACCTAATGTGTGTTTCAGGAATGAGATAGTGAGAAAGCAGAGGGCAGAGAGAGGAAAAAGCGTGGATGGCTAAAGAAAAAGTGAGCAAGTAAGGAGATTCTGAAGAAGCAGACCGTCAAAAAAAGAGTGTAAGGACAGAAAAGGAGACACCCTGGAAAGAAGAGGAGCTTTTCATAAAGAACAGCAATAAGAAACAGTCAAACATAACTTAGAACAAAAGAGAGAGAGAAGGAAAGCCAGGGTCCATAAAAATGAAGGAAAATGTGAAGAAATAAGAGGGATCTACAGGTGGAAACTACAAAAACAGAAAAAAGAAGAGATAAGAATAAGGTGTGTGAGAAAGAGAGCAGGGGACAAGATAAGCAAAGGAAAGAGGAAGACAAGAGAAGGAATTAGGGTGAAATGCTGGAGAGATGTATGGAAGAATACAGAAGAGAGCTGGAGAGAAAAAAAGGAAATGACCATGCAGAAGTAAGCATAGGAGGAAGAGAAAGGAGTAAAGTTGTAAGAGGTAAAAAGAGAAACCAGAAAGAGAACAGAAGAGAGGAAGACACACGGAAGAGGAAGAGAAAGTGAAAGCAACTGAAGAGAAAAAGAGGAAAGGACAAGAGGCGTTGTAGGCAAAAAAGAGGGGGAAAGAGGAAGTGGAAATCCAAAAAATGAACACAAAAGAGGAGAAAGTATAGTGATACAGTTGTGGAAGAGAAGAAGAAATGAAGAGTAAGGCTTGTTCTGCACAGTGTGAGGAATAGAAAATGAGAGAAAAAGCAATAAACCAAATGAAGATGAAGGAGGAGTGGGAGAGGAGGAAGCCAGGAGGATAAAAACCAGCAACTGTGGAAGGAGCATCTTCAGCATCTTGTGGAATCTTATACTTCCATCTCTGAGAAGAACTTCTAATGGCAAAGACCCCGAAAGAATCTCTCTTCACCAACCAGGCACAGATGCAATAGCAGAACACACACACCCGGGCTCAGCGGTAGGTAGGATTTCTAAACATTCATTCAGTTGTAAACAGTTTTCAGGGGGAATGGCCCATTGCAGGTCTGGACAAGGTGCCTCAGCGCAAACAAGTCCTCAGATACTTTTTACTTACACGTTCAGTGCACATATCCACTTCAAACGTACACGTATAGTCTTTAGTATGACTTGCAAAAATTGCAAGAAGGTACGATTTCAGTGACATTATGTGGTCTTTTGTGTTTCAGTGAGAGTGTGTTATTGTGTTAATGTCTTTGGTAATATTAGACTGATTTAAAGTCAAAATATCATCCTCCAACTTATTTCAAGTGACTGCTGGCTTCACTCTTGCCTTCCTTATCATCCACCTGAATTAAATCTCCAGTGTCATACAAGTCCATACAGTCATGGTTTCATAAACATTCTGCTTGCATTCTAGAGCCCTTTATCTTTTTCCATTCACGTAACATTACAAACAAAATCTCTGCACACATTTATAATAATACATCAAGATTTTATGAATAACAGACAGATGTGATGAATATCTTTGTACATTTATTTATACTGAATTTTGAGACCTTTTTCTCTGTGATCATGTGACTTTCTAACATTCATGCATTCATGTACTTGACGCCGAGTGTGGATTCTCTCTTATTAGTGAATATTGATGTGTTTATTCTGACACCCATTCTAGAAAGCAGCTAAAGCAGTCCGAGAGGGAGGAGAAGAGGAAGGCTGAGGAGGCCCGGCCGGAGAAAGAGCTGCTGTGTAGGAAATGTCCAGCAGCAAGACACTTAGTGAAGTTCAAGAAGAACACTTAGAGTGCTGTATTATACTGTACAACGTGTAGAAACCCTACCAGCAGCCCCAGCTGTAGTTGAAGAAGTGAAGACAGCCCAGAGCAGGAGAAGGTGGGAGAAGGAGCTGCTGGAGAGAAGGCTGAGGAAGGCTTCTGCAGCGGTAACAAGTAATGAGATTTTAGTGTTCGCGTGATGTAATGGGTGGGTGTGTTTTTACATGTGGTAATTTCTCTGTTCCTGTTCCATGTGGCACAGTGGTGCAGAGGGTAGCACAGGGTTCAGATTCTGGCTGGAGTGTGCATGTTCTCCCCATATCTTCATGGGTTTCCACTGGGTACTTCAGTTTCCTCCCATAATTGGAAGGAAGGAAGATGCTAAATTGCCCCTCGATGCGTTTGTCTGTGTGTGTCTGCCCCCCTGTGTTTCCTTACCTTTCACCCAGTGACAACCAGGGACACACTTCAAGCACCCCCCACAACCCTGTTTAAGAGGGAGCAGTTCAGATAATAGTTGGATGGATACACCTCTGTTTATTTTTTTCAGATGGACTCAAAATGAAAAATGAAAACCTTCAAAAACCTCACTTGCATGTTACCATTATAATCATTACTATTTTTGTTCGTCTTATTAAAGTGCTCACAAATATACAGCCATGGAAAAAAACAAGTGAACTTTTCCCTTTTTTCTGTTCAGTTTGTGCAATTTGCAGCATTGTGTGTGTGTGTAAAATGCGCAGGTTGCTATACTTTTATGAACTATTGCAGTGAGCTGTGTAAAATTTAAGAAATGCCTCCATATGTCCAGCAGTGTTTGTATAGCAGCTTTTCTATGTGCTGTATTCCAGCAGCTTCACTCCTGATTCAGTTTCTGATGGATGAAACAGAGCTCACACATGCACACACTATACTCTTAACATCACTGTTTTAATTGTTGCAGTTGCAAAATAATGAAAGAGTGTTATGTAGTTTAGCATTTCCAACTTATAATAAATTATTTGTATGTATTTTTTTTTTCTCCAAACATTTTTTTAATCGAGTTTGGTCAATAGTGTATAAAACAATACTGACATGCACATTTTACACAGACACACTCCTACAAATTACAAAAGCAATTACCAGAAATAAATTATGTGGCCTCTTTTTTTTTAATCTGTTGCATCAGGAACTTCTGCAGCTGGCAGTTTTGAGAACTGAAACAACGGCTCTCAACACTTAACCATGTCGCAGTTTGAGTCATTCTTGATGGAGGATTTAATATTCAGATTCATTTAGCATTATTTTACTCGTTAAGATGTAAGAGGATACTGATTTTAAGATACTGCTTAGGATAAAAGTCGGTCCTAAATTAAGTGATTCCAGCTCCTCATAACTCATGTTAAATCAGTTGATAGATCACTTGCAGTAATCAGTCAAGACACGTTTGGAGTCCAAATATTTCCTATTTAGCTTAGTACTGGAGTTACTAACAATCAAATGAGGACAGACAGTGTGTGAAAGATATAGCTTAGTGCAACCCTTGATTATTACAATATTGTTTGATTAGAGACCACTGCAAAAATGTTCAATTTCTCAGGTTTTATCTTTTATAGGTGCAAGTATTGAACTGAACAGCTTTGCCTTAGTTTTTAAGAACTGCTGACAATATTTCTCCTAATTTCCAAATGAAAATAGTGTTCTTTAAAGTATCATTTTAAAGGAAATGACAAAAAATAAAAAGGAGAGAAATGATGCAGTTTACAGAACCTGAATAATTAAAAAACAAATCTCTTGTTCATCCTTAAATAAAATGGCAATAATTACTTTTGACGTAGGTCTAGTAGTGTCTTGCCATATAACTGGTCTCATTGCAAGAGGAGTGTTGATTACAGCAGTGTTTTTATACTTTTCCTCATTAAATAAGATGCGATTCAAGTGATCACTAATCAATACCTCATTAAGCAGAATGAGGTGCTTGTGTAGGAATGTTACAGACACTGGCATAGATTTAAAAACAAATCGTAGTGGTCTCTTATTTTTTTCCAGAGCTGTATATTAATAAGTAACAGACACACGAGAAACTAGCAATTCTACCGAAATCAGTGGTATCATTAAGGAATTTCCCTGATCTGAACTAACAGCCTCTACTCTTTTGGAAAGACTTCACAGATGAAATGCAAGCCCACAGCATGCTGCTGCCACCCCTTTCATGGTAGGTGTGGCACTGGGTAGTAATACTTTTACCCCACACCTACCTTAGAAGTCTGGCCAAAAAATTCTGTTTTGGTCTCCAAAAACCTTCTGCTACATCTTAACTGGATCTTTCTCATGCTTTTATGTAGACTTTAAGGAATGGCTTCTTTTTGCTTCTCTCCCAGAGATCTGTGTAATGGAGAGCTCTCAAAATTGTGGACCTTACGTTTCTAGCCAAAAAGCATCGCAGACATTTGAGAGTGAGGGATTGAGAGTGAGCAACAATGAATCTTCCACTCTCTGATGATGGATCCAGAAGTGCTTAACGTGACATTCAGATTCTGCATTTCAATTATTTTGTTTGGCTTCTTACAAAGGGTGCTTTTCATCCACAGTTGAGGACTCACTAGTATCTGTTTAATTATAATCACATAAGTGTCACCTTTGTGTTGGTTGTGGTTGTTTGTGTAAACCTGGAACTTCCAAAGCACAGGGGTTTTGCACACTTCTGCAAACAGCATTTTTCAGTTTTTATCTTTTTAATGTTGGTAGACAACCTGTTTTGGCTTTGAAAATATACTGAAGCAAAAGAATTCTCAACATATGTTTCATAATCTAAAAAATTATGACTTTCACGAAGGCTGAACACTTTTGCAACCACTGGATGTGGCAGAGTGTGGAATTATCTGGTATTGTGTAGTGTGGTGTTATGTGTCTCAACTGTCAGTCATAATGTTTTGGCCATTTTTTGAGGTATTTCCAAAAAAGCTGTACAAATTTTTATTTAAAAAGTTCATTTTTTTAACAGAAAGAAACAAAAACTGAAGAAAACATTAAGAAAAAAAAAAACAAACGGAAGAATCGCAGAACAAAATCCTTCCATTTCGAGGAACATTCTGAAGCGTAGCTGGTCTTTATTTGAGTGTCCTGCTGATGTTGCTGTAACCCACTCCGACACAGGTCATCAAGACCTTTTCTCCTCCTTTGCGTTCGTCCTCGTCTGCGTTCTGCGTCTCAATTTTAAACATGATCTGGAAAAAGTCTCGAATGTGCCGGAGGAACTCAATCCTGCAAGACACAAGATTCCCTTAGTGCAACAATACAAGGCCTGATATCAATGAAAGACTCAAACATACAAATGACCACCTTCTAGCCTGACCAATTTGTTGGTTTTTGTTTCTTTTTTTACCGTGTCCTTTGACCATCTGTAGGAATTTTAATGAATTAACAGTCATGTGATCCAAGAAAAAGAATCGTCAAGGCTTCATCGGTTTTTAAACAGAAAAGCAAATCGCAAAAAGAGAAACAAATCCCAAACACAGTATGCACCAGTATAATCATAATATAGTATTTTGTCATTGTTTTGCAGTCCTGCTAGACACAAAGTTGGGGTGGAGGTGAGGAGTAAAGTACAGCATTCATGTCAGCAGTTACATATTCCTAAAATGTCCATAAGATAAATGATTGGCCGCAGTCGACTAACAGACCACATGCGAGTCTAAACCCGCCCATTAGGATTGGCTGAAAATGAAGAGCTTTGTGTTGGCACTGCCAATCTTCAGTTATCATAGTACTGTACTTGATCAGGACACAGCACCGGTACCATGATAACTGAAAATGGACAGTTCACGGTCCGTGAGTCAGGGCGATACGGCTTCAAGAAGACCACCGAAGTGTCTCACGGTTCAAATATACAAATTTAACATGAAAACATTTTATTACTTCCTTCAACAACCCCATGAAGCATCTTTCCTGTTGAAAGCACATCGCAAAAAAGACACACAAAAAACATTCAGAAACTAGAGGCAGAGAAAACTGAACACATTAAGCAGAAAAAAAAAGTGTCTTAAATAGTTTTAAAATGGTCTTGTCTATCTAACAATCGAATAAAATACTGAATCCAAAGTAAGAGTCAACACACAATGAATCTACAAATTATCATATACAAAATGAGTCATATACAAATTATGGACAGTGAAAAGTAGGTGTTGCTCAAAACAGGTGGTGATATGAACCAGACCACTTAAGGCCTTTAAAAGCAACCTCACAGAAAGTTATTATATTGCATGATAATGAATACATCACCTGATGCCCAAGACACTCTTACTATGAAGAAAAGTGTGTTTTTCAGATTATTTAACACTATTTACCATCATCAGCATTACATATACAAACTCAGAAGACATGTCATTTTGGACAGGGCATTAAACGGCTGCACTTGTGTTGTAGATCCATGGTTCCATTCACTACTACTGTAAAGAAAGCAAAGTTATGCAGAAAGTTTGGGGAAAAAAAGTGAAATTCCCCTTTTAATAAATTAATAATTCTTTTAAGTGAAAGTGTTGAGTCATTCATGGCTCGGACCATGAGGCCTGTAAATGTGGTAGTACTATGTAAGATGTTTGACCAAAGCAGCTGTACGTGATCTAATAGCTAGCAGCTATGAAAACAAGAGTTTTTCTATTGCGCTCTCTTATAGTAAGAAATGCATTATGGACAAACACATCAACATTATATGGACAAAAGTATTGGGACACACCTGTTTTTCATAGTTTGGGCTAGGCCCCATACTTCTTAACACTTCAGTTAACCAAAACATTATAGACAACGACATGCTTCAAACTTTGTGGACATAGTTTGTGGAAGAATCTTTTCTATTCCAGTATGACCGTGTCCCAGGGCACAAAGCAAGCTCCATAAAGACATGCTTAAATGAGTCTGGTGTGGTAGAACTTGACTGGCCGCACAGAGCCCTGACCTCAACCCCATCTAACACCTTTGGGATGAACTGGAATGGAGATTGTGAGCCAGGCCTTCTCGTCCAACATCAGTGTGTGATCTCATCCATGCTCTACAGAAATAATGGACACAAAAGCCCTCGGAAATCTAGTGAAAAGTTTTCCAAGACAAGGGAAAGCTGTTACAGCTGCAAAGGGGGACCAACTCCGTACTAAGGTCTATGTGTTTGAATGCAGTGTCTGTAAAGTTCCTGTTGTAACAGTCAGGCGTCCCAATACTTTTGTCCATAGTGTATATACATGTTTTGCCAGTCTTTATGTATTTATTCTGGGGTTTTTTTCTTCTTTCAGTGCAGTATATGGACTGACACTCACATCTCTTCTTGAATTCAATACACTTATAGTACCAAGTGATTGGCCGATTACATGGTTAAATCAAATCTAATGTCATGTACTGATATGATAGCGGCAGCCACAGAGGATGCGGTTTGAATTTTTGTCCAATTGGTTTCAGGTCAGGATGCAAAGCACTACACCCAGGCAATTTATTTTCAAGGATAGATACTTATGTACCAACAATAGAAAAACGCTTAACTCTCTTTGGCTGTGACTGGAAGAGGCACAAAGTGGGAACGTAATTGCTAGAGGACAAAGATCAATGGGAAATGCCAGATTTTGTCCAAGTACGGTGATGTTTACGCCCGCGCTTCCTTGGATCACTGACCTTTGCCTGGGACGCTATGACATGGAGAGGAATACAGAGGAGGAGAGAAACGTGGGAAGGATGATGGGGGTCTGACTCACGTGTATGGGGAGAGGGGCCCTAAAAGAGTTTTGGACACATCTTGCTGGCCTAGGGTCATGTACAGGAGAGCCAGGCTCTGATTGTTGGAGTCCACACAGCCACCCTGCAGGTAGAGAGATCAGGTTACTCATGGTTAATACATTATTAGTAAACATGTAAATTATTTCTCATTTTTATCGTAAAGAAAGTCAGAAGCCTTCTAGAGGAGGGTCCTGCAAGAAGATGCATTCAAAAAGCTCTATTCTTATTCTTAAAACACCAAAATAAAATAATTTAAAAAAAATTTCAGGCAGTTTGCTTAAACGCATACAGAAAGAGGCAAGAATTAACTGATAGTCTTTTTTTTTTTTTACAACAATTATATTGTTAAAATAACAAAAATCAGAAGTGAGTAGAAGTGAGAAGAAGTGAACTCACGGGCAAAATACTATTGACTGAATTCATTGAATGAATCAGAAAATCTGAAAAAGATATAATTACCCTTTAAATACACAAAGCATACTTCACAAGCCATCATGAATTCAAAGGTAGATCATTTTCTCAGTTTCTCAAACACACACACAACCATTTTTATTGCTGTTTGTGTAACTGTGCCTTTAAGACTATGTAAATTAGTGCTGTTCTGATTGGCTGCCCCATATTATTCCCCATTCAAGAACAAGTCCAGGCTGAAAAGCTCCAGTATGAATGGGCACGACTGGACAGCTGTATACTGAATAGTAACTGTGAATGTAAATGGGCTGAGGTTTTTTGTGACATCACAAAAGCAGTGAATTTAAAACAACAATTCGCAACTTCAATACACAGACCCTATGGACTAAGGAGTAAACACTACATTTAGGAACATATTTATTACAACAATATTTATTTACTACATAAAAACCTTTTTTGGAGGAAAGTTTGGTTGTCCATATTAAAGGCCCTTTAAGGCAACACTGCACTTATTCTGCAAGTCACCCTTTCTATGGCAGGGAGAAGTGAAGCTCCAGGTTTGGTCCACTCAGTGACATACAAGTCATGTTTTCCTCCTCGAGGACGTCCTAATAGGTGGAGGAATGTCGGATGGCTTGGCAGCAGCATTTTCCCATTACTGCACGTATACAAGCCTTGTGCTGGGACAGAGGGGCCAGTCTGGGCAGGACCACTCACATGCCCTGTTTAGTGCTGCTGCAGAACATCTGCTCAGCACTCATATGATTCAATCACATAATCCTATAAAGGAACTGAGGCTTCGTTGTTGATATAAGCTCACACCTGATGACGGGATACTGAAGAGAGCTGTTTTGACAAGGTCATGAAGGCAACAAGCAAGCAAAAATCAAACAAACTGGGACCAACTTCTAGAAATGACATGAAAGAAAGGTTAGTTGTATATAGTTGTCTCCTCCCTTTCCCTGCTGTCCACAGACGATGGCAAAATAAATAAACAAATCTTTAGTGTGAGTGTATGAATCTAAATAATATATGATATTCGACACACACAATCCCTTTATATTAACTCTAAAAACAATGTGTATATAGTCAGGAATGATTTAC
>JBBPCX010000088.1:9576508-9610985 GCA_037974365.1 Hydrocynus forskahlii | reverse complement strand
GGGGAACAAAAAAACAAAACAAAAAAACAAACAAAAAAAAAAAAGGGGAGAAAAAAAGCTTTACAGATTTATGTTCTATCTGCGGTAGCGGCCCCTCTCCTTCTCCCTCTCACGATCCCTGAGTCGGTCCCTCTCGCGATCTCTCTCTCGCCCGCGCTCTCTCTCTCTGTCTCTCCGGGCGTCCCGTGGCCTGTCGCGTTCTCTCTGCCGCTCGCGCTCTCTCGGGCGGCTCCTGCGGCCACTCACCACCGCCTGAGTTCGCCGCAGGAAGTCGTCCACGCGCATGTCGTAATCATGCTGTGGAGATGAGCAAACTGTTAAATATCCATCATGCAGTTTTCCAAACAAAGGTAGTTCTGAAGATACATGAGCCCTAAATTTTGTATTTGGTCATAAAATACGCGCAGATTTTACTTTTCTAGTCATCAGTTTTTCCATATGTGTATATTTCACAAAGTCATGAGTAATCAGAGTCCGTAAACATAAGTACATAACCTGAAAAGTGCTTGATTACTGGTGGCCCTAAAAATCATTATTAATAAATGATTTCAGTAAATATGATTTAAAAAAAAAGAGAAAGCAAAGTGTTCATGGAAATCTATGTATCAAAACAGCAGGTTTACATATGTATATGAAAAGTCACTTTTAGACTTAATTCCTTCATTAGTCCTTCATTAATTCATCTGTGCTCATATCTACTCATTTAGACACATACGACAGATTCATGAATCATTTATCATTGCGAATCGCTGATACTTAGAACCAAAACTCGGAGCTCCCACTATGTACTGGTGACAATTTCCTTTTTTTCCTTTCTCATTTTTTTCTGTTCCAGATCCGGTACTGTTAGTTAGGTTAGGGAAGTGATCCATTACCAGACTGGAAGAGAAGGAGCGGACGACCCTCTTTTCTCTGAAGCGAGCGTCGTGAGGCATGGGATGATGGCCAGAGTAGGGGGGGTGGGCCTGGGGTGGTGGAGGGTGGTGCTGGTAATACGGGTGATGTGGCGGTTGCTCTATGCCGGGGTATGGTGCCTTTAGAGAAACACATGGGCAATTTAACAAATGTAGCTAAAAAAAAAAGAGAATGACTGATATATTGTGATGAGAATTGGAGAGCTAAATGAGAATAATTTAACAACACTCACCATGCCTTGCCAAGGTGGTGGAGGCCCAATGTTGTGATGGAATTCTCGCATGTAATCATTATAGGACTGTAGAATAGTCAAACAACAAAAGATGTCATGGTACGCAAATTTTTTATTAAATTATAGTTAGGGTTTGATGTCAATGTTTTGATATGTATAATATATATATACACATTTATATATACATTAATGAATTAATAGTTGAATATATGCCTATTATCTTGAAAATATTTTCCTGGTCTCTGGAAGTAATGTGGTACTACTGCCTGAAGATGGCGGTAATGCACCTGAATGCTGTTTGCCAATCACTATTAAATCAACACAAGCAGGATGTAGGGCATGTGGTGTGTAATAAGTATTTTGATTCTGTTGTAGATTGTAACTCAGTCAGACAAGTATTGCATAACTAAAAAACATAAGAAAAAGACAGTTGAGAAAAACATGGATGGCGTCTCTGCGTGTGTGGATGATCGCTGAAGAATGATCAAACAGTTCCCAGCAAATATTGAATAGTAATTTGCTTGAAATATTCATGCCTAGACTTCAATCCTAATTTTTGATTTTTTTCAATACAACAAGTAGACATGGCTAAAGTGAAAAATGGAGGTCCAGGATGTGGGGTATATTTACTGACTGCAAATGGATTGTAGACCAATAAAGAAACATCATGAGTAATACATACAGAACATAATTTAACAGTCTGGATTTTGAAGTAAGCATGCCTACTGGTTCACAGACTGAACAGTAAGGTAGTGAAATATTGTAATGAATGATATGATAATCAGTAGCATTTTCATACCCAGCCATGTCCCTTATGCATAAAGCACTGCAAAATGTATGTTAATACTACAAATTGTCTACACCATATAATACTGTTTCAGTACAATAAGATTCAATCAGCCTTCAACTATGCTATTAGTTTTACATTTTCATGACATTTAGCAGTTTATGACCCAATGCCCAGTGTTAATTCCAAGCTATTAGAAAATGAATGAAAACTGACCCCATTGAGGAAGACGTCTCTCCTGACTCCAGAAAAGCGCCTGTGAAAAAAAAAAATTTAAAAACAGATGAATTTGTTAAATGGTGGCTAAAACCCTCAAGTAAAGACGATGAATATGAATGACAGTGAGGGGCGCACCTGTCCACAGGTGGGTTGCGGGGGTCTTGTATGAAGCCTGAACAGACAGCAAAAAAGATTCACCAATAGGGCAAACGCAGTTTACAGAGAAAACAAACACACATTACAACAAACTAACCCGCAGATATCAAATAGTTGAATGCAGTGAAAGGACCTTGTGTACGTACACAAGTGTATAGACCACATATCTATTACATTAAGTCATATTAGGTCTCAATACAGCACACAGCATTTCATACTGAGAAGCAATTCAGTCTGACCTTATTATGACCTTATTCACTCTGCTCATACCTCTATATCTCATGTTAATTTTCCCCCGAGAAAGAAACCTAGACTATGATGAAGAGTGACTGGAGAGGGGCGAGAGATATTAACCTGGTCTCTGGGGGAACTCTGGTGGATAGTCAATCCTGGGCCGCTTCCTGTTGTGCATGTCATATTCTTCTGGACGACGCCTACATGAATCAGGTATGTTAGTATGCAGTCACTGATTAAAAAAATAATTAACAATTCCCTTTTGTTTACAAAAATATGGTCCAAGAATGAGACTATCAGACTGTATAATCTATATTATAGTAATAGTACTAATCATATTGTTTGGAAAACAGTCAACATGTCCCTAATTAGTGGTCCCGGAGTACGACCTACCCTGCACAGGTTTTCTATGCTCTTACATACTGGAAAGAACAGGGAAGACACCGAAATGGGCATTTGAGTTTGTACTCAAGGACCAGTGGTTGTCCCACAAACATTTTACACCAAATCTTTACCATCATGGCAACATGCTGCTATTTCCAGATCTGCATCACTCATATTTATGGACATTTCATTTTAATTATAAGGACTGAATTAAGTAATTAGAACCAAATCCGAGTAGTAAAATGAGAATTCAAGGCAAATAGCAGCAGATTATGGACATGTTAAATAAAGAATTAGCAAATAAACTGTAATCCAATGCAAATCAGAACCTGTGTCATATTTCCTGTTTTTCTTTTCAAACCAAAATTACCTGATTTAAACTGGGTCACTGAAAGCATTTAAACACCCAAACAGGCCAAATTTGACTTTTTGCAAACATGCACATTTTCCCCCCTCTTTCGTATTCTGGACCCAGAAAAACACTGAACCTAGTATTGGAATTAACAGTTACTTCTACAAAGCAATACAAAAATAGTAAGTAAATATAAATGTATGAAGTCACCATACTACAATTTCAAATTGTTAGACTGATAACCTTGGTTAGACACCTCAAGCCCACCAAAAAAGTCAGACCCAAAATAAAAATTAAAGCAAAAGGAAAAGAATATTCTGGTTGAAAGTGTGACATACCGCTTTCTTGTAGTTTTGTGACTGTTAACGATGGAAAATACTTATGATAGCAAATGTTCATACAACAGTCCAGCTTACGCTTTAGCCGAAACACAGCCACAAACAACATTTTACGGGGTTTCAGCCTGGTAAGGCGGAAGAAGGGGGGACGATAGGGTGTGGTGCAGTCCGTTTTCAAAACAAATGAAAAAAAAAAAAAAAAGACAAAGAGCTCCTGGTACTGGAAATAAACCACAGGGTGAAACCCCCCCCCTTTGGGTTTTTAAAACTGCTTCTCTTGGGGTACACAGTCCATGGAAGCCTCAGCGAAACATGGGAGAGGGAGGGGGGGGGAGGTGAGGTGGAGGCGGGGTTTCCTGCTACCTTACACCAGCTCAGTCCATCAGGGTTGAACACAACCGCCTACCTACCACCAACTTGGAGATGCCATGAGAGGAGCACTCTTAAAAAGGGGGGCAGGGAAGGGGAAGGGGAGTTTTTGTCGTCACAACAACATCCAAAGTCCTTCAGTAAGGGTTGGGGTAAGTGGGGCAGAAACTGCAAACCATCAAACTTCCTTACAATGCTTGTGTAGTGATGATTTTTTTTTTTTTTTGCTCAGTCCATTTTGGGGGGAGGGGGGGGGCATTTGCTTTTCCTTCACTTTTCTGGGCACATTTTTGTGAGCAGCAACAGTTCATTTACATCAGTGCTCTAAGGGAGAGTCCCTGGCATCATTTGAGTCCACAGGCACTGATGTAGTGACAGAAGCTGGAAAACATTGAACTGGCCTATCCCCCCTCCGGCAGCTGGGAGGATGAATATGCTCGGCCTTCCTCCCTCCCTGGCTCTCATTTTTCACTTTCTTCCCTTTTTTCCTCACTCTTTCTGCTATGATCTGCACATGGATCTATCGGTATTCAAAAGAACAAGCTTTTTTTTAATGGACAGGACAACCAGTGAAATAGTCCCAAAATATGCTCCTCTTGAAAGCATTTTTTTTTTGTTTAAACAATCAACACTTTCTGCCTCTCAAATCGATGCGCCATCTTCTGCTTACATATTATGGCTCCTTTTAATAGAGTCCCATATATGACTGGGTCTATCCCCCTTGGATATTCCTGAAAGAAAAGGCTTTGGGAACAAATTTAAAAACACAGACTCATCTACAAAGAGAAAGCACCTTATTACTACCGCTACAGAAAAAAAAATGAAGTCAACTACTGTCAGGCTAAATAGAATGAGGAGTTACAAAAGAATTTTTAAACTAGTGTGCATTCATTCAGTACACTGATTATGTTATGCTCTGAGCTCTTATACTGGTTTCATAATTACACATCACCACGAACATTAACAGCAACAACCGAACGCTGGACTCCGGCTCTGGTAAGCTCCGGCCGGCTTGTTTCGAGGCTCTTCTCTGAGGCCGCGAGGATGCAGAGGAGTAGGTAGAAGGAAACCAAACACGCTCCCTTCAGGCCGTCATGTGACGGCGACACACGAGCGCACTAGCAGTCCAAAGAACATTTCTAACCTTCCCAGGTCTCGAGGGGCAGGCTCTCTGTGTGGGGGGCGGCCTCGGGAGCGAGGCTCTGAGTGCATCCTCCTCTTGTGCCGCATTTTGTGAATAACCTGATACAAGTCAATGCTCTCATCTGGAGGGAAGAGCATGCACAGCTGCATTCCACAGTCCGGCTCGATCTCCTGCAGCCAGCGCCGGTCCAGATGGGTGTGGGTGGTGCAGACAAGAAAGAAAGAAAGAAACCTTCAGTAAGGGGACAGGCCCAAACACTGCCTTTTTTTTAAAAAAAAACAGGTATTTAAAACTTTTATCACTCCAACCTAAACTTAAAGCTATAGCTTTAAAGTGTCAATTTTTTAAAATACAATTTATGTATTTCTCTTAAGTTTATTCCTTAGTTGAAAAAGCAGTCTGATATTTAGTTTTTGTGATGCCACAAAAAAAAGCTGATTCACATATATCCACTTGGCCTACAGCAGTTTCACCCACCAACAATAAAGATATAACTACTGTTAAAAGGACTATTTAGGTCAAGACTGCTTTTTGAATGAGGTACAACACAGGGCAGCAACAGACATCTTCAAGAAAAAATTTAAATTCTGAGGAATTAAAAGATGTTGAAAAATAGTGAAATGAAAATAACATTACATAAGTCACGAACTGACATCACGAATCAGTCACGAATTGCAAAAATAAGAAAAATGGGGAAAAAAATGATCAAAAATAAGATAAATATATAACAACCACATGATTACATTTTAGGTCACAAAACTGCTATTGTATAGTTGGGTATTGTATTTTTCCACATCCATACTGCAGCCATTTAAAATGCTTGTTAACTTCTCAAAACTTGTTTAATTACTGCAGCTTGTGCAAAATTTTTTGTCCAGGTCATCTTTCAAAGAGTGACATAAAAATAAGTGCAATGGGACAAAACAGTCTTAAAGGACAGGAATTGGGCTGGACCATCTGCAGCCGATTATCAGAAAAAAAAAATCAGCATCAAAACATCACATCTTCAATGGAAATATAACTTGCGCAATATAAATAGAACAGCTGTAAGGTCATGCTTCTTTCCTGTTGGATCAAAAAATTCTGCCATCCATCTGTAGGAGTACTATAGCATCTTATGAAGTACTGGCCTTTTTCTTCCTTTAACATAGCACACAGAGGAAATAATGGCAAAAATATATAATGTTTAGCATGTTTACAGATGGAATCATCTTTTACAAAAAACTGTACTGACAGCAAACAAGAAAGACCAGATGGTCAGAAGACTAACCTGTCCATCACGTCCGATCTTCACAGGCTTGTGCTCATTCCAGGGGTTTGAGAGGTGTGCTGTTTTTGTGAATGGTAACTCCCGCCTGCAAAACAAGAATAAAAATCAGTCTTAAGAAAGCACATGGTTTGTGTATGTAATTCTATTCACCAGTAAAATACATAAATGCACTACAGTACACGAGTCAAAAATAAGAACCTGCAGATCCAGTCGATTTTGAAGACTCCTCCGAGCATCTTGGCGTTCATGCCTGCAGGCAGGACCCAGTGTATGGGAGAACCGCCGTGATGAGACTCAGATGAAAGCCGAGCAAAACCTGATATCAACATGGGACAAAACAAGCAACATCAGGCAAAGTCAATCTAATGAGATCTGCATGAAGCTTTTTATGCAACAGTTCACTGACAACACAAAGGCCCTGTTCTCATCTCGCATTTAACATGCATCTTTGGCAATCCAATAACAAGTGGACAGCAGCCAGCGAAGGTGTAAATGCATCCAAGACACATTGATGAAACACTGAGATCCGTATTGGTGAAGCACTGAGATCCGAAAGGTGGTCTGGCCTGTATAAGCCCACCTTATTTGAGCAGCATTTACACAAATGTGTGCTGGGCCACACTGAAGGACCACCTACTCAACCAATGTCCTTCGTGGAAGATGTATCTCATTTGCATGCAAATGGTGTCCAAGTATTTGTTCCTCTGTGTTGTTTGACTTCTTGATTTGAGATCTGAATCCACCTTTAAATTTCTTTCAGACTAGGCACAGGAAGTCTACTGCTGACTCATGCCAGTTAAAAAAACAACGCAGTTGACTTTGCAAACAGAAATGATGTACATGTTTATTTGCATAGACAGAGGTGAAAAGATTTCTGACCTCAAGAGAACCATGTGCAGACACTTTCTAATGCCAGGTGTGAACTACTTAAAGCTGGCAACTTGTGACCAGATCACCCAAGACGCATGTTGGTGTTAACAGGGCCTAGGAGTTGCATTAATCTAGACCAGATCTACTTTCTCCTTTCAGAGAATTATTTGCCCAAGAATGCTACGCTACACTTTGGCAAGTTTGAAGAGACACTTAAGCACAATTCACTTGCAGCTCTTAGAGGTCACACATTATTATCACCAGTCTTAGAATCTGTATAATGAGAATGATACAATAAAATGAAGTACCATCAGAATGAGGCATTATTGTTAGTTACATAACCCTAATCCAAAAGGATTCCTGCAAATAATGCTTCCTTCGTAGCAGTCTCACCTTGAAACTTGCCGCTCTCCCTCACAGAGAAAATGAGAATGACGCTTCTGGCCGAGCGAAATGCCGCATTCAGTTTCCTCTCGTTCACAGGCAGGGTGGACCACACTCCCTGTAGACAGAGCAATAAGCACATTTTACCACATGTCTTCCCTTTGATAAGGTCACATGTGTCGTATGGCTTTTGTCAAGAGAAATTATCTCTATTGTCATGCATGTTTACGTTATTTGTGCAAGTGTTTGCCAAGCTCACAAAATGCATACCTTTGCTTTTGCCAGAGATACATTCTCATGGTTGTTGCTCTTTATCAGAAAGAATCTGGCTTCTCTCAGGATGTACTTCAGCTTGCTGGTTTGATCTAAATGGTGATGTGAGTTTAATAAAAAGGCACAAAACATTGAGAAGAGAGGAAGCTTTTTCACTGACTGACATGGGTCATATTTTAGGGTTATGAGATTTGAGTTTTCCTTACCTTTCCTCACAGCGCGGACTGAGGAGGGCAGTTTTTCATGCTTCTTTTCAGACCCTGCAAGCAGAAACCATTTTGCTTTACAGTCTGGTTGGACGAAAGTCATATTTTAATGCTTCAGCTGTGGTGCTGCATCTTACAGGCAAAAAGTCCCATTCTTCACAGTTGGTGTATAACGCTTATAATATAGAACATGGCTGTAACCACCAAACTGTTCAATGTACAACTGGACGCTTGTTTAAGAGAATCTTAGACTTTTCAGATTTTTAATGCTCATGAGTGAGCAGATCTCCACACACAACCTGTGAAATCATGGTCAAGAATGAATGTTATGATTCTGTATGTCCATCGCTGTTACAGTGGCACACTGCTTCCTGCTGCCCAGTCAAACGCAGGCATAAAAAAAAGCAGGCATGGTTTGGCTGGTCAAGTTCATGAAAAGATTTAAGCTAAGAGTTTGAAAAAACAGACTTTCCAAAGAGACAAA
The DNA here is from genome assembly GCA_037974365.1 of Hydrocynus forskahlii. Classification (NCBI taxonomy): domain Eukaryota; kingdom Metazoa; phylum Chordata; class Actinopteri; order Characiformes; family Alestidae; genus Hydrocynus; species Hydrocynus forskahlii. Next base: position 9,602,368 of record JBBPCX010000088.1, on the reverse strand, counting down.
AGCAGTCGTTTTTTTTGCATATAAGTGCCCACCACAATCTCAGTTCGAGAGTAAATGCCCCTAGCTGCCTTCAGAACAGGGCTGGGCAATACGTCAATATTTACTGTTTTCATAATAAATGACATCACATGTTACGATATGCTACAATGCACTTTTCTGGGAATACTGTGGACATCAGTTTTTAAAGAACACTAATGGCAACTTGCCCTTTCTGCTTATCTGCTCCAACTTAAACATCAGACAAACTTTATATTGTGACGCATATCATGTATTGAGAACATTTAATATTTTCTTTTGCCATACTGCCCACCTCTACTTCAGAAGACACATTTTCAAGTGAAATCAAAATGCAAAACACTGTGTTTGGTTGTTGGAAATTTACACTATGTAAGGTAGCCAACAGGTGTGCAATGATGTGATCATAGTCATTCAGCTCTCTGTAATCTGACCTGCTCTGCCACTGAATGACCTACACTTCAGCTCCATGTACAAAGCTTAGGCCCCTTTCAAGGAACAGCTCGTTCTGTCTGACTAGCCTGGCTTTGATTTGGCAGGTGTTGCATTTTAGTTAATCTGTGTTATGTTCGTAGATCACGACTTGAGTTGAAATCTGCTCTACTGCTGTATTCAGACAGTCCCTGAATGGCAGGGCAGAGACAGGTCAGCTTACATTGATAAACAGACAAAGTCATACATGACTACCGTGTCTTCCAAGGAGAATTAGTGTTATGAATTAGTATATAATGAATTTATATACATATATTGAATTGTTGCGGATTAATTAATACCTGTGTATGATTCTGAAGCTGAGCTTCCACTTCTATCAAAAACGATTGGTGATATCCCTCTAGCGTGCTTCTTCTCTTTTCTTTCCTCATCTGAACAGTAAACGGGAGAACATGCCCCTTTTGTTAGAGTGGCCATCTTAGATAAATGTGTATAAAGGACTGCTCTACATGATTTCTGGCTCTGTGCTTTCTGTTTCTGTTCTTCAAGGGAACACATCCAGGTAGCAACCCATAGTGAAAACTTCTGACAACACAGGATTACGCATTTACAGTGAAATCATTAAAGTAAGGTTCAGCTTCCTATTGCAGTTTTTTTATTGTATGCAACTTACCAAAGGCATGTAAATCTGACAGAAATACTGATAATGGTACCTATTCCATCTAATACTTCATGCTGTATCATGTGAAAACGTCAGACTGCTGGCAGGGTCAGTACTGTGTACTTCCCCATTTGTGCTTGTATTCATAATGTTTCACCACCTGTACTTGTTTTACCCAAACCAACTTGTAGTTGTTTTATACACGGTCAAAAAAACAAAAACAAAAGAAAAATCACGGATCAAAATAACACTGTTACATTTATTTAGTGTAAAATCTTTTTTGGAACTGCATTTATGTAATATTTCCATTTAAAATGATATTTTGACGTCTGTGTTTTGCAATGTAAATTTCTTTTAACCCAAATTTTCTCCCCAGTTCAAGTCCCCCCACTAGCTAAGGATCCCACCCTCACACAGTGTTACTGAGCTGGAAGGATGAAGGCTAGCTTGTGCTTTTTATATGAAGCACAACGTCACTTTTTTTTTCTTCACGAAAACACTCACTTCATTTCATGACATTCTTGTGACATTGTGGACAAAAGTGGAAAAATGTTGTTGCGTTAGTCTATTACTAAGAAAGTGAGAAAACTAGTGCATGACTTAAAAATCTTGGCCTGGGTTGCTTGGAAATTCAGCGTGCTTGGACAATAACATCTCTCTGCATTGGCGAACATCACTCCAAGTGCCGTCTTACACATCCAGAGAGAGTGAGGACAATTATACTTTCTTGGATTCCCAACCATATATGGCTGTTGCATTGCCAAGATCCAATTCACACTTTCTCAACAACAGAGCCAAAGCTTAGGTGGCTGCATTTACATAATGCTTACCCAAAATACGTTATATACAATTCTCAAAATAAGTTAAACATCAGCCATGGAACTGTAAACAACGTAGTATTTACTAGTATAGAACATTATGCTAGAGGATTTGTTGCCACTATACTGACGTTTAAGGGGCAAAATCCCTGAAATGGGAGGTATTTTTGCTTTTGCCCCCATTTATTTTTTTACATTGGTTGATAAACTGATAGGCTGCAATTTACCCCCTCACTCCCAGGATGTACACAGGCAGAGTCAAAGAGGTGGACAAACAGCTTACCTGAGGCATCGGAGCCTGAGGCAGAATGTACAGACTCTCCATCTGAGAAAGAAAGCGACTCGGACTGTGAGTCGCTGGCTTCGCTGCGTGTGTCGTAGTCATTTTGCTCGTTCCCTTCCCGCTGGTCTCCGTCCTCCAGTTCGTACTCCTCCTCTTCCTCTACTTCCTCTTCTTCCACCTCGTCCTCCTCCTCTTCTTCATCCTCTTCATCCTTCTCTCCTTCCTCTTCCTCCATTACCTCCTCTTCCTCAACGTCAGAGCGATTGCCTTCAGAGGATCCCACAGAGCTGCCAGTCTCCTGTTCCGAAGCATACTCCTCTGATCTGGCATCTTCCTCTTCTTCTTTGGAGGAGTGACTAGCTCTGCCAATGCTACCCTCACTGGTCCTCCGCAGCTTCTGAAAATAAAGGCACCCTCTTATGAATATTTTGTCAAATATTTTTGTCAAACAATTTGCTTCTTAGAAATAGCTAATCTTTCCCACATGGCTAATCTTTCCAGAGATGTTTGGTGTCTGAAACTTGTTCAATTACGCACTGAAGCTACAGGACTAATACAGACAACAAGTAATAGAGGGATATAGGCCACCAGCAGATACACAGATATGAAGAAAATGAGAACCCATCTTGAAGCCTGCATTTATACTGTTCACTTGTCTATTGCTACAGTTAACAGAACATCAATCAGTTACTTATACAATTAATATAGTGCTTAACCTTGATTCTTTTATTAATACATTGATTTAAATCCTTCATAACAAAAAGCTAAAGAAAAAACCTAGTCCACTTAAATGTCTTTTTCCCCACCAAAAGAGTTTAAATGGAGTTTTCCTTAAACAAGTGAGATCCTCCGTAACATTCCCTCATATGTGACCTCTGTTTAATATACCCCACATTACAGCCTATAACAACAAAAGAAAGCAATAACAGCAGCTTGTAGGCTTCAAAGATAATTTTAAGGCTGTTATGTTCAGATTTATTAAACAAACAGGAAATACAACAGAAAGTATTTTTATATAAAACAAAGGTAATACTAAGAAATAAAATTAGCTTGCATGTTCCTGACTAGAAGTGCAAGCATACTCCTGTTTAAACTCTGTGAAGCTGACACATTAAACCTGCCACGGCGAAACAGTTTACCAGACAAAGTTGGGGTGGACATTGAGTACAATGAAGTGTACGCTTGCTAGGCACAAAAAAACTGTTTTAGGGATGTGTGTGCCAATTTAGTCTAGTGAAAGTGCCCATTCTGTCATACGTGAACACACCACAGCACACAGTGTGAACTGTGCAACATTCATCCTCTGCATTTAACCCATTCACCAAGTGAAGCAGCAGGCAGCTAGGAACACAGCACCCGGGGAGCAGTGTGTGGGTACCTTGCTCAGGGTGCCTCAGAGCTGCTTAGCAGTCTTGGGAATTAAACCCACGACTTCCTGATCGCAGGGCGAACGGCCTAACCGCTGGGCTACCAGCTGCCCCATTTGTCACACTGCCCCATGTTCACGCATCACAGTGTGAACAGTGTGAAATTCTTTCTCTGCATTTAACACATTCAGTGGGCAGCAGTGTGTGGGGACGGGTACCTCAGTGGTGCCACTGGCAGTCCTGGGATTCAAAACCACAACCTTCTGATTGCAGGCAGGGGCAACTCCCTATCCACCAGCTGCCCAAAAAAGACATGCAGTTTGCAAGATGCTATAGTGGAATATAAGTCTCATTACTTGTTAGCTACATAAACCCAGTAGCTCCAGCACAAAACACAGAAGGACACCAGACATGCCTTAGGGACACCAGACATGCCTTAGGAACACCAGACATGCCTTAGGAACACCAGACATGCCTTAGGAAATCAACTACACTTGGGCAAAGCGGGAAATAAAAATCACACACCTCATTCAGTCCCGGCATCAACGGTTTGATCCTCCTCTGCTGGTCTCTGCTGCGGTTCAGAGGTTTGTCATTGTGCCCTTTGGACAGATCAGCCCTGGACGCTGCCCCTCGACCAGAGTGGTTCTTCCGGTCATCATAGAAGTCATCAGGTGGGTGTCTTCCTCTCAGACTGGCCACCTTTTTCCCATTGGATCCCGCAGAAGGGGCCGACCTTTTAACTGGCTGCCTGGTTGAATGACCTGTAGACCTAAGCCTCTTCACATCATGGCTGTCCCCACGTTCGTTTTTTCTTTTGGACCCTTAGCGATTGAAGAAGAGCAAAAACAATCTCACACACCAAACTACCTTCATACTGTCTTTCTCCCCCTCAAACTATAGCACATACCTTTCTTGTCAGTGACATCATGCTCGCTTTCTGGGTTGTACAGCTCGTCATCTTGGTCTGGAGCATCAGTCAATATGTCTTCAAGTACATTAAGCTCTCCATCTGAAGAGAACATTTCCAGAAACTGTAAGAACTCTTCACAAGTGTGCATCATCTACAACCAACTAGATGGAAATATGTTTAAATTAGATTTTGTGCCAAACCATCTATAAACCTGCCTAGCTAATAAAATCAGCAAAACAACAAATCGTGAAACCACTTAAACTGAATATACACTTCTATGAACAAAAGTATTGAGCTATTCTTCTAGGAAGGCTTCTAGGAAGGCTTTTCACTAGATTTTGGAGCGTTTCTGTGGAAATTAATGCCGCATTCATTCATTCTGCCCTGATGTTGGACGAGAAGGCCTGGCTCGCAATCTTTATTCCAGTTTATCCCAAATGTGTTGGATGGGTTTGAGGTCAGGACTCTGTGCGGGCCAGTCAAGTTTATCCACACCCAACACATTCAGCCATGTCTTTACGGAGCTTGCTTTGTGCACTGGGGCACAGTCATCCTGAAATAGAAAAGGTTCTTCCTCAAACTGTGTCCACAAAGTCCGGCGTTGGCCAAAATGCCTTGCTATGCTGAATCATTAAGACCGTCCTTCACTGGAAGCAAGGGGCCTACTAAATTCAATACTCAAGAGGTGAGTCCCAATACTTTTGTCCAGATAGTGTATGTGAGCATCAACATGAGCATCAAAACCTTAAATACTTGTTGACTTTCTGAAAGACCATGAGGGCACTCAATAAGTTACACAACCTGATCTTCACAGCCAGGCTGGAGGATCGACGAGTGAGAGGCTACCTGGTTGTGTAGCTAAGAACCTGACATAATGTCTAGTTTTAAACATTTAATAAGTTAACCACTATCATTAATATCAGTATCTATAATCGGTTGGACCTGGCATAGTGGTAATGTTACAGTCAGCCAGGAAACACTAATGTTATTAGACAGACACCCAGGTCACTCACAGGACTGCCCTAGTTTTTATGCTAAAGAAAACACTAGCTTTAGCCATTTAATATAAACAGATTCGAATCAATGACTATACATGAATTTCATAGCCACTACACCAATGTTTTGTGATAAACGAGAACAAAATATTTGACAAACTGTCAACATTGTGATTACAGTGGATAACTGTATTAATAAAAATATCCAACGGAAGACAAAGGTGCAGGCTAAGAGCTAGCTGTGCTAACGCTAGCTTAGCCGAGTTTCTTTACCTTTGTCGTCTCGTCTGTCCAGGGCCATTTTCGGCACCTTTCTCTGCTCAACCGAGACTATGAGCTGCCACGTTTAGTCTCCTCTTCCAATGTCTTTATTTTCTCGACGAGGAGAGAGCCGTATTCAAGAAAAAACTAATAAAACACTCCAGAGACGCAGCTCCGTGTTTTTGTCTCTGCTGCTCTAAAATGGCTCCTGCTGCAGACTGGGGCAGGGTTGCCAGATGATCGGAAAACCAGCAAAAAAAAGCATCAAAATCTTTTATTATATAAATAAATACATATTTTAAATAACTAAATTATAATAGTATAATTTTAATAAATGTTAAGTTAAATGTATATTTGAATAAATTAATACATTTTTATAAATGTATTTATTTGACTGTTTTAAATAAATACATTTATTAAAACAAAAATAAATGATTTCATAATGTAATTTTTACATTTGCTTTTATTTTTGACAATCCTCGTCTTTATATATTTTTCACGGCTTCGTATTTAAATTTTTACTAGAAACTCCTGATCCTTCAATTCTCACAGCGGTCCTGTTAAAGGCTGACTCTGAGTCAGACTCTTCCCGAGTTTATGATGGTCACGGTCACAAAACCTGACTCAGGACCTTGATGTTCTGGAATGAACACAAACAGGCTTGAGGAGTCAGGGACGATACGACTGAGACAAAATAAAAGTAAAAGTAGAACATGAAAATACGAAATCGAGAGAGAGAGAGAGAGAGAGAGAGAGAGAGAGAGAGAGAGAGAGAGAGAGAGAGAGATCTTTACTGCTATTTTTAAAGACAACTGATTAAAGCTACTGTTGTAAACGTAGGATAAACAAAATAAGGATAAACAAAATAAAAGTTATAAAATTAAAAAAAAAATTAAAATCATTGCATTGTTAAAGTATATTAATCCTGTCTGATATATTTTTTTAAAAGACACAGTAAAAAATCTTTACTGATATTTTGAAAGACAGCCGATTCAAGTTATTGTTTTATATGTTATAATTACATGAGGATTTAAGGAAAAGTTAAAATTAAGAAATTGTCAATAAATAAATAAATAAATAAATAAAACGAACTCAAAAGAAATCAGTGCATTGACAAAGTTACACTTCCAGGTGTTTTATCTGTACTTGGCTTGATATGAACTTTAAATTCCCAACTGTACGTGGTCCGTGTCTGATGTTGTTCTACAAGTCTATAAGAACTGAAGTACAGAGAGGAACATAGAGAAATAGATCAATAAACATTAAATAAAGTTCTTACTTGTTGTCCTGATGGTCAAAGGGAAACAAGATCATTCACACTGCTTTTTAACCGTCGTAAACACGGTTCATTAAGGCTGCCCCTTCAATTAGGCCTGTGGTGTGGGTTTCCCTCTTCGTGCTTGCAGAACACTATGGTTCAGGGAAGATGTCTCATTGCCATGATGTCTATTAATGTATTGCTTCAGATTTACATTCCATTCACACTACTGTCACATTGCTATATTGTCTATTTATCGAATAGATTCAGATTTACATCCCATTCACACTACTGTCACATTGTTATATTGTCTGTTTGTTGTATTGTTTCAGATTTACATCTCATTCACACCACTTTCACGTTGTTATATTGTCTATTTATGGAATAGTTTCAAATTTACATCCCATTCACACTACTGTCACATTGCTATGCTATTTATTTTATGTTTCTGTCATCCCTGCACTTTTCTCAATGCTGCTAACTGCCTCTTGTGCAATACTAATCATTCTGGAAATCCCTATACTGTCACCCCCGTTACAATCGTTGTGTCTATTTATTGTGTTGTCTACTGTCTCTGTTCCAACTTGCACTCTGTTGAACGTTGTTCTATGTTGCACCGTGGTCCATGGAGAAACGTCTCATGACTCCACCGCTGCTGATGACAATAAAGTAACCTTGAACCTTGAAGTTGAGCACACGGCATCAGGGAGGGTCTGTGCGTTAGCAGTGACTTCTCTTGATGATAGGTGGGGGGTTATGGGAGGGAAGAGGTGAGTTTTTCCCCACCCACTGGTGCATGGTGACATCATCAAAAATCATAAACTGTTTTTATATAATCTCATTTCAAAAGAAGGCCAAAGGAAGACAAAGATTTTGTTTTTAAATTTAAATGACACAGTCTAATCTGATGAAGTGTGATCAATATAATCAGGGACATCAAATAACAAGGTTGAAAAAGTAAAATTTTGATTTGTTTGACGCCGACAGTGAGCTATAGAGTCATTCATAATAACCGGAGACCAATCAGAGCCTCGGACCAAAGCTGAGAGCTGGAGACGTCACTAGAACGGACATCACAGATTCACACTGGACATCAGACTACTTGGTTAGATTTCGGCTGTCTGTAATGTTTTAATACCACCAGATTTAAATTTCCTCGATCAAACATTGTGTTTAAAAAATCTGTTCTATTAAAAAAGTGTGCCATTTAGAACTAATTTGTGGTCATATTATGCTCTATTTTGTCTATTTTCTGGATCCACCATCATTCAAGTTACAACGACATAATTCAAGTTACAACAACATCATCATTCAAGTTACAACGACATCATGGAACAACGACATCATGTTTCAGCCATGCTACAGTGAAATCAGGGAAAGTTAGCATATTTATAGTGCAGAATCAGTTCTAAATTAATTCTTTACTTTTTATTTACAACTGAAATCTCAATTTATTCAAAACAAAACATATAACTTTTACTGAGAACAGTGAAAGTAATTCTTAAAATTCATAAGGTGCTGGAAGCACTTAAAATCACCGGACCATATTGTGACAAAGACAGCAAAAAAAATGTGCGGAGGTGGATAATTTGGGTCCAGAGAGTAAAAATCCTCCCCAGAATTTTGATCCAATGGCCTGGTTTCTGGCGTTCACTCAAATCAACAGAATCCCAGCAGCTGAAATGAAATCAGGGAAGGATTTTTACTTGGACTTGACCTGAACTGCCCACCTCTGAAAATGTGGAAAGTGAAATGTACAATTCCAGTGCAGTACAGCATTTTAGTCCTTAAACCCGCATTAAACAGTAATTATTAACAGAGTTATCTGCATTAATAACTTCACTCTTTTTTGCTCTTTGCTGAGCTCCTCCTGCAACATTTACGGAAGAGCCAAGTGCACGTTTTCACAAATATGAACGTGACTAGAGCTACTATGGAGAGCAAAAAGGCAGCAACGTCCAGGCAGTGGTACTGGTACCAAGTGAGGTTATGGGATTCCACCCTCAGATGCTTGGCCCCCTTGTTGCGCATCACAAACTCAATCCAGAAGACAGCTTGGTCCAGTGGCTTCATCGGCTGATCGTGGTGGATTCGGGACAGCCGCATGATGCTCTCTTTGTACCTGGTAGAAAAAATACGAATGAAACAGCCTAGGTTAAATCTCAATATAAGACATGTATACATAAAGTAATCTCCATGTTAAATTATCTAATAGAAAACACTATACCAACTCACACTGGATTGTTGACAACATCAGTCAGAGCTTCCTTTAGGTCTTTGGTTTCCATTTGGTTGAGGTCAAGAATAATAGCTGCTCCTTTGGTTTTCATGTGCATCAGATTATCTGGCTGGTCAGCAAACAGTGGAAGGCCCACCATTGGGACTCCATGGTAAATAGCTTCATAAAGTCCATTAGTTCCACCATGGGTGATGAAGGCTTTGGTTTTAGGATGTCCTGTCAAACACAAATCAGGGAAGCATGTTGGAGAACATTCTCTACAACAAAGTGGCATGGTATGCACTAGGGTCTAAGCACTATATCCCATGTGGCTGATATTATGGTTTCACTGAATAACAGCACTACTGGCAATTTCTTCTGCCAAAAAAGTACCAGCCTATAGTGTAGCAGCAGAAATAGCCATGAAATATTTGCCAGATTAAGCTGAAGCTATTTACTGTAGCCAGTCTGCAAATCACATTGTTTTCACCAAATTGTTTTCTGTTCATTTCTGTCCAGATGGCTTAAAGGCAGCGGCAGGTCATGCAAGCCTGGTGTCACACTCTCCTTCTGACCAACAGGCTGCAGGTGGTCTAGCACCTTAAAGAAGTCTAATGTATAATTTTTCTGTTTTTGTCTGCGCTGAAAAATGACTGTTTTCTGCAATGCAGTGGTGTGATAGTTACTATGAAAAAAATATGATGGATAAAATGCTTCTCTGAAAACATGATTCATCAAACCCTGGACATAAGTATAGACATAAGTCAGCATGGGCAATCTGACCGGTCTGCACAGCCTCATAAGCAGCAAACTGTTGACCTTACTATTCTAGCCAGCACTGACATTTTTAGCAATCAATGCTAAAGTAGCTCTTTTGTGGGATTAGAGCCTTGGGTGCCCCTGACCCTGTTGCCGGTTGACCAATTGTCCTTCTTTGGGCCACTTTTGGTGGGTATGAACCTCTGCCTTATGGGAATCCCAATTTGGCTCCGATCCTTACACTTCAACAGTTTTCCTTCTGAAAACACATCCATTTAAAACTGACTTCTCACTTCTAGATCCTCATTATCTATTTTTTTTAATTTTGTTTCATGTAATACTGAACATGCACCAGCCATGTATAATCAAGCAGTGTTTCATGAGTTTCGTGTACGCATTTGCGCTGTGAATACAGAAAACTGCCACGCATTTGCGTACCCCATTCGCCAATTTGTCCATGCGTACCACTTATGTCAATCCTTGACTATGGTGCTAATTTACATTAGATGTGTCATGTAGGCAGCAAGCTTTCTCCTCACTGGAAGTGTTTTAGGTCAGTCTGTTCTGTTTGTATTTGTTACTTAAAATGAGTTGCTGCCTGTCTGTCTGACTGGAAAGTTCTCCACGCTGAAGTACCATCAAGCTGCATGTTTCTACACATTATTATTTGGTTTATTATAAGTTATCAGAATTTTTATCACCATAAAGTGGTCTCGGGATCTGAGAGAAGTGTTTATATTAGTAAAGTCAGGTGTACATTTCCATTTCAAAGCTGAATCCTTACCAAGTAAGTCATTCTGAGGAATCCAGTCATAGAGTCTTGTGTTAGGAGCAAGAGTATCTGGTTTCGTTCCTTTGTACCGCCACAAGACCTGCAATTAAACACAGAATTTTGAAGGACACCAAAATAACAGCAAGTCCAGAATCATACTGAATATTTAGTGCTAATAAATTAAGCGATGGCAAAACCATTTTTCACTTCATTGTTGTTTTCCCCCCAAAAAATATTAGATTAAACTAACAACTTTGCTGCACTCATGTGCTGTAGGTGTTTATGAGGCCCTCTGAAATTAGACGGAAGGGGAAATTGGTAATCCATAGAGGCACGAAGAAGCAGAATTTAACGCCGGCATTCAAGTATTTTGGTGAATAAACAGCGTCAGCCAGACTCAATGTCAATAACCAATACATATATTTAGTCTCAAACCTTTTGTGGGATCTGACCGAGTGCAGAAGCGATGGTGTTAGCTCTTTCTGTGGTGAGGTTCTTCACCATGGACCCCAGTGAAAAGACCACAATGCCATGGTCCCCTGAGCTCTGCACAAACTCCTCCATTTCCTACAAAACCCAAAGAAGAGTTGTCAATGAGACACTATTCTGACTGAGAAGGCACTACATTGCTGGTTTATCAGGAACAGCTATCCTGTATTGTCACTTTTTGTCTGTTTTATCTAGTACACCTGATAATTACTGACTAAATAACCAGCAGGCTGTGTAACTAAAGGTGTTGACTATACTTAATGGGAGGTGACTTTAGTAACCTGCTACATACTTTTGTGAACTTTCTTCCTACATGTGAGAAGCTAACCTTGCGAAAATTACACTGACCACAAAAGATTGTGGCATCAGGCTTCACTAGACGACAGGCAAAACACACCTGCGGTAAAAGTCAGTCACTAAAATGTTGTATACTTATCATGTTAATTATGTATTAACTCAGTGTGGAACAACAAAAACATCTAAAAACACATTGGCAACCAGGTGTTGCCAAGGTATAGTGATGACCTTACTTTTGGAAGAGGCTTCGCAGGCTTGCAGTGCAGTCCCCCCACAAATTTGAAATTTGGCAGGAATGGTCGTGGATACTCAAAGTCCCAATAAGTTCTGATTAACCAGATGTCAGCTTTTCCCATAGTGTCACACAGTGTTGTGGGTTTGCCTATGCGGTACAGGAGAAAGAAGATGTGGTTTTAGAACTTTATCGTGCAAAGCTTCACATAAAACATTTGAATGTTGGAATTCACATTGGATATTGGAAAATGGCAGTGACTGGTGCTGAAGCATTACAAAAAATCCAAAAGATTTTGCACTGGCAAAAGTATTTTGCACATTTCTTTTTATTTTGTTGTTTTATACCTGTCAGACTGTCTTATCTTTGGCATATTAAAAATGCACCATCAGTATATTGATCACTGCCTGATCATCTGGAATCATCTGCATCTGTTTCTTCACTGGTTCAGGCCTCAACTTATGCTTGAATGATTAATATGTAAGAAACAAAAAACAGGTTACTGGTAAGGTTCAGGAGCCAAAAACATTGGAAGTCCTTCAGAATCAGAAGCGTAGGAGAACTGTTCCTCAAGACTACATTAAAAATACAAGAAACTCTGGTTCTTTCGACGCAAAATGTGAATAAATGATGGGTGGCTCAAGACTTTTGCACAGTACTGCAGGCAATATGTAAACAGGCACAGACATGGAAAAAATAGCAAAACCAAGGTGCTCTCTTACCCATTATTTTGGTGTAACAGTTATCAAACATGAATGTCATATGAAGTTTGTACAATGCTGTGTGAGCAGCATATAACAGCATGTTCTGTAACCGCTCTATGAAGTTCATGTTATCAGTGAGATGCCCCTGGGCACCAACAGCGGGCACATACGACGGTGGTGTTGGCAACTGGCCACACACTCTCTCCATACTGTATGCAAAACTGAGTCGAAAAGACACAACATGAGGCAAGCCGAGGGTCTCTGCCAACAGATCACCACACATTGACACAGGATCGTGCAGAATCAACTCAAAGTGCGATTCCCTAAGTGTAGTTAAGAGTTGTTCATTGAGAAGCATTCCCTCACATACTGCCTCGAAATAATTCTTATAGTCCAACATCGTGTTCCAAAACAAGGACAAAGCCCGGATCCCGGTGAAGGTCTGGTTCATCCAAGAACTGAGGGTGTTCTGCCACAGGGCCTGCACAGTTTCTCGTTCCATACTGATCTTAAAAACAAGGAATTTGAAGTTCTCCTTTTGAAAGTTCTCAAACGAAGATGAAGCATCGTGTACGAGAACAGTCACGCTGTGATTCCGAGCGACCAACTCATCCACGATTACACGCATGTTGAGCCAATGGCTAAATTCTCCAGGAAGCGCCAGTATGTTTCCACTGAGGGCTTCTTCAGACCCACTTAGCAGCAAAACCACCAAGGGGAGGAAACATCTGTATAACTTCATATTAAGCTAACTGACAGCTGATCTCGATGGTCTCACAACCCTGCAAGCTTTATTCCTGGACTTTGATTTAAGTTACACAGAACTGGGACAAAGGAGACGGGCTGTGTTCAGCACGTTGTGTTTGCTCTACACTCAGCCTCTAATCTGTCAGCTAAATGGCACATCCACTAGGTTTTATGGCTATGACTAATGGTGTCATTTTTTCCAAGCACTGTTCTTTCCTGGAAAACGAGGCTATGTAAAAACTTGCCAGATAAAGACTCTACAGCCATGTAGGTAGCAAATAAATAAATAATAAGGCAGCAAAAAAGCAAGTATGGCTGAACAAAGGACACCGTGGGATCAGTCTATGAAGCAAATATGACTGTAATCTTTCACATCTTTGAAAATAATTATTACAGGATGTTCAGGATGACTGGGGGAAAGGTGCCTCGGAACAGAGTAAAGGAAGTACCTGACAAGTTGACCACCCTTTGATTACACTGTGTCAGATAACTGTGATTAGACATGAAGGGTTTCACCTTCGACACACACGTTAACATGTTACATAGCCAAGAACTGGAATTACACCAAGGTTACTGACTATGTAAGGGTGGGTTTCCTGGACAGTTATTAAGTCTAGTCCATGACACACTGCAGTGTGTAATTCATGGTGAGGTTTAATCCCTGTCCAGGAAACAGATGCTACAGAGGGATTCTGCTTTAAGGGTTCAACCATTGCCCTTGGTTTCTCAGTCCTTGTAACAGTATGTGACATAAGTCTGGTCCTGCTCTGGTTTGGTAAAATGTGCGAAAATACAAGGTATGAAGATCATTCATACAGGACACTTTAATGCAAGGACACTTTAAGGGGTCAACTATTGTCCTTGGTTTCTCAGACCTTTTAACAATATTTGACATAAATCTGGTCCTGCACCAGTTTTGAAAAAAACGTGAAAAAACAAGAGGCCTTGGCTCTACCTTACCTGTAATTTTGGTATAATGTTTATCAATTATTAGTACTCTTAGCAGAAGGATAACTGTTGTGTGACCAATGTACAGCAGCATGTTCTCTACACGCTCTATGAAGTTCATGTTATCGGTGAGATGTCCCTGGGTGGCAACAGCGGGGACGTATGACGGTGGAGTTGGCAACTGGCCACAGAGTCTCTCCATACCGTATGCAAAACTGGCTCGAAGTGACACCACATGGGGTAGCCCGAGGGTCTCTGCCAACAAATCACTGCAGAACATCATGGGATCATACAGAACCACGTCAAAGTGTGATTCCCTAAGTGTAGTTATGAGCTGTTCATTAAGGAGCATTCCGTCACATACTTCCAAACAATAATTCTTATGTTCCAACATCATGTTCCAAAACAAGGGCAAAGCCTGGATCCCGGTGACAGTCTGATTCATCCAAACACTGACAAAGTTCCTCCACACATTCAATGCATCTTCTTGCTCCAAGTTGACTTTAAAAACAATGTATCTGAAATTCTCCTTTTGCGAGTGCTTGACTGTCGGTGAAGCAGTGTGTACGAGAACAGTCACGTTGTGATTCCGTGCGACCAACTCGTCCAAGATTGCACGCATGTTGAGCCAATGGCTGAATTCTCCAGGAAGCACCAAAATGTTTCCACTGAGAGCTTCTTCAGATCCACTTAGCAGCAAAGCCACCAAGGGGAGGAAACATCTGTATATCATCGTAGCAAGCAAACTGACAGCTAGGCTACGTGTGGTCTCTGTAGTCAGCCGCTCACAAGCATGTGAGCTTCATTCCTGGACTTTGACACACAGAACTGAGACAACAGAGGTTCAGCAGGTTGTGTTTGCTCTACACTAAGCCTCCAATCAGTCAGTGAAATGAAATAAACCTTGTGGTTTATGACTGTGAGCAGATGGTATATATTTTTTTCCAAGCCCTGGAAACAAAGTCTAAAACAAAACTTCATATTCAGCCACGTAACACTTTCAATCAATTAGGCAGCAAAGTGAAGCTAATTACTACAGGATGTTCAGTATGACTTGGGAAAAGGTGCCTCAATAGTAAAGGAAGAACCTGACAAGTCAAACACCTTTTCATTACACTGTGTCAGATTACTGTGATTAGACGTAAACTGTTTCACCTTTGACACAGACGTAAACATGTTACAGAGCCAAGAACTGGCCTTACACCAAGGTTACTGGCTGGTATATAAGAGTGGGTTTCCTGGAGAGTTATTAAGACTAGTCCTAGACTGTATTTTCCTTTCAGTGAATCTTCACCAACAATGCAGTGTAATTAACGACTAGGTTTAATCTCTGTGCATTGAACAAAGGTTTTATGTCAGTGCCTACAAAAACACAATTTTTCTTTCTGTGGTTCAGGTTATGAAAGGTCATTCACGCGGTTCAACCAGACAAGGACACTTTAAGGGTTCAGCCATTGCCCTTGGTTTCTCAGACCTTTTAACAGCATGTGACACAAATCTGGCCCTGCTCCAGTTTGGAAAAAAAAGTGCAAAAAAACAAAACAGATCTTGGTTGTACCTTACCTGTAATTTTGGTGTAATATTTGTCAAACATTAGTATTATCTGCACATGGAAAACCACCGTGTGACCAACGTACAGCAGCATGTTCTCTACACGCTCTATGTAGTTCATGTTATCGGTGAGATGTCCCTGGGTGGCAACAGCGGGGACGTATGACGGTGGAGTTGGCAACTGGCCACACATTCTCTCCATACCGTATGCAAAACTGAGTCGAAGTGACACCACATGGGGTAGCCCGAGGGTCGCTGCCAACAAATCACTGCAGAACATCATGGGATCATACAGAACCACGTCAAAGTGTGATTCCCTAAGTGTAGTTATGAGCTGTTCATTAAGGAGCATTCCGTCACATACTTCCAAACAATAATTCTTATGTTCCAACATCATGTTCCAAAACAAGGGCAAAGCCTGGATCCCGGTGACAGTCTGATTCATCCAAACACTGACAAAGTTCCTCCACACATTCAATGCATCTTCTTGCTCCAAGTTGACTTTAAAAACAATGTATCTGAAATTCTCCTTTTGCGAGTGCTTGACTGTCGGTGAAGCAGTGTGTACGAGAACAGTCACATTGTGATTCCGTGCGACCAACTCATCCACAATTGCACGCATATTGTGCCAATGGCTGAATTCTCCAGGAAGCACCAGCACATTTCCACTGAGGGCTACTTCAAATCCACATAGCAGCAAAGTTAAGAGGACGAAATAACTGTATATCATTGTATCACGCAAACTGACGGCTGAGCGACTTGTTGTCTCTATCGTCTCTACTCATTTGTCCATGGAAACCTCACCCTTGACTCTAATTTATGTTACACTAAACTGGGACAAAGGAGACGGGTTGTGTGCATGTTCAGCAGATTATGTTTGCTCTGCACTCAGCCTCTAACAGTCAATGAACCTGCACAACCCTGAGAGTTTATGACTCTGAGTTTTTCTGCGCCATGTACCTTACGATCAAAGCTATGAACGCATGCATACATAAAGACATCAATGTCTTCAGGCACTTACTACCTTCAATAAATCAGACAGGACCATGATCTTGGGCATCTTTAAAGCTGATTAACACGGGCTGTTCACTACAACTGTGGGAAAGGATTTGACCAAAATGGACTGGTCCAATTGACCACATTTAGGTCACACTGCACCAGATTACATGGTTATTGGATTGCATGTGCATTATCATAACTCAAGATTACAGAATGGAAAGTTGATGCCAGTGAAAACATGCATAATTTGCCTCTGGAGACTCTGGAGCCACTAAATGCCAGGGAATAGGGATGATCCTCACCATGAGACTAAATGGAAAATTTAGCACAGATGAAACAAAAAGGGACAGAAGTTCAAAGACATTCCGACACAAGATGATATTCTGCTCTACCACCAAATCAATGATCTCCTTGAACTGTGAAGAAAGGACGGATTTGGCTAAAACTCTTATACAGAGTGACTTACGCTCATTAGTTACAGGGACAGTCCCCCTGGAGCAACTGAGAGTTGAGTGTGTTGCTCAAGGACACAATGGTAGAAAGTGGGGGTTTGAACCTGCAACTTTGTGGTCATCAGTTTCACAGGCAAGTGTTATACCCGCTAGTCTACTACCACGCTCTGCAAAAGAGAACAGATGGGTGAAGAAGCCTGGAGGATATTGTTATTTGGCGGTTCATATATCCAGTACAGTTACAAATTACTGCAGTATGTGCAGGTACAAGTTCCAGCATGCAACCTTGTACGACGGAACCCCCAGATGAACTCAGTCAACAAAACCACCCGTTTCCATTTCACTAACAAATTCGTCCATTGTTATTTAACAAGGACATAACAAAAGGACAAATGACAATGGTACCAAGTCAAATTGTATCATGCTCCCTGATGTTACAAAACCAATGAATGACACATGAATGCCTGCAGTCTTGTACCACATTTCACATCACTGAAAAGCCCTTGCTATGAGATCTTGCTTGCAACAATTAAGCCTAATTTAAAGCAAGGTTTCTGACTTGGCAGATATGTTGTGCAGGAAAAGCAATTTAAAGTAATATTCTGTAATGTTTACTCTGTATTTGCCCAGTATAATTTTAGCAAGATGTCAACAACACATGATATTCTTGTACATGATATTCTTATTGTGTTTGTTCACCCTAATACTAATTATCTCCTAACTACTGTTTTCTATGGATTATTTAGTGACTACTATGAACTACTATGAAACGCAGTTTGAGAGTTGAGAGGAGCGAAATGGTTTAAGGGGTTTGCAACTCTCGCATGCCAGACGCACACAGCAGCCTGATCGTCATTTCCCTTGGATAGCACAGAGAAGCCGCTACAACTTTAGTGGTGTTTACATGAGTACAGGGGGTCTTCGAGTTACAGATCTGTTCCTTTGATGGTGATTTTGGTGTAATTCTAAACACACCCTAGCCTCAGTCATTTACTGATCCTAACACAGTTGTAAGATCATAAAAACACAATTAAGCCACAGAAAAAGGAAAAGAAAAACTCAATCATACGCCGTGTTTCTGCGTATTCTTCCACTGCATGTAACCAAACTAGTTTGCCCACAGAGTCCGTAAGTACAAGGCTAACGGTGTCGAGTGGTAGTGAGAGTGAGTGTTGAAACAACTCGAAACATCGTATGCCAAGACTGTTGTAACTCGAGGACCCCCTGTAAGTGGTTTAATATGTAGTTAAATGGGACAGGCCAAATAATACAATCTAACACATGAGGATTTGTATAAAATCTCACACAAGAGAATTTGTATACATTAAGCATTACTGATAAAAGTGGACAGCGACTTACATCATGTAAAATGGCTGTTCCACTCTCAAAATGCAAACTCAGACTGACATACAAAGCTTGACCGCTAGAGTGTGGTTTAAAGCATTCTTGAAAGGGCAGTGCCCAAAATGGACTCTTACAGTACCAAAGGCAAAATGATGGCGGTGAATCTGCCTTAAGGTGCTTCAGTGCACAAAGGGTGTACATCATGAGTCCTGAAGCACAACTGCGAAACTGCAAAAGGGAAAAAAATATCCTGAAATTTTACACAGTGACCTAAAGACTAGTCACTATCTTTACCTTTAGCCTGCATGCCATTTCTAACCTCCTTCTGAACTTTGACTATAGTGATCATATAGTGAGCAGGTGCATTTGCTGACTCATGATTTCTCTGCATATTCTGCAAATGTAGGAACAAAATCTCAAATCTCCTTTATTGTCTTCTTTCTCTCCAATTTTCTGCCTACTATTACACTCAGTCGCTAGGACTCCCCCATCACGTGATACCACCAGCAAATGCTTCCTCTGAGTCACGTGAAGTGGACCTACATCTTTTCAAAGTGCCGCTAACACAACTTCATTTGACAGCTAAACATTCTTGGAGGAGGACACTGACTGCCTGACAGCTAACAGATGTGATGTGGGAAGTTGGTGGGGCTGTTCCATCCACACAGTAAGAGCAAAACCAGTCATGGTCTTTTGGTCACATGTGGCTGTGGCACCATTGGGCATAATTAAGGCAGATATAATTGTTCAGATGTAAACAGCTATTCTGAAGCATTTGATGTGAAATTCTCCATCCTGCAGAACTTGCAGAATTCAGAACTGTTCACAGCAGTGGTGAATGGAACCAGGAAAAGCTACTTAACAATGTTTTTACATAAAATCACAAATATTTTTAAATGAAAGTTCTGGCCTAAAACATACTTTTCAAAACCATTCACTGTGTATGTGTTTGTGTAGAGTACCCAATAGTAATCTAATGAGCACCTACATGAATTAACTGGTACGCACCAAAGTTAAAGATTTTCTCTGTGTCTCTGCCGATGTTTCGGGGGCGCAGTATGAAGTTACAAATTAGGAACGCATTTGCGCTGTGAAGACTGAAAACTGTGTACCACTTATGTCAACCCCTGATTATAATACATTATTTTAATTCCTGAAAACTGGTGACTGTTCCTGACATTGCACTGCATTACAGGAGCTGGCTGAAATGACTCTACATCAATTTACTTGTATTTAATTTTTTCCACCTGTTGTCCATACATTTAGCTTCATTTAGAAATCAGCCCTGGCTAATCATTAGTGGGTATCGATGAATAGGTGGCTGAATGTCAATGCACTGATCATTGTGATGGTGAATTCAAAAGGTGTGTGATATGGCAAAAATGTGACATCACAATACTTCAAGTCATTTTCACAAAGCCCAATCCTTAATTTTTTTGCATCTGATTATTTGGAATAAAGAGACGCCATTAGGCCTTGGTATCCAGGGGTAAAGCCCTGAAAGTTTTATGAATAACCTTGGTTTTCAAAAATAAGATCTAAAAAAAAAATAATACAAGCGTGGAGACGTGACAACACACGACCGTGGTGAGGAACCCCCCCACAGCCCCCCAGATCCCCACTCCTCCACTGACAAACTGAAGATCAGAAACTCTGCCCTCCCCACCTGTGCACTGAGCTGAGATGTTTCATCTGCAAATCTGTAAACTGTAAAAGAGAATGCCTTTTTCATGAAAAGTGAAAAAATATCATTCACCTGTGATTTCGGTATACAGGTTATCCCACTTTGACCTGGCCACAAGACTGAAAATTAGGTCTTGGGACCGATGAAACAAAACATTCTTCAGCCTCTGAGGAAAATCCATCTGATCCGAGAACCTGAGGGCAACCCCTGGGACGAAGGATGGTGGTGTTGGCAGCTGTCTGCTCAATGGCGCTCCCGAATGAAAACCTCAGGCTGATGATAAATGGCAGGTTCAGCTTCTGGGCCAGCAAATCCCCACACATGTTCATGGGGTCAGCCACGAGAACCTGAAACTTTTCTTTTTTCCACTTCTCCAGTAGATCTGCACGTGCAAAGACATTCCGACAAAAGGCGTCACTCTGTTCTGCCACCAAATCAATGAGCTCCTTCATCTTCAGAGATGCCTGGATGATATTGTCATTGGCTAGTTCATATGTCCAGTATTTTACAAATTTCTCTAAATTCTGAATTAAGTCCTGTTTGGTATGGGGCACCTGGACGATGTCCACATTGTAGCTTGTAGATGAGGTTGTCTTCACAGATGGTGTAGCGCTATGGGTAACTACAGTCACGCTGTGTCCTCTGGCAATTAGCTCTTCTATGATGACCTTCATGTTGAGCCAGTGGCTGAATTCCCCTGGCCAGATGAGGATCTTCCCTGCTCTCACACAAAGTGGAGCCTGGCTCACACTGAGCAGAAGCAGAAGGTAGAAAGTTACTCTCTTGCATGCAATCATGGTGGCAAATAGACCCTTTCACTTCAATTCACAGACTGAACTTCAGAGGCCAAGCTATTGCCTTAGAGTCCAGTGAGGGGGCAGAAATCCAAAATTACATAATCCACCATAAAAGGTAATCCTAAAAACAGCAGAGCCGTACATTAACACGTTATCCTCAAGGCTTCATGTTTAAAGCAAGGTCTCTTTGGACCTGTATATTTATATCATCATGTTACCATCTTGCTGCGAGATTTGAACCCTACAAACACAAAGATAAACAAAAGACCTTCCTACAATGTCCCATTGCATACTATTAACACATTTCAGATTTCCCCCAAAATCTAATCACTAAGAAAGTTATTCAGAGTGCTTTGATGAGAAATAAAAATATGACTATCCTAAAATGGTCACGTATATTTTGAGGTTGTATATTGTTGTTGATTGGACAAAACCTGGCACTACCAAAAGAAGAAAAAACTTCCCCAGCATTAATTGGAAGTTAATGTAATTGAAGTAATTTTGAATGTTTGAACAGTAACCTAAATGCTCAAGTAATTATTTTTTTAAAAAGAAAGCAGCAAAACCATAATGCCTTAACAGTAATGTTGGTCACGGTCAAACAGAAGTCAATACAAAACCCTCCTCTCCTTGACATAATGGATTTGGAAAATATGTTTTAGACCAAAGCTTTCATAAAATTATAAAAAAACGATTTAATAACTTTCAGCAATAACTTTTGGAAGCATCAAATTCTTCAGATGTTTGGTTGATAACACCACCACTGTGAACAATTCGGACTAAGTAGGTTTCTCTAGAATAGTGCACTTTACATCAATACTTTGTTAGTATCCACACTGATATAAGCACGTTAATACAGTATTGCTTTCAGCTATCAGAAGTGCGTAATTTAGGTCCAAAGAGTAAAAAACATCCCCAGTATGTTGTGCCAACTAATTTGATTAAACCAACAGATGAGGATTAGAGACAGTTTTTACTTTCTGGAACATAACTGCCCACCTCATGATGCAGTTTCCGACCTGCATGCAGTACTTAATGATGCATTTATTTGCACCAGTAGATGGACCTAAACAAAGTAACATGCCATCGGTGTGGGATCATTTCCTGTTTGAGACAAGAAGTAGTAAAACTGCTCACTGCACAGTCTCTAACACCAGAGTAGTGGGTGAATCCGTACTTAAGGCATTTTTTCTGTGGGCTCGGATTTGTCTCGGACTCGTCAGTTTTCTCGCACATACCTTTTTACATCTCAGCCACTGGTCTGAGCAAATATTGTAGCTGTTCTCAACCAGTCCAATCCAGCTGCTTTTCAAAAACGGTACTACTGCAAGTTATATTTCTCCCTGGTAGTCAACCATGGCAATAAAAAAAAAAACCTACAGAAACCAAGCACCAGAAACAGTAGACCCCCAACAAAATGGAAATTGCTGCAACAGTCAGCATCAGCACTGATTAAACAAGCTTGTTCAGAAAATGGGCACTGGAGTGACTATTTCAAAATAGATTTAGGACAGACATTGTCACTGGCCACCCACTTACCAATCATATGCCCGCCAAAACTTACGAATGAAGTATGATGGCTCTACTTAAAGTAAATAATATGGCCCAGGGCATTAACAGAAAAGCTGACTAGTCGACTTCAGAGGCACAAGTCGACCCCCTCTGAGAGAAGTTGACTAGTCGTGTTTTTTCCTCTCTCTAAACACATCTAAACCCAAAACCACAACAAGACGAGAGACATGGCAGCAGAGGAGACAGCATACATCACATGTGTGGAGATCCTTCACTCTAGACACACAAACAGCCCGGTGACCTGCAAAATCTGCAAGTCGGTGTTAAAGTACAGTAACAGTACTGGTGTTCTGCACAGCATCTATAATAAAACCGCTAGCTAACATGGCTAACGCTAGCACTGCAGAGAGTCGTCCAGTCCAGAGGAGCTGAGTGGCACCGCGGCTTAAACTGTTCCCACTTTCTGTTGGACACTTAACTTTACCAGAAAATTCAAGATATCAGCCTTTGTTTTCTTTTGCTTAATTGTCATATTGACTGTTAATGTTACAGAGAACTTTAATAAAAGTTGCTCAATGTTGGACACCTGTGTTCCTCCGCTGCGTCTATGTGACGTCATCAACTGACTAGTCGACTCGATAAACATGTCTCACTACACTAAAACACCAAAAGATCACAAGCACAGACAGGACAAAAGAGAGTATAAGAAAAAACACATTAGGAACAAAACAACCTGACTAGACAACATTTAGTACAATCAACAATAGCTACACTACAAGTCTGAATGAATACAGTATTGACAGATGCTGCATAATGTTGGTAATACCAGTTTTTTTTTCTACACAATTTGAAAGTACCAGCTGCTGTCTACATAGTTCAATCGATGAAACTTGTTACATTAACTTAGTGTGGAAGTGCTTTCCCGTCTGTAAAGTTTCTTTTCTGCAGATTTTGTTCTGAATAGCCATGATATGTTGCAGCAACATACTCCCAGATACAGAACACTAGATAACTGTAAATTGGAACGTGAAAAGTTTATCTTTCATTTAAACTCATCTCAACAACCAATAACCAACAACCAAAAACTCATTCACTTTAGGTATCGTATGCAGAGGAAAGGACCATGACTGCTAGTGCGGGATAAGCCAACTGTTCTCCACTGCATGGGGATCCCAGAGGTTGTTGGGAAGGCAAAAATTGTTACCTCTAATTCATATCATGCCTGTTATCACACGTTTGAACTAGTAGCACAGCAGCAAAGATGTCCTTATCACACCGAAATGGCACATTAAAGGGGACATATTATGCAAAACTTTTTAAAAAAAACAAGTTATAGTAGGTCTATGGGCTATACAAAACATGTTCATGAAGATCTTTGCACAAAATCACTCTCACATAAAGAGATCTCACCAGCTTTATTCTTCACAGTTTCAGTCCCTTTCAAAATGAGCTGTTTGGACGGAGGGCCCATCGTGACGTAATACTGGGCCAATTTGCATAGTGCCGCCCCTCATCTGTCGAGACCCCATCCACTAGGTTAGTTGAAGATACGCCATTTTGTCTGCTGCTTTTACAAGCACGGATAAGCTGAGTGCTATGGCTAAAGGCAGAGGCAAGTCACACATGAAGTGTTGTGTTGTTGCTGCAAAGAACAGCACAAATCCCTACACCTTCTCCCAGACAAAGAAAACAGAAGAACTGTGTGGCTCCATTTCATTTTTGATGGTCATGTCCCAGAAACAATCGGTTTCGTTCCACCTTCGAATGAGGAGCTGTGAATAAGGAGCTAACTTCAGCGTAGTTGGAATAGAAAATTAAACTGACATATATATGAATTGTAAGCATTGTGACCTTTGGTGGTCATCACAACTGTAAAGAAATGATATTGATAGGTAATAATAAATGAATAAATCTGTTTAGAAACCAGCAACTAAATTATATAATTCACAGGAAGTCAGGTCAAGGTCAGAGTATTATGAAAAATGTCTTGAAACAATGACTTTTCAGCCGTTTTTATACCTTTTCATTATGACCAATGAACTTTTTTACACTAAAAAGCCCAACTAGTACCTTCACATACCTTCACATACCCAACTAGTAACTGCACATTGTATGATTTGTGATATGCGGTAACAACTGCTGTGTCCCACCAACTATAACATATCAACAATTATCACTGTGGGATGAAATCCAGGTCACTCCCCATTCATGTGAGAAACCGAGAAAAAAACATTCAGTAAGGCTGAACACGATTCACTTTGCGCAATACAACACAGTCATTATCTTATTTCCTGAAAACTGAGGACGGTTCCTGATGTTATAATGCACTACAGTTTAACTCACAGGCTTTGAATGAGGTGAGGGGCTAAAATCAGTTGATATCCTTTTACTTAAGTTTTATTCTTTTAACTTCCAATGCATAACAACCTCTGCTCTAACTGGTTGCCCTGTGTTTCATTCAGTAATTAGTCCTGGCTGAAATGCTGCTCATTACTTCAGCGAGAATGGGTGGATGAATAGGTAGCTATATGTCAAAGCACTGCTTATCCTGATCATGAAAAATCAATGAATTCAAAAGGTGTGAGATACAGCATCTGATCATTTGGAATCAGTTTAAAAAAAAAAAAGTTTCTACATCTGTAAACCTGTCATGAAAAGAGGAAAATGATCATTTACCCATTATTTCAGTATACAGGTAATCATACTTCCTGGCCACAAGGTTGAACATTTGATCTTGAAAAAGATTAAACAAAACGTTCTTCAGCCTCTGAGCGAAATCCATCTTATCCGTGAACCCGAGCGTAACCCCCGGCACGAAGGATGGTGGTGTTGGCAGCTGCCCACAGAGTCGCTCAATGGCGCTGCCGAAAGAGAACCTCAGACTAAAGACAAGCGGCAGGTTCAGCTTCTGGGCCAGCAAATCTCCACATACGTACAGGGGGTTGGCAAGAAAGACATCAAAGTTTTCTTTATTCCACTTCTTCATTAGATCTTCACGCGCAAAGACATTCAGACACAAGGCGCAATTATGTTTTGCCACCAAATCAAAGAAGTCCTTGATCTTCAGAGATGCCTGGATGATGTTGTCATTGGGCACTTCATATGCCCATAACCTTAACATGTTTTCTGCTCTATTAATTAAGTCCTGTTTGGTATGGGGCACTTGGACGATGTCCACATTGTAGCCCGTAGATGGAATTGTCTTCACAGATGGTGTAGCGCTATGGGTAACTACAGTCACGTTGTGTCCTCTGGCAATTAACTCTTCTATGATAACCTTCATGTTGAGCCAATGGCTGAATTCCCCTGGCCAGATGAGGATCTTTCCTGCTCTCCCATAAAGTGGAGCCTG